>VZTQ01015714.1:0-745009 GCA_013400755.1 Pelecanoides urinatrix | reverse complement strand
AACAAACAAAAAACCCAAACCACTAGATCTCTCCTTAGTTAGGATTTTCCACCTGTCCATGGCAGTTTACATTGCCATCTCCAGCAACTATCACGAGCAGTGGGGTACGTTTCTGGTGAGATAAGCAGCTAAGGTTGACCTTAAGCCTGGCTTGTTTGCAGTAGTTTTGATAAGTAAGTGCAGATGCAGAACTCTTACATCGCTTTTATAGCCTCTCCTGAGTGTCTGTAACCCAGTTAGGTATTGCTTTCCTCTAAATTCATGTTCAGCAGCCTTGATCTACTTTGGATGCAACCACAACACCAGTAGTAAACGACCCTCTGCTATCTTGTTTGTTGCTGCCAATGATACCAGAATATCCTTGATTTTTTTCAGCCCTTTATCAGACAGCTTTCTAAACTGTTCAAGAAAACATTGTGCTATTGCACTACTAGCAAAAATGTATATAGATCTCCTGAAATATAAAGGCTACATCTACTTTCAATGGAATAAAAATGATTAAGTTTGTTTGTCATGGGCTGCTCGGGAAGAATAAATCTCTTACTGGAACTCCTGAGAAGGGATGGAGTAGCACTTTTTTGTCTCCTTGAAATGTCATCTTTAAAAAATACTGTCACGTAACTCTGGATGATGTGCTGTATAACCCCTAACATTGAAAAGTTGATAGTTTTTTGCAGTCTCAGATGTTTATCTAGAACGTATGTTGTGAGACTGGAAGAAAAGCCATTGCAGAGAAGAAAGTCGAGGCTGTTCTGGGTGGGCTGAAGATGTTATTTTGGTTTCACATTTGAAAATGTTGGAAGCATTGCCTTAGCGTGGGAGAAGTCACAATATTTGGTACAGGGTTTTGAGGTGGTTTTTTTCCCCTTCAAATCTTTACTCTCTTCACCATGTGTTTCTGTGAAAGTGTCAACTGATGTTATTACACTTGGCATCCTGAACCCTAAGGTTTCTAAAAGAAATTTCTTTTTCAAGTGTACAATTGTTTTCTCTTCAATAAAGCAGACTTTTTGATGTTGTAAGATCTTTAGGGCAGATACAGCTATATTTGCACACTGCCTAGTATAGGGAGCAGGATACTGCAGCCTTTTTTCAGCTACCGCAATATAAATATACCACCACTACTAGATTATTTTGAAGGGGAAAAAACCCAGAAGAAAATCAGTCCAATCTTGGCTTCTGATGCACTTGACATCTGCAGCAGCAGTTTAATCTCTGGGTTTCAGCTTTTTCTTACACTTTGAGATATGGACTCAGTTTATTCTACAATATGCAGCAGTCAGGGTGAGGGCTCAGGATTTACATTCACAGCAGCTCTGGGTTTCTGGGACCCTGTTCTCTTTTGTTGTACAGGGGACATTCTCATTTTGCTGGAATAGGCTGTAGTAGTCAGTGCAGGTAGTTGAATAGGGTGGGAAAATGAAATACAAGAGTATAGATATCCCTAACCTGTACAATTTGTATGCACGTGTATCTCAGTCTCTGCTCACTTACAGCAAAAACACTCTATGCAAAGGCAGAATGAGTTTCAGGGTAACAAATTAGTGAATGTTGAATATTTAAAAAATAAAATAAACGGAAAGAAAAATCAAATTACCTTAAAATCCAATGTCTTGAACCCAGGAAATTAAAAACAAAAGTTGCCCTCAAAGAATTGAGGCATGCGGATGTTATAGTGCACGATCGCTGCGCTGTAATCTTTAGTCTGCAATTGTCTAGCTTGGAGTTGAGTCTTGCATCCGTATGAAGTGGGATGTGAGCGAGCATGAGAGCCCCAGTGTTTCCCCGCCGCGCCGCCCGGACAGTCGCGCTGTGTTTCCAGCTCCGGCCGGTGAATGCCCGGATTGTTGCGGGGGAGCGCTGGCGGCGGCGGCTCCCGCTCTGGGGTGGCACAGGAAGCCCTCCCGGGGCTGCAGGGAATGCCGGGGTCTCCTTTCAGTCCCGGGCAGGCAGCTGGAGGTTACTGGGGGCTTCATGCCCTGCCCCGGGGCTTGTCTGTGCAGTTTCCACGTGCTGTGGTGTGTGGGTAGATGTACCCATTCTGATGAGATGCAACTTTTCTATTACCAGGGTTTAAGTGTACATAGCATTTGCTTATGGCCATTTGGCAGGGTTTAATTTCCTTTTCTCTTGCCTTAAAACCTCATAACCTTGCTTTTTATGTTATGTGGTATCAAAAACCTTCTTTTATTTAAAACGATAAACATAATAAAGCAATTATACTGTTTTTTTCCCATTATAGATTTGTGAATGTTATGGTAATGGTGCAGAATGTACTTTTAATCTCTTGTTTAAAGTTTGAGTTAATCTTTTATTTATATATGTATAGACTCAAAAACCCTGAACTACTTCTAAAATCACTCTCTATAGCAAGTACTATTGCACTTCTCATTGCATGCGGTGTGTGTAGCTGCATATCTATGTGATCATAACTGCAAAGCAGCTAAATTACTCAAAGGGGATTTTCTACTTCAGAAACGTGGGCTTACCTTGTGTATAGCAGAGAGCTCTGCCAGTCCTTTCATTTTTTTATGGCTTCTTTGTGTAACTGTGGTCACTGAATGTGAGCAAGGTGTTAAAAAGTGTTAAACCAATGACAGTGTTAGAACTCGTGCTTTAATTCGTACTTCTCTGTCTGCAAAGGACGAGTCGGTGTGTGCCATGTCCTTGGGTGTGCATAATTGTTTTGGAAGTTTTTGGGGTGCTGTTCCGCTGCCTGCTGTAGGATCACTGTGTCACTGTTTCAGTTTATTTCTGGGGGAAACTATGTAAAAGAAGGAAGGGAAAATTTATTTAGAATATGCTGGGGAGGGGGAGAGACAAGGAGGGAAACTTTGAAAGCAAGGAGAGCTTGCAGGGAGAGCAGAACTCTAAAAGATTTTCTTTGAAAACTTGGAAGGTAGCAGAGGAATGAGCAGTTACGCTGTTACACATCTACTGCGTTGCTCAGTGAAGTTCAAGAAGAATTAGCAAGCAGGGAAGCTGTAGGTGATATTTTTTAGCTGACTTGTGCAGTCACTGCTTTTATACCCAGGCAAATTTTGGAACCGTGAGAGAGCCGCGCAAAAGAGGAATTCGTAGCAGAGACTGGAGCCCATGGGTGATTAATCTCATATCCTTTTAAACTTGAATTTTAAAACTGAAACAGATCATAATAATGCTGAGATTGGGCTCTGCCGAGTTTATAGCCAAAGTAACTTAATGATGTAGTCCTTTTCTGCTTCCTCACCACTGCCCTTGTTGCCAGAACACTGCAAGTGCCTGTTTTGATTTTCTTTCAAAATCAGAGACATCCATATCGGGAGGCAGTATAAAGTCTCCGTAATAAACAACGTCTAATGGATGACATAAAGTCATTTTCTTTAGTAAGAAAAGTCAAGGTCTATAGTAACCTTGTGACAAAAGCAAATCTAGCATCAGCTATTCAATTTAGCATCAGCCAGCAAATTGGAAACGTGTAACAAAAAAAAGGTGTCTAGCTCTGCCAAAGAGTGTGGGAGTACAAGAATAAATGGCAAGCATTATGACATTATGAATTGCCATATTGACAAGCATGCGATGACCTCCCTGTCCCCTGGGGACTGCTTGTGGCAGAGCAGGATGGCTTTGTCCTTGGGCTACTTTGGAAAATGATGTTTTCCAAAACCGACTGTCGAGCTGTGGCCAGGATTCGTTCCTGGTGGAATCGCCAAGTCGGAGGAAAGGAGATGAACGGGGCATTCTGTGGAGTTACCCAACAGGGAGGACTATAGGGATCGGGTTTTTTCCTGATATATTGAGAAAGCTCCTGGTTGAAATATTAGTTTGAGTGGAAGTAAATATTTCTGAGCAAGAAAATCTTCCTGTCTTAGAGGGATTTACGAAGAGGCTTCTCCCCCGTAATCAGATTATTAACATTCAGTGGATCCTGGCACATCAAAGGGACTTGTGTGTCGGAATGTGTCTTACTGGGAAGCAAAGCCATTCTGAGGAAAACTCAACAGGGAAGTTCTTCAAACGGGGGAACGTGGCCCCCGGTCAGCCTGTCACAAAGCAGGCGAGGGCATTACAGCTTCTCCAGTTGAGTCTTGGGCTCAAATTTTAAGACTTCCATTTCTCCTCTGGTTCAATCCCCAGCAGCGCTGTCACGAGAGGATAAGTCTGTAATATTAATGATCTCTCCTTAAAAAGTAATTGCTCTTTTCCCCTTTTTTTTGGAGTGATTGTGTTGGTTATCTTGGGGTGGCCTGTGAGGAGCATGCCAGGAGCTGGCCTGGGCTGGCTGCCGCCGGGCCCGGGATGGAGGCCGGCCTCGCTGCTGCCGCCTTGGGCTGGAGCCGGCCTGCTGCAGGCTCTTCCCCACCACATTTTGTAAGTCTCTAGTGGGAGCGCTTTAGAAGAGGGTTTAATGAGAAGAGAAAATGGTCGCTTTTCTGGAATCAGCTGCTGGGGAAGGCTTTCCCGGGGAGCTTGGGAAGTGGGGTGCCGGTGTCCTGCAGCAACGGATTCTCTTGTGGTGCCTCTGGAGTGGGGAATTGGGGGGGGAACCGCTCGCTTCAACAATGGCTTTATGGTCTTTAGGACAGAAAAAGTGGGGCTATAGTCCTTGTGTGCTGGAGTAGTTTTTTTTTAAACAAATGACATCTCTAGGGGAATAGTTAACAGAAGACAATTTGATCTTTTTTCTAAGCTAGAGAGTCCTCATGTCCCGTGCAGAACAAGGGCAAGGAGGATGGACGGAAAGATTTTAAAAGCCTTTGTAGTATTAATGTCTGATATTTATTATGCTTATTACCTAATTTTGTGAAATGGCAAACACTGTAGAAATTCTTTATCAAGCACTTACAGCAGAGCATTAAGTTCTTGCACCTTGTGAGCACTGTGCAGCACCTGTGGCAGAGAGACTCTGTAAATCATGTTAAAAGGAGTACGCAGTGTTGAGATGGTTAATCATGATTATTTAAATAGAAATAACTTTGGTCAGGTAAAATGCTTTTTCTTTTTTTTTCTTTTAAAGACCACTCTAGAGAATATTCTGTAAGATAACTTGTCTCCTGTATAAATTTAGTGCTGAAGATTATCAGTTAATTTGCCTCTGCTTCATACTCAAGTATGCAAAGCTGCTAAAGACTATTTTTGCCTTAAATATCGCTGGGCTTTTTTGTCCTAATTTATTCTGTAGTTCCAATTAAGCTGTATGTTGTCAAAACAAAGTTACATCTTTTTCCTTCCCCCCTCCTGAAAAATAAATTCCTCTTCTAGTTGAATAAATCCCCAATGGAAGCCTCCTGCAGCCTTTATTAAGGCAAAATTATGACAGTTTTTCTGGAAGATCTACTCCAGAGTAAGAAATACAAGATGGCCCCTGCAGCAGCCAGTCACAGATGAAGGTAGAGACTTGGTGTAAATATTATAGCATTTTTACTTAGTCCTGAAAATTCAAATGCGGAACACTTAAAGAGGGGGGAAGCAAAATAAAACAGTGTATTTAGGCTTTACTTAATGTTTTGGGGATAATTTTACTGCAGTTAAGTGCAGCTGCATCAATGGATCCTGGTATAGAGTCACTGCAACTGTGTGGTCATGGTACAGGTTTTCCTCTTGTGGGAAACCCCACAGCAGCACTGCTCGTGCACTGGGAGGACAAACTGAAGGGTCGTTTTTAGGCACAGGGCCAGTGCTGGCCCTCGGGTATGATGCTACTGTGCGTTATTTCAAGATCGCAGTTTGTCTGGTTTTTCTTTTTCCTCAACCTGTTATTTGCATCGCAACTGTGGGATGCCTTTGAAATACCTTTATTGCTGATCTCTGCAGCTGAAGCGCGTGAATGTAAGAGTTAATTACACATCTATATGATGGAGGAGAACTTTGTATTGTTCAGGGTTAGGATCCCTAAGAGATGGCAGAGGGAGAAGGATAAGGGATGTAGCTGGACAAGACTCAGTCAAACACAACACTGGATCTCCACTGGAAGAATGTGTTATGCTTAAACTGAGTAGGTTTACAATACCGGATAATGATATATTAATGTTCTCCTCCAGGTATAGAGCTTCTGATTCCTGGTAATGGGTTTTTCCCATAAAGCCATAGTTTCTGATATGTATCTGGGAACGATAGAGCCAAGGAGCTGATCTCTTGCAAGGATGTAGGAAAAGGGTTCTTTTTAAGGCAAATTCTGAGTTGGGGCTGTGCTGCCTGGGATTGGAGAAGGCGAGATTGAAACTTGTGCTTCAAGGACTGTGCCACAGGATACTTTCTCACTTTGGGACTACTCTCTGGTCTGTCCTGGTCTCTGTGCAGCCGTGGCAGAAAGCTGTATCGTCTCAGTATTACCATGCAGGTGCACGTGGTATTGTGGGGTGCACAGTGCTTCCCTGTGCCCGATTACCGAGTACTTGGCTTTTGAGACTCTCAGACTGTGACTTTTGAGCCTCTTGGCTGTGATGAGAAGTTATTGGGAATAAAGTCATTGGAAAACCAGGGCTGCAGTTTCAAGATGTTTGTCAGCACTAGCAGCCTTTTTTCCTAAAGCCTAGTTCAAAGGCATGTAACGAGGACATTGTACTTCTGTGTTCATGTGATTTTTTTAATGTTGTTTTGAGATGCTTTCAAGAGTGTGACAGTGGATATCTTTTTTTTTTTTTTTAAATATAGGTAGCAAATACTTTGTGATTTACATAATACTATCCAACATCTATATGCACAGGAAAATTAATTACTGCACACAGTACTTACCAGGCAAAGGCAGGGCACTTTCTTGATAATTACAGTATCGCTGCAGAGTAAATATATCAGTCTTCAGCTGACAATATAATTAATAACATCTATTGAGCGGTTTGACTGTTGTACTTAATTATTGTTACAAGAACGATTTTTTCAGTGGTGCTGAGCAGCTATAGATCCTCGTAGCTGCAACTGGAGCTGTTTGCTCAGTGCCCCTGGAAATCACACCAGCAATACCTACAGTTTCTGTATTTCTCTTTCTGATTGATGAGCTGTTGAATTCCGAGAATTGGGATTAAAGCAAACTTGCTTTTTTGTAAACCCCCATGCTCAATCTGAGAGGGAGAAAGAGGGAGAAACCCAGAAATAGAAATCTCCAGTATGGGCTTCTGGTGCCAGATTTTTTGATGGTTTAATCATGGAAATCGTACATTTGACCATTCTAGTAAAAACTGTGCTGAGGACACAGTTTTACCTTTCTGTTATGACAGGACATGCTGTGCAGATTAAATTTTAAACTTGTCACGGAAGGAACAAAGACTCTCCCTCCACTTTGCTCTCCCACCCTCTGATTTCTGACTGCTGCAATGTCCAGTTTTGCAGCTCCTGAAGCCTTCACCATCTCTGTCCTATTAGTGGTCATACTGTGCCTTTGTCCATCAAATGATGCCAAGAGATGGCTTGCTGATTGCTTTTGTGCTTACAGCACAAGAAAGGAGGGAGGCAAAAACACCCAAAACAAACACCACACCAAACAGGTGGGACCTTCCTTCTGTCTTTTCAGAGGCTCATATGTCTCTGCATTGTTGTCTTCATTGGCAAAAGCATGAGAGTGTCTTGGACAAACTGCCATGTTTCATAATGGTGATGCTTGGAGGGAGTTATTTTGGTTTCAATTTAATTCTCTGCTTTTATAGCCTCCACCTTTCTGCTCCTGTTTGTTGTCAGGGGCATTACTAATCATAGAATCACTAAGGTTGGAAAAGGCCTCTAAGATCATCGAGTCCAACCATCAACCCAACACCCTCATGCCCACTAAACCATGTCCCCAAGCGCCTCATCTACACGTCTTTTAAATCCCTCCAGGGATGGGGACTCCACCACGGCCCTGGGCAGCCTGTTCCAAGGCCTGACCACTCTTGAAAACACTACTACTACCACTCTACTTAAAACAAACAAACAAACAAAACCCCAAAGCAAAACAGAAACCCAATCAAACAAACAAACCCAAACTTAAAACAAAACAACCCCCCCCAACAAAAAAACCCAAATCAAAACACACAAAAAACCAAAAACAAACAAAACAAAAAAAACCCAAACAAAAAACCCCCACCAAAACCAACCAACCAAACAAATAAAAAAACCACTAAAACACACTTTACATGCTTTGTTGGCCAGATCTGTGAAACTGTAAAGCCATGGTAGTATTAATTAATACCATTAAGATTATATTGCCTCATCATTTTTAACGTTAAGCCTCAGGTAATAGTTAGTGGTGCTGCAAAGTATATTAATAAAATTACTTGTAGTAATTAAGGAAGAAATGAGGAGTATGTGAGAAACTCAGAGTGGTAGGGTGGAAAGAAATGGGAACGGAGCGCAAGGGGCTTCTGGCTGCCTGTCTCCATCCTCACCGCTGCATGTGGCTGGTCATGGGTGGACACGTGGCTTCCAGAGCTGTATGAGAACATCCTCTGCCCCTCACTCACCGTGACCGGGGACTGATAACACACGGTTATAGCTGTCTTTGCCTCATTAGCATTTACAAAAAAGCAGCTGAACGATGGATTGACCTGTAAGTGTTAAGTAAGAACAGGATAGATTTAATTCTCTCTTCATTTACTCAGAATTAGTCATGGATCATTTGCAGTGTTTTTGCTGCTGTAGAGAAGCAGTGTAAAGACCTGAAGATTGATTCCCACTGCTGCTTTGCAGGGAGCATCTCAAGTAGTTGTGTTGTCGAAGTATCCTCCAGCTTTGGACAATGGCTGCATCAACAACTCAACAGCTTCATGCGTGTGTTACTTTATATGCCAGAACTGAGACATGAGAGCAAATGAGATTTTAATTTTGAGCAAAGCTGACTACCACTAGTCTATCTTGCTTCCATTCTTCCTTCTGTTGGTGTAACTGCGTGCCTGTTTACAGCTAATCATTAAAATCAAAGGGCTTTTGTGGACCATATAAAGATTGCCCATCTTGCCAGTCTGTTTTCTAGTAGGTGGTTGTAATTGCTTTGCTTATTGCCAAGCTGATCAATGTGAAGGAAGTGTGGGGTTTTGCAAAGTGAAGATCAAAGGACACATCTTCTGTCCCATCCTGCTTCCCTTTAGTAAAGCCCAAAGCATTCATTCCCAGCCCCACGATCGTCTCTGCCAGTTACAAATATTACTGCATCTGATCGTGGTTCGTTTCTACTTTAACAATTGGAGAGAAGAAAAGATGATCTCTATATTTTGCTTTTCTTTCCCTGACTTCAAACTGTGGCACTAACCAGCTTCTTTCAATTAAATGTTATGGCATAACACCTGCCAATATTGCATGCTAGAGCGCATCGTTTGTTAGCAGATCTTTCCTTCAAGGGTAACATATGCTCAGGGTAAGAGCGTACCATTGGGGGTGAGGAGGGAGAAGATGGCTGCCACAAGAAAGAGAAAAGATAAAATACCGCCTTTGGATCTCACTTGTGAGAGAAGGAGAACATTGAATGGTAGTGAATGGCTTGAGATGCTATGTGGCCTTTTTTGAATCCCATGCTAGACATAGTATTGGGCTAATTACCAAAACCTCAATGACGGCAATATTTTATTTTAGTTCTGGAAGCTTCCTGTATGTATTTAAATGAATTTTATGAATTTTGATCTTTCTTCCTGATACAACAGAAAAAGCAAATAAAAGCAGATCTCCCAGAGGTTACATGAATATCTATGCTTGCTGACTTTCCAAACCGTGTTTCTCTGTTCTGGCATTGCTTGTTGGTATTCGTAGCTTATTCAGATGTTTTTGCAGGCTGCTTCAGAACAGACAGAAAAGACAAAAAAAAAGGTAATCGGAAGATTAATGACAATTGGAATTAATTGCAGGCGGTGCTTGTGGCCCATCAACCAGTATCCAGCCCTAAAGAAACATTGAGGGGAAGAGAAACTGCAATGAACAGTTCAAGTACAAGTTAATTTACAGTTTTACGTAAAAACTGTTTGGCAATTATCCATCATAATTATGTTATGGTAGAAAGTGCAATATCTGCAAAGTCAGTTTCTCTGTGGAAGTTTTAAGCCTAGAGTCTTGAAAACAAGCAAGCAACTCTTCCCCCTTCCCCTTTAAAGAAAAGAAAAACAAGAATACGCTTTTCATGGTCATTATAAAAATACTGGTACTTGGACCAAAGTGAACTGTCTTCCAGTGTTTTCCTTTTAAATTGGAAAAATTGTCTGTGGCTTTATTTTGTTATGAACTCCTTCCTGTCCAGGACTTGTGAAGCTGCTGAGAGCTCAGCTTACAGATAAAAGGCTTGAGCTTCATCTCCTGCAATAATGTTCCAGACTCGTGAGAGATCACCAGAGTGCTGTAACGGGGCATCCGTGGAAGAGGTGGTCCTGCCAGCCCGCAAGGAGAAGCGAGCTCTGTGTTGCAGAAGGAAAACATTACTTAATACCAAGCTGACTTGCAGCTTTGAGAACTGAAAGAAGTGTTTCAGAAATGTGTCATTTTGATTAAAAAGAGTATCAAAACAGAGTTTGACAAGTCCTAGTTTAGAGGTTAAAAGAAATTCAACTCCTTACTCTGATTTGAGATGTAGAGAAATATTTTCATGTTTGAATTTTTTCTGGCCTGAAAATTCTGAATTTAATTCAGCTTCTATTATAGCCTGGCAAAAATTTTGATCCTTCTGTTTGTTACAGAGAAATGTTAAATTAAGATGAGAATGTTTTTGGTTTATCCAAATGAGAAATTCTCCATCTAATTTGGGACTCGGCACAAACAATCAATGTGAGTGTTTTCCAGTATAGTTTTATTTCCTCTTTGAAAATGTAGCAAGATGAAAAAAAAAAAAAAAAATCCAGACTGTATTATCCTTTCACTGGTAGTAGCCTGAAAGAGTTTTGTCTAGTAGATAGAGGAGCACCAGATGGAGAGGCTGTGGGCTGTGTATTCAGTTGAGTCCTTGTCTGTCTTGCGGCTTTTGGGCAAACCACTTCTACTTTCTTAATTTGTAAAGTGCGAATAATAGTACTTAACTCCCAAGAATGCTTAATGTACTAATCTTTCTGCAGACCTTTGCTTCTCTCATAGAAATAGAAAAGATAGTAATGTGCAAAACTAGATTCCATCTTGTTTTCCTTAAGCCTGTCAGTTTGGGGTGGAATTTAAAAAGTTCTTGATGTGGTCTTAGTTTTTATTCCCTCTCGTAAGCCTGTAGCAGTACTTGTGCCAGCTTCATCCTGACTGGAACTGAACTTTGCTTGTTAAAAAAATCTCCCACTCTTAATTTTCTGTAGTTAAATAAGAAAAAACGGTATTTACCAACTGAAAAGTAGAAATTAGTTTTCTTTCAATGTTTCTAGTAGTATTATGTAATAATAGATTTTAAAAACCAATTATTTCTCCAATTTTTGTGGACTGACTTGGGCAGTAAGTAACAGGAAGGTCAGTGCGGGTCAGGAGATAGCTGTCGGGGCATTTTAACAGCTGATATAATATTCATTGCACTGGTAGCCAGATCATGCTTCCAGCAGTTAAGGCAAGGTAGATGAGAAAGCTGGCCCAGACTGTTTCCTCAGAGTCCCTGCGTTAACAGGAATTTGTGAGATTTGTACTTGACGAGATCAGCAGAGAGATGGACAATATGATAGATGTAGCTTATAGCGGGATGCTCTTTTGCTCTTTCCTCTGTTCTGCCCACACCTTGTGACACTGCCGCTTGCTGGGTGTAATAAAGTGTGGGACGAGGCCTTTATTAGGAAGGTTAGTAAAAATGCCAATTAGCCCAGTCTCTCTAACGTGGCTGATATGGATCATAAAGAATGTAAATTAAAAGCATGCTGCTACTGTTCCTGCCGCCGCAGTTGCTTTATGTGCAGTGTCGCTCCGGATGGGAGGTACGGGCTTTTGTCTTTTAAATTCAAAGTTGCAGTTTTGATCCTAGGCTCGATTGGTAACCTCTGAAAGTCACTGCCAACTGACAGCTCTCTTGTGGTCTGTGTGGAAATGATTTATCGACTCCTATATTCTGATTTAAAAATAAATGTTCCTGTTTAGTGCAATGCTGCTCTGGCTTGTGTTCGGTTCAGAGCTGATCTGTGATTTTACCTCTATACATGGGTTCTCTGCTTTTTCAAGTATGCGTTCCACCTTAATTTTCTCGCGTTCCTGTTGCTACAGATGGATAGCCGTCTTCAGCTGCGGGCACATCATGCTTTTTTAACCTCTTTGGAAGTATGTTCTTGGGTTGCCTCCTGGGCCTGCTACACAGCAGGTGAAAGTCTATTAAAGCTCTGGCCAGGGAGTTTCAGATGACTTTGTTGCTGCTTCTCCTTCAGGTAAAAGAAAAGCCAGCGCAAGCAGTGAGAAAGGCATTTTTCCTTGTATACAGAAACCTTAATGCAAACAAGTGGCCATGTCATAACAGCCAGCAGAAATCATCAGTCTCGGGGAAGAGGTCGTTGGCTGAATGAACCCTGTAGCTTGGACTACGCTGTACATACAGCTCAGGTGTGGTGTGAACTTGAAATATGTCCGCAGTGCACCATAGGAAGCTTCTTGTTGCAATCTTCAGTTGGTAACTTTTCTCATGGATTATTTGGAAGAGGACTAGGCCAGTCACTGCTATTTGCAGCAACAAGCTCTGAATTCCCCTCAGGAAGAAAAGAGCCTGATACAACCTTGTGCTTGCTTGGTAGCGCTGTCATGTGCCGAATTCCCCACTCCTCCCCATCACTAGTGTCTCACCAGCTGCCATCATGAAAATCAAAGTTTTAGATACAGGGCATGCCTGCTCTATGTTCTCTACTTGCAGTTCTAAGAACTTCTCTTTTAATGGCCAGTGTGGGCATTATAAAATCCATATGCTTATGTGGACTGTCTAAAAGCTTTCAGAGATGTGAGGAGGCACTAGTGAGCTAAATTTGGAGCCGTTAAACCATGGCTCTTCTAAGGGAAATTTTCCCGAAACAAAAATTATGTTTGGTAAAGATGTTCGTATTTGCATTGTGGCTTTCATTCTCTGGAGGGTTGTTTCATTAACATGTGATATTCACTGTGGATTTGGAAAGGTGATATTGAAAATGGAGCTAAAGGAAAAATGAGGTTGGGTGGATATAACACTCCCATATCTGATGGAAAGGAATTGGGTAGCAAAAGGATGGGGTGCTAAAAGATATAGAGGAGCTTGGGGTTATGATGAAAGAGAGGTTAGCAGTTCATATTTGGAGCCTCGTATTAAAGGCATCTTGAGTCCTTTCCTCTGATTTTGAGAGATTCAGTTGGGAGGAGCTGGTTTCTGAGGGGTCCTTTTTTCCCAGATGGTATTGAATAACAGAATTGTTGAGGTTAGAAGGTGTCTCTAGAGATGCTTCAGTCTAACTGCTCTCCTCTAAGCAGGGTCAATTAGAGCAGGTTGCTCTGGGCCCTGTCTGGTTTTAATTATCTCCAAGGATGGAAACTCCGTGGCTTTTCTGGGCAGCCTGTTTTAGTGTTCAATCAGGTTTATGATAAAAATAAATTAATTCTTATGTTTAAACAAAATTAACTATATTTCATCTTGTTCCCATTACCTCTTGTGCTTTCACTGGGTTACCAGTGAGAAGAATCTGCCTCCATCCTCTTTATCCCCTCCTATACCTGAGTCAGCTGGAGCAGTTGTACCTGATATCAACACAACCCTGAAGCTGCTTCTCACAACAGTCCCTTTAGCAGAACTTCACGGTGTCTTCATCCCTTTCTGCCATTCTGCCTAAATCTGAGTTTTCCACTTATCTGTTGTCAAGTTCATGGGCTCTCAGGCTGTCTCTCACCACTAGCTGATCTTTGATTTCTTTTATCTTGCTGTTGGCACGGGGCTGAAATCCTGTATCTCTGTCATGTATGTTTGCTGCTTTTCTTTGCTCCAGGCTGTCCAAACCCTCTTAGAGATGCAGGACCCCTTATCACTTTAAACTGCCGTGCATGGTCTGCAGAGCTGCTCTGGGTCAGTACAATCGCCTGATACACTTAATACTGCTGTGTTCTTGCAGCTCGTATCTGGTGATTATTGCCTTGTTCCTTCTCCTCCTTTTCTGTCCTGCAGAAGTGCTGTACGGGCTATGATTTTTGTCAAATTGGTGGTCAAATCTGAAAACAGATTTAAGTAAATCTGTGGTAATTGGCATGCTAACAAATTAAATTGTAAGTATCTGAGGGTCACTGTCACACCTAGGTGAAAACCTTGAGTTAATTTTATAGTGTGAACCAAAGGCTACGTAAATACTGTAACAGTGATCAGACTGATCGCTGATACTAAAGCTCACACTTCAGGGAGACAGGAGAAAGTTCCCACAGACAGCTTCTGCTTTATCTTCTCCCCTCTTCCCCAAGATATTTCCCAGATTTTTTTTATTAGCATTTATATAAAAAGATTAAAATTACATTTTAAATAATCAAAATTTAAATCTTTATCTCCTTTAAAAGTGCTGTCTAAATAAACGTGAGTATTTTAGAGCTGTGACATTACTTAAGAGATTTGGATGCATTATCTCGGTAACCTTTGTGAGCTGTTACTAAGAGAGCTGCACAGATTCCCAAAGCAGCATTTGCAGTTTGTGGGGGGAGGGTTAGGATCAGGACACAAAATCCAAACAATCTAAACAAAATTACAGAGCCCCAACCCTATAGTCAAAATATGCAGGGATAGAAGAATCAGTAATTAATTAAAGAAGAATTAGTAAATAAAATAGGTTCTCAGAATTAATAAGGGGGAGAAGCTCTCCAATCACTATTTTCATTACAAGGTGCAAGATAACTGTTTTCTTGCATTTCACAGCATATCCAAAGCACCTGGGAAAGGGGCATTGGGCATTAACCCTTGCTGTCCCTGGCAGGGCAGCAGGCTGGGATTGTCTTTGGCAGCGGGTGAAGGGAGGTTCACAGCTCCGGCCTGCCAGATTTAACATGAGAAAATGTCTGCAAACGACAGAAGTGACACATGTCGTTAGATCCCTGCCCATGCATTATATAGCTGCTTCCTGCAAAATCAGCTTCTCCTTCTGTCCTTTACTAGGATAAATAAGTTGGTGGTAGAGAGTAATTTTTATTGACCACATGTGCCCAAGCAGCTGGAGCAGCCGCTCTGCTGTTATGTCAATGTCTTTCCCACTGATGTTTTTCCCCTTTATTATTTCTACGGTGGCGTATTTTTAGTTTACTTAGTGGTGGCAGTGCTAATCTGCTGCCTGTTGTTGTGGGGTTTTTTGGTTGTTTCGTGGTGTTTTTTTTCCCCCCCCCTCTCCTTGTTTCCTCTCTTGGCATTTAGAGACTGCAGTACAGATACTGGGGAAGTAATGGGTCTCTTACCAACTTCAGTACAGTTGGCAGTAGGAGAAGGTAGCAACCATTTTGATGAAGGCTTGTGAAATGGGAATCTTCAAGAACCTCAGAATAACGTGATAAAAGAAAAAAATCCTCCAAAATAATTTTGAATGTTTTATTGAAATCCAAAGAATTAGTAATCCAGGGCATATTCCCACTGAAGAAAAACATTCATATTTGGTGTGGGTACTAAAGCAACATTGAAACTGTAACTCTGTAAATCATGCCCCTTGCCTCTCAGGGCAGTCTCTGCTTCATATTTTCCAGGTGTTGTCTCAGTTGTGCATAACCTGTGTGCTTCTGGAGTCAGGAACAGCAGAGTCAGCAAAGTCTAGCTTTGGTAAAACAGGTCTAAATCAAAGACATTGTATTTGCCATAACTGTTTGTAGCAGTTATCCATCATCTTTAGTGTCTTATTTCTAGCTATATCCAACACTTGATCCTTAAGAGAAAGACAATTCTCCTCCCAACAAACAACAAGGTAATCTTTTTGGTAAAATAATCCTGTCGTGATCTGCTTCCTCCAAGAGCAAATCTGAGTGTGATTTTGTATTTCCCTGTCTATATACTATGGGGAAAAAAATGACATTTATACCATTCTACTTTGTCACAGTGTTAGATGCAACCAATTATTTCAGCTGATGGATCCACTTACTCTCTAGAAGCTATAGCTAGCTCTTTGATATCTAATGAAAGTACTTGCCACTTTCAGTACTTTACATCTTCAAAGCACGGTATAAACATTTAATTTAATACAAAACCCACTTGGGATGGTAAATGAATGAAGTATGTACAAACTTGCACTTACAGGACTAAAAGGCCTTTCACAGAATTGATGGAAAGTTCCGCTTGCTTTACATGGCATGTTATTTATGCCAGTGCTGACTTGTCCCTTGCAGGCAATATGTAGGTACATCTTCCCTGGTCAGATAAGCATAGATTAAAACCTCTTCCCCCACCCCCCACCTTGGCATTATTTGCAGCCACTCCTTTTATCACTGTAAAACACCGAATTTATTCCCCCATCAAATGAAGTGGCTATTCTAGGAAGGAAGTTTGCTGGCCCATAAACTGCCAGCTGAACCAAGCAAAAGCCAGAGCTTCATCTTTAAATATTTTACTGCTGATCTTGTACCTTGTTTCAGTGTCCTGAGCGACCGTCACATTTTGTTTGACAGTACCAAGATTTCTGGCTCACGACGTGCATGGCTTGTCATCGTGCTGAAGGGATCTAGTGAAAGGTCTGAGGAGGAGTCTGTGACTTGATTCCAGTGGATTCCCAGTGTAGACCAAATACTTTTTCAGAAAGTCTTAGATGTGAGTGCAAGTCCAGGCATCTGTAACAACGGTTGCTCCTCTCCTATGACTGCTTGCCTCTCCTCTGTGTTAAGTCAATTTTGTTAGCCTCTTCTCAACATGGAGTCTGATCTACCCACAAAAGTGTTTTTATTTCAGCTGTTGCTATCCTAAGTTAAGCTTCCCAGATTAATCATTGTCATCTGCCTTGCCTGTGAGTAGCGTCCAGCTGCTGCGTGGGGTTCTGCTGAGCAGGCTCAGGCGTGGGATGCGCAGCGCTGCGGCGGGGGTGCGCAGTCGGGCTCACGCAGGCACCGGGGGCTGCTGGGGGTTGGTTATAGTCCTGCGGTGCTAATTGCCACTGACCGAAACGCTGGGTTCATCCTTTTTTGCCACTGCTGCCACCCACTACCATGCTATGTAAAAAAGTGCTGAGTGTTTTGGTGTTACCGAGTAAATTGCAAAGCCTAATAAAGCGGAGGGTGATGAGTGAGCTCAATATGTTGCAAGTAAAACTGCCAATTTGCAGCCAGTTATGGAGATTGGAAGTGTTAAACTAGCTTACAAAAGTCATACCACTGACCAACTTCCAAAGAGTTTCTTTTACCTTAAGCCAGCCAGAGATGTGGAGAATGCAGCCTGCCCTCCAAGGCCGAGGATGTCTTTTTGTGCGGTACTCTCTGCTGTGTTTTATGGCTGATGATTTTGTGAGCTATTTCCTTGCTATAGCTTGTGGTAAATAGCTGTCTGTGGAGACACAGAGACGGGGCTGTGTGAAGCGTGGTCACTGCTGGCTACCAACGCTTCAGCAGAGATTTCGGCGTGCGCTGGGCTGCCCGAGGAGGCACCAGGGTCCTGCGAGCTGGCGCTTGTCGGTGCTTCTCCATCACTGCCGGTGCTCCAAGGCCGCACGCTCTGCCAGCTGAGCTGCGTGTTCCACTCCCAGCAACGCAGACATACTTCAAATCAATGAAAGAGGGGCAAAACAGGCAACTTTGAGCACATTGCCTAACAGACGTGATACACGGTATTATATACTTTTTGCTTTATGACTTTGATTCTCAGAGGTGTTTCCATCCTCCTGAAGGTGTTAGGTTCGATGTGATCTAGTAATTAATGCCTCCGAGTAGCTGTTTTCTTGCACCGTGTTTTGAATTCCTCATGGGTTTGTTAGTAAAAATCTAACACAAATTACCTTACTAATCTATCTTTTGTAAATACCACTGTAAAAGAAGCAAACTTTATATTCATGCATCCTTTCATTATTATGGTAATTAATTTCAATTTATAACTAATTAATGCTGTTCTATATCTAGCCTGCCCCTTATTAGCAGTAGCAAGTGGGAATCAGTGAGTGTATGAATTGCAGATGCTGGTCTGTGCATTGACAGAAAAGCTACGTGGCAGCAGCCGCTTCATAAGGAGTCGACCCCGCAACGAGCTGCCGCTTCGAGACTGTCACATTTCCTGCTGCTGTAAACCATGATGGATATGTTGAGCTTTGCATCGCTGTGAGGTGTGGGGAGGAAGGGGAGAAGTGGGAATGTCTCACAATTAAAAGTAACAATTTAGCTGACAGAGTGATCAGAAATACAAACCTGTCTCGTGGAGCAAAGAGAGGGGAGGAAGAAATACAATAACGCTATGCACAGATGCTCTTTGATCTTGGCTAGAATTCAAAGCAGCACAGTCCTGCTGCAGGTGGCGTTAGATAAGAGGATGTATTCCCTGGATAGATTTTGCTGGCACTCTGAAGCAATTAGCTTTTGCTTGTTTGTAAAGTGAATGTAACCAGGTGCTCCCTCTGCTCCTTTTCCCAAAAAAATGTGTTTGAGACATCACCATTTCCCGAATGGATTAATTATGGTTTCATCTCCCAAATGGATCAATTACAGAAGTCTATGCTGCTGGGTTTGCTAAGGGGGTTTCTTGTTCCCTTTTCTTCCTTTTTTTTTTTTTTTTTTTTGGTCACCCACACCCCAAGGTGCTCTTGAACTGAAACATTTCTTAATGCATGTAAAGCAAGAAGTTCAGAAACTCTGCAACATTAAAAAGAGACCCAGATTGTTTTAGTTCGAGGGCCAGAAAGTTCCTCGTAGGCATGCATTGGCATTTTGAAGGTGGGGAGGAATGGGGTGAGATGCAAGAGAGAGTCCCTCGGGGAAGGAGGGCCGTTCTTCAGAGGGCAGAGCTACTGCACATCCTGCTTCAGCGATGTACCATTATTTTCCAGACTGTCTTTGTTGTAGAATACAGATCTGTGTGGCTGCTTTTCTGCTTTGTCCTAACTTTGTGCTAGATGACCCTTACAAGAAATAATGATGTGCATTAGGAATTGCGGCTGAGCCCACAGGCAGCAGCAGAAGCAGAAAGCGGCTCTGGCTTTGTAGAGCAGGAGAAGCAGGTATGACGCTGCTCTGGAAGGTAGAGTGCAGCCCTATAACCCTAGACTAAAACCTCACCCTAACGGGTATTTTCTTGCAGTCTGTAGATGCCTGGCACCGGGGCTCGGCTGAACACAGCTTTGGAGGTAGATGAGGGCTGCCAGTCAGAGGAGAGGTGGGCTGCTCTGTCAAGGGATCAGCTGTTGGCACTGGAGGCAAGCTCCTTCTGCAGCTTATAAAATGCATGTTTTAAATAAACCTCTCTTCTCCTGTGAAGAAATTCGTAGGTAAAGAGTTGAGAATGGTTCAGGTTACTTTCTCAGTCCTTATTTTGTACCTTTTTTCCTCTCATGGAAGATCCAAGGATCCTTTCTGTAGCATCCCGTAGGAAGCATTGAGATTGCATTTTGAGCCATCGCTTATCGAAGTTCTTACCTCCAGGAATTAGCCTAACAAATCAGCTTTCTGAAGATCCTCAGCCATTTGCTGCCTTAGAGTGTAATTGTGTGTGACTGTTCCTCATTAGACAGCAATATTTACCTCTAGGGAACGGGGCTTTTCAGTGTGAGATGAATTAAACTGAAACTTAGGCAAATGTCACTGCTTTTGTCAGGACTGAAATAAATAAGCTGGCTTTAAGCACATATAACTTTCAGCACCTGGATATTGTGTCACTGGATGCTAGTGGGGGACATAGTGAAGCTTTGACAAAGCTGCAGCTCTTAAATCCTGCTCCTTTCCCATGGAGCAGGAACACAGAACTTGAGTGATGCTGGAGTGTGTTTTATTGTGCATGTTTGGTTTGCACTGGGGACCAATTGGCAGGGAAGCCTTATTCATACCAGTGCTGCACAGGCTGCCAAACATGTTAGCAGTTGTGTTATAGGATGTACACATCTGTGATTCTGACTTGGATCCAAACTATTAGCCTATTTGTGCATGAATGCAAGAGGTAAATTCCAGCTTTAAGCCTGAAGGTCGCAGTTGTTGGCTACTTTCATCTCTGCGGGGGAAGGATGGGAATTCCCCTTTGTTTTGGGTTTTGATAGAAGGGGGGGGAAAAAGGTCCTGCTTTGCTCGCTTTACCATGTATTATTTTATCAATTTATCTTTTGTTGTCTTCATACAGTTGTGCTCTAGACAGTGGATTCTTATCTCCAGGGTCCAAGCGCAAGAAGTTAATGAACCGTTTGAACTCCGGGAACCACTGATCTCTGTTTAAGCTGAATAACTCAGGCTGCAGCTGCCTGTGCTCCTGTAATCGGTGCAGAAGGGACAGTGATAGGGTTGGGGGTGCTGGGAGAGAAAGGAGGAATAGGTGAGTTTATAGAAGCTAGCTGGCCTGAGATTATTTTTTTTTTTAATTATTTATTTTCTTTTACCAGAGTTCATTCTTTAGGGTTGCTGCCTTCCATCGAAACAGAAATAAATAAAAGCAGGAGGGCTCTGCATGGGTCCTTTGCCCCTGCAAGATGAATTTGCTTCCTTTTGGGCTTGGAGTGTATTTATAAGGAGATGTTAGAATCTAGTTGAGGCTGCCTGGTGACTGTTTTTATGTTTTTCCCTGAAACTCTGGATGTGCCTACATGGGTAGGTGAAGGGGCTGAGTTCCCACGCTCAGCCTGGATGCTCCCTGCCCCTCTGGCACTGCTGGGAATGCCCGGTGTTGGTACCTGGCAAACAGAATCGCCATCTTCCAGTGCTGTAACTTTTTTCAGAGATTACTGCAATTCTCATGTCATTCTTTACTGTCCACTTTTCGCTTATCAGTATTAACCAGTATATGGATTTTGCCTCATGGTCCGTAGGTTTCCAAACATAAAATAGAGCAGACGGGTATTTTTGTTAGGGTGTCAGGTGGTTCAGCCTGTCCTCCCCAGTGGTGGTACTCACCTCAATGAGAAGCATTTAATCTGGTATGGTTATGAACTAAATTCATGTGGGGGTTCGATTCTTTATTTAAAAAATCAAAACCCAACCAAACAAAAACAACAAACAAAAAACAACAAACAAGAAAACCAAAAAGTAGTGAAGCTAAGGGAGCTATGTCAGTTCAGGATAGCCGAGCGAAGGGAGTCTGGTCGTGGAGAACATGGCTGTTCTAAGGATTGAGCTGGTACTTTTAATGTCTTGGTCAAATTTCAGTGGGTACATTTCAGTGGGTACATTGGGCTTCTGAACCATGAAACATGAAGGGTGAGATTCATCTTGCTTATTTTTAGATGTCTGCATTGCAGACAGTGGAGTGAGCCTTCAGCTCCCTTTAGAGCCAGTGGAGAGGAATAGGTGGTTCTCAAGGATGATTCATCTCACCCAGACACCTACATGAGGATGAGATGACATTCAGAATATAAAAGTACCAGTTTCTCTTCACTAACTGTAAAGAGAGCAGAGATGATATGGGTGTCTGTTACAAACATCTAATATTTAGATGAATCCCACCTGACATGCTTTCTGTTCCTCCCTGAAGTTGGTAGGATTTCAAAGCATTCAGTTTGACGCAAGGGATGTTCAACATTCACAAAATCAAGCTTGAACTGCCTGTGTGAGATGCGAAAGCTGTTCCACATTTCTCCTAAACTTCTGTGGGTGGCGAATGCATTGCTTTTACTTGTCAGGTGGAAAACCACTACTGTTGGGTACTACAACAGTAAGAAGAAAAATATATGTATTCTTTTGATCTCTGCAATAAAATGTAATGTGGGGATTTGGAATGAGCTACTATCTGGTGATGCTTGAGCATAGCTCAGTGTATTAGCTTAAAAGCTGAATATATCCAGATATTCAGAATTTTCAAAGATCTTACTTTGTTATACTCATTTTAATGCTTTTCTAGGACAAGATAGTTCATTCTCTTCCTTGTGTTTCACATGCAAAGCATCCATTTTAAATACAAATTAGTCTGAAAACAATCCTCTTTTTACTTTAGATTTTTAAAGCTTGGATTTAGCTTTTAGGCTCATTAATATTCACAAACACTGCTTAGTTAAGCTTACTTTAATTTCTCTGTGTGCTTTGTTAACAGGGGTTATATGATGTTTGCATTTGCATGCAAGACTTTTACTGTTGTGTAAATTTTGGTCATTATTATGGAAAAAAGAAATGAAAAAAAAATGTTGAAAATCTACCTCGGTCCCTCCAGTACTTTCTCTAACTATTGCACTTCTTGATAGCTTTGTGGGAGTGTTTCTTTCCATATTTATTAGGTGGATTTTTAAACTCTCTTTGAAAGATGTTTGAGCGTCTTGGAACCCCAGAGGAGAAGGCAGGCTTTTGGTCTCCAGGTATGCCTTTGGCACACAGCATCGACAAGGGAATGTACCCCTTCAAATTGGGAAAGCAAAGACAGCCTTGGAGGAGTCTCACGGTTGTACCGGTCTTTCACTCGACTGAGGCAGTTGTAGGCATTCATTACCGGCCTCTGTTGCCCTGGCCAAATGAGCTGGAAAGCACAGCAGCGTTTTCCTAATGATGTTCTGGAGCCAAAGTCTGCTCACAGCAAAACACCTGTACTGCAGCCAGTGGCTGGCTGCGGAGGCTGTGAAGTGTTTACAGAAGGATAATCCATAGCTTCTTTTTTCTGTTTAATTCTAAATGTGTTCAGTGTTCTTGAAAAGTGGCAGATTAATAACTCTGGAAGCTACAGCTTGCTATCTGTCCTGAGAAAACGTACAACTTGAACAGCTGCCGGGCTGGTGCTGTGCGTAACTCTGAGTCTGTAGCACAGATCTGCCCCGCTGAAGATGCCGGGGTGGCAGAGCTCTTCAGCCTCTGCGTACGGGAGCAGTGGGCGCCCAGTCAACGGGGCGCTTGATTGCTAGAACCAAGATTGATGCCACAAGCTCATCTTAGATGAGCAACCGTTGCTGCTGTTGAGTTGGGATGGTTGGGATCACCTTCTGAAAAGTGAGAATATTTGACTTGATTTCCATTGTTTTAATGAGTCATAGCTTTAATGTAGAACCTTTGGGGGATTTTTTTGTTTGTTTATCTCAGCATTTCCATGTGTATGTCATTATAGTGCTATTTTAATGCTTAGTTTTTAAGTTCATTTCAGTTCCCTAAGCCAAGTCTTCCCTTTTGCTAGGTGCCACTGGTACCCTTACTCTTGATGGGAAAGACAGCTTGAAATGGCAGTTGTTTCCAAGGAACGGGATGGCAGATGAGAGTTTGCAACAAAGGCAGAATCTTGAAACTTCTTGTCTGCGGAGTATTACACTTGCCCAGGCTGCTAGGGGTGACAGCCCCACGACCTGGGGAAAACTCCACCAGCTTTCCCTTGAAATTGTGTCTTTGAGAATGTCGATCAGTGAGAGGGAAGATACAGAGGGTGTGGAGTAATAAAGAGGTTTGATCTTAAATGCATAAACTTGCTCTTCTGAATCTTATAGGGTTCTTTGTGTGCATTTTCTTCCATCGTAGAGCAGTGTGTGTTTTTCTTCCTCCGTCAGCCTGATTTACAGAAGTACTGTAGCATGGCTTTCATGATAACTTCCAACCTGTATCTTGTAAAGAAGCAGTTTTTGGCAGCAGTTGTCCATAGGGGCCTCTACCTCATGTATTAATGACAGACTACTTCTTCAGCCTTTGGAGGACCTCAGCTTCTGGGTTTTTTTATTATGTATTTGCTGGTAGGTATATCTAGGTATGCGGGTGACTAACATTAACATAGGCTGCTTCTGTCCTGAGCCACAGAGGAAAACCAGTGCCTGTGCAGAAGCAGTGTCAGTGCGCCAAGGCAAAGCTTGAGCTGAGCAAACACACTCTGCCTCTCAGCTGGGCTTTTTAGCTTGGACTTGGTGCACATAGCTTTTGGCAAGCATAGAAGACAGGGGAAGAAAGAGAATAAATGGCCATGTCGTATAGGCAACCTCCCTTGCAGATCAAGAGTGAGTAGGATACAGATCACTGCCCAATGCCTTAGATGATCGAGAGGAACAGTCCTTCAGAGTGTTAACTTAGGATAGCTCTGCAAAGGGAGCAGAGGTCTGCTGAGGCAAATCAGGAGATAATCTTACTTCAAATGTTACTGATGCTTGTCTGAACCCTAGAGTTCAGAGTGAGTATTTCCTTTCTTCTCCTGCTTCCCTTCCTCCCTAAAAACTCCCATCTCTCAAATCAGCACCCAAAGGCAATTTGTACATCTAGGAGCTTCCCATGCAAAGAGAGAGCTTCCTTTTCTCTGACTGTTATGAATGCCTGCATATTGCACCTTCCTTTGGTGTCTTTGACAACATGTCCCCTGTAGTCTGTAATTTCATGCACCCCTGTAATTTATCACTCGTACAGTTTTGGTTTATGTAGTGAGAGGTGCAGCAGAATCTATAAATCAGATAAAATATTATTGTGCTTGCATAATAAGAAGTACCTATATTTATTTCATGTTATGTCTTTGAAAAATGGCTCTTGGGTGGTTGTTTTGTGGGGTGGGGCATGTTAAGGGAAAAAAATACAATTAAATTCTCTGGCAGGCCACCTTTTGCATTTGGACTTGCAAAAGTCCAAATTACCTATTTCAGACCAACAGTCTGCCTAGTCCACTGTTCTTCGACTGAGAATGTCTGTTGTGGGGTGCATCACAGGAGCACGTAAGAAACACAGGAGGAAAGTCATGGTGGAACTCTTAGGGATGTTCTCTTTCCTGCTTCAACTAGGAAGGTGCAGAGAGTCAATATGCCTTGGGATTTTTTTGTTTATTGAAGTTCAATCTGGTGGATTTAGGGTTTTCCATTATCCATGTTGGTATCTAATCCTTTGTTGAATCAGTAGCAGGATGCAGTCTTTGTTTGCTCCAATTTAATAAATCATGGGAAAGCTTGGGGAGTGGGGGGATAATGGTTTCTGTATCTTTTTTCATTATGGAGTGCTTCATCCCAAGTGTCATTAAACTAATCTGTCCTGCTCGGAAAGAGGTGAGAACCTGAAGGTAGCCTTTGATAAGATCTAAGATAGAAAGCAAATAATCCCTTTCTTAATACATGTACCAATTAAAACTTAGGTTGCATGACAGTTCCGTACATAGTTTTGGGCATCTTTCTGCATTCGTGAAGGAGATGCACGTATTTTTTCTTGCTCATGCCTATTCAACTGCTTTATGAAGTCAAGTTGTGATGGATATTATTCTGGAGAGTCTTGTAAATTTGTGTAATATCTGTCCACATAAGTGAAGATTGTAGGCTTGGGAAATGTAGCCTGGAAGCAATATTATCAGTTGTTCTCTGTTAAATTTCTTCGCAAGGATTCACTTTTCTACTTTTATTCCATACAACAATTGTCAGTTTTTTGCACTGCAGTTACTGCTGCACCCTGACCCCCAACGCTGGTCACAGACGCATTGCGTTAGGTCTCTGTGGATCCCTATTGAATGTACTTGTGCAATGTGCCACATGGGCTGGATTTTGGGTTGGGCTTTGTCTATTAAAGAGAATAAACAGATGCAAAACCTGGTTCTCTCCTTGTAGTTTGGACTGTCAGAACTTTTGGGGACAATATTGCACTAAAAATCAGTGTTGGCTTTGGCTTTAGTGTTAGAGATTCTGGCTTTCTGATACTGATTCTTTTTTGTTGTTTGTTTGTTTAGTTTTGTTGTTTGAGTAGGCTCCAGCAGAGCAGTGTTCAGAGATCAGTGCTGTCAGAGGCAAAACACTTTATCCTGTCAAACACACACACTTGCGTTGCTTGAGTCCTGCTGATTCAGATCAGAGTGCCGGAGATTACGTAAATGAGTATCAGTATAATTTGAAAGATTTGGAATTAAAATAGAGAATTTGCCATAGTTTACAGAATCTGTCACTCCAAGGAGAATTAAAACTGCCAGAAAATGATGGAATTTTGAGACTTAGTTTTAAAGTTCAGGAAAACGAAGTGGTTAGAACTGCAAAATCATACAGCTTCACCGACATGGAAATAACCGAAGGGGCAGAATCATTAGATCTTCCACAATTTGCTTTGATGCAGCAAGCACTGCCTTGCTGAATCCCGCTGAAATGAAGGATGTTCCGAGAAGGAGCTGTTGAGGCTATAAAAAGACCCTCTTCAGATGTGCTTCCTTCTCTCTCATTGTGCATCTATAAAAACTGTTGACATATCTTACCTAAATAGAAATTAATCATTCAATAATTGACAGTAATTCTAACTATCATTTATCTAGGACCAGCTAGTCTTTACTGTGCATAGTTTCTTTTGTGGTCTTTCAGGGTGAAAAAAAAAAACATGTATAGTCCCAATATTAAGGGATTAATTACCTGAAACTTTACTGCCACAAATAATTTCTTTGTTTTGATTGAAGTGTGTAAGTTGTATCATAGCTTCAAGGTATTATTTGCATCCGTAACATCTGAGCACGTGAATAACTTTGAGCCTGAGGCTTAATGTGTGTTTGTGCTTCAGTGTAAAGCTCAATGTAGCATCAAGGTTTAAGAATTCTTGTGTATGTGACAGATTCATTTATTATTGTGAAAGAAAAGAAGGAATATAAGAAAAAAAGTGACTAAAGATCCTATAAAAGCCATAAAGATATCCAGTTGCACAGTTCTGTAAACTGTAAATCTCAGCACTGGTAAAGATGAGATTATTGTTTCTGAAAGCATGCTGAAATAAAGCACTCTGCTTTTGAGATCATAAGTCCCTTCGTACACTTTCTCATTTTAAGAGATGAAAACTGCTAAGCAACGGAATATTTTAGCTGTGTACCAGCAAGATTTTTCTGATTATGTAGAAAGGAAATTGCAAAAATCACTTTTTTTTTTTTAAGGAAACAGCAGTAAAACATGCTTCCAAAGCAAAATAATGCTTTTTTTTTCTACTTAAAAATAATAATAATAAAGTTCCAAAGTATTTATTGAAATAAACTTGAGTAGTTCTCTTTAGCCAAATCTTTTCATTCATGTTTTTTATATCTTCAAAATTATGGTATCCTGTGAAGGGATCAGTGTTGCCAGACATGTTCTTCTGAACATGTTGTAACTCTGCCTGTGAGCTGGTTTTCTCAAGGAAGCTGGGAAAGGTGGCTGGGTTAGAACTACAAACCTTCAAGGCTGGGTGAACTGGAAATGAGACTCTTGTCTGGGTGGTGGTGAAATCAGGAGCTGTGACGTTGAAATGGTTCTCTTTTTTTCCTCACCTTTTAGTTAAGNAATGTCCTTCTTGTCGTGAGGGGCCCAAAACTGAACCCAGGATTCGAGGTGTGGCCTCGAAGTTCTTATAGCTCAGGACATTTGAACCAGTGTACAGAAGACAGAACAGATTAACTAGTTTATTGAATCCTCTTTGCTTTCATGCTCAAGCCATAGCAGTCCCTTTTTTATTTGAAACAATAGAATAGTTCCAATTCAAGCTATGGCTTATCATAGTATAACAAGAAAATGCTTGTTAAGAACAAAATAATTGTTATCTAAATAAGACTGTTTTAACATCCTGTGGCTCTATAAGCTCGAAATCTTAAGTTATTGCCTTAAAATTCTTTCTCATAAAATCCATAAGCTCACTAAAAAAGGGCTCTTGTTTCAGTTCTTCTCTCAAAAGTGGATATGATCTCTTTGGTCCATTGAAGCATGTCACCATCCTAAGGAAAACTTTGTAAAGCATATTACGGAAAATGCTCTGTCAAACCTCTAGGACCTAACTTTTCGAAGGGGTATCAGTAAATTTATGCTGTCAGATTTGTACTTTTTTTTTTTTTTTTTTGGGGGTGGTGGGGATATTTTCAGCTTTAAGTCACTTGCACGTTTCCCTTCCTCACTCCGTCTTTTGTCATGCATACACATATTCTCTGCCCTGGTAAGAATTCAGCACTAGAGCTCATGTGTGCTACCCTGAAAAAACAAAACCGCAGTAGATCGGACATCTGTGATAAGAATGTGAAAGAGTTTCCACAGCGTCATAGTTCTAATGTGTGTGTCTCTCACATTACTGTGTGGTGGGTTTTTTTTAATTCTGTATTAACCTTTCCAGTCCCCACCCTTCCAAAAGTACATTTAAACTGCATCTAGATCCTAGACCAGCCCTGGAGAGAATCTCACTGTAACACCTGACTTTTCCAGCTGATCTTTCTTGGAAACTTTGACTATACTCCAGAGGTAGAGCGTCCTTTTTGTCAGATCTTGCAATTCGTGCAAGACTATCTCTTCTCACTCTTGCACTTCTGTTGCTGCTACTCCAATGGTACAAAGGAAGTAGCAAGAGCAACAGTGGAATAGAATCAATGGGGTTTTGTTTATTTTTCCACTAGAAAAAAACCCCAGCATGCTGGCGTGTAAACAATATTGGCATACATTTTTGCCTAGGTTATTCCCAGCAGTGGTAGTATTTATTCTCAATAGTGAGGTTATGTTTTCAGCAGCAACTTCACTAGAATATTTTTTTTTAAGCCTGCTTGTTACATCTTTGGGATTTCTCTTTTACCTATTTCTTTAAATCAAAGGTTTGTGGTGTTTGTTTTTTTTTTTTTTCCCCATGTAGTCATCTTCTGAAGAATTACTAGTCTGTCTCTTGCTCCTTTCCTTTGCTCTACTGCTTGCCTATTCTGACTGAGCTTCTGCCTTGAATTTTAAAGCTCTTTGTCTAACCAATAGACTTCAGTAAATATCTTGCTGTGTATGAGTTTTCCTAAACATAGAGTGGCTGCCTTGATTTTTATTGAAACAGTCTTTCCTAGGCTGTTTGGTTTCTCTATTATTTTCAGCAAGACAGCAAATTTATTACTTCCTTCTAGTCTGCTATTTTTAAACCAAGGGGGTTTATGTTATGATCAAGAGTAGAATCACCCAAGGACTTCTCAGTCTCTGCAGTTTCTTCTTGTTCTGTTAAGGCATAGAAAGTTCAGAAGTTTGCAAAATTGTGTGCAAGAACAGTCATTAAAACTCATAGATTCACAGGAATTAGGCACAGGAGAGACCACCTAGTAGTATCACATCTTCTGGTAGTTAGGTTACTAATTTTCACTTATTTTCTCTCACTCAGAGCCAAGATGTGAACTATAACTGTTACCAAAGCCCACCTTATGTTTTGGTTTACATGTGTCTTCCGGAAACTTTTCATCTCATGCATTGAGATATGGAGGATACAGCCCTTTCCTTTGCAGTTTGTAATAGTGGTTCATCGCCCTTAGTGTTACAAATGTGTCCCTTCTTTCCAATTTGAAATTGTCTGAAATCCCATGGAACAGCAGCTGCGAATTTGACAGAGCCGTGTTTCATGATCTTTCCCTGAAGTGATCCGATCGTATTTAACATCTGTGGACCACTCAGGTTGCCAAAATTTCACAAGCCTGCAGTGAGAGTGTTTGCGTTATAAAGAACACCCTGCTTTTGTACTGTTTTCATACATGCAATTTTGATGACTTTTTGGAAATCAGCTAACATCTTGGTATCCAGGTAGGTACGCAATAGATTTATTGTGCTTTAGAGCATTAGTGTAAATGTGCATTTGCTGTGTTCCTCGTCTCCCATCCCTGTATCCGTTCTGACTCCACGTTCTCTGTGCTGTCCTAGAAAAAAGTATCTTGGACAGAAATAGTAACTAGATTTGGGCAAATGTTGCAAGTATTTGTCAGTCTTGGAAAAGTAAAAATTAAGACCTGGGAGTGTGCACTGGTTTGTGCTTGAACTCAAGGCTGGTTTTAAAAAAACCAACCAAACAAAACCAAACCAAAGTAAGACACTATCTTCTGTTACTCTGAAAAACGGTTTGCTTTAAGTATGTTCATGCTGCTTTATATTGCTTTTCATGAATGTGAGTGTTGGTAGCACTCTAAGAAAGAACTTGTTATTTACTGAGGGACGAGTATTTGGAGGCAGAATAGAGGATCTGTGCATGTCTCATGTCCCCTCCGGGGTTTGTGCCTTGGGGCAGGGATGGTGCGGTGCAGCAAAGCTCCTTCTGGGGGAGAGCGGCCGAGTAGCCTTGGGGTGGTTATGAGAGACGTGAACGGTGTCTGAACTCGTCAGGAGGAAAAAAATATGAGCCCCAGAGTTCTGCCAGTTGTGTGACTGCTTGGAAAAAAAAACGGGGGGCAGAGCAGAAGGGTGTGAGGGGACGTGGGTCGGGTGCCTGTGCCCAGTGCAAAGGCAAAACGGAGCTTGTTCGCAGGACGTGTTAACCATTGTGGGGCTTAGTTCTACTTTTGCAAAGTATTAGATGCCAAGGGGTTTGTTGGGATAACAGCACAGACTGCTTCAGAATACCCTTAAAACCAAGAAAGGACATGTTGCTTGCACTGCAAGCTGCGTAGGGCGAGCACTGTGCTCCCCACTTGCCCGTTAAGGCTGTCTTAAGGTACTAGAGGTGGTGGTGTGGTCATTCGGGTCTGTTATAACAAGTGTAGAAATACACTGAGAAATGGAAATAAAAGAAGAGTCCCGGTCCCGGAATTTTACTACTTGAGAAATACAGTATCTTTATGGTTCAATTTCTCATATGCTCACCCTTTTCATTACTGTGAAATGAAGAAACATTATCCCTATTGTATGTGAGAGAAACTGTCCTATAAAGACCACAGGACATGCTTCTAGATGTAGTAATGTACCTAAAGCTATAAGATGGTAATATAAGCATATGAGAAATTGTTAGGTTCTTGAATTCTGTGGAATCATGGACTACACACTTAAACTAATCCTTTGAACAGCACTTGATCTTAAGCAGTTCACTGATAACTTTAGTTGCTTGGTTTTCTCAGCAACACCTGGAAGATTTTGTCTTTCATTTGAAAGCTGAGTTTTGTATGGAAAAAACTGAAGTTTTGTCTTTATCTTGCCAGAGGACACTGGGAGAGGGCAGAGGACGTTTCAGAGAACTACATTTGACACGGGATATTGAGAAGGGGAGGGGATGCTTGAATTAGTTTCAACTTGTTACGGGACACTTAACAGACTGTGTTCTGCATCACTGCAATCTCACTGTGCTTCCAGTGGCTTTGGAAGGGATGGATTAGAGGAGTAGTGATTAAGATTACCTTTTCCTTTTAATGCTTGTGTTATGTCTGTATTGGAATAGTCACTGTGATTATCCATATACCCTGAGATTGATTTCTTATTGTTCTCCTAAGATGATGGAGTAGAAGCGTGGCTTTTATGCAAACATATTGCGCATGTTGGATAAACTCAATATTGGTTATGAGCTGAGAGGATCTTTCTTTAGGCATTGGTGTGAGATGCAATCCTTTTGTATTTTGCTTTTACATGAAAGATCTGCCTCTGGCCTTCAAACGAAATATTTTGGTCCATTCCTGCTCTTGATCTCCTGTAATGTTTCTTGAAGTGGAATTATTTTTTTCAGATTTGGAAGTGCTGTTTTGTTGGATACTGGTCCGTAATGTGTTTAACTTCAAACATGTTCTGTTAAAGTTCAGTGAAGCTGAATCTCTGTTTTTATTTCTCTGCCAGTCAAATCAATATCCTTCATCTATTTGCAATGGGAGGCAGAGAAAAAGAATGGTTTGTGTGGGTGGCAGTGACTTGATTGGCAGACATGATAGGAACAAACAGGAGGAGAGAAGTTGTTTTCTTTTTTTCATGTTTCTTTGTTTTCGAAGTTCCAGGTTTTCTAGTAGGGTCTCAAGCAGTTCTCAAAATGATGCCATTTCATCTTCTGAGGAACACATACCCTGTCAACATACAATAAATTATCAGCTCCAACAGAAGGCTCTTCCCTAGTGGAACCATTTAGGACCAGTTGCTGCTGCAGGTGTCTGTCTTCCCCGTATCAGACAGATGCAGCTGATTTCTCTGACAACACCTGGATACACACTAAAAAGATAAGTCTGCTTGGAAAGGAAAGCATGAATATGACCAACTACTTATATCTCTTCCTGCTTATAAAGAAATGCTAAGAAAGCCCTTTCAATTCTTAAAATGATAGAGTTGTACAATTTTATTATTGCTCTTCTTGAGACAATTAAAGCTAAAATATCACTTTGATAGGCTGTGGGACAGAGAGTAGAAACTAGGATAAAACTGTAACATAAGTGGTGACTACAGTCATAGCACCCAGTGGAAATATTAGCAGAGGTTAAGATTTTCAGAAATATGCTCTGTGGTGCCCTAATTCTGCTTCTGTCAAGGTCAGTGGTGAAAGTCTCCCTGGCATCATTTAGAGCAAATGTAAGCTAATGAAGAACACTTCGACAACTCCACGCTGTAAAGGTTGGCCACAGTAAAACTGCAGGCTGCTTTTTAAACCCTTCATCTCTAAAGAGCTTGCGCTAAACCGGCTCTAGAGTGGCTTGGTGTTTAAACTTCATTTTAACATTTCGGTTTCTAATTAGGATTGTAAACTGGCACGCAGGATGTAGACTTGTTTTGCTTTTGTATCTGATTATTTTCCCAAGGAAGATTCTCAATGGATGATAAATACAGTTAAAGGTTAATGCAAGATATATCCTTAGAGTTGAGTTTCTAGGTGTTAAGGCTGCAACATAGATATAAGCACTTATTTAAGCAGGTTGACAGATTAATGTGGATAATGTGTTCTTGGTTTTCTATATATTTCTATCAGTGCGTGAATCGTGGGTTGTTTTCATTAGATTTGGTTGTAACTTCTGATTTGTTTACAGGTATTTGGATTAAAATTAAAATAATGGGAAAAAATGATACATCAAGATAATTAGATACATGAGACAGCCTTAAATATACTGTCTACAAAAGAAGAAAATAAGTTTACAAAAATGTTTTACATTTAAAATTGATTTATTAAAGTAACTTATTAATATAAAGTTGAGTTAAATGAGTATTTAATACAAGCCATGCAGAAACCTTCCGCTACTTGCCTGGAGTGTGACTTACAAGAAGCGGGGCGCTTGCTTGCTCTGTGGTTTTGCAGTGTGAGCAGGGGAGAAGGTCAAGGCGTGCAGAAATGAATGAGCAGGGACTGAGGATTCCTGCGCTGGTGACAGTCCTGCCCAAATGGATGTGAATCGTTACTCTGAATTGAGGAGCTTTATTGTGCGCTAAGGTCAAAGGCTATTTTCCTTTCAAATTCTTTCTCAAGTTTAGTAAGCTTTTTCCTAGCAAACTCTAATACTTTCCTAGTCTTCTTTAAAATGTTCTTTTGGATGAATCCACACTCCAAATTTTTACTTAATGCCCGCATTTTCACTTCTGCTGGCCTCCTGATCGCCACAAATCCTCTTTATCCTAGTGAACTGTGAATATGGAAAACTTCTTTTAAATAATGCTCTGTATGAGCACAAGATAATTATGTTTATTTATTTCAAGCAAAACCAGCTTTCACACCACATTAAGTCTGAGAAGTCAAGCATTTAGAAAAAGCAGTATTACAGCTGAACAGCAAATCTATATGCTGTTTTTATTGCCACTTCAGAGTCTGCTTCTGCCAGCAATCCCTTTACCTTCTTTCTTCCTGTGATTTTGGTTAGCTTGACTCAAAAGGCGGTCCTTGAAGCAGTATTTCTTCTATTGGAAATCTGTTTCCTCCACTTGTCCCTTCTCCAGTGCTGCAGAGTAACGTCTGTGGCGGAGACGGCAATGACCTCTGCAGCTGGTTGCCGTCAGGCAGATGCAAAGGGGCTGCTGGAGGGAGGAGCGCTGATCTTCACCGCTCCGACTGCTCCCTGGCAGCTTCCTGCCTGGCTGGGATGAAGACTGGTAACTGCCTTTGCTAGCAGTGGCAAAGGGGGTTTCTTCAATGTCTGGGGAGGTTGAAAAGTGACTCTTCACGTGAGTTGTTGGAGTTACCTGTTGGGGCTTTTTAAGAGTGAGGAGTGGGGCTTGCTAGCACTCTACTTCCCAAATACGTAATTCCGTCCGACTTAGTTGAAGTTATGGTTTTCTTTCATTCCAGATAAGTGTAGAGCTTCAGCAGACTTTCAAATAAAACAAAAGTCATCTATTGGTGAACTCAGTTACTCATCAGGAACAAAATTTATGTGCTTTTTTTTTTAACACAAAGACTTAAGATTGCAGCTGCCATCTCCAATTTTAAGCAAGGCTGCCCAAGTGGATTATTTTATATTTTGTGAAACCACATAGAATGCAAGTGCCTAACAAGATTGGACCCCGTAGACATCTGATGGCAGCTTTGTAAACCTGGTGTGCATACTCTGAAGAAAACATAATATGTAAAGGCCAGACACGTTTTTCGGGCAGATACACCACTACTGATAAACCACTATTGATTCACAGACATGGTACCTTCGAGGGTTGAGAGGAGCATCTGGCACAGGAGTAGCTGTGCTGACAGAGCAGGGGAGTTTTCCCCTTTCATTGACAAATATCTAGTTAATAATTTGGGCTCACTTCTGTTCCAGAAATGAATCATAAGGCTTTTATTCAGCCCTTTGGTAACTTCCTACTCCTTAATAAATAAGACAGCTGTCCTCTATGCCAGGATTATAAATCTGGATGAGCATCCCTCTGCAAGAGTGGCTGCCTTCCCCTGCTCCTTGTTACGGCCACTCATAGATGTACATTTTGCTGTGTGCAATGCAAACACAGAGTAAAGAGGGGATCTGTGCCCCACAGTGTTCACAGCATATACGTAAGGTGAGAGAGCACGTGGATATATAGATGATATGCAGAAGGATGGTGTGAACCGGTGCTGCTTTTGTGTTATCTTGGAGGGAGGAGTGTGAGGGCAGAGGCACTGGGTTGCCAGCAACAGGGTAAAGTTTCTCCTGCCATCAAGCAAATGCTGTTCTGTGATGAAATGCCTTCAGCAAATGATGCTATGGGATGCTGTGCAAGAATTCTCTACAAATGGTAACTTTACTATGGACTGGGTAAAAATTCATGCCTTCTAGAAATTTTTTTGTTATGTGAAGATGTCCTTTTAAGTGCCAATACTTACTACCGTCAATTTTAAGATTACAATGCAAACTCCAGGGTTGTTTGTCCTGATTGAAAATGTCATTGCTTGCTGTATAGGATATATTTTCACTTGTTGGAACAAACCTGTACAGTATTGTACCGCCTACTGTACAGCAAAACTTCAAATTTATGCTGGCAGAAGGACAGCAAACCAGTTCAAAGGGAATTCTCATACTTCCCTTAACAAAAGCTCTCTTCACTGGGGAGGACAGTTTCTTTCGAACTGCAGCGTTTATATTCTCTGCCTTGCTGCTGCTCTGTGACCAAAATGTTAGCTCACTGGCTGACTTTCTCTTCGACTCAGTGTAGAAATAGAGTTATTTTTTGTCAGCTGCATCTAATGTAGCAGTTGAAGATGACTCGAACGGCTTGGGCAGAATTGTCTCATCTATGAGCTCTCCTAGTCAGATCCATTCTTTAACCAATTTATTATGACGTTTGAGGCATCAGGTGAAATAGTATGTTTGCATACCTAGAAAGGGATGAGGAAGAAGACAGCCAATTAATTATGTTTGGGTTTTATCAACCTCTTTTTTTTTTGTATGTGCTCTGTTTCCCACTAATAGTTTTTAGATATACTGGCCAACTGAACCATTTGAAACTTTTTAAATTCAGTCACTGTGAAAGAGTTGAAGCCTTTTTTTGTCAGCTCAAGTGCTGTTAGTAGCTGGGAGAAGAGAGATAGCTGTAAGAAAATGCAACGTTGAGCAGTTCTGTATTAGATGGCCGCTGCCTGGCCGGTCGGTACGCGCAGAGCTGCAGACTCGCCCCGAACGCTGTCCCTGCTGCAGGGAACAGGCGGGAACGGGAGCAGTGGAGAGGAGGGAGGATGGGGAGGAAAACAGATCCAGTGAAAACCAGGTTTCATTACAGCCTCTGCAACTTGCTTGGCGCTGCTTTGTACGCCTTTCTCAAAGCGTTAAAACCACAAGGTTTGCAATACTACAAAAACAGCTGTGACAAAAGTATTTTGGGAACCAGACAGAACTTCTTCTCCTGAAATAACCAGCCAAACTTTAAAACCAGCACTCTGAAAGCACGCCAGCTGCTGATCCAACCCCAAGAGCTGTAACGCTGCAGAGCTGCGCTCCGCCGAGTTTGTCCAGATCCCATCAGGTGAGGCTGTGGCTCTGCATTCTGCTCTTGGCTCTCTAGGAGAGAGATGTTCAAGGTTTGGGGCTTTTGGGACTATAGGCACTAGGGTGACAGAGGGGACATCCAGCTGGTCTCTTGTTTTAGCAGGAAAAAACCTTTTGATTATTATAGGTGGAGGATCACAGCTGACAGCATGCATTGGAGCCAAATCCTATTCTGAAATGTGCTAGTACAGATGTAGAATCACTGCTTTAACCAAAAAAAAAAAAAAAAAAAAAAAGACATCTGGATTTCTGCTGCTGTAACAGAGCAGAATGTTGTCCTCTGGGTATAGTTTCTATGCGCTGAACAGATTAGAGGCTCAAACATTTTAAATATTGAAATTTTATGATTTTTTTTCCAAGTTGTTCATTTAGCAAAAACTAACCAGGAAAATATGGAAAATATGGAAAGTAGCTACTGCCTTTTCATGTGCCTCCAAGGGTGAGAATCCATCCTCATGGAAAGAGCACTCAGCAGCTCGTCCGGAGACTTAGGAGCTCTCTAATGTGGTACGTCCCTTCCCAAGGACTCGATCACACAGCTGTGGGAAAAGATTTCCTCCAGACTGGCAGCATTTTTGTAATGCATACTCTTTGAGTCCAAGGTCCAGAGGCTGAGAGCGGTTGGTATTACTGTAACCTGAAATCTTGCCTCACATTTTCGTTTGATCTGATGCACTTAGTTCTCTACTCCTCGCATATATTGCTTTATCAACAAATAAGTAGAGCAGGCTTTGCATAAGTATGATTTGTTCATCTGCTGTTGGGTTTATTGTAATTCATCATCTAAATTGTGTATTAAAAATAATGGTAAATGTTGACATAGCATCTCCCCTTTTTAATTTCCTGCCTTTTCCTAGCAACCTCAGCATCAAATAGTTTTTTTTTCAGCCACTGCTGCACTAGACTTGACCTCAAGACTATTCCAAATGATGTTCTCTCTGTTCTGCCAAGTCAATATTTTCTGTCTGCTGTTCTGTACATACCTCGCATTAAGTCCCTTCTTTTATTACACCTCATTGTGCCCTACCTCCTAGGATAGGGCAAATACTTGCCTCCCTGGGATTGCAGTGAGACTCAAATACTAAGCAGCACCACCTAAGTGATTTTTCCATGTGCATAATTGAGGTGGATATTTGTACATGTTTTTTTAAAGCAGCTTAATTGGCCATATCATTCTGCACTCCAGAAGTCTTTCCTCTGTTTAATTGTGTGGCTCATTCCTTTGCTGTTGTGTCGGTGCACTCCTTCTGGGTCTGCCGAGTGATACACGTTTCTTGGTTGTGTCTGAGTATTTTAGAAGTGTGGCAGCTCTAGAGATAGCAATTTGTTTTTGAGAAGGTATGTTTTGTTTGGCATTCCCAGCGTGTATTCCTGTCCTGAAGATCTGTAGGATCAGCCCATTCTATGTCTTGTTTTATTTACTGGAAACAGAAAAGAGCAGGGAAACAAAGGAGAGATGGATGGATAATGAAACTGTGATAATGAATTTCATTTTCCCTATGTCCTTGGTTTGCAGTCTCACCTCTGCTTCCCAACATAAAATAGCAAGAAGGAAATTAAATACTTGATTTCTTTTAAAATTTGAATGCCATTGAAATCACAATTCTAATATTAGAGGAGACCTAAGTGAGTCCTGTCATTTTAAGTGGCTCATTATCAGTGTTCTCATGCTGAGAACAAACTTTCCTCTTCAGTAGATGGTATTAACAGTGGTTGGATCAGGCACATCTTGTGTTACATGACCTACCTCGTTACCTCAAAGATCAGTCACAATAAACCGTTGCATTTCTTATGGGTCTTGGGCACGTGACAGATTTCGCTGCTATTTTCCAAAATCCAGGTATCCTCCTGGGGACGGCTTGTATGTTTGCCTTGATAGAGGAGTCTGCTCTTTCCTTTTTACTAAGGAAGTCGGAGATAATCTTTGGCTTTCTTTCTCTCTCTTCCATTATTTTCTGGATATCTGTAGCTAAGAAATGAAGGGCCAACGTAAAAGTGATTGACTTGTCATTTCTGTCTTGATTTGCCATCTGCAGCAAAGGGCCCATCGCAGGGAAACGCAGGAGCCCAATATTTTGAGAAAAATAAGCAGCACTGCATCTCCCAGCCTCCCCGTGATGCTGCGATGTCTGGTGGCTTTAAACTGAAGTTTATACATATAATTAAAAGAAAATTAGTTTAGTTTTCTACAACTAGTTATTATATAAACAATGTAAATTCATAGGGTGAATTCTCCTGTGTAAATGCAGGAGACTTTTCTACGTTTTTGAAAACTCGAAACATCAAATCTGTGTGAACCAACTTAATGTGGTACCATGTCTAGGAGTACAGCAAACTTTCTTCAGTAGCTGCTGGACTGTACTTAGATGAAGACTTACTGGCTTCAGACACCTCATATGGCTGTTCTTTATTTGCCATTTTTGCACCTTTTGCCCAACAAAACAGACTTTTTTCAGTTTATTGTGCCTAAAGCAGAAAATCTACTAAATGACTCTGGAAATAGAATCTTGAATAATAATGTAAGCATTTAGAAGTGCTTTGATTAACCACATCAGCCTTTTGCAATTTGGGATAAAATAGAAAAAAGAAATTGTAGGCCTTTTGTAATGGGAATTTTAATTATTTCTGCGTCTTTGGGGCAATACTGAATTGGAGATTTTCTTGCTGGGTCACATCCATGGGAGTGGAGGGATTGTTTTGAGTATTGCTCTTAAAAATTCATTTGATCATTCTTTTAAATGGACTGACCTAGAGTGAAGTATTTGCTCTCTACTTCTGAATATCCTACAGAAGTAACCCTTCCACATTAAATTGCAAATACCACTCTTTTTGAATATTGGCACTCCAATGACAGAACAAGGGAGGAAAAAGTTAATTTACAAACTGTGTAATGGAGGTTGGAACAAGATTCAAAGTTAAAGATGCAATATTTGATAATTAGGAATGAATATTGTGTAGCACCTTCTTGCAAAATAGATTTGTAGTTGAATATGCGTGCATGTTGGGCAGCAAGTTGTCTCCCTGATTTCAGTGTGCAGATAAGGCTATTAAAGGTGAAAATGAACTCATGGCTATTCTTTAAAGCTTGGTATCTAAAATGGGCTAAAAAAGAATGATTAACGTCTATGCTGAATGGGAGGACTATTCTTTTTTTTTTTTTTTCCTTTAAAAAAACAGAATTCCTCTTATCCCTTTTGAAAAGCTCAATACAGTTTGAACAGGTCAGGATTAAAGTTCCAGCTGCAGAAAGAGGCGTTTCCCGGCGCGCAGGCAGGGAGGCTCTCCCTGCCCAGCCGCTGCGCACCCGCGCTCATCCTCATCTTACCTGGGGTGTGGGGCATCAGCTACGATGAGAGAAGTTCTGCCGTGTGAATAAAGTTGTCGCCTCATTTTTCATATGTAGTGTGTGAAGTCCAGAACTTGGACTGGGGGTTTTCTTGTATTTCTCAGCCTGTGGTGTTAGGTCTGTTGGTAAGTTGAGTTTGATTCTGTTTGTTTGCTTTGTCGTTTCATTTGAAACACCTTTGGGCAGCACCCTGAGCCCAGCTGCTCAGAGCGGATCTGTGCCATCAAAGCTGTGCAGGATTTCCCCGTGTCTGCTGACGTGGGGCTGGGGTCAGGCAGCTAGCTTAGGAAGGGAAAATGATTTTTCACTAAGTATTCCGTTGATTTTTCTGGAGACTGTTAGCACTTAAGGCTTCCTTTAGGTTATTTTTTTTAAGTGGCAGGCAGGGCACCCATGACAAAATAGCACTGTTGGTGCAGCGGTCAAGAGGAGCAAAGCAAAGTGTGTTCATGCGGCTGAATTAGTGCGGAGAGAAAAGAACTGCAGGGGAGTTCTGCCGTGCCTTTGTTACGGGGGTAAGAGTCTGACAAAGGAAGGTGGATGTGGAGAAACATTAATGAATAAAATGTCACCTATGAAAGTCATTATTGTCTTCCTTCTGTCTGTATCAAAGAACACACAGGAGTGTTGGATGGATGGCAGCGCTCCTGTTAAGTGGAGTAGGGAACAGAGGGTTTGTCCTGGCCTTTTAGTTACACACAAGAGACAAAAAAAGTTGTATTGTTACCACTAACAGGAGAAGCGCTTGCGTTTTTTTTTCTTCTTGTCCTTTCTCCAGTGAGATTGCACACATCCACAACTCATAGGTCAATTCTCCTACCTTTTACCTTTTGACACAATTATCTCTTTCTTGCCTGGGCCTGTTCTTGCCATCCTTTTATTACAAGTTACTTGAATTAGATATTCTGTGAGTTTAAAACTCAGAAGACACTATGTGTTTCTTTGAGATACCCATCCTATTCATAGTTACCATTGCTCTTGCTGTCTTTCCCTTGCTTGAGTCCTGGCCATTAGCTGCAGATAAAAACTCCAGCAATAGCCCTTCTCTGAGCCAGGGCGGGGGCTCTTCTGGGTCGACCTTCAATGCTGAGTATTAATTAACTTGAGTTTCTAAACTTTTACTTTAACAGTCTCACATTAAAATATGCATTGTTTGCCTTCTTTAGCTCTCTGGCTCTTTCCTCACACTTACATACAAGCAAAACACCGTCCTGCATGTAACACACTCCAAGGAGAAGGTGGAAAAACAAAGCTCAAGTGACAGATGCTAATCGCAATAGTTAATGCTCTACTGGAAACACAACACTGAGGAGGGCTGGATAAGAACCCACAACTGCTGATTCCTCTCTTTGCATACAGGGATGAATATGTGTGCAAGGTAATTAATGTCAGTGGAGTGGCTCTAGGTTTATACTGCTCTTACTGGGTAAAAAACCATGCCCTTGATCATATTTGAAGTCTGGCAAACTGAAAACTTTTCTTCTCACTGACTGCAGTTGCAACACTTAAAGTAAAAGCATAAAGCTTTATTACCCCTGCTGCTCTTATTGCCCTGCCCTTTCAGGTTTGTAGTGACCCGAAGGGACCCCTTTCATCTCCTAACTGAGGAAAAGGGGGATTCTTTTTCTGCTGAATTCTGCTTTTGCTTGCTTAAAAGCTTTTCCTTCAGGCAAAGTCTGTGCAACACTCCATTAACACCAAGTGGCAGGGTTTTTCTCTGCCTTCACTTGGGAGAAATCACAGAAAAAAGGGAATTAGCTACTACTGCAAAACTCTGGAAGTAGGTGACAACTTTTCAGTTTTCATCTGAACATAATATGCATGTATGAATTTCGGAAAAGTTGGTATTTCTTCTCTAAGTTACAGAGCATGTAGGACGAGAAAATACTTGGAAGAGACCGAGTTAAACCAATCTCTTAAATTTTAGTGGTGTGCAGTGCTGTGTCTACTTTCTTTTGCAAATCTTCCCTTTAACCTTTGGGATTTACATACCTCGCAGAGAATGCAGAATGCACTTAACTTCTTCTGGATACCTTTTTCTGCTCTAAAAATCTTTGCTCTTCGGTGAAAGGATGTGGTACTTGTACAGTTAAATTTCTACATGTTTCTATTAAATACATCATCTTGTCTGCATTTATGCCACCCTGGGCCATCAGCAGTTGGGGAAGAACTTCTCCCTTCTGCACACCTTCCCTCCGAAGCAGCCCCTCCTGCCCCGCTCCGGCAGATGGGTCATCGAGGCTCAGCCTTGCAGCGTGCCCTCAGCGTAGCGAGAGTCAAGGAACGTGAATTCCGGAGCCCGAGGCCATCCCCATGGAGTGGATTGCATCGTGCCCTCACGTATACATCTGTTTTTCTCCACTGCTGTGTCTCAGGGCATTAGCAGAGAAACTGAGCAATTTTAGCTATTCCCAGGAGATCTCTCTAGTTTTCCTTTTAGCAGACAAAATGCTTCGTTTTTCCTAAAACCCTGGAGCGTTGCAGACTTTAATTTACAGAAATTAGTTTCTTAAACTGAAATGAGTTTAAATCCATGAATTTTGCAGAACTTGAGGAAGCCATAGCGCACAAAAAACCCAAGAAGCACTGAATTGAAAAAGGTTGAATGTACAGGACCAGCGAACAGGTTTTCTGCAGAATTGGTTGGGGCTGGTCTTTTTCAAATGGAATAATTTAGCAGCACATAATGCATTCATATTCAAAGTGCCTTGCACATGTTCCAAGTTACTCCCTGCCAAACCCCTTTGCATTGCTTCGGGAAAGTGCGAAAAACTCTTCGGATGTTATAGATGGGGGGAATTGGGTTGCAAAGTGACTTGTTTAAAGCAGTAAGGAACATCTGTACCAGAGATGGTACTAGTACTTGAAAATTCATTGATCTTTGCTTAGATTTTCTGGAGCCAATTCCAATCTGAAGAGACACTGAGCATCCTGTCTTGAATTCTGTTGCAAATGCTATTGTTGATGTCAGTGAACATCATGTCAATGAATTTTGCATCAGGTCCAAATGATCCTGTGATGTAATGCATTGAATTTTCATTAGTTTGGGTTTTTTAAATTTTTATTTCTGGAGATGCATAAGTAATTTGCACCTGTATACAAAGGAATTTTTATATGTAACATCTTTTTGGAAGTTACCTCGGGCAACATTTGTATTAAGAAACAGCTTGGCTTTGCAGTGCTGATTTTGAAAGCTGTCTGTACATTTTCTAGCAATTTTAAATGCCTTGAAAACTTATCTATCACATTTATAAAGGAAAGGAAGATAGAAATGTTGTGTATGCCACGTCTGAAGTGGTGATCAACAATATTGTAGCTATAGCAAGTGTTGCTTTCCTATTTTTATGGTATACCATTGGCTTGTAAATGTAAATGAGTGCTTCTTTCAAATTTAAAAGTGTAACTATTAATGCCAAGCATATAATGAGAATGCTCCATTGTTCTTTGCTGTTGTAGTGGTACAGGCTTTGGTGGGCACCACCCTGCTCTTATATGCTCAAAGGTGTGAACGTACCACAAATAAAAACGATGGATTGCAGCAACAGAGGTTGCCCTTTGGCTTTGCAAGAAAAGACACTTTCCTGAGGATGCTACCTCTAGTCCGTCTCTTAATTCTGCCTGTAAATGAAATAGATGCTACACGAGCTTTAGTTGTAGTTCTAGTTTTCAGGAATATCTCCCTTTCTTGGTCTTTCATAGCTGACGTTCTGGCCAGTCCGTCTCCACTGTCTGCTGTTTCCAATAAAGCTTAACCAAAACTGCCTCCTAATTCTTTATATTAACTTTGAAGTAGCCTCATCAAGGAAGTAAACTTAGCCCTAAAATAAGGGTCCGTTGTGCATTTCTAGGATGTTTTTCCATTTCCCCTGTATGTGTGTAATAGTTGTTAAGTTGTGCACAAGACAGCAATGGCAGACTTCTCACCCTGTGATCAGCACTGCGTGCCATTTAAGTTTTAGTAGCCAGGATATGCTTTTCTGTTTTCTGGTTACAGTGAAGCAAACTAAACATATATAAACTTAATTAGAAAACTTAGTAATGAGGCAGGTCGCTGAATGAGGCCAGGGTGTAAGTGCAAAAAAGATGGGATATGCGTGGAGACATCTGACAGTAATTTGCACAGACCAGACCTCGGATGTTCGTTCTAAGTTGCTTGGTTGCTATTACCGAAATGTGGGAAATAAGCTGGGATTTTTTTTTTTTCATGAATGATACTGTGTTGGAGGGCTTTTTGTAACTCCGGAATAATGGAAGGATGTTAGCACTCTGATCCCTTCTTACAACACTGTCTTCACAACCAAACTGAAGATTTCCACTTGTGTAACACAGATTGTTATATTTGTATTCATTTACTTTTATTGCCTCTTCTGCTGTTCTTCATCTTTGGGTCCTGTTCCCATTCTTGGAAAAAGAGCTTTTTCATGATGTGTTTTTATGATGTAAAAGAGTCCTGCCACGTGTGCTTCTCTTCAGCACCGCCGCCTTCCTTCACACCGGTCTCCCTGCCTACCTCCCCTGGCTCCTTGGTGTTCACCAGGCATCCTCTCTACCCTAGTTCTCCTTTCAGTCCAATTTCTTCTGTGCTTTTCTTCCCGTGTGCATTCTATTAATTAACTAATCCAGAATGAAAATACAAATCAGTAATGTTTCTTTTTTGTGTATCTTACTTATAATGCACAAAAATCCATCTGAGAGAATGCAACATCTGTGCAGTTCTTCGTTAGCAGCTATTTGCCGCTCTTGTAATGCGGGAACAAAGGGACATCCAAGAAATTTGGAAGGTAATGTATTGAAAACTGATAAAAAAGAGCACACTTTTTACTTGTGCCAGTCTATCTTGAGGCATTTCAGGAAAATAACGTAGTAGGCTTGGCAAAAGATTAGACATTTACTTGAAAATCCGCAGTTAAATTATGTAGGATGAAGTTCTAGAAGAGATATAAAGCTGCCTGCTTTAGGACATCAGCCAGCCATTCATTGCCTGGGGTTAGGCACTGCCTTCCTCCCCATGAGCCTTGTTACGGAATATAATGATCTTTTGCTGGTTGCTTATACCTTCCTCCATCGCCAGCTCCTGTTGGATGCCGAGCACTGGACAAGCTGCTCCATTGTTTTAATCCAGTATGTTACTCTTGCTTGAGTTTACCTAAGTACACCAATTAATTGGTCATAAAGTTGTTCAGGCTTTTCATTAATAGGGAATGTGAGTGATTTACAACCCACGGGAATAGTATATCAGATGAACTGTGGAGTTTGGTCTAGCTTCTTTCTGAAAGACTCCGTATGGTTATGCCACTTGCATAGCAAAGAGCTGTGCTGCAGCCATTGGTATTCAAGGAGTGCTACCCAAAGGGAATTTTTTAAAAATAATGATGGTGTTTTATCCTTTTCTTCCCCTCTTTCCTTAGCACTTTGCCTACATGATGATTTTGACGGAGATGTACGCGGCACAGGGCTCCCTCCCCCTTCTCGATGTACTTAGGCTTATTGTTACTGCAGCAAAGGGAGGCTGTTGCTATGAAAAGGAAGAAGGTTACTAGATCACAGCCCTCATAAATATCAGATGAAACCAGCGGGAAGGAATTTAGGTTGGGAGTAAATGACACAAAGCCCTGTGTTGGTTTTACACATGTGGGGGGAAACCTAAACAATCAATCTTTCGGTGCTGACAATTGAATATTTCTTCCCTTTGCTTTACTATGGTATTTCTGTCTCTATGGCAACCAGGGATTTTTGCAGGCTGGCAAACTCCCACAGCAAATCCAGGGAAGCAGGTGTCGGCCAAGGCTTTCAGTTTTGCCAGGGATGCTCCAGCTATAGTTTCCAGAGGAGGATTTGGCCCCAAATCTATCGGATGCTCCTTGCGAGTGATGCTCGACCACTGCATCCCCAGGCCAGTGCAGCTCACCATTAGTGTGGTGTTAAGGATTTAGGCTGAAAATTGAAATGAAGTTGTCCGGACTCTGGTTTCAGAGTATAAGTTAAGCATACAGAAGGGCTCAGAAAGCCACGGCTTGTCTTTCATACACACAATTTTGTGGTGGTGTGGTATTTTCAGAAGCTATTGTTTCTCTTTCATATTAAGTGTGAGTCGCTGTGGTTGCAGCCCGGTCACCTCATTACCTTATGTCTTCCAGATTGTTTCGCTGATCCACATTGTTTCTAATAAGCTGCAGTAATACCCAGCACACATTATCTTTGGATGCTAAGGAGCGTAAAAATTAGTTAGGCTTAATAATTTAGATCTGTGAATTGCCACTGAAATAAACAGTCTGGGGAAGTAAAGTCAGAACTGTGCTATTCTGTGTTTATATATTCTCTGTTAAGAAAGGAAAAGCAGCACAAGCTTTTCTTAATCCTCTCTCTGTAGGCAGCCAGCGAGACGTCTTACTGACGGTTGCACCAAGGGGAGAGGGAAAGCTTTCCCTAAGCGTGACTTTGTCAGCGCTTGGATGGGTGTAGCAGTCCTGGCAGCTCCGGGCTGACAGTGGGGAGACGTGCTGTCAGGCTGGGTTCCCTTTTCCATCCCTCCCGCTGGTCTCAGCATCACAGCCACGTCCTGACGGTTGCTTTTGCCGTGAGACTGGACAAAAGGGAATGCTTTTTAGACTATAAAATCAGGTCTGTGAACTTGTATAGCAAAAGAACTTCGAGGTTTCTTTGTCTCTGTGTAGAGAAGGGCTTCCACATTGCCACAACCCACCAGTCATGTATCAGTGATTCTTAGCGAAGCGCTCAAATTCTTAGTGTACCCAAGTCTCTTCAGGCTTGGTCTGGAAGTGTCGCTGGATATCAGACTGCCATGCCCTGGCAGGACTGAAAGTGCTCTGAGCAACCCTAACTGGTGAGTTTGGACATACCTATTTCTGCTCCTAGGTAGATTCTGGAAGCAGAGGTCAACGTTTTAAAAAAAAAAAAAAAAAAAAAAAAAAAAGAATTGAAGCTTTGAGGTGCTCGGTGGCAGCTTAGATGTGAGTGTTCTGTGTTGACAACTGATTGACAGAAGAAACAAAATCTCAGGAGCTCTGAAACTACCCAAAAGTAAACGTGCTTTACAAGCAAATGTAGCTGAGGTCTTCCCTCAGCCCCTTGTGGAATACTTCTATCTCTCAGTACGTTCTGAATAGTCTGTATGTTCTGTGGGTCATACTCGGGAAAGTATCCACCCGCAAATGATTCCTTTGAACGTGCATCTATCCAGTCACCGTGGTGTCGGAGCAGTATTTATTTCTGCTGGACCTGGGGGGCTCCTCTGGGTGAAGTGGCAGGGTAGAAACCACGGTGCTGGGAGCCGAGTTCTTTCAAGCAGAGATGATTTGATTATCATCCTTCTGGATGTTCTCACTCTGCCCGTGCCATTGAGACAAGGATGAGAACTGAGGGGATGGACATGGTACTTGCCTGAAACAAACTTCCAGCTAAGTCAGTAGGGCCTATGATTTCTCCCTACTGGTAGAAAAGAGATGGGATTCGGGTGCTGTGCCAGGCACTTACCCTCCTCTCCCAGTCACAAATGTAAAGAAATGTTCTTTTGCTCCCTGTACCCTGCAGAGATTCGAGAGTCCAAGAATTAACCCGGTCTGAGCGCTCAGAGTTGCAGGAGGATTCAGTGCTTGTTTTTGCTGACAAAACCTTGAACTAATCATGTAATTGCTTGTTGTCCCATTTAGCTATCTACACAGGGATGCTACTTATTAGCACTTATAAAACATTTTCAAGTGATCGGAAAATTAAACCTGGAAGTTCAGCATGGCATTTTGTCAGTCCCTCTCCCAACACAGGATTAAGTCTGTCTAATCTTCATAGCACCAGCCTATTTTTAAAAAAAAAAAAAAAAAAAGTGTCCACTGCTGGAGGTCCCGTAGCCTTCCAGGCTTTCAGCATGGTGCTAATCCACATTTTGCTTTGAAGTGTCTGATATTTCATTAAGAATTTCTAAATCATTGTGGGGGAACTAGTGTATTTACAAAACAAATAAATTTTTAAAAAAAGGGCATCTCCGAAATGAACAAGTTTCAGAAACAAGGTTTAGAAGTCTATCTGATGAGACAGTGTCGAAAGCCTCGCTGGAGTCAGCTATCTAACTTCTGTTACTCCTTTATCCAACAGTCTGTTACGTGGCTATGGAAAGAAATTAGACTGATCCTTGACAGATCTGTGTTGGCTGTTACTCATTTCCTTATCATCCAAATGCATATAGGTGGTTTGTCTACCAATACGTTCCTCCTTCGAGGAGGAATTTTAAGATAAGCCAACTCGTCTATAATTAGCTGGCTTTTTTTTTTTTTTTGGATAGGGTACTATGTTTGCCTTTGTGCATCTTCTAGATTCTCATCAATCCTTGAAGTTTTATTCAAAGAAAAGAATGAAACCACCAGTTCTGAGAATTTTATCAGGTCCAGCCAAGTTACAGATGTCTGACATTTGTAGATATGTTCAACTATTTTTTTTTCTCCCTATTTTGCCTGCTACCATAGTACTGTTTTCTTACTAGCTTCTGTAGTGTTATCTCTTTACTGCAGTACAGTGTTTTCTTGACAGCTTTTATAGCCTTTCTTTAGTTATTTCTGTGCTACTGGCATTTTTGATTTTGGTCTTCACCTGCCCCTGCTACGTTTTTGAGCTCACTTAAGTAATATGCTCCATTTTCACCACCTTCTTTAGACTTCCTGCTTGCACATGAGCTCATTGAAGAACTTGTGACTCAGTTCTTTCAGTTTTTCGCTGCTATCTGTTCTCTGTGCCATGAAAGTTTGCTTTAAAGAACTGCAAGATTTCCAGAACTGCTGCTACCTTCTGGCTTGTTTCACACGGCATGTTATCTGCCAGTCGTCTGAACCCACGGAAATCTGCTCTTTCACAAGTCCATTGGTTTTGCTGCTGTTCTTCCGTGAGCTGCGAACTCTACCGCTTCAGGATTGCTACCATTCAAAATGATTTCAGTTTTCATGTTCTCAACAGCTTTCACTTCATTTGGTCAAGCCAAAGCTAAAGAGTCTCCTAGTTGCCTTTCTCCTTGTGTATCACAAAACAGTTCCCAATATATTTATTTCCAAGCCTTTTTTTAAACGGTTCGTGATGGCTTATATTACTTTTCCACCAAAGTGGTCATCCTGTCACTGCAGCTATCCAAGCGTTGATCTTTGGTCTGTCATCTGAGCTAAAAATATTTTTGCATGATTGATCTCAGTCCAAAAGTAAGAACCTGCAAAAACCAAAAAACATAAGTGTGCTTGTACAAGAAATATGGTTAGCAGAGCCGTAACAGGCCGTGTAACCAGGGTTGCCCTCTTCTCCTCATCTTTCCACAGCTGTTAAAGTTGCCCAGAATAGGGAATATTTTCTGCTAAGCTGCAAAGTATCTGGATGAGGGATGATACATCATTAAGGAATGAATTTTGGGGAAACTTTCCTCCTGCAGATGAGGTCTAGCACCCATTTGCCCTCCAAAGAACAAATCCTGACAGCACCAGCATATAGAACTGGTTTCTACTTATGTGGCATGGTGTGTCTATCTATGGGTTAAAATAAGAAGGTAATTTAGGTCTAAGGAGCTGTAAGTGAGGATGAAATGACTGAAGGGCTTTGCTCCCTATTATTCAGAGTTAGATGTCCAAAACAGAACAGAGGGGTTCAACCAAATATGAATGAGAGGGAATGCCTTGCAAATAGTGGGGGGGTTGGAAACATCCCTCCTGTTCCAGCACTAACACAGGTTTCATTAATAAACATTTCTCTCTTACTGTTTGATCTGATTGCTGTTTAATTTTTTTGGGTTCCTTCCAGAAGGAGCTTGTGCCTTCTGACTCTGGCTCTCTCCACCTCATCCTCGTAGGAGAGGGAGCTAATTAAATTTCATGTTCCAACCTAGGAACAACCTCTGGTTTTGGCTGCCACTCTCCAAAACCGTAGTGAGAGGGTGAGGGCGAGATGAGAGAAAACAGTGATTCAGGCAGATGTTACAACTTTACAAAGAAGAGGAAAAAAATGGGAACACGTTATCCTTCTCTAATTATTGCAGCATCGCTTACTATCTCACTTTTCTGCGGGGCATACACCAAGCTATAGAGTACCTGGGGCTTTGATTTCAGGTTAAAGAAGAACATCCTTATTCTCAAGAGTGTAGAGTTCTCTGTGCCTTCTCGGAGGCACAGAAAAATTCAGAGTTAAACGAAGAATACTTCAGACTGCTTCAGAACATCATAGGTATTTAGCTCTGTTTTCACCTTTTCTTTCACACGGTCCTGCTCCTCGATCCTCTGGCAGCTAGGAAGTGCACTCCTTGCTGCCTGTTAAAAGTGACATGTTACTGGAATTACAGGAATTTCATTTCAATTCTTGACTGAGAAATAATGAACAGTGAGTTTAGGGAAAACCTGACTAATAAGAGACCTGAAGCAATGTGGGTTTTTAGAGCTATGTTATGTACCTTTAATCTTTCTGAAGATTATAGGGTGACCGGATTTTCTAGAAATGGGCAGGATTGTTAAAACAGTGTGTGGAGATCTGCTGTGAAATGACTACTTTTATCGTAACCCCTCAAAGAGAGCTCCCTTTATGCTGTTGGGAGATAAGCATAGGTTGTACCTGGGAAGTTATAATGAATGCTAATTGTGTTTAAGAATTACTTCTAAAACTGCTGCTTTTTCTATTTCTTAAGGAGGAAAGAAGGGGAAGAGGGTAGAATTGTGACTCCTTTCAATGGTGACTGAGCTAATTGACAAAACATGTTATTAGACTGCATGTGGAAAAATATTTTTTTGGTGCTTTGTAATAGATTCCTCTAGCTTACAGAAACATGCTTTGTTTAGAAACAGCTATGGTTGCATGAGAACTTGCTTCACCCACCCACATGGTTGAAAACACAAATATATTAAGAATGAGGAAAAATGCCACCATTCTTCATCGTTTCTAGCTGTTTTCATAATACCTGCTGAGGTACATGTTTCCTTTGCTTGCAGCAGATAGCAAAAAGCAAATGTGTATCCTGCTGTCGCCCAATATCCATGGATTTTCTTGGTTATGTAGTGAGTGACACTGCTCTGGCAGTGGGTTGAGATGTTCTCTCACAACTGATGGTGCAGGTTTGCAGGTCTGCCGTGGTGGCATCTCATAATTTTCTTGCTTTTTAATCTGGGTCCTGGGCAACAAATGTGACTACTCTGGCTGATCAGTTAAGGTTTGGTGCTTGCGTAGCTTTGTCCTCTCTGTAGGTGTGAGGATTGGAGTATGTGGGATACGTAGACAGCCTTTAAAAAAAGGCACTGTAAAGAGTAAAGGATTGGGTCACCTTGTGGCATTAGGAGGTCAAGGATTAAGAACATGGCTTGTTCACAAATTCTACCTGTCTAAAAGCTTTACGAGACAGTAGCCTGGCAGGCTGGTCTGATGGAGCTGCTTTGTCTCAGCCTGATGTCTTGAACTAGGCTTGCCCACACAGTCCCTTTGTTCTCTAGAGAAATGTCTGCTGTTCTTATCTCAGGTTCTTAGCTGTGACAGAACACAGCCTCACCTTCCTAGAAGCAAGGTGGGTTTGCCCTTCCCAATAAGTAACTGAGTCCATTGCATCTTTGCGACCCTTGATGTGTTTTGTTGGAGGCATAACATTTTTGCTCTCTTTTGCTTCCTGTACCTTGTCATTAATTCTTATCATGAGATATCCAGTGCCACAACAGAGTATTCAAAATGTAGGTTAGTATTAAGCTATTGGGAAATTGCCTCCCCTCCTCTATGCTTTTGCAGTCTGGATGGATGTGATTGCCAGGAGCTCTGTGCAAATTCTTCCCTTTGGATTTGGTGGCTGTCCCAGGAGCAGGTTTTGTTCCTGTTCATGCTCTCCCATCTTGGGCAGAGGGAAGGAAACTGCGTACTGAAGCCTACTTTTGATGAAAAGGAGCAGTGTCTACAGTATCTAAATGTTCCCTGTGGGCCTTTACAACGGTCAGGGGAAAAAACAGTGTGTTTCCTCGTGAAAATTCTACTTCAAGCATGTGCAACATAAACAGTGCTCCTGCTGCTGTCCCTCCCCTGTGTCACCATGCCATCTGAAGAGCTTAATGAGGCTCAGGTAAGCAGGAGGCTGAGCGATGTGCCTGTCGGCATCCCCACAGGAGGAGCGAGCTCTTCTGCCAGCAGTGACAGCAGGAAAGGGGAGCGTTGCCTATTTATCTACCTATTTGATGGTTTATACGCATGTATACTGGGGCCAGTGCTGTAAGTTGCCCATGACACCTTTACTGCAAACATTCTGTAAATGCTGCGAACCCCTCTGTGGGTCTCTCTCTCTAGGAGCAGTGTCGGCTGCTAAAAGTGAGAGCTGGTGCCTTTGACCTACTTCTGAAACTTGTGTTTATCAATCCATCCCATAGTACTCATTCCCCTGGAGCAGACTTCAAGTAGAACATCGTTACGCATAAAACAGCTACTAGGGAAGGGAGAAAATATCGAATAGCTGATGTTAATGCGTGATGCAAAGTGCCATGTGCCACAGAAATTTAAGTATTCTGTGTGGGGGCTGCACTTCGTGCTTCCAGGCGTAGCAGCAGCAGCGCTCCCTGCTCGGGCTGGAGGAGACAGATGGGTTTGTAAAGAATAATACAGTCTAACCTATATAGGTAGACTGGAAACTATAAAGAAAAAGCTGATGGTGTTGCGGAGGTTACAGACTCCTGCTAGTTGGGGAAAGCTCAAATTGTGTTTTGTGGGAACAAAGAACTTCTTAATCCAACAACTCATTGACTGAAAAATACAGACGAGGAAGAGTGAAAGTCCTGGTCACTTGGGAGGAGGGGGAACATTCATATTGTAGGATAGCTTAAAATTGTACCTTCTGAATTTGTGTCAGATAAAAGAGAGAAAGATAGCTGACGTCCTGCACCAATAGGTGGGACTACTGAGAGTCAGCGTACAGGAATGTTGTTCTGATGGGGTCTTCCTTTGGGCAGTTACACCTACTGAGCGTCAGCAATGCCATCAGTTAATTATTACGGTGGTATCAAAAGCTTGTGCACTTTAAAAGCCATGAAAACCATAACTATTAAGCAATCTGTTGCAACTTGCAAGTTCTTTGGTGCAGGGAGATTAACCCTGTGTGATCCTTTTGGTTTCTATCTTCTGTACTAAGGTGTCCATAAGGAGAAGGGGGGCGGGGCGGAAAAAAAAGACAGGAGAAAGTTGCAGTCACATGGTGTGATGAAACAGCTATGTTTAACCGGGTTTTGCAGTGGAAAAAAAATATTGAGGTTGTTCGTAAGGTGTAATAGACGCTCTTGATGCACTGGCTTAGAGTTTATTTGAGCTTTTTTATGTCACTACAGTAGAAATCCTGATCAGCCATGTCTCTACAACAGGAAACTACTCGTTACAAGCAGGGAAGTACAAATATAGAAGGTCATTTCTCTCAGGTCTTGAGAGAAAGATAAGTGGCTTGCAGGGAATCAGGAGAGAGGGCAGTCTGATGGAGGTACAGGTACGGAGATCTGGCATTCAAACCCATCTGGTTGATTAAAGAAATATTTCCCTGTTTTTCTTTCTTCCCTCTTCATGGAAAGAAAATATTAGGGCAAAATTCTTCAGATACAATTCTAGGTGGATGAGTATGCTCTGTTATACAGAGGACAGTGGCAACTGTGGGACCAGAAATGTAATGCTCTTTGACACTTATAAACTCTCCAACAGAACTGTTGGCCACAAAAGAAAATTTGAGACTTGTACATACTTGTATTTTTGGATGCAAGGTATAGAAATAATTTTTAATTTCACACTTTAAAATTTCACACATTTCAAATCACAAGACAATGAGAAGCATGCCTATGTTTTGTACTTGCAGCAAACACATTTGAGATCATATCCCCACTCCCACTCTAGGACAGGCAGAACAAGTGGGGAGCTGTGCACTGCATTTTGGTACCTTTCCAGGTCTTGGAGAACTTGGAGCGGCTCTACAGGCGTTTTTAGCTGGCCTGTTGTCTTCTGTGATCTACTCCTCATCAAGAACGAACAGGTTCTTACCTATACGGGTAATAGCCTGTGATCTAAGCTCGTTTTTTTTCAGTATAGCTGCTGCTGCTGAAGCGTGGCTGACAGTAATACCATAAAGCTTTTTTAGCCTGAGATTCCTAAACTTCACTTCCATGGCAAGTTATCTTTACCATTGTTGCTCTGTCCCTTTTCCCTGATAATTTTTGAATCAAATAACCAACTTCAGCCAAATGCCAAGCAGGAGTTAGTCTGGGGTAAAATTTTGCAAGGGTGGGGTGGGGGGACCGTAGGTGGGCTGGAGCTCAGCTCTGCTGGGTCCTGCTGCAGCTGGCTCAGGTCAGAGAGCTGCTGTTTTGGGAGGGGACGGGGAGCTGCTGCAATTATGTTGTGGGACTGTAGGGAGATAAAAGGGACAACACTTCAGAAAGCTTATTTCTGCTGAATATCACGTCATGGTTTTTTGGTGGTTGGTTGTTCCTGTTGTTGGCATGTTTTAATGATGTTATTAATTCCCTATTAATTAACTTTGCTTCAGACTACTTTATTACATCTGACAGCCCTTTCAGTGTGGCCCGTTTTGAGAAGCAGTCTCCTGATTCAGCAGCCATAGGTGTGTGTTTGTGCTTTTCTATTGCTGTACGTGTACCACGCTAAAAAGCAGGAAGGTATTTGCCCTGGTTTGCAGTCTTACGTGGCAAACGCTTTTTTGCCAAACTCCAAAAGGATAAATCTACCTATGAAACTGCTTTTATGGTTCATTTTAAATTAGCTCTGTATTTAAGTTGCACCACGTTAAAAATTCAGATATTTGACTTCATCTATGGAGAGGGTTTGGGTGGAATATACTCATCCTTATGAGGACTTCTACACAACTGCTCCAAAAGAAGTTCATTTTGGCTGGCACGCTTCAGGCTGAAATTGCTGGTTGGGAGCGTGTGGAACCAGCAGTGTGTAACTGAAGGGCTGTTGGAATCTTCCCAACAGGGGAGACCTCCAGCCTGTCTCTGGCTTCCTGATGAAGTAATGCTTGTCTTGAGGTATGATTCCTTATTTAAGGTCATCAAAGCTAATGCTATGGCTGAATCTTTCATAGCTGCTGTTTCTCTGAAGTCTGCTTGGCTCACCTTATTATTTGGCCTCAACAAAATAGGGGGAAAATAGGCAATGAAGTCACTGGAGACTTCTGCTTTGGATTATGCTGTGCCATTCAACTCTGATCTTCAACCTGGTGAAGTCAGGTTGAAATTGATATTTTTCCAATGGCTTCAGTGAACTTGTTGGAAAAGGGATTTTCTCTCTCTCTCTTTTCTCATGAGTGGAACTGTTTTTATCTGCTTTTTAAATATTTTTGGGTTTGTATCTCTGTTAGAATGTAGGACTGCTAATGCTGCTTTGTTTCTGAGGTATGGCTAGACATGTCTTCTTTCTGTGTAAGTCTCTAATAATATTGTTTTTTTAAAAAAAAAAACTCCAAAACCCCACAAATTGAACCCCCAAAGCTCTCCGCTTGTGTCCCCTCCAAAAAACCCAAAGAAAGAGTTCTGGGGTGAATCGAGTGTTATTTGGGTCTCATTAGCTTTTTGCCTGTACATTTTTTTGAGTGTCTGTGGTTAGGGGCATTTCAATGAGTAGGGAAGAGCTCTGCTTTGACAGCCATATGCTTTGGAACAAACCTAATTGTTACTTTTCCCTTTTTAGGTGGAGTTGTCTACAGACATCATAGTGCTCAGTATTTGTGCTTCAGAATATATGTATCTGTTTCAAAGCTTGTGTTTGCAATCCTAGATTTGTATACAGTTGATTATTTCCTACCTGAATGAAAATCGTCTCAGGCAGTATTACAGATGCAATTTTTATTGCAAGACAGTGTGCCTCTGTAAACATATTTTCAGCGAATATTTGTACACAGAGCCTAATGTTTTCTTTTTGAGAAGAGAGCGTGCCAGAAATTACTGTATTTAAGAATTGTACACCTGGTATCAGTGATTAGAGGCAAGATTGCTTCCCAGTTTTAGAAAGAGTTTTTGCTGTTTGCTAACTTGTTGCCATGGTGGCACTAGTTTTGTTTCTTTAAATTTAGGCTGTGGCTTCTGTGTTGTTAAGGCCCTATTAGACTGTATCGGCTGCTTAGAGTACAGATTGCTTGAATTCTCATCGTTTGAATAGGCAAGTCTGAAGATCTTGTACATAGAACTGGCAGATAAATGTTTACGTAGCTTACCAGAAAACTGCTATAGCCGTATCCCCCAGATCCAGGAGTTTTAAGTTATTGGTTCCAAATTGCATTCTTCTTTTTTATTCACTTCTTTTGTTTTCTTCAAACAAGCGAGGATAAAAACTGAAGGTCCTGTCATTCTCTGAAGAGCAGGGACCTGGCTGCAGTATACTTTCTTCTTACTCTGGGCAAGTGTTAGGCATTAAAGAAAGTAAGAAAGTATTCTCTCCATCCTTTCTATCCTNAGGTTGTTTCTTCTTCTCATGTTTGTCTACGTGGAGAACACTACACAGGAGAAAATAAAAGGATCCAAAGTAACAATTTAGAATTTTTTTTGAGCTACTAGTGCTTCCATTAAGAGCACTTTCTAGTATTGAGGCTTGCAGCACCCATTTTATAAGTGCGAAAGGAAGGCACGGAAATCCCACATGTCAGAAGCACAGAATGCTCTTTCTTTCCAAGAGTTAATCCTGCAAATACACATAGTTTGCCTTGTGATTTAAGACAAACTTCAGATTTCTCACCTGAGTATTATATTTTCATTGTCACTTCCATTCAGTGCCTGAACCAGCTGATCCTAATTCCCTCACTTTGGTTTCCCAATTACTTGCAGCTGCAGGAGGTTTGAATGATGATTTTCTGAATATTGACAAATTCTGCAAGTGTGTCAGAGTAGGGAAACAATAGATTTTGTGACTCCTGAATTTAGCAAAGCTTTACTGGCTTAAAGGCTTGTAAAAATCACTAAGAATTAGGATTTGATTTGCATTTCCATTTGTAGCATGTGTAGGGTCACAGCTGTGAGTGCACAATTGTCAAAGAAAGTTCAATGTGTAACAACCTCAGAGCATCCAGCAGCATTATTTACTGTTTGCTGGTTGTTTCTCTCTTGCAGTGTTGCTGCTTTGTGTATAGTAACATGATCTCAAGTTGTGCCAGGGGAGGTTTAGAGTGGACATTAGGAAACATTTCTTCACCGAAAGGGTTGTCAAGCCTTGGCACAGGCTGCCCAGGGAAGTGGCTGAGTCCCGATCCCTGGAGGGATTTAAAAGACGGGTAGACGTGGTGCTTAGGGACATGGTTTAGTGGGGGACTTGGCAGTGCTGGGTTAACAGTTGGACTCAATGATCTTAAAGGTCTTTTCTAACCTAAATGATTCGATGATTCTCTCTGCTGCTGACAATCCCATAAAAAGTAGATTTGCTGGAGATTCTTAGAGATGGAACATAGCGTTGCATTTCAAAATGATGACACTGATTCGTGGGAAGCATTAGTAAAATGGAGAATTTTTCCATTTCCACACTATTTCTGGAATTTCTCTGTTCAGCCTGGGAAACAGTGGCTACTGCCGTCACTTTCTCTGATGTAAAGCAGACATGCATCTATCGTAACCTCTGGGGGCAACTGATGCTGTTTAATTTGAAAGACAGTTTAAAGTCACTTTTGTTCCTCTAGAACAATCAAATCGTCTCTGAGGAATTCTTGAATTACAAGATGAAGTCATTGCTTGAATGCACTGAGCATGAGGATATTCCTAGTGAAGCAAAAGCTGCTTCTATTCCTGCGTTGTGTGAAGGTAAAAGAAATCCGGGCTTTCCTAATTGCAGCTCAGATAACAGGGGAAGATGATCCGTGTTCCTGGTGGCCGCAGCTTTTCTGTGCACGTGCAGGGAGGAGTGCACCGGGTGGGGATGGCTGTGGTTATTTCCCCGTGCAGCTTTCTTTTCCAGACGACACTCAAGGCTGCAGGTGGTGGTGGCATGCGGTAAACTCCTCTGGAAACCGCAAACCAAATGAGTATTTTGCTGTCATGCTGTTGCTTTTCCTCCCAGTACCCCATGATGGTCTGTCTCCAGAGTGCTTCTTCCTAACAGCAGCTGCTGGCTGAAATTTTTATCAGGCCTTTGGTATTTTAAATTCAAGAATCTTCAGATATGTAAGATCTGTTTATTTTAAAAAAGTGCCAGATGCTTAGTGTGGGGTGGGACATGGAGAAAAGAGCATAGGAATTTTAAGTAAGCAAATGCTGTGTGTTTAACAAAGGATGGCTCCATCTGAGACAGCAGTATGAGGCATATTCAGGAAATTATGTTTCTGTATGTTATGTTCCCCTGTAGCCCCAAATGTTTCTATAGTCAGTCCTTAAATGCACAGCAAAGAGGTCTTTGTGGAGTAACTGTGTTCCTAGTGGCTGCTTTGTATTTAAGTTACTACCAAGTACGGTCAGTGTAAGCTTTTGTGGGCAGGTGCACAAGCAAAAACTTTCCAAGTCTGTTCAGGTTTTTGCACTAAAATGAGCTCTGCCATTCTAATTATGTTTGTGTGAAAGGGTATTGCTGCTCTACTGCGTGCCAGAATCATGAAAGTGATAAAAATTCCAGGAGATGGGATGAAATCGAGTTTGGCACTTCTGGGTTCTGTTTCATGGAATTGGCAATTGTCTAATATCTTACTCAGAATGCTGGAAAGCTCTTCATACTTAGCAATTTTTTTTAAAACCAGTTTACCAAGGGATTAAGTAATGTTTCTGCTTGTTGAAATGGTATTAAAACTGGGGACTTGCAGGAACTCTTGCGCAATGCCACAAGCGGTTCAAGGCCCAGCATCCTAGCTACGCTGCTGTGTGACAGTAGTTGGAACCACGGGTCATTTTCTTGCACAGTCATGAAAAAATCACGGTTGTTGGCTTTATTTCGTTTTGTTTCCCCCCTCTAAGTTTTTATAATTTCTCGGGAAGATCAGAATTTTGCTCATCAAAGAAGAAATACAAGGGAAGGATCTGCACAAGAAAGAGCAGCAGGTTAACTTTTGGGTCCATGCACAAGCCCACACGAGCACTTGAATGGAACAGCGGTGTGGGTGAAGGGTGTAAGAGCTGGTAAGAGCTCTGGGATGCTTTGGCACGAGTAAGTAGGAAGGGAGGAAGAGGGGAAGCTCACACTGTAGCATGTGTTTTGCTTTTAAAATACCAGCTGTCCTTTCCACAGCCCTAGAGTATTTATCAAATTAACTCCCCTCTCTCCCCATGCATAGTTTTAATATGCCCACTTGTTTTGCAGAAAAAAGGCAATTAAACCCTTGCTTTCACTAAGGCGTCTGTACAGTGAGACCATTTGTTCATTTACAGCGGTGCCAAGGCCACTAGCTGCAAACTTATTTCAATCTAATTTTTCTCCTTTCCTGATTCTGTAGTTGACTTTTTAACTGAAATTTTCAGCTCCATAAATTACATTTAAGCAGCAATTTATGCTCCCCCCCCCGATTGTCAGTTAAAAGGGGAAGTGAGGGGGAAAAGCAAAACCATTGCTTTCTGCTAGTATTTCCTAACTTGAATTCTGTGTGATGCTGTTAGTATTAGGAAAAAAACATGCAAGAGTCTGGAAGGTGAAACCTAGAGCTCTCACTGCTGGTGAAGGCGGGGGAGATGATATAGGCTGTGGTCAGTTTAGTACAGCAGAGAGGGAAAGGAGAGACAATGCGGTTGTTTCAGTGGTAGATAATACCTTCAAGCACTATTAACTCAAATCAGAGTTTTAGAAAGCTGTATTAAAATCATTCTTCAGAAAATCCACTATCGGAGGCCACTTCTGAAGCTAAACCACATTTTCTGAGCAGTTGTCAAAGGTCTTCAAACTGTTTTGTCTCTCCATGTTTATGTCGTGCTCCTTGGCTACTTTTACACGCTTATTTGCCTAGTTAATTCTTCCTGGTACGTAGCGTTAGGGAGGTCTGCAAACAAGCCCAAATTAAAACTCTTATCAGTATTTAAGTTTCTCACAGTTCAGTAAAAAGCATTGCTTTTATTGCAGCATTATCCTTAATGCCAGATAATTCTATGAAAAGTTCTAAAAAATAACACTTAGACTTTTTTACATAATCTAAACCGATGCCAAGTATTGACCTAAGCAGCAATTTATGCTCAGAAATACTGCTTTTCCCTTTGGAAGAGAAATCTGGTTATTCTTCTGTTTAGGCTTCTTTTCTAAGATAGAATTTGAAGAGGAAATGACTGACCTGCTAATTGATAGATCTTGTCCATGATTTTCATGTAGTCACCTAAGGATGCATTTGAATCGTCTGTAGACACATCTATCCCAGGAGTCCACATTATGAAAGTGTTTCCAACATCGTTTGCCTTTCAGGGAATTTTAAACCTAAATTGTAAGTGAAAGCTTTATAGTCACAGGCGCTAAAAGTTTGCTCGCTCATGAATGCAAACATGACAGCAGAGTGTGCATGTGAATACAACCTTATAGCAGCAAATAAACTGCCGTGTTCTGTAGTTGTACTCTGTATATTAAGTGTGAGCAGAGCTGCATGTTCTACCAAACCGAAGGCTTATCGTCGTCTTTCTGCTGAGCTGGAGAGCAAGAGGGGCATCAAACAAGTTTGGTGCATTAACTGCTAAGGAGCTTTTGAGTCTGCAAAAACCCAGAAATGGACAAGGGAACACTTACAGATGGAAATCTATGCTTGCTTTTCTGGTGCAAATGAACCTGTCTGAAGTAGAAGTAAATGAATGATACAGGATCATAGCATTTGATTTATTTGAACGCAGTGTTTCAAACCTTAAGGAAAAAAAAAGCAACAGTAACTTTCCTCAAAAGCAGCATTTGTCTTGAAAATTCCTGTTTGCTGTTGTATGGTGAACATTTGAGATCTTGGAGGAAGTTAGTGTATCCATTACTTTCTAGTTTTCCAGGAGTAGCAGCACAGAAAGTAGAACATCACTCCTATAACCTCTCTTTTAGATGGTGGTGGTATCAACTTTGTCAGTCAAGCTTTTGCATCTTTCAGGCAGAGCAATGTGTTACTTGGGTGAGAACAATACCATGACTGTTTTGAAGAGTAATTAAAATACCTAATGACCTAAATTAGGTAAAGTCTGCATAGTTCTGTGTGGGGAAAGGAGATACACAAGTCTTAAGACTTGAAGTTAAATTTTTTTTCCCCCGAACCTGAGTGGTCAGTGTCTACAGTCTGCCTCCCTGTGCCATGAAACAGTCAAGTCAGAAGTAATCAAAGCAAACACTTGGAGCCTTGTATATTTAAAAAAACTGTGACACCTTCGTGAATGAGACTGGCTTGCTGGTGGGCAGGCAAACTTAAATTGTGTGAATTGAGAGCAACTGCTTTTTTACTTGTCTCGGAAGTATAAACTTGGTGGGTCAGTAATCTAAAGTGGGGAATTAAGGTACCAGCCAGGGACTTTGTTGTTAAAAGTATAGTATGCATTACCTCTCTGAATGTGTTCCACCAACCTAAATATTACACATCGGGATTACATACTGGGATGTAACTGCAGAGAAGGGATGCTCTAGCATTTGCACATAACGCCTGACTGGTTACCAGAGATCTCTTGTCCCCGGTGCCCTGCTGCTGCCTGTATCACCAGGACAAGAATGTAACCTAAAAGGGAAATCAAAGATGCATTCAAATGACTTGGGCATCATTTTTGGCCAGTGCAGCTTCCATACCATGTTTTAGAAACCAAATTATACTGAAAGTAAGATGGCCTGTAATTCTTCAACTTTCCCCTCCAAAGCGTTCCCTTCTCGTGAGGGCTCCCTGCAGCGGCCCTCTGGTCAGACACGGGAAACCAAAGTTTTAGCAGGTAAATTAGTGTTATGCTAGCAACAAATCTTAGACTAGTATTTGGACTTCTAGCATTAATCCCAAACTCTCAGCCTCCCAGCAAATTGCCAGAATATCATTCATTTAGGGAATCCATTACTGATTCTCACTGTGGACATTATAGTGTACAGTGTAATACAAATTCCAAAGAAATGAATGGGTTTAGCACAATAACACGAATTTGTTCAGATTCTGGCCATCATTTAGGTCTCTGGGGTGCTATGATTATACAAGTACATGGAAAGTTGCATATTCAGCTGGGTGTAGTTTTCATCTCTGGCAGAAAGAAAAAAGGAGATTTTTTGGAAAAGACCTGTGATTAATATCTTAGCCAAAAAGATTTAAGACTCTTGGAAAACACTTTGTACTTGCCCAAAATGCTGGTGCTGAAAGGCAGCAATTTTAATAATTTAAAGATTAAAATAAGAATATAATTTATAATCTAATGATGTCTGTTTACATACCTGTGGTGTGGGGAGTTTCAAGCAGATCATGCTTCTTTAAAAGTCATACAGAAAAGGAACATAACTTAATTAAAAAACCTTAATAATAATAAAAAAGGTAAAGAATGGGTAATTCAGTAAACTGTTTTGTGTACCTCCTGGCAACCTTTACAACATATCCCATGTTAGACAGTGGTTAGTATATATAATAGCTTAAGAGTTCATGAAGGCCACAAAGCTCATTAAAAACAGGTGAAGGCTTTTTGGTATGTTGCAGAATGGATGGAATTATGTGACCTCTATAGAAGCCTAGAAATATACCAAGCTAACTAAAAAATCATACAATATATTAAATAAACAAGCTAAATCTCCTCGTAGACACATTTATTTTCATGTGTGCAAATCTCTTCTTTTTGAGGAAATCTTAAATGACTAATGGTAGTTCAAGATGATGTGTTTTGGGTTTTTTTGGTTTGTGTGTTGTTTTTTTTTTTTTTTTCTTAGCAGTCTTACGGGAGGTTTTAAGTTTGATATCTGGAGTGACAGCTCTACCACTCAAATGTAAATGCAGTGTAGAGAGAAACAATCATCATGCATGATTTATACTTCTCATTGACACATCACTGTTCAATTAATAATAAGTATTTGATGTCTTGCTTGTACTAGTATAACTAAATCATATGAAGAAACCTGCAATGTTTTAGTCGTAACGAGGAAAAGATTGAACTTTTGAGCAGAAGGTTTAATTTCCATAACATAGTTGCCCAATAATAAGTGCTCAGTCTCAAGAATTTAAGTATAAGCCTTTAACTTGGATGGGTCTGTAGTGAAGGGTTGGGGGGGAAATATTATGATAGTGTGGTCCACTGGGATTTAGCAAAATAACCTTAAAAGGGACTTGAGTTATTTCTCTGTGCTTTACCAGTGTCGTTACAGCGTATCCCAAAGATCGTATAGTACCACATTATTGTCCTATAAAACAAGGTGTATACCTAATGTTTCCAACAAGTTTCTGTGCCTTGCTTCCTAACGAAGCACTTTCTGACCTGCTGTCTTCAGTGAGTTACCTATTGCCTGCTTTGTATGAAAAGCAGTGCGGTGAGTGCTATTCGTATGCATGTTTTTTCACATTGTGAAGGAAAAGCAACAGCTACTACCAGTCCAGGTGTAATGTAGATCAACTTCCTGAATTTTACAGTTAGCAGAAAGAAGATAGGATCTCTTTTACTAGCTATGTGTATGAATATACTTATTTTTATGTGTATATAAAAAAGTAAACTTTCAAAGCCAGGGTGAGAACCGGCATGCTTTCTACGCATAGTGTGCATCAGCAATATTGTGAAATTCTCCCAAGATTCAGTGAGGGAAAATCTAAGCTTGTAGTAACTAGAAAAGGTACTTATAAGTTACTAATTCTAGCTTATTGATGCTTCGTGTCAAAACAGTAACTTCAAATTTGAGAAAGTCAAATGGAAGCCTGATAAATGAAGGATTTTAGAGCAAGTGCACTTGTTCTTATCTATCTCATCATCAATCTCCTATTTGTTAAATACTGTATGAACTTGACAGTACTGGAAATCAGATTCTATTTAATAATGGTCCAATCTGATCAGTACCTTTATCTAAGATATTAAATCACATAAATACTTCTAATATCATAAAGTATGGAACTGGATGGATGGATCAAGATTGGTCCAAGCGGTTATAAATTTTTTGATTCACTACTGAATCTTGCAGTGTTGATTGCTAAAGCTAGAGTGGTTTAATTTGAAGTCTAGGTTTTGGAAATGCACTCACATCATCCTAAAAGATAGACTTTACAAGGGAATCAGTACAGGGATATACTGTTTGACTGGATGTTACTGAAAAATTATTTGTGGCTTTGAGAAGATGTAGTGCTAGGGATGGACTGCTTCAGAAGAGGGAGTGTAGTAGATGTAACTCAGGTTTTATAACATTACTATAGAAGAAATGTGTTAAATAGGTGAGTCTAGGACTAACCTGGGCGTTATTAGCTTTTTTTTTTAATACCTTTCTACTGTATCAGACTGGAGGCGGGTTAACTAAAATTAAAGGATAATTCTTCAGGTCTAAGTTTTTTTCAGTGATGCTCCCAATGTTTAAAAAAGGGGACATTCTAATATAGGTAGTCAATCACACACAGTTGGAGGAGGATAAAATTATCAGGCTGGAGGAATTAGGACTTAGAAATGTGATGAAATAAAAAATAATGGGATGTAATTTAGCATTACAGAGTGCAAGGTCACGCATCTCAGGACTAATTAGTTTTTTGCTTGAAGATTAGAAATCAGTTGGAAGTGACAGGAAGCTGTGGGAGCATTAATACTAGGAGATTGAGATGAGTCTCTGAGATTTGCTCCTGAAAAGAGAATGTATTTCTGTAAGGTGAGATGGTGAAATAAGAATGCTATTATAGAGATCAAAAATGATGTCATCTGGAGTATTCTGTACAACACAGGTACTCCTTCAGAAGAAAGATTAATTCAGCACATCACAGGTGCAAAGAAGGGCTGAAGGATTATTGGCAAAATTGAGAACTTTTCCTATGAGGAGACTGCAGATGTGTGGCTTGCTTAATCCAGTGAAACGGAGGCCAGGAGGTGCTCCTTATGAAAATACATAGAGATAAGGAAAGGAAAGCACAGAATGCTCCAACCACTCCAGGTTAGAAAAAGAACGAAGTGGCCAGCCCTTCACTGGCTGTGAAGATCCAGAAATGTCATCGTAGGACTTCTGGTTTCAGAAGAACAAATGACGGAGAGGCGCCCAGGAACACGAGACAAGGGTTTGCCTGTCTTGGCACTTTCCACTGGCTGAGGCAACTCAGTATTTTACTTCCTCGCATTGCGTAGGTGTATGTAAACTTCATTCCTGCACCCCCAGCTCTCACGTTCAGCAGAGAACAGTCTGCAGGTTTGCGAGGACCGTCCTCGCAACTGTGTGTTTTAGACGAGATTTTTCTTTGGTGTAGGAACCTCGCTCTAGCACAGTCAAACTTTTGCTAACGTGAAACTATGGTTTGCACAAACTTCTTCAGAGTTGAAGTATTTTCTTTTCCTAAACAGCAATAAACAGTGTTTCACTTTTACACTGTTCTGTCCTTGCCACAATGTCTTCCAGCCATCCCAAGAAAGCTACAATAAGACGATCCCTGGTGACATTGGCAAGAAAATGGCACGTTACCAAGGGATGCCATGTCATTGGTCATAGCTCTCTCGAGTACACCTAGCTATTTTCTTCTTCCTTCAATGTAAGTTAAAAAAAAAAAAATCAGATCATTTAGCTGATTATCTGCTAATAAATGCTGTACTTTTTACTTCAGGCATACAGCTCGCATACAGCTCATGCTGTCATCACGAGTACAGTGTTCCCAGTGGCTGCTGTCAACTCCAAGGAAAGACAAGATCACTTTTTAATAGCTCATATTTTCATTTTCTTGTTTTCAGAGTTGAGTGTAATCAAATTCCATGTTTGTGATAATACTCATTCTATTAAAGAAGCATTGTGGCAATTAGCTCTACATACATGAGAAATCTCATTGCGAAGATTGCACTGAGCTTTGGTGATTTTGTGAGGGGTGGGATCACTGAAGTGTAACTGGTTTAAAAGTTAGTAGTGTAACTAAAAATCAGGTCAAATGTGTTCAGTAAGTCAATGTTCACACCTGTCCTGCAGCTGAATGCAGATGATTTATGGTTGTACAATCTCTCTCTCTCTGAGGAAAGACTGGAGAGGAAAGGGGAAAGATTTCATTAAAACAAAACCTGACCTATGCAACTCTGATATAATCTTTATATTTGAAACCAAGTCCACTCACCTTGATTCTTTTTAGTCTTTATGCTAATAAAATTATAACTGCTGGTTAAATATTGCTTTTTTAAAGTCCATATTAATTGTAGTCTCTGTTCTGGGAAATTCTATTCGTTTTTGCCACAGATGAGTGTTTTCAGATGTAATTAAATAACATCTTTATTCCAGCTGGGATCTCATTGTCAACTTTCTATTCATTATCTAATCTTAAAATAGTCTTAAACTGCTAGAAATGCTGCAATACAGTCAAGTATCACAATTTTTCCCTCCCTGTGAGACAGTGCCGTAGAAGAAAAAAAATACGGTAGCTTGATAGCCTAGTGAGAAGTCTGTCTTGTCCCAAAGTGCAGAGTGTGATTTAAAGCAGTTGTGCCTCCTGGGTACAGCCTGACAGGCACAGTCACTTCCACGGAAAGACAATATACTGCAATCCCTTTCTCACCACTGGAGTCAGTTCAGCACATGTGGCAAACGCTGTCTGTGCACACGCGGTGCCACGGTCCCGTGTTTGTACGGCCTTGCGTAAGGGCAAAAATACCCCTGCGCCCTCTGTTTCTAGCTGCCCCCGTGAAGGTAATAGCCGGAGGCTGCCAGAGTATGGCGGAGAGGTAGAAGTCATCACAGGAGTTCACAGATTCCAGAATTGCATCTAGACTCTGAAAACGGTTGGGCAGATTTAGGGAAAAAGAGCAGTCGGTATCAGTGAGGCTTGGTCAAGGCTGGGGAGGTGTTTCAGGGAGGAATCAACGTGTGCTTGTCCTGCTGTTGCGTCTTTTCTAAGTAATGTCTAGCAGATGTCTGACGTGCTTCAGCCATTCTTCTGGTTTTAAGCTGGCTGTGTGAAATGCTCTGTTGTCTTTTCCTTTGCCAATCCCAGATACGTGCTGGTCGGGTGATTGTGAGAGGACTCTGCGGTAAAAAAAACAGTTTGATGCCATAATTGTTCTAATGGGCTACAAAGTGTGTAGTTAACAAATGGGGATGCCGGATTACCTTATTTTATTATTGTTTTTACCTTACTTTATGCAGTGTGCTAAGGCTTGCACCTGAAGGGTTAAAGATTTTAGATTGCCTTAGCTTAAGAGAAGAACCATAGGGCAAACACCAAGAAAACATGGCTTTCACTCTCTCTTACGTTTTTGGCTATAGTGCCTAATGTGTAGTTAACTGAAGTATCAATATCATTGCAGTATGGTTCTAATTGGGTAAGTATATTTAATGCCAATTCAGTTGATCAGAAACCGGATCTAATTTCTGAATTAATGTCATAATCATAATCTTTTAAAGCATCATATATTTAATGAATCAGATTCTTGCACAGATATCTTAAAATTACAATGACCTGTATAAAAATGAACAATGAATTTATTAGAAACTTTGCACCCAGTTGAACTGCATAGCTGAAATCTTTAGGAGGACACTTTTAAAAAATTTTTTGCTTCTGAATATCTGCACTTTCACCTGGGGGCTCTGGGAATGCATTATATTTTAATGAAGTTTCCTGTGCTGTTAAATACTGTAAGCAGCTTCCATCCAAATACCCTTCCATCTACCAAAATCAAGTGGAAAGGTATTTTATAGGGCTTGACGAGGATGTGGATAAAGCAGTATAATGCAGAAGGTATTTGTCTAATTTATGGAGACAGTGTCGTTTGATTTCTAGTGTAAAGAGAAATCTTTTAAGCAAAGACAATTATCTTCTTAAATTGCTGGTAAACCTTATTTCCAGAAGTAAATGTCCAGTAAATGAGCTTTTTGTGCATCTGAATTGTGCTTATGAGCCTAGGCTATTTCAGCTTAGGAACAGCAATAGAAAGTTTGTCTACAGTACTTCCAAAGTCTCTTGTTTTACACTTAATAGAACGTGTTAACACAATCCTTCTAAGTTACTAAAAGGAAATATTGATGTACTGTCGGTTAAACTATTTCAAAGCACGTTTCAAATTTAGATTTTTAGAATCTGTCCTTCGCTGGGCCATCTCAGCTGCACGTCCATTTGGACTGCAACATGAAGGGCAGGTGTGCTGGGGGATAAAAAGCTCAGAGTACCTAGTTCACATGTCTCAATGAACCAAGGATTAAATGATGACTGAAACCATGGTTTATATGACAGAAAAGGGTTTCTTATTAGAATCTGGTCATTCAGTATCCTGAAAAGTGATTGCGTTTAGATTCCTTCACCTTGTGCCTTTCAAGCCTTAGAAAGAAATGCTTTAAGCGTTTAATGCTTCCTGGCAGAGTTCAGGCTTGATGCTATTTTAAAGGAATAAGAACTGGGGAATTCAGAAAATCTTTCTTTAAAAATATTTTCTGTTGGAAATGTATTATTCTGTTTCAGCCTCAAACTGGAGATGAATCTATCCCAGAGACAGGAAAAAGGCCTTGGATAATGAAATAGGAATCTTTTTCTGTATGTTTGTTACCAAGCAAGTTTCGTATAACAAGGATAGTACAGCCTGAAACTGTTTCGAAATGAAGTGCTTAGTGAACATAAAATATTGAAAATTAGTCCATTTTACAGTTTGGAATTCCTCTAAAATCAAGAACCTCAGCAGATAATGAACTGTTCACAACCTGTTATTAGCAAATAATTTCCTCGCATCAGAGGATGGAGGCGAGCTGCTAAGTGGGACTGCCTCAGCGAAACGTGGCCGATGGTCGTTTTTTGAGATTACCTGTGATTTGTCACTGGCTGCAGGTGGCTCAGGATGTGTCAGAATAACACATTGAGTGGTGAGATGTGCTGTGATGGCCTCCTCCTTAGCAAAATCTGAGCTATCTTTAGAGATAACTGCATTTGTGTTAATGTTGCCCTAAATTTTCTCTCCTTTTCCCCCTGCTATCCCTCCCTACAGAGTTTAGAACACTGCGGTTGCAGCTCTGCTAAACGCATGTTCTGGGTCAGATATTCTAAGTGGAAGATTCATAGCTGTAATTAGAGAGGCACTTTAGCACATAGGCTTACATGCCATAGTAGGAAATTTGGTTAAACAGAAAAGGAGCTCTATATGTTTTCAAGAACTCACATGTGCTACTAGGCAGAGATCTCTTTATTCCTGGCACGTATTTACTATATGTTTTGCTCTTTGGGCAAAGAATTTACACAGAGGAGTCTGGAGGCTAAAAACAAGCAAATCTTCCCATCGTTGCCATGTTTACAATGTGCTGCAGAGGACAGCAGGGCTTCCAGTGCTCCGTGTTTGTCCCACTTTACTGGGATTCTGGAAAGCATCCTGGATATTGCGATGCAAGTGGTACACCCAGGAACAGCAAGGGAGAAAGTGTGTATGAAAAATGCAGAGATATAATAAATGAACTAGAAAAAAAAAAAAGAGGTAACAGTATTAAAATTTGAATCTCTAGATGATTGTTAGTGCCTCAACCATCGGTCAACTGGTCAAACTTTGCAAGGTCTTTTGCATAGTCTAGCATTTGCCCTCCTACCCCCAGTCTGACTCCAGGGCACCTGAAAGCAGAGCAGCTGGCTAACCACTGACATTTCTGGGGTTGACTTGCTCCTGACACATTGAATGAAGATCATGGTTTAACTGAAAACAATTTAAAATACATATCTTCAAATATCCTTGACATTGCACCTCATATGTAATTTGCAACAGTAACTGTCTGCAACAAGTAAAAGGATATTTTTGTAAGAGAGCCTCAATCTGAGAAATGTACAAACTTGTAGCTGTAAGAATTGTTAGACCTCAGTAAAAGTTATTTATGCAGCCACTCCCAGGGAGTAGCTTCCAATAACCATATTATTAAATGTAACAAGATATACCAATTGCAATGCTCATTGCAAGTTATTAACGTTGTATTAGCCAATTAGATCTTATTTCCTAATATTCAGTAACAGATGATATCTATCTTTTTAGATAAATTTCTGATATGCAGCCAGTACCCAGTTGAGCTGGTGCATGTTAAGTATGCTCCCTCAAATGTCAAGGAGCAGTCTTTGGAGACCTGCACAATGCTGGAGCTTTAATTTCGTGTTTTCTTCAGAAGCAATTTAAACAAAGTATCAGTATTGGTCACCAAGAATCAACCCACCATATTAGAGTCTTCTACAAGAAAACATGTAAACTACTGGTATTTTTTTTTTTTAACCACTTAGAATACAGATGGGAGGTGTGTGTATACGCGCACACCTTTTTGTCCGTATGCATACGGTGGGTAGCTTTCTGTGAGTGCGAAAGAGAGATGTAGTCCCTAGGCTATGCTAGGTGCTAGTGGGGTGCCAGCTTTGCTAATCCGGCGGTGAAGCTTTGGAGAACGCCAAGTGCGAACAGCTTTACACAGGCCTTTGCAGACTGAATGGTGGGAACTTCCAAAGAGAACAGGGGACTTTCTGAGGTTCAGCATTGATTTAATTTACTTCCTTTGGCTTCATTTGGGAAAACTGTTGAGGAATAACTATGAAAATGCTAGCTCAATAAGCACTTAATTTCTTCTTTAAAAATGATAAAAGTCTGTTCTAGTTACGTTTGATTGCAACCAGATTGTGTTTAATTTTATGCTGAGTTAACTGGTGTGGCAATAAATCAGACTTCCTACTCTTGTTTAAGCTACTATCTTCATGTTTTCTGACCATGAACTTCAAAGAAAACATCTCAGCTACAAGGAGATCTTCCTCCGAAACAGGAGCCCCAGCAGCACTAAAGGAACAGTAGTACAGAGAAAGGAGAAAGGTTAGAAGACTTTTAGATGGTATTGGAATTCCTGAGATTGTATCTTTTAAGACAACATTTTATTCATCACCAAGGATAGTATGAGTCAGTCAATGACTGCTTCTTGCCTAAAGTTCAAGCACATTAAATTAAAGTTTGTATAAAGCTTATTGAGAAAGATAGGCTTACTAATGGAATATAAAATAATATGAGCCTAGGTATTTCCAAACAGTTTTTTGCTGCCTTGGTGGATGGTACCAGTAAAATAGGTACATAATTTAAATGACTGCGCAGCTTGAATAGGTATTGCATGTGACATTACAAAATGCTGGAAGGAAGTAAGTCGATAGAGAGTTCTGACTGATCGAGACTCCAGTGCAATAGTTGATGTAGAATTTGGTGAAAATAAACCATAAATACAACGTTAGATAACCCTGTTAAGGTACACTGAATAATTAGACCCCAGAATTTTCAGACGCTGGAAGGAAAGAAAAGTAACGTTATCTTTTTTGCAGAAACCATTAATACCCACAAATGGTTTTTACTGACAAATACATAGCTAAGCACATCTTCATCAAACATGGCTAATCATTTAAGATGGATATTTGGAATACAGAATGGCATTATTTTAGGAAAAAAATTGGTCCTGTAACTTAACAAACAAATTGAAGTAAAGTAAGGCTTATATTTAGACTACAAGAATAAAAGCAAGTAAGTGCTACAAATTTGCATTCTTAAAAAGGAATTTCATTTCCTCATACTATGAATAAAGCAGGAGCCTGCTTCAAGGTTGGAAAGGCACTCAACTAATGAATTTAAAAGATTATTAGTTAGAATCATAAGAAAAGATGATGGGGAATGTCTGTTTAAGAATCTTCTATGGTTTTGAAAACTGTTGATTTTACAAGTTTCATTACATTGGGATAAGCAAGTCTGAAAACTCTTCACATAAATAAATCTCGTTGTGTTTCAGCAGACTGAACCTAACTGAACTTGCAAAGTTAGGGTTCTTTGAAAAGGTACAGTGTGTTAAATGACTTTGTTCCATAGTGTAAAAAAAAAAAATCCAATGAGGTTATAGATATGTATATACTTACGCTTAAATAAAGGAATAAAATGTTAATATTGAGCTATTGAAATAGTGACAGCTAAGCTGTCAGAAGCAAAAAGATATTCTTGGTATTAAATAAAGGACATTCTGGAAAGTGAAGTTAGATGAGTCATCTTAGATTTGGACATATAAATTTAAACAAATGACATTTAGTATTAGTTTTACTCCTAGGATACTTCAAAGTGATTTCACTGATCCTTGGTGGATTATGAAGTACAGAATTAGTAATGAATGTATAAGCTGGTCTGGGGCTCAAATTATGAGACTTGTAGGCAAGCTCTTGCAAAGAGAAACCTATAATAATGAATTTAAGAATGAAAACTTAGCTTAACCTGACAAGTTCAGGAAATACAGCTTCAATACTTGTTCCATATATATCGGGATCCTAGCCACAACGCTTGTTCTGCAGCAGAGTGGTTCCATGGGATTAGGAGGATAACTGATAAACTTTGTCAGACTCTATTCCACATTTGGGACCAATAATTTCTGCAGAGAAGTGCTGGAAGAAAAACTTCTTATTACTCGGAGGACACTTTATCTTTAGGTGTTTCACTAGACAGTGCTAGACCTATTCAATCTGTCCCTTTCATAACATTAAGCGATGTTATTGGTGGTGTTCATCGTGAAGACCATGCATGATCCCTTATGCAGTGTCAGCAATATTTTGATTATAGCAAGGTTTCTATGCAATGCCCATGTAACCATTGATTGTATTCGTGTGTGTGTGCGCGCGTGGAAACTGTGCTTCGAAGTGTGTGAAAATAGATGCGTAATGTTGAGCCTGCAAAAATAGTAACTTGACATGGCAGATAAATTTGGAAAAGACTTTCAAAAAAAGTATACCCTTAGTGTGATAGCCTTCCTTAATAGGCTGATAGCACTTGAAATCACTGTGATACAAAAAATTTCAGTCTTGAGCCTACTTTGGGACCATTACAGTTTCCAGTTGAAATGAAGAGCTTTTCTAAGCTGCATTCAGTTTTTTTCAAGGATTAACTTGATTTGGAGGGGTGGGGTGGGGGAGGAGACAAAACCAAAAACAAATGCCACCCAACAAAAAACACTCTATGTATAAATTTTAAAGCAATTTTTATTGCTTCAGTTAAAAACAAACACATACTTTCTGCCCTGCCCCCCGCCCCCATCTGAAAGATCTGATTGCCAGGACAGAGATCACGCAAAAGGAATGAAATTTAGTCAGAACTAACAAGAATGATCCATTCCTAAGCCAGGCAATTGTTACCAATATCTCAGAGGACTAACACCTTCCAGAGTGTAGATAAAACCTTCTCTGCGTACAGGTAAATCTAATAATGCTATGTTAAGAGTAAGATGGGAAGAAAGAAATGGAACTGCCCTGTGGCAGATGAATTACGCCTTGACAATGAGGACTGATACTTGCAGCAGAAAGCGAATGACATACAGGAATGTGTTTGAGGCACTAGAGAAATCACTGATGTTTACTTCTAAAACACAGAACATCTGGATACCTTGAGAGAAGCACTTTTGTGAGCACCAGAAGTAGAGAAGCCTGGTTTTCAGCAGATTTGTGTTTCATGGTTGAGTGACTTACCTGAACTTATGCTAGGTCGAAGCTCATTTCTTAAAAAATTGACATCAGAAAAAGATGTTATGAATGCTTTACTTCGGAGTTAATGCCTTATTACACACTGGGGAATCTATTTCTCAGTTTCTCCTGGTGTAGATCCTCTGTTAACTAATGAGGCACAAAAATCGATCAAAGCTTTCCCTGCAGTTTGAGGAGTTGTAGCATCTTTCTCTCCCTTGTAGAGTCTAAGTTTAAATACACAGTGAACACGTGGTGCCCTATGGCTCAGTAAAGATAAGTCTTTTCTCTTTGCCGAAACCTTTTCCTTGAAATCTGGGAATGTAGAATAAACAGTTGAGTAAAGTAATAAAGTACTGATTGAAATTGGCCAGTTGCAACAGCAGGTTGCTAATGTGATGGCAGAAGGATGATTTTCTGACAAATGAGTTACCCAATTACCATTGGCCCTTCTGAAACTTCCCATCCTGTGCTGTGCAGATTCCTAAGGCTATACAAAACACATCACTTCTAGGTGTTACGGTTGAAACTAATGACATCTCAAGTGACAAGTGTCCTCCTCCAATCACTCCGTACTTGTCCTTCTCTTTGGCATGATGTCTGTTGCGAGCTGAGCCTGTTGGACAGTGCTCGTTAGAAATAGGTCTGGTCTGCAGAATTTGGATCTGCTTTCTTGTTCAGCTTAGCATTTTGGATTGCTTGTGTGCCTATTTCTGGTGTCTTCTATCTTAATCTTTCTGGGAGGAGTACAAAGCACACAAAGCACTAACTACTCTTCGTGGGGGAGGAAACCCCAATATCCCTTGATTTATCCCACCTTAAAGCAACACAGCACAAGCTTTACGTGCCCTTTTTCTTTTTCCTCCTTTCCCTCCCATCTCCATAAGAGTATGTAATAAGATTTCTCAAGGATATACTATGTGAAGTCTACAGTCTGAAAAAGAAGCTATAAATGGATTTTTATACAATCAATCCCATAATAGAAGTTATCCTAATGAGCTAAATGCATCTCTTATAGCCCTTGTAAACAAGGATGTCGTTGGAAGATAGGAGAATGAATCATGAGAAACAGTGGTGTGTTAATTTCTGGAGTTTTACAGTTCATAAGTACTACCTCTTCATAATAGCATGTTTCTTCGTCTGCTTGCCTCATATTTTGTGAGGCTAAGAAGGTCTAAATTGATGGACTAAATCTCAGCTCTCATGAGAGTTTCAAAAGGGATGTTCCACAGAAAAGTATTACATGCTTTTTTAATTTCTGTGGCCCCCCTCCTTTTTTTTTAATTAAAAAAAAAAAAAAAAAAGGGGAGAAAGCTAACTGCTTATGCCCCAGAAGAAAGGCCTGGAGTGGGACAAATAAGACTGATGTTCTTGCTGTCTGTACCCCTCCCCACCTTGGGAATGCTGTAAGTGCTTGAGCAAATTGTGTCTGACGCTGTGCTGTTTTCTGTGTGTATTTAGAAACACAGGATAACCGGTGAGGTTTCTCACATCAGTCTGTTTCTTCATCCCTTTTTTAGCAGTATTGTTTTTCTTATCTGATGAGTCCGTGAGAGTTTGACATTGGATGACTTTATAAAAAATTCTACTAATTGGATTTGTTAAAATAAATAAATCAAACACTAATTGGAACGTGCCCTGCCATTATTTTTGCTTAATGGCGTGAAGTTCTCTTTATCATATTTGTGCACTTATTTAAACACCCCCCTGGTGCACACTTCTGCAAATTCAATTATATATTCAAAGGAGGCATTCAATTTATGCAAGGCTGGTTTACATTTAATCCGGGGGCAAGTCTCGGTAACTGATGATAGGTCTGCTCAAGATTAATTAGCATCACTCAGATGAGCAGTGGCATTGTTACAAGCCTGCAGTGTCAAACAAGGGATATTTTATCCTTCCTCTGTGAACTGTTATTTGCTTCAATATGATCCTTTTCAGGAAGGGAAAACTTCTTTCTTGCTTGGGTTTCATTTTGTGAAAAGGGGTCAACACCACATGCGTTATCTTAATAACATCAAAGTCATCTCCATTTCCTTTTCTTTTGCCCCACTTAGCACCTGTATTTGTCACTGTTTAATTTTCAGCCAACCAGTGGAAAGACCCCGAGATCCCAGTTTGCTTCCTAAAATTCTCATTCTTCTTAACAATTGTTGAAGACGTAGAATCCCATTTTGATGAACATGTAAATGTTTCCATTTTCCTCAAACAACTTTGTGATACTGTGGCTAAAATTATAATGTGCAAACCTGGTGTCTAAATTCCTTGAGTGGTATCTTTTTCTTTAAATTGAAGGATTATTTTTCCTATGTTAATGAAGAGCCCTGTTCTGCTGCCAAGCGGTTTTGTTTCAGTGACGGATGTGTTTTGTATTAGGATGGATCTAACCTTTTTCCCCCCCTTTTTATGTTCCAGCATATTTAGATGTAGCTCGTATTTGGGTATCCACATAGGCAGTGTCTTTGGAAATGCTGAATATTAAGCTTATGCTGACATCAGTGAAAATAATACTTTTGCTAGTTTTAGCCTGTTGGCCCATTTTGGAGTTACTGTCCCTACTTAAGTGGACACTTAAAATCTATTAATAAATTTTTAGTTTAAACTAAAACATTAGTGGGGCCTAATTGAATTTTCAAGGATCTTGCAGCTAACTGCTTGTGTAGCAGTGGATCACTCGATCCCATTAGGTGAGCACGAGGAGCACCTGTGCAAGAGCAATCGGACATCAAATGCACCTTTTTCCTTTGTTTCCTTGCTATGTTGTTTTGGAGCGTATCGTCCTCAATGCACGCTGGAATGTAAGAGCCCTTTCATCTCCTGGGGCAGCAGTTCCACAGCAAAGGTATTAGGCCAGGCTTTTCTCAAACTTCCTCCTCATCCCAGTTTACCCTCCTTAAACAGGGGCTAGAGCTTGTCGGGTGTGCTCTGTTCAGCAGGGCCCACCCGAGGACCCCCTCCTGGGCTTCCCTGGTCTGGCACGCCGGCCTCAGCGAGGCCGCCAACCGAAAGATGGACGGAGCCCAGGTTTGTCCGGGACGGTGGCAAAGCTGTCGCTGAGGCGGTTCGAGTGTGGCGATGGCGCTGCGGAGCGTCCCTCAGCCCGCCTGGCTCCTCTTCCAGCGGAGGGTAGGGGAAATACAGCCCGGCTCGGCCCCGGGGCTGGGTTTGCCGTTAGAGGCGGGTGTTTGTGCTCCGTGAAAAAAAAAAAAAGGGGGGCGGCCCCCGTGGGGGGGAGGCCGGGGCCGGCGGGGCGGCCCCGGTGAGGGGCGGCCCCCGTGGGAGGCAGCCGAGCCCTTCGGCCTCGCTGCTGGCATCTCTGGGAAAACGTGTTTAAGAAAGAGCAAAACGCCAGGAAGGGGGGAGAGGAATTGTGTGAGAAGCCACCCTGCAGACACCGGGGAGAGCACGGTGGGCCTTGAGTTCCTGAGGTGAAGTTGGGTGGAAGTTTCACAGCTGCTTTTCTGAAGGTGGCTGCCTGTGACTGGAGCTGTAATGTCACGTCTGCCGTGTTCTGCAAAAAAGATAGGACTAAGACCACCTATGATACTCTTGTCAGGCAGATATGAACACCAGCCACTGTGACTGTTAGGGTAACCCCAAAATCGGTGATGTTCTGGATGTTGTGATTGTTTCCTTCCACTTTCTGAAGTTTCTTTCCTGTTCCATTTCACAATGTACGTTGTAATAGTGTGAACAGAGGAGTTGCTGACTTTTTAGCTCACAAGTTAATATGGCTCAGGGTCCCAGAGTCTTTACTTTTAATTCTTCTCTCTTTAGACACTCTATAGCAAGAAGCAGGTGGAGACTTCCCTGCTCTTGGTAGCCGAGACTCGCGCGGCCAGCCTGGTTGTCTGAGCCCTTAAAACCGACTCCAGTTTTTTCTCCTTGTCCTCGTTTCCTGCAAATTCACCTCTCCAAATTCCAATTCTGTTGCTTCTAGTAAATTAATCCTTCTGGCTTATTGCCCTGTCACTCTGCATTTGGAGGTTTCTCTGCTAACCTTTTCTTTTTTTAAAACATAGATGTCTTGCTGTTACTTTTAAGGCTCTCCATGGTTTATCCTTTCCTTTCTTATCCAGTTGTACTACAAGGTTAGCTTCGACTTTCAGACAAGACACTTTAAAGCTTCCTCAGGTGTTGTCTCTTATCAGTGGAAACTCCCAATTTCCAGAATTTCTCACTGTATCCCATTTTCAGCTCCTTCTCCAGCTTTACTTACCTCAGCACGTATAAAATAACCCGTTTAGCTGATTATACCAAGATACTGACAATTACATTCCCTGTTAAATGAGGACTGCTACCCCATATTTTGTTACTATTGCTTGTTTTGCTTCTGGGACTTTGTAGCAGCACCTGTGCAATTTTCTCTGTGTACATGAGGCCTTGTACAATTGTCTGGCTTGATCAGAGAATTTGTTTACAATCCCTTCAAAGTAACAGCTCAGAGACAGCACCGTTATTGTGTGCTGCGGCATGCTGAACAGAGGCGGTGTGGAAATGGTGTATGTCTGAAGTTGTGCTATTAAAATGAATCTATCAAAATTAGAATGCCCTGCTTAAAGACTGAGAGCGGAGTATTTGATATTGTCTCTCATACCCGCTCGCTGTGAAAAAGGTGTCTTTTAATTGCATTGCATACTCCCACACAATCCAGAACACCTTTATTTTCTCTTAGACATTTTAGTGAGCATGTTTAATATTTTAAATTTGAACTTTTTCACCTAAATTAAATTTAAAAAAAAATAGGGAAACAGTTTAAGTGTAATCCTGCTCATTTTGACAGCTGGGAAGGTGTCACAAGTACAGTAAATTTAAAGCAAGAATTATTAAAATATTGTAAAATAATGACACTTCAGAAATATTTGCAGAGACTCTACTGAAACAGACAGGCAAGCTTGCAAAGGTCATAAAATCTGCAATAGTCAGATCTATTTATAATGAAAATATACAATATATCAAATTGTTATTTTTTAGGACAAGCATGATCTTTAAACTTTTCTTTAGCAACAGACTATTTTGGGGTGTCAGGTACTCTATCCGACAAATCTTTCTAGTGTATACTTAAATAGAAATAATATGTGAAGTTTTGTAGTACAAAACAGCTTAGAAAACCAGTTGTAGCTGGAGTACACATAAAGTCCTTTAACAGAATAAGGATTTAATAAATATTAATGACATGGTGTGTATTTGTGTTTGTCATTTATGAGGAGTTTCATAGGAGCTAAGACAAGTTTGGGCTGTCTTGGGAACTAGAGAATAGAAAATCTAGGTGAAAACTAAGGAAGGCCTCAATGTCCCCAGTGTTGGGTAATTCTTATTGCAGAGGAACCACAGGTCACTCACGTACGAGCTATTTATTGTGAATGTGTAGGAAATGCAGCCTGTGGGAAGGAGTAAAGAGTCAGGAACGTCTCTGTGCATGTAACTCTCCGATTAGTGTCAAGAGCAATTGGCAGTTTGGCTGGCAGAACAAGTTAGTGTTGCCCTGAGCATTGCTCAGTCCTTGCAGCTCTGGAGTGTTAGATGTGTCCAGTTGACTTTGGAGAACTAGTATCTGCAGAGAAAAATTATCCTTGCTTCCCTAAGAGAGAAAACCAAAGCAGTGCAGAGACGCTGTTGGCATGATTAAGGTCTAAACTCAAGGACCCAGGCTGCCTGATCTAATGGATCCAGTACTGAAGTATGTTTGGCAGACTATGTTGGGTGGACGTAAAGAGGAACGTGCCAGAGATAATGTAAGGGACACCAGCGCAGGAATATCCTACCAGGGAATAAACTAGCTTGATTTTTCTGTGTGACACAAGTTTTGAAGATTGTTGTTGGAATACAAAATTTCATTCCACTGTTCATGGGTTTCCCTTAATTCACCAAGTGTTGAGGCAACTGCCAGGTTGTTTATGACAGTTAACTACTTCCAAGTATTTCAGGAATTGCAGTAGGAAAGATCACTTAGTCAACAGTCTGGAAGGTGTGAATGCTAGCTGCCATCCACCTCTTGTTATTCTCTTGTTGTCGAGAAACTAGAGGGTTGCACTCGCAAGTGTTGGCTCTAAAGACCTTGAGGAATGGTCATGTGCCACACAGAGCTTCATGTTGTTGGGCATAAGAGATGGTTAAAAGGAAGGTTGCACTTTCTGTAGGTTTAACCCAACCTTGTGTAATTCAAGGCTTAAAAGCAAAAGGAAGTGAAGATTCACTGTAGGAATAGCGATGCTGTGCTTGTTTACCATTTGCATTCCTTCTTCCTTTTTTTTTTTTTTAAATATCTGACTTGGATGTTTATGTAATTAAGTATCAGTTACTGGGACCCAAATGCAAATATTCCTGCATGTGTGCATCATATGCGATTGTCCTTGAAAATGTAAAGACAATAGGTTGAAATAAAGGGAACTGACCTAAGAAACAGTAGTGCAGAGGGAAGAATGCAAAGACTTCCAATGACTAGGAAGTGTGAAAAGTACAAAAATATTTTCTGGATACCTTCCCTGCTGCCTGAAATCTAATATGCAGGAAGTTAATTTTATTTTTCCTTTTTTTTCCTGTGTAAACTTGGGTACAAAATATTTAAGTAAATGATCTACCATAAAGAGATATAAATAATTAATACAGGAATGCATTCATTTTTCTTGTTTTTAGGTGGTTGTTCATTTGATGAGCACTACAGTAATTGTGGTTATAGTGTGGCCTTGGGAACCAATGGATTTACCTGGGAGCAGATCAATACCTGGGAAAAGCCAACAATGGATCCTGCTGTCCCAACTGGTAAGTAAGAAGCCTCAGCAACAGCGGAGAGATACTGTTCTTTGAGAGAATCGTCTGTTAGCTCTATATGGGTGTGTACTGGGTCTGGGTACCCCAACAATGGGGTACGATTTTATTCAGTGATAAAAAGATGACTTTTGTGTTCAAAATAATCTGACAACAGAATTCATAAACGTGAGATGGCTTTTTACAACATTTGCCGTTTGATATCCTTGCTGAATCATTTTACATTCCTTATTCCTATTTTATTCCTGCATCTAACAGAGAGGAAATGTTTCAGATATAATATTCTAAGGTTTGGCCAGCTTTTTGCATGTTTCGGGATCAGAGAGTTGTCTTATCTGGGGAGATACATATTTGAGAGGCCAGAAAAAGTAAAGCTTTGTAATGTCTGGGAATATTGGACCTTTCAGTTACCATTTAGCTCTTAACTGACTGCTTTAAACTCTAATTCTGAGAAAGACAAGCAAATTCATAAAGAATTAACTGCAGTAGCTAGTGCTTGATTAGGCTGGGATTTTAGACAGGGAAATTTTCATATGCAAGAAAAACATTTCCAACAGAGAGAGTTAGCAGAATATCTAATTTGCTAACATATATTGAGAACATCCAATAATAGCATAGTCTTCCACATGATACTTGGAATATTCCCTGAAGAGCTCACAGTAATGGTAATTTCCAATAGTTTTGTTTCTCATTGGAAGTTACCATTATGTTGTATATGGGTGTATATGGGAATAAATTCTCTAGCCTTAATAAAAGTGCTATGGAATGCTTTGTTCACATTGAAAAAGAACTTGTTTTAAGAAGGCACACCAGAATTTTCTAAAAATCATAGTTTGACTGTGTTCCTTGCTACCTAAAATAGCAGTGCAAGCCCCTTTAATGGACATAATGGCAAGCAAACCTGACCAGCCAATTCAGATTTGATTTCAGTCCTAAGAAAGAAGTATTTGTTCTGGTTAGTGCATTGCACTCTGAGAAGCATGAGCTACATGGCAGAACTGGAACATAATGTTGTTCAAGAGGTATTCTTATGGCTGTAATTATTGGGGTGAGGGACTTGTAATTGCTAGCTGCCTGTTAAGGATACCATGTAGAGATGATACAATAGCTCCTTGCTGTAGCCGTTGATAGACAGCCCGGTCTTCATCCCTGTATGCTTGTTGTCAGTAGAAAACAAGTGCACAAGATCCCAGCTTAGCTGTGGTTTCTCCATCACCAAAGGTTGGTTAAGTTGTGGTGTATTTTATTATGTTATTATTGGAAATTGTTCGGAATAGGATCTTTCAAAGTGTGTAACACCTAGTACCACTTGATTTGGCTGTGGCATAGCCAAAGAAGTTAATTGTCAAAGTCTGGTCTTGTCTGTAAGAATGTATTTCATCATTCTGGATGTTGCTGCTTTTTTAATGATGGTAATTTTATTTCTATGGTTCCTCACCTTCTACCCTGTTGTGTCCTATTCTCTGTCCCTGGTAAAGACCTAGCTAGAGAGACATGATGGATCCTTGAATTAAGTGATCCCAGAGTGATCTGAAGGAATAGGAACAGACACAGTTTTGATGCAATTTGGAAGGCAAGGAATAAATGGGAGGGCTTATATGGCTTGGACCGGATGAGTTCAATACTTTGTCAACTCTAACTGTTAAGGTAAACCTATCTTCCTGGCCTCCGTATGAAGGTGTATTGTCATCTGAAGTACCATGGAGAAATCCATAGACAAACAGCAATCTGGAATGGCAAAGTGCTACAATGTAATTTTTAATAAGGCTTTCAGAATTATTTCTTCTAAAACTAAATATCTAGTAGCACTAATAAATATATAAAGATGTTAGAGCAGCTACAAATTTAATAAAGGTTAGACATCAAATAAGAAACACAGAAAGCTTTATTGTAGAAAGATGCAAAGGTAAAGCAGCCATCAACTTGGAATGTGCTGATAAAGGAATATTATCTAAAGAGATTTTAAGGAGCATAAGGGGAAGTGACTCAGTTCCTCACGTTACTAATTGATGCCTTAGGACTATTCACACAGAACAAAAGGTGAAATTAGTAGGTAGAAAAAGGAGATCGACCACAGCAAATATGTATAGAAGGCTCTAGTAACAAAAACATGTTTTCAAGAGCTGTCCAAATCATGCTAACCTTGAAGTAAATTGTAGTGGTCAATTAGACTGCCCGAAGCTAGCAGAGATGTTCAGAGCTATTATTGAGAGTCTATATTGCTGGATAGAATCGTGATGCATTGTTGTTTGTATTGGTTACTCATTGAAAATCTGTTTTGTGAGACTAAAAGATGTTTACTTAAAATTCATCTAGTGGCAAAGCCAGGTGAATAAACTTATGAACAGCACGTTCCACTCCTGAAAGCAGGGACAGCTTTAAAACCAGAGTACTAGAACATTTGGTGATTGACTTTCCATTCCATTTAATTTCTCCACAGCAGCTGAAAGCAGCAGGGTGTAAATCCACTGAGCTGTGGGGTGTACGAGGTGGTAACAAAGAGGTGTCTGTGGAACACCATCTTCTGGTGGCCAGCTGTAGCCAGGAAAGCTCCTTTGCATGAAGAGAAGCGACGAGAGTGCCAGAATGTATAGCGTTCTGAGAATGCAAGCAGTAATGCAGATTTTTCTTTATCAGGATGGTATTTTATACACTACCTTATTTTTGTAGCTGGAAATAGGTTAAAATACTACATTGTGGAAATGTAAAAACGAAAAGTGAGCAGGCATCAGGTTGGTTCAACGACGCTAAGTCTGCAGCGCAACATGCTGGGAGACGTTGTCAAAAGCATGGCCTGCCCCCCCGCCCCGGTCAGCCAGCCTACGTTAACATCATCGTCAGAGCTATTTTCTTCTGTAAAATGTATCGGCTTTCATAAGTACCAGCAGGTCCCTTTGAATTCAACCAAACCACAGAATTCTGTTCTCCTGAATACTAATGATAAGTACTGTAAAAAGTGCTAGATGTTATCATCGTTAGATCTCAGAGTGCTCTTCAAAGGAGGTCAGTACCACGAATGAGAGCCTGAGTCTATAGTGCTGTGTAATTCTCTGCTGACACGGTGCTGCAAAGGTCTCTGCCTAGGGACGACTTTCTATTCTTTATTTTTTGAATTAAAATATATAAAAAAAAGGGCAATTAAACTGCTCCATTAGCAATGTAGAAGTTTGTAGGCAATTTGTTTTACTCTATTGCTAGCAAATAAATAAATAAATAGAATTCATTTTCCATGAATTCTATGATTAATTCCTTAGGGCTGGTAACAGTGTTAATTGGGGGATTAAGAACCAGATGTTTGTTTCACGTTTCAAAAACGCGAAAGAAATGGATTGTAGGTATCCAGTCCTCAGACTTTGGTGGGACTCTCATTCTACCTCCCTGCATAATAGCAGGAGCGATGATAATAAAATATTCTTTAACAGATGGGTGTTTACTTAAGCCTGAATACCCTCAGTGATGAGTATTCTACAGCCTTTGGGTTGCTTGTTCCATTGTTGCAGTTATAAAGGTTCTCAGTCCTTCATTTTCCTTTTTAAGGCTTCGTCTCATTATTTTTTGTTCTGTCTTTGACTGGGGAGAATAATCGGTTGTTGCTGTCTTTTATGTAGTCACATGCAGTTAAATCTTTGTTTTGCAGGACTAAAAATGACCCAGTCCTTTTAACCTCTTTTAATTCAGTGTCTCATTTCCTTCCCTCTACCCTATGCCTTCGATCATTGCTTTCTTATCTTTTTTGAGTATTTTCCTAAAGCTGTGTGGCCAAGCAGGGCTTCAATACTCTGTATGACAGTGCTGGCGGGGCACAAGACTTTAGTTCTGTTATAAAAGTTCAAAGTACAGCAAGTAGATTTCTCCTGCTCCTCTTTATTTCCATCTTGCAGTTTTTGTTCCCCTATTTCTGTAAATATTCAGTCTTTATGTGTTGGTATTCGATGATGTGAGATGGACATGGCCCTTTAGTTTGTGTTGAATCACAGAAAATATTTCCTTGGTGGTAAAGTAGAGCCTGAGCTTTTCTGTATTTTTGAGGCAGATACTTAGTACAACAAGGAAATGTGTTGTGTTTAAACTAGCCAGACAAAAATACTGGCCTTATTTTTCATGTTACAACATTGCAGTATTCCAAGGACCCTGGACCTACCTGCTCTTGCAGCAGTTGCAAGAATAATATTAATAATGAAAGTATTTAACATTTGCATGTTCGAAGTATTTTACCATCATTTGCTAATTAACTCCAATGGAGACTTAACCAGGGCTGACTAGACCAAAGTAATTACTTCAATTGTATTATAACCAGTTCTACTCTGAAAGCAAAGCCATCATGTCATGTGCCTCTCTACAGCAGCATTCCTTGGTGTTAGATTTACTGTTAATCTCAAGTTTGCTTTTGTGAAGTTACCCTGGTCCAAATTAGCAGATAAGCAATCAGCACACAGGGGCTGAAGAGCTGGCCCCATCTGCCTGCCTGCTCACTTCTCTTCTTGTATGTAAATTGGCGCTTAGTGTAAGTGCTACTTTACTTCATGTATATGTGTGTGTGTATATACATAGATACGTATCTATACGTGTGCTCCGTACCACTGCTGTTTCTTGTTGAATTGCTTTTTAAGTAGACATCCTGTTTGCCTAGGAAACAGAAGTTTAGATATTATGTATTTAGGGATAAGCAAAATGTTTGGAACAAATTATAGTATTTAGATATATAGAGAGAATTAGAGTTACAACACTTGTATGTTACTTAACAAGTGCAGACTGCCTCATATGGCTTGCTTATTCCACAGAGTCCACAAATTTTCTGCAAAGAGAAATGGAACCTGTTATCGACTAAAGGTGTTTTTGTGGTAGAAATACATGCATTTTAATCTTTCTAAGAGCCAAACTTGCTTGCAATGTCTAACTCATGATTTGGAAGATGCAAAACAGTTGTGGAAAATGCCACTGAGATATAGTTTTATGGATTTTGTGTGTGTATTTCTGTAAAGCTTATCAAGAATGTACCAGTGGCTCAGAAGTGCACACATAGTGTTTTTGTGGTTCCTCTGTTTACAATTGAGCTAAAGGTTTCAAACTGTTTTATGGTCCTTCAGAAGACTATGGCGGGTCAGTACCGAGTGGCTGCTGACTACACCGTTAGTGTTTATGGCAGTTGCAGCACTGACAGGTCTGGTTCCCCCTTCAGACATGTAGTCAGCATTTGCTCTGTAATCTTCCCTGATGAACTTGGAACAGGAGTCTGTGCTGGATCTTCTTAATGGTGGACATTTTGAGATAATAGTTGGCAAGGTTAAGGCACAAATGGGTCCTGAGCGCTTTCTTATGTGAGTCTGCATTGCGTGGCCCAGTGAAGTGAACGCAGCTCGAGAGCTGTGTAGTGTGTGCAACTCATCGCTTCCCTTGAATGCGTTGTACCGCCTCACTGAGAATTAGCAGCAGAATTTCTTTCTTTTCTCTTGCAGCAAAGAATAGGGATGGGGACTCTTCCCACATCTAATTGGGTGTGTTCTTTTGTTCCAGTAACTGGAGGGCTCTCTGAGCTTCTCACTTGAAAGAACAGAAGGGTTATCATCATTAGTGTTGCTTCGTGAACTACTCATTTAGCGGGCAAATATCATAGACATGATGTATATATGAATACCAGATGGCTGAATTCTACTTGGACTGCACTGAACTGAGTGAAGTTTTATGTTAGTCTAACAGGCCAAATGCTTTCCTATGTCACCTTCCTCTTTTTGTTGAGTGGCACCATGGAGTTAGAGCGTGAATGAATAATTATGAAACAGCTTTCCTTGAGGAAGGTGATAAGTGTGCATCTATGCCCACATTGAAGATGGGCAGGATCCTTTAATTTCATTCAGGAGATTACTGATGTGAAGTTATCACCTCTACAAAGAACAGAGAACCTCTGTCAGACTTTTGTTTTTTTTTTCTTCAAGCCAACAAATGCCAACAGGAGTTAGACTCAACATTTGTAAATTTGAAAGGTGGTGCTATAAAATTAACATTTTCCTGTGTCTGAGTGTATTAATTCTTGCTTACAAGAAAATACACAAACAAACTTGTTAAAGGAATAAACTAAATTTCAACTGTGTATATGATGAATCATGATCCAATTTTGTCTGAGAGGGAGAGGGAAATTTGGCTCAGCTGAGTGTGTATCATTTTTCTCCAAAAAAATATTTTTTGCAGGGGAAATTACTAAGAATGAGTCAAATATGTTCTTCCCCACTCTTTCACTTCCATACCAGTAAATACATTAGTCTGGAGACAGGTGATGAACTCAAACTAATTTCTCAGCATTTAAGGTCTAAGCAGAAAGGGATCTCTGGAAGCTTTCCCCAGTGCATTTCTATTTTGCTGTTTACTACGCAGCTTCATGTCTGTGTTTTGGGGTTCTTTTTTATAGTTGCGGTTATAAATAGTTGTTCTCAATTTTCGTCCCTATTTTACACAAACCTGAATTTTTTGGTGTTAATTGCTTAGGTTCCTGGATTTATTTTAGTGGGTGTGCATAAGAATGTTCAGACTATCGGGAAAGCATACTATTTTGGCCTATTTATGAATGCAGCTTTGGCAGGGATGTAACCTTGTAAGCAACTAGAGGGAACTTTTTCTGCACCATGGCCTTTAATTGTTCTATCTTACTCTGTCCACTAAGGCCCCCAAAAGCCATTACTATAACTGACTCTGTAATGGCTGCTCAAAGCCCAGGATTAGGATTTAGCTGTCCTCCCTCAGAGGAATGTATTATCACCCATAGTTTTTGATTCTCTCATATCAGTAATTTTCCTTCTTCAGGCAGGGAAAGCCAGCAACGAAGACCATAAACAATTGCTTCTTTTGCACAGAACTGATTTCAGAAAGGTAACAGCTTAAAGCAATTAGTCTTAAGAGTGATTCTTGCCAAATATTTGATTTTTGTCTTGTGTTCCTGTGTTCTAACACCTTTCTTTTGCAGTTAGGTGTAGTAGTTTTGGATGGAATAGAAATAGTGAGGGATCATTTGACCTAAGTACATGTGAAATTGCAGACCTGTAAATTAAGAATATCACACGTAAAATCTAAGTTAGCTGGCTATTCCATGATGTAAGATGCAAGAGAAGTTGATTTAATTAAGAACATTTATCCCTCCAGAGGCCTTCTGCTGAAGGGAAATTACATCTCAGTTTTTAATACTTTGTCATTCGTATTGTAAATGTGAGATAGAATTTCTCCTTATGTGCTACTGAGAGAGGTGAGCAGGAGTGTACTTCCACTTGGATGTAGATGGTACTTTGGTACTGAAATCAAGCTTAGCAAGGATGTGTAGCCTTCTCTGAACATGCATGGTATAAAGAAATGTCATCAAAGGAATCCAAAAGAATGACTTCTAGAAAGGCCTTTTAGCGACCCTGAAGGGATTGCTGTCTGTAGAGAATGCATGTAGTTACTGCACCTTGATGTGTTGAATGGTACATTTGAACTGTTGTCAGCCTATTTCTGATCCTTTTCTGCGAAAGCTGTCAGAAACAGAGCTGTTTGTGAATGTCAGGACCTTTCCATTATCACCATTAGTGAGACCATGACGCTTTTAAAGCACTGCCTTAACATCATTCAGCATCATACTAGGAGGAAGGACAAGAAAGCCATTGTTGTACGTGTCTTTCTTCCACGGTTTCAGTACTGAAGCATATTAATTTTTCACTGCACTTGTTGTCACTAGCAGGAACTGATGCCTTTCAGCATCTTAGCACACAGTCTGTGTTTTTCGTAATCTATTATTTTGATCTCTGTTAGGACGTGCTGTCCAGATGCCAACTGTGTTAAAACTGTTTTTTGTTTGAGAGCCAAGTTAGGGAATTGTATAGCCACACTAGTGGAAAAACACTTCTCAATAAAAACTTCAAAAGCTTCAGGAGTTGGGGGATAGAAGGAAGAGAAGTTTCTTCCAGACAGATGAAATCTAGTTTAAATTCTGTTGAAATAAATATGGTTGTATAGAAATAAAGCTAGAACACAAAACAAGCTTTGACTAAGATCGTTTGTTTTAAATACTTATTTCTGTGAAAATTCTTACTATAGTAAGGGTGAGATTGATAATTTAATACCCCTTCACTCATATTAGAAAATTCAGAGCAAGAAGAGAAGCATGCTTAAGGAAGAACAGGAGTAAACAAGGTGCATAGATAGAGTGAGGGATGGGGAAGGTCTTTCTGGCAAAGATGGGATACTAAAAATGATACATGTGAAGCTAGTGGATGTTAAGGAACAGAGGAAAAGCAGTGACTAAAGTAGGAACAAATGTTTCAGAAGGAATAGGTAGATTCTAATGATATTAAAGGATTTGACAAGATTAGGGAATATTGCAGGTCTAGTGAGAGCTTAAGGCATTTGTCGCAGAACCTCCTCTCCATTGGGTGGAATCATAGAATGGTTTGGGTTGAAAGGGACTTTAAAGATCATTCAGTTCCAACTCCCCTGCCATGGACAGGGACACCTTTCGCTAGACCAGGTTGCTCAAACCCCCATCCAACCTGGCCTTGAACACTTACAGGGATGGGTCATCCTCAACTTCTCTGGGCAACCTGTTCCAGTGCCTCACCGCCCTCATGGTGAACAATTCCTTTCTTATATCTTATCTAAATTTGCCCTTTTTCAGTTTAAAGCCATTACCCATTGTCCTATAGCTATATGACCTTGTAAAAAGTCCCTCTCCATCCTTCTTGCAGGCCCTCTTCAGGTACTGGAAGGCTGCTGTAAGGTCTTCCCGGAGCCTTCTCTTCTCCAGGCTGAACAACCCCAACTCTCTCAGCTTGTCTTCATAGGAGAGGTGCTCCAGCCCTCTGATCATCTTTGTGGCCCTCCTCTGGAGTGGCTCCAACAGGTCCGTCTCGTTCTTATGTTGGGGGCCCCAGAGCTGGATGCAATACTGCAGGTGGGGTCTCCCAAGAGCCGAGTAGAGGGGGAGAGTCACCTCCCTTGATCTGGCGGTCACGCTTCTTGTTATGCGGCCCAGGATATGGTTGGCTTTCTGGGCTGCAGGTGCATGTTGCCAGGTCATGTTGAGCTTCTCATCAACCAACACCCTGAAGTCCTTCTCTTCTCTGAATCCATTCTCTGCCCAGCCTGTGCTTGGGATTGCCCTGTGCAGGTTTGTATTTCTTATTTATCCTCAAAGGTTGGTTAGCAAGCTAGAGATGGAAAAATCTAACAGGAAAGAAGTTCCAAGAGAAGACTGACCTGAGCAATCTGCATGGGGCAGATGACCAAAGTCAAGACAGACCAGATTTGAAAAGAGGAAGGAGCAGGTTATGAATGAACAGACTAATGCTGACAGATAAGGATTTACAAAAGGAAATGCTGAGGAAGTTGTAGGCAAAACTACTGCTCAGAATTGATCCAAGAAAGCAACTGAGGCATTAAATAGGCATTCAAAGTAGAGGCTGAGCAGAATACAGGAAAGGCAAAAAGTGTAGTTAAGGTTGTTGCTCAGTCCCTCATGTGTTTTAATAGCAGAGCCTTGCTAAGTCTGTCTGTATGAATTTTCAGCTTTTTGCAGTTGCTTAACATAGAGTCAGCAGAATTCTCCTGAAGTTGCTTAAATTCAATGGAAACTGTGTATAATCTCTTAGAGACTGTATGCTGCAGTGGATTGTCTGGCTAATGCACTACTTTTTTTCCCATTTGCCTTGTTTTTCCCAGTGAACTCTCATCTTTCTCCTTTCTTACTTTTTTTCTTTTTTTATTTCTATCACAAAACCATCACGCCACTTAACAGACTCTCAGCATCTGAGTACAAAGCTATTGTACAGTATCTAAGATTCCAGTGTTATGAATTATTTAACTAATGCTGTTTCTTTACCATAGGCCTGATTCAGTGTATAGTGAAATAATTGGAAGTCTTTCCACCAGCTTCAAAATAAACAGGATGGGGATTCGTAATGAGCAGTATACATGGTCTAGATTTTCAAATACTTCACTATTTAGTTAGAAGGATACAGATTGTTTGGATGGAATGGTAATAACAACCTCTGTTCCACTGAGAACTGTCGCTATTGGGAATTTGTGAGGAAAAAAAAAGGCTCATTTTTTTATGCCTAGGAGGTATTAGCATTTGCTATTCCCAGTATTAGATACTTAGTGCATGTAATTTTGGCACATGAGAAATACTGGCTTTAAATAAGTCTATTTTCTGAAAGTCATTTATACGTGTACAAAAGGAAGTTGATAGCAACAATATTCAGATATTCTCATGGGGAAAAATAATGTATGCATCTCCTGTATAGGCAATCCAACCTTCTCCATATCATTCACCTCTTTTAGAAGGGAGTGGAAACTGTTGTGGTTGTATTCCTTTGAGATGAAAGTTGTAATATTACAAATTATCACTTGTTTTCAGTATTGAGTAGAAAAATAAATGCAATTATGTTTGTGAATGTTGAAAATTAAACAAAATAAAGCAATTGTATATATTTGAGGATCTTTTCAAATGAAAAGCTGTATTCACTGAATTCTCATTGGCTCTTTTTCTCACTGTTATGTTTCATGATGTGAACTCTCAATTGAATGAACAGCTGCAGTAAAAATGGCACCAGCCAAGTCACAGGGAATTCAGAGAATATTGAGACATTTCAGGCTGTAACACAAGCCCTTTTGGGCCCTCATTTACCTTGGGAAATGCTTGGCTTTTTATTAGTATAATGTCTATAAATACAGAGAGGTGTCAAGCCCTTATTTGCAGAATTCGCACTTGGTACTTTGGGGTAGGCCTCGTACAAACAGAGCAAAGACGCTTCACTGTCGCTATAGAGAGGGTTTATATATCTAATTGTGGAAACAGTTTTTTCTTCTGGTCTTCTACTTTGGATTTACTTAAAGTGCAAGCATGAGGGTAATATGAAGGAAATGTCAGCGTTGATCAGAAGGATATTCTAAGGAAAGCAGAATAGGAAACCTACAACCACAGCTCAGGTGCCTGAGAGCCTCCTTGGTTTATCTAATTCTTCTAAAACAAGACTATACTTAACACTAAGAATCTGACTACATCCCTTTGATCTCTGAAAATACCAACTATTGCCTTGTATGGATGTTGGCTGAGTCAGGCTGTAATCTCAATGGATGTTTTATCCGATCGTCCTGCTCTGCCTCTGGCGCAGACAGCAGCAGAAGCTGTGTGGAAGCATGCTGAAAGAACAAACTTGGAGGCAGGCAGTGGCCTGCCCTCTTCAAAACCATGGAAGAGCAGAGCTGTTTCTCTGATTAATTTTAAGATGCTTTAGAACAAATGTTCTATGTACTGAAAGTTTATGCAGTGCTCCATTTTTTAATTTACTTCTATACCACAGATCTTTAATGCCCAAGTTAGTAACTCTTTAAGCAGTGTGGTTAACATTTTCACAGGATAACTGTTAGTGACACCTTCTCAGTCTGCCCCATAGACTCAGGCGTAGCTATTCGCCATTCAGATACCACATGAAAATGTAAACTTTCAGAAGTTCCATTTCACTCCATCCCTCTTTTGTTTTCCATGTGTATGAGACTCTTTGTATTTCTTTTTTCCCCCAGTACCATCTTCATCTTTTAATCTGCTTCAGGTATGATAGTGCAAATCAAGCTGTGAAGAATCTTGGCAACAAAAAACAAATCACCTTCTCCCTTACTCCCAGCCTAACTAGGATATAGTCAAGGTATTTTAAAAAAAAAAAAAAAAAAAAAAAAAGGGAAAAGAGCGCTCTAAGCTAAATTAACTTCTTGCTAAATGTGATGCAGTCTAGGATGACTGCATGAAGATGTACCATGTACCATAGATATTGCTGTGCATTCTCATGGCCAGTTTTACTACTCCATCTGTCCATAGCAGACAAATGTCTTTCCCCCTTTCAGTTTTATGGGCTTAAGTTGTTTAGCAGCATAGTTAAGGGAATATTCAAAGGAGGAATCATAACCAGAAAAAAGTGTTTTAGCTTAGTTCTCATTAACTGTTCATCTAGAACAGATTGCATAGGATGGTCTTCTGGAGTGTTTCTAATTGCTGCAGCATGGTAATTTAATGGGGACACATTTTTATAAGCTTGTTTAAGTGCATCTGTGCCAACTGACCTCGCAGCTTGGTGTGCAGTGATTCAGCTCTAGAAATGAGAGTTTAAATATAGGATCTCATTTGTATGGCCCCCTTTGATCTTCATTCACTGTTATGTATTTGTTTGATTTTTATATGGCATCTGGCGTCACTGTGATGCCTGAACAAAAACTCTTCACCCTCCATCCCATTTACCATCCATAAATGTTTATTGTTCTTCAGTCTACCTTTCAAGTCCAAACAATCCTGTACCCTACATTTTAACTTTTTTTCCTTATGTTCTGAGCTTTTTTCCTTCATATAACATTCATGTTCCTTATCTTACATTATCTAGAAACTAAGTTTTCCCCTTTTACTCCAAAGTGTTCTTACATAGCAACAAACCAAGAGGCTTTCAAAGCTCTCTACTCTTGCAGCTCGTACCACACCATTTCTGGGTGTCTTTTCTCAAGACTTTGCATCCTTTGTTCCCTTCTTCTTTGGCCTCATCCCTCAGGATTCTCTGTCACTTACAGCCTCAAGTCCAGTGAGACACAAATCTGTAAAAGCGTTGCCTTCAGGTTGCCTGGAAAACAGGACACACACACTCTGTTGCAACTCTGCTGAATTGGTACAGAAAGCATTCCTCAGCCTGTAGCCTTTAAGTGAGAAACAGGATTTCAAAAGTTAATTTGCTTGTTTTCGTAGCATGATCTTAATTCTATAAGGGAGAGAAGATGATCTAATCTAATTTAATTTTGCTCTTTGAGAAGAAGAGGGATCACTTGGCCAGCTGCTGCTCTGAGCAAACATGGAGTGTGCAGGCTCCAAGATAAGCTTTGAACTTTATCAAGTCTCTTGGCAGTATATGCTAATGTGTGCTGTTGGGAGATTTCTGGAACTTTTGCCTCTGATTGTATTAATTAGTGTGCTGCTCCAAATGAGCTGTAACTCACTGTAAAATAAGTAAGAGCTGTTACACAGGGCTTTTTCTGTCCCTGATGCTTTAGTGTTTGGGCAGGGTGGACTGTGAGGATGCATATTTGGCCTGATTTGTGAAATCACAGTACTGCTGTTTATTTTGATTTCTTTTTAAAACTTTAAGCATAATCTCTTCTCTTCAAGCTGTTCATTTGTTAGAAGAGCAAAAAGTGTGTGCTCCAATCCTGTGTTTGAAGAGGAAACCTTTTTTCCCCAAATATCTGAACTTGTAACAGTAGGTTAGTAAGGTAAGGAAGCACCTCAGAGCTTCAGCAGTCATACTAAATTTCTCTCTAGATAGTGACAAACTCCCTCAAAAACCAAATCCACTATAATTCAGGGCCTCAGGGCTCTTATACCAATCTTCTCCTGAGGTGGATTTGTTGTATTCTTAAACCTGCAGTTTGCAGGTGGAGTAAGTTTGCCAGTATGTTAAGATATGGTTCCATGTCTATCACTTTTACAGCAGTCTGCCACCGTTCTCCTGCAGGCAGTGCCTCAGACCCTCCAAACCTTCCATTAAGTGGAGTTTGCCATTTCTGCTTCCATCCCTGCTGTGCATCCCCAGTGTAAGATCTGGCTTCCCATGAAATCTATAGAGATGTACTACAAGGTGCACAGTGTTGGCAGATGTGTGTTTTAGCCATGTACAATAATTTGAGTCATACATATTTTGGAAAAAAATTGGAGCTTTGTTGTGATTACCATCTTAGCTCATCTTGCTGATGAGCTCATCAAGCTAAGCTAGCATCTGTGCAATAAGCAGTCTGCCCTGTCTCTTTACATATCTTGATCTTCTTCCATGCAGTAGTGGTCCAGGCTGCTTGACAGAGACATGCCTGTCTTCAGGAAAATAAAACTAAGTAGGGGTTGAGTTACAGGAATTCTGTCCCATATTCTTAGATGTACAGCAGACGTCTATGACTGTTGGAGAGAAGAGTCAGTGTTACAGAACTTGAGAGACTTCACTGCTGCCCTGTACTGCAGCCTGAATAAGACACAGGGTGAGAACCGATAACCTATGAGATAATACAGAGTGGGGGTCGTAGTGTACAGTACATTAAAACTGCTTACCCAGGTTGGGAGGTTATGAATGTATGAAGTTGGTAACTTTAGTCTGTCTCTTATTCCCTGCATTCCAGACTTTCTTCTGTCTTCACACCCGTTTTTGCAAATTTGCAGTCTGCTAGGACAAAAAGCATAAGTTCTTTTTCATTATATCATCTTAAAGATATTATAATTTCATAGATGTGGCTGAAATCAAATAACTGACTTTCTCATCACCTGTTGTGAGATCCTGGCAAGCACAGGTCCAGACTACAGCTTCACATCTAGTCTGGCCCATTGCTAACCTTGATACATCACATGCCTGCAGGTTCTAGGTTATATTTAGTACCCTTAGACATCTCCTTAAGCAAAGAGATAAAATATTTAGCTATAATCTTGGTACTGGCTCAAAGAGAAGTGTGAACTGCTCAGAAATTCTCATTTGGATTCAGACACTGCTCTGTGAGAACCTTTCCAATACAGGTAACACACAGAGAATTATTTTGGCTTTCTTACTTTATTAGCTATCTCTTTAGATTTCTATTTCTTTTGTCTGAGAGACTTAAGAAATAGATGAATCACCAACATCCTCCCTCTGAAATAAAGAGTTCATACCTTCCATATTAAAAATGGAGTTGCATCAAGTCCTTTATAAGGACTTCACTCAATCTCCATCTTTTGTGGAAAAAGAGAAGCCACCGACATTTCTATCTGAAATAAACTCTTTGCTCAAATTGAAATCGGCCTAATGATTCTCCCCTACTATTTTTAAAGGAATGTGACCAACGCTAGGTTGTTTTTAGTCACCCTACAGCTCTATGCTTACCTTTTTTTTTTTTTTTAAAGCTCTTGAGATAGCAGACTTAATCCTCCCACCTGCCTTTCCTGAATACTTTTTCATTATTCCAAAGGCAGTAAGTGTTATCTCACTTGATGATAAATATATTTAAAGCTTTCTTAAATTAAGTTCATATACAAAATCTGAAAAGCATGCATCAGGGTCGTAAATGTACAATGTAATAGCCTATATGGAATTCAGTAGGCTATTGCAAATTTTCTACAAGCACAAATACTATGCTGCATATTTTATGCATGTACACCCATACATCTGCTTGAACTTAGAGAAGGTGATAAAAACCGATCGACCTTAGAAGCCTATTCCATATTTTATTTAATAGGTGGTTTTAGGGCATTGTCTTAAGTCTTTTTATTCAGTTTACATACACTTACTCCTGGAAATTCATTGACTGTGTAGGGGTCTCCTTGTTTGAGTTGAGAGACGTAGCTCTTCCCTTTTGTGCCTCTGCCTACCGGGCACGCTCGGACCACAGCTGAGCCTTCTCCTGCATCTATGGTAGAAGTGGAATTCTGCAGTAGAATGATGATAGGGCTGTAGAATATGTACGCAATTTGTAATTAAATGTTTTTTTTGCCGTTACCTCATCCTGCAATCTGAGATCCGAACACCAATCTACATTTTTTCCTCACTATTTACATCACCATAAATAAGAATGTTTTTACAAACCAATTATGTTTTCAAGAATACATGCACTATCACTGTTGCCTTCATTTATTGACTCTAACTGAAAGTTTGCTACAAAAACTCTGTTGTCTAGGAGAGTGTAACAGTTTCTATTGTGTTGTTTACTTTTAGCCTATATTGTTAAGGCAATACAACAGTATTGTGATGGCCACTGCTACACCGATACGGAAGTGAAATCAAGAAGTCCCTGTACACAAATAATGAGCTATGCAATCACTTTGTACCAACACAGCTGCGGCTGCGCTAAAAGCGGGCAAGTGTTCAGGTCCATAGGTGAAAGACTGTAGGTTTGGTAGACATCTTTATGATTAGTTCAGGCATGTAAGAGAATTCAGCTAATTTTTGATTAGTTAAAAGTAAATGGAGAATTTGGTGCAGAAGTGGAAGAAACGGTTCTAGCTTCTCTAAACACACAGTAAACTGTCTTTTCCATAGTCTCTTCACTGCAGCTTTACTTCAGAATACTTAACAGTTCAAAGTATTTGTCTCTAAAAATCCCATAATGAACATTAAAAATGTTTTTTTTCAGGATACTGGTATAACTGCAGTCAATCAACATTACACTAGCACAATCTTATTGAATTTCTGCCAGGAATGTAAATGAGAAGCCATTCTGCTTTAAAAGCTTCAGCTAATATAATTAATTGCATTCATTTTCAAGGTGATGTCTTGCTTGTTTGGGGGAATGAGCAATAGGGGATAAAAAAAATGGCAATTTCATCAGTGATTACAAAAGAGATAGTGATTTACTAATTGCCTTTTGCCTTTTCCTGACAGTTTGTATCTCCTACTAGTGAAACAATCTGCCTCAAGTCACTGAAAACATTTGTGTTGAGAGATTAGAATAAATATACTTCAAGTAATTGTTTAGTTGTAAATTTGTTGTTTTCTTTCATGGGGAGCTAGATTTGTCTCCTGTGTTTTGTAGCAAGTGTGGCCATTTACCCTGTGACCCCTGTGCTTTAGATAAAAATATGTTCTGAAGACCTTAAGTGAGATTTCGCCTGAGCAGAATGTAATTGGGAGCAATCCTGTCTTGCTAGGTCCGGTGGAACAGAGCCCCGTTGGCACCAGTGCTCTCCGCAGCTTCAGCTCCAGGAAATATTAAAAAGTAGTGATTTAAATCACTTGAACAAAGGGACCAGGGAAACACTCCTTTTATATGAACATAAATACAGCTGGATCTCCCCCTCTCCAGTTCAAAGCTAGGAACCTGGCTTAAGTTTTACAGGACAAATTTTAATAAGAAAAATACTCAGAATCAGGGAACCCTGAAAACAGATGTGATAGGACATTCAGGAATGTTTTTTAAAGCTATTTGAGCTTTGATGCAAAATATATTTGTACTTCTGACAGTTATTACTTTTAGATTTAAATGTTATGCATTTCATATCTGTAGGAAACTACCTGTGATATGGCTCGGTATGTCCAGTATGCCATCTACACAGATAAAGAGCACAAGAGTTTGGTTTTAATCACAGCATCTATGTTACAGACGACATACCATCACACACAAACTTTGTCTATACAGTGTGGTGCGGAGTCTCTGTATATCCCAATTCTGCACATCAATTTCTTTATTTCTGGGGGAAGGAAACCAGCCCAAAAGGAAGCTGTGGATTTCAGCAAATCCTCTGTTGCTGAAGCAGAACTGGGGAACCCTTGACTAGAGACCAGAGCTGCCAGGCGTGCTCAAATGCATCTCTGTCTCTCAACAGAAATACAGCTTCTGCGACCAACTGCTTCATAAGAGTATTTTTAGTTTTCTCCACCCTTACTCTGCAGTAGCAATTTAGAAAAATTAAAAATTATCAATTAGAATTTAGAAAGATTTTTCCAATCTTTTTGCCTTTTTTTTTGTTTTAAGTATTCTAAAGGCAAATTTATGTGAACTAAAGAGATAAGCAACTTTTGAGGGTTTTGGCATAGTGGGAGGGCCTCCTAGTGCTTCACCCTTAATAATTAAGAGGGAATAAAAGGTTAGGAAGATTTCTTTACTTTATCTAAATGAAGTTTTTGAGAGCCAGGAATCAGTTTCCTATTTAAGATCTCATTACTAATATAGGCCAATTGAAAGCAAATGAGCAATATATACCGTTCTTGTTGTAGCTGGTAACTGCGGTAAGAAACAAAGTAACTTGCCTTCTGCAAATTGTCAGCATCCCTGAAAAAAATTATTTGAGAGTTGGGGTCAGAACCTATTTCTGCTGAACCTTAAGCACAAAAGGTTTCCTCCTAATATCCTGAAAGCAAAATCTAAAAAGGTGGAGCTTTTTTTTTTCTTTCCTGTATTTTACAGGTATATTATTGAGTTGCATAGGCTATTAGCCTGTAATATAAAGTACCATTTGTAAGGTATAAACAAGTATTAAAGAAAAAAAAGAAAAAAATAACATATGTGACAAGAATCACATCCTCTATATGTACAAGTGAAATTAGTGTCTCGAATGATGGGCCTTTCGTTCCAGGGCCCTGTGTGCCTGAGCTGGGAGTGGGCAGAGAGAGGGTGATCATCAGTTACGTGACTGCAGGGGCTGAACCAGGGCAATAGCTTCTGCAGTTTTCCTTCTCCGTGCCCTGGTATATCCTCACTGGCAGCGTGTGGATAACTTGTTAAATTAACCTGTACAATGAGATCTGTTTGATTCTGTTGAATTCTGTAGAAAAACATATTGAATGTAGATTGAATCACGGAAGCGAAGGCTCAGACAAGTGTCTGACACGTGTGGGTTCCTTCAGGCATTTCTGTTTCACGTGCTGTCGTGGTTTAACCCCAGCCAGGAACTAAGCACCACGCATACAAATAGAAAAGGTGTCGACTTTGTGACCCGAGTGAATTGGCAGATTGGGATCCATGAGCCTCTGGACTCAGTGAAGCCAAGACGCTGCTGATGCCATTAGTAACCCAGTTCCAGGGAGCTTAACAAACCACAACAGGAGCCTCTAAAACATATCAGTAGATAAACAGAAAGTATCAGAAGCTGAATAAACAATAAAGGATTGGACAGTGTATGGAAAAAGATCACAAATGATGCTTGCTGATTCACTGAGGCTTAAATCATTTCCCTGTAGCCAATTCTATTTGGGAATGAATAATACTTTGTACTGCAAGACTGGTTTCTTCGCTAGTAAAAACAAGTTGATGGTTGGTCCCATCCCGCCCCCCCCCCCAACCCCCCCCAATACTTTTTTCTAAGTCAAATCAACACAAAAGAGCAGATGAGCCTAGAAGTAACAATGTGTTAAATGAAGTTGCCCTGGATAAGTGTGTGCCAGGTCTACCTCTCTCCCTGTGGTAAGAGTAATATGAGTCGACATTTCTGTGACGATTTTGAAATTATCCTGCAGTACTTTGCAAGCTGGCTCTGTTGTAAATTTACTTCATTTTTCCCTTGGTTCGTCTGCTATTCTTCTTGAGGGAAAAGTGAGGCAGGAGGGAGTGAAATGGAAATAGTACTTCTGCTTCTTACAGAGGATCCTTCTCCCTTCTGTTACAAGCTTGTGCATTGCCTGTGTCATCTTAAGTGGTGGCAGAAATCTGAAACTACTTAGGATACCCATTAAACTCTGAATCCAGCACTTACTCTTTTTAATCCCAGTAGGTTGTTACTAGCGTTTAAAGCCCCTGAGCCCAGTTGAGTTAACTGTTGTGACTGTCACCCAGTTGTTTTTCTTTCCTGCCCAAATGAGATGTCTCCCCTGAAAATAACATGAGTCTCGGATGCAGGAGGCACAGCTTTCAAATGTTAAACCAGATGGCAATTATCCTGAATTAGTCTCTCATTTGCAATACTTCTAGTTTTTGGAGGGTTGTTTCTTTTTTCTTTTTTCTTTTTTCTTTTTTTTTTTTTTTTTAAAAAAGCACTTGTGATTACTGTGGTTTGACATTTAAAGACTTGTTTGCTTTTTAACTGGTTGCTAAAGTCATGTGTTGTGTCTTGTATATTGGAAAGGCAATGGGATCCTCCTGGATACAGCACAGTGGCACAGACGTACAGGAGGGACCTGGCTTGCTTCTCATTTGTATGGAGCATTAATGGTCCAGTACATAACAGGAGATTATATGAGCTGTTTTCCCATTCAGACAAACTACATTATTTCCCTTTAAATGCCATATTTGCTATATACCATATTTCTCTGGTTTTGGAGGGTTTTTTTTAAATTGCATTTAGAGCTATAACCTAGAATACAAGTCAGGAGCTTTGATCTCTCTCCCTCCTTCAGACAGGAAATACTGTTCTCGTAATAAATTTGAAGATGCAGAATGATTTTATTTTCATTTTGTAGTGTTTTAAAACAATCTTTATTTGATCAGTGAGGAGAGTAATGTGGATTTTTGAAATGTGGATACTGATTTTTGAAATACAAAAATCTGAGGGATTCTTGTATAATTTCTCTGCAACAAAGGAAGTCGGCTTGACTGGATCGGGAAAACGTGGAAGAACGTTGCTGTCTCCCCAGAATCATTCCATCTTTCATAGTTGCTCTGTGATCAGTTTGGGGTTTGGACTGCAAAGTGAAAAATAAGTGATCAGGATAGTTTCATTTCAATGCCTTCAGGATGATTTTTTCCTGTAAAACTCACAGATTTTTCTATGTACGTTCTGATTTGTAAACTCACTTTACATTTCATGTCCTGGCACAACCCCTAGGAAGATGTTTGAAAAGCAGGGTGCTATCAGGTGATTGTTATGCTGAAAATGTCTGAGAAAGTGGGAGTTTTGTTGCATAGATCCAGGTTTGCTATTCAGATGACTGTTTTGGTTTTTTTAATCTTCCTGAGAAAAGCTTCCATTATCTCCATTGATTGCTAGGGTAACTGTATTGAGTTTCTTGTCTTATGCAAGGAAATAATCTCTGAAAATTTTGGGACCCACTTCTGGCAGGGGAACATTTAAAGTGAGCGTTGCCGTTTATTGTTCAAGGTGATGAGAAATTCTCAGCTTTCTTTCAGTGCCTTGCTAAAAGAAAGACTGTCAAGCAAAAAAGGAAAAAAAAATGTAGCTCCTGAAATAGGAGAACTTGTCTGTGTAGTTCATCTAATCTTGTTCTTTTTGAGGACTAGCAAAACTCTCATTCGCTGAAGTAACCTGGGCATCAAGCCCAAATTTTTGTAGCTGCCACTTCAGAGAGATCTTATTATCTCTGAGATACATGTTATCTATCAGAGAGGTCAAATATATTTCTTCTTTATCTACCAAAGTCCACTTGATTGTTATTTATATGTTTGCAAAAGAAATCTTGAATAAGAGAAATATTAAATAAAAGTACCCTGTTTCTACCTTCCACCCTTAATTATTTCTTTTAATGATAGACTCAACATTTGCTTTGACTTATGGTGCAGAAGAGGGGATGATAAATAGGAGGGAACAAAATTTCTTTTCAGCTTATGTTGGAAGCCCATCTCATATATCAGAAATTATTAAAGGGCTGATGATAAACATTTGATTTTTTTTTTTAACCTGCATTCCAGTGCTGAATATGCTGAATATAATAAACAGTTTTGTTTAATATTTCCAGGCAGTTATGAGAATTTTTTGTTTATCAATTTAAAAATATCATAATAGAAATTTACAGAGAACTTTCAGCAAGTGATCAAGGGATTCAGGTCCTTAAATCCCATTTTCACAGATGACTCAATGTTTTGAAAGTCCTACTGGTATGCTTTCTTTGTATCTCTTCTATACTTTGGAGAATGTTACGTATAAAGTATTTATTTGTAACTATAGACTGTTCTAGGTATGTGCAATAAGATACTGAATATTTCTAATGTAATTCCTAGTCATATTCGAAGAGGCCACTGACAGGTTTCTTGTATTACAATCAATGATTGATAAACAGGATCAAAAAATTCAAAGATGCAGATCCGAATTTTAAAACAGGAAGTTGGAAGTTGTGAAAAGGTCGTACTCTTCCAAATTCTCTCCTCCTTATTCACATCTAAAGTGAGATACTAAATGCAAGAGGAAATCAGCAGTTGAATTTATTCTTGAATCTAGTTGCACTGAGTAGACAACAGAAATAAAAAGTGGGGTAGTTCTTGTGTAAAAGTGGTGATAAAAGAATAATGAGCATAATCTGAAGCAGGGGAAGGGATTGCAACATTCTCTGGAATGAAGGTTGATATTTGTATACATTAAAGAAACTACTTTAGAAATATTTATGGAGGAGGAATCCATTGAAGATCTGAAATCATAGAATCACTAAGGTTGGAAAAGACCTCTAAGATCATTGAGTCCAACCATCAACCCAACCCCCCCATGCCCACTAAACCATGTCCCTGAGCGCCTCATCTACACGTCTTTTAAATCCCTCCAGGGATGGGGACTCCACCACTGCCCTGGGCAGCCTGTGCCAAGGCCTGACCACTCTTTCAGTGAAGAAATTTCTCCTAATGTCCAACCTAAACCTCCCTTGGCGCAACTTGAGGCCGTTTCCTCTCGTCCTATCGCTGTTACTTGGGAGAAGAGACCGACCCCCCCTCGCTCCAACCTCCCTTCAGGCAGTTGCAGAGCGCGATAAGGTCTCCCCTCAGCCTCCTCTTCTCCAGGCTCAACAGTCCCAGTTCCCTCAGCCGCTCCTCATCAGACTTGTGCGCCAGGCCCTTCCCCAGCTCCGTTGCCCCAATTGGTGTGTGAGCTGGGCTTAAGTATGTATTCTACCTCTTTGCTATACGGCAAATTGTCGAAATGATAACTCCTAGAATCGGCCTGTGGCATTTCTTACAGGGATGTGACTGGGAAGTCTGTAGCAAGATGCTGAAAATACAAACTTAAGGTTTTGTATAAAGGTTATTTATAATCAAAAGAATAAAAAAGATTAGAACTTGTTCCAGCCTGGAGGTTAGGACAATATATGATTTGGGAGTTCTAGATAAATGTAAGGCAATGAAGCTGTAAAAGCTGAAAACAAGGGGAATATAAGTAATCATACAGTTTTGTTTTGTTTTTTTTTAAAAAAGGGCAGTAATAGAAAAAAGGGTTATAAAGGATAAAGCTGATGCCTTTAATGCATTGCTCAGCAACATTAAAAGCACAATAAAAAGCAAACAAATTCTGGAATGAATGAGCAGAATGAGTGAAAATTCTAGCTGTCTCTTCAGGGCTGCTGGGGTGACTGCATGAAGTGGAACTCACCCGATTGTAGAAAAAGGCTGTTAGAAAAGAGATGGGGATATGGCAAAGGTCAAACTGGAATGGTCAGGGGTCCTGAGGATCTAAAAGTATTAAGGGAGGTTGGAAAAATACAGGTTTAATAGCCTTTAAAAAATAGAGGTGGGAAAAGTGATTAACAGGGGGCCTCATTGATAAAGGTGTTCTGCTGGGAATAAAATGGGCAGATCCTACAGGAATATCTGAGCTGGTGATACATTTAAGAACAAGACATTGTGAACTAGAAGCAAGAGAGGGCTATGCACATTAATCACAATTCCTTGGAATAAAGATACATACATCAAATAGAGGCTTTCAAGGAGAAGAGTAGGGTAAATGCTCTGAGTACTTTAGCTAAGCTGTAACCCTCAGTATGGGGAGGAAGAGGGAAGTGACTTCCCACCAGCCCTTTACTCCCTAAAAATGTCCCAGACTTCCTTTGCAAAAGTGTTTTATACATCTAAACTCTTCTCACTTAGTTGGAATAGTGTTGGAGAGTGGACATTTTAAGGGTCATGTGGCTTCTGAGATTGTTATTGTTTTGCTAGGCTAAGGAGTGGTAAGGAGTGCTGAAAAATGAGCATTCCTTTGATGTTGCTGTTAAACTGAACCTTCCCCCAAAAGTTTCTGTGTAGTAGTTCTAGAGGTGTAGCATTCTTTACATTTTCTTAGTAGAAGCTTTTCTGAAGACACAGGGAAAAAGGTGCTTCTGCAAATATACTTTTATAAACACTCCAGATTGTTTGAGCCTTGTGCAGTATCTGCAATACTAGGCACTGGACTTTTGAAACAACTGTTCGTAATCTTTCTGAAAAGGCTACAGGAGGATTCGTTCTCCAGTAGAATAAAAGTTTCTAGAGAGACATACTCAATTTAAGATGAATGAGATTAAAACTGAAACTTTATTGCCTGAAGTTAATTTCCAGCTATCGTACTTGTCAGTCCCAGCTCTTCAGCGATTACGGGTTCACTTAGTAGTGACAGTGCTCCGGTATGTGCTTTAGTCCTGTTGTTTTACTCAACCTTTCCCAACTACAGACCTCAATTGAGTTTGTTGCTTACATTTCTTTATTAAGGAAGTATGATATGCAACGCTGTACTAGTGACAAAAATAATACACAGTAGGGCTGAAGGCAAAGAACCGAAACCAAGTTTCCTTTTTGTATGAGTTTGGTTCAGTATACGTGGTATCATATATGGTACTACTGTGTTTTTCTATTCTCTGTTATCTTTTTAATTGACTGCCTGAATTATATATTAAGCATCCATTTAGACTGCAGTCATAGTCAAAACAATGCATTTGGTACATTCTGTATATCTTAAACATTACATTTGGCCAGTCTGTGTGTTCTTCCTGAAGGGGAAGAGTATTTCGTGGAGTTTTGGTGCTAGTTTGACTAAGAGACATTCTGCTCATTAGCTTGTCTAGATGCTTATTGTTTATATGTCAAGTTTTTCAACACTTCACTTGTACAGATGATGTTTTTCAGGCTGTGAAGACATCGCTTTGTCCTGAAGGAATGATAGTTGTTTGTCTTGGTGGATAAGAATTAACATAAGTATCTTGATAAATAGTAAATAGAAGAAAGTCATAAATATTGATACTTTCATTAAAAAAACTTTATTTTTTAACATGTTTCCAAACTAATTCTTGCAGGCAAAAAGTAAACATTTAAGCATTATTTTTGTTCGTGAAACTGTCAGTTTTCCCAGAATGTGTGCTTCAGATTCCTAGGTTGTTTTTGACATGTGTACACAAGAATGCAATTACAACACTGTAAAATTGTCTGGTATTATTTGAGAGCAGAGGAAAAAGCAGTACTGTCTATGACACTGTTCTTTGTTGGACACTAGCGTTGGGAATGTCCCTCCTTTTCTATCTGTTTGTCCTGACTTGCCCATGTATGTTTGAACATTTTAGCAATTCCCTTGAAATGACTCTGATGGCAAGTATTCCATCATTTGTCACAAGTGACTCTTTCACAGATTAAGTTGACTTTGCTTTGAGAAAACATTGTGCAATATCCAACAGAAATGTATCTCTTTGGAGGATTGTTCTACTGCAGGAAAAAAATTTAAATTTCCTATATCAGGCAATTCTTTTTTTTCTTAATAAATGTGAGGGATGGGTACCATTACGTAGAGCTGTGTTGTTACATGAAGTAGTTGTACGGCACGTTGTACTGCTGCACCTCAACCCTAGGCTGAAGGACTGTGCTGTTCACCAGTACAGTAACAGTGGTAGAACATGTATCTCCTCTGAAGGGAACTTGTATGCTCACGATGGTTGTGCCTGTGGAGAAAATTAAAGTGCTTCCACCCCGGTTTTATTTTTGGGAAGTCCCTCATTTTGGGAATGCCTCTTAATCTTTCAGTGTGTTTTCTTCTCACCTCCAAAAGTGTGTTGTGAGGAGTAATTTGCAGGCTGGCCCCACAGTGAGCTGGTTACCGTGCTCTGTTTCCTCTTCCAGTAAGAAGTGCTGTTAGGAAAGGTAGAGATGGTCATTCAGAAACTCTCAGTCATCAGTAAAGTACTGACTTTGGTGCGCTTTTGGTGAAATCCAGGATTAAAGCGTGAGTCTTCAGAATAATTTTTAGGGAAGAGATGGGTTGTTTACTGCCATAGGGCAATCTTATCACAAACTTTGTTGTGTCGCTCTGCCATTTGAGGTCTATCACTTGGGATGACGTCTTAAATCCCATTAGCAAGGAAAGAACCGCACTTGAGAAATGTTGAAGATTTGTGCTTACTTTATAATCTTTGCAAATAACAAAGGCAGCATTGTATCCTTATGCTGAACTGAAAATAAATGTAGCTTTGTGGGCTTTTCTGGTTGTATGCGAGTTTTGTTTTGTGGTGTTTTGTTTTGTTTTGGTGGGTTTTTTGTTTTTTTTTTTCTTTCTCATTCTTAAATTTACCTGTTAACTGACAGGCCAGAATCTCACATGGTGGTTTCAGTGCCTCTCTTACCTCTCTTGGCTGTCTTGGAGCCTGGCCAGTTTGCGGCAGTTGAGGATTTAATTTTTTTCTTGAAGGGCATGCCTCTATCAACTGCAGTTCTTTTCCCAAGAAAAGAACAGTCATTTTTCCCATTCTGCAACCTGCCTTTCTCATTCATTGTGCTTTTCAAAGGTCATAATATCTAGCACGTTCTAAATGTCGCAAAGGATTTGAATAACTTCTACTTCGACATATGGTATGTATCATCAGTGAACTTGGCTACAAATACTGAGAGCTGAAAGCAAACTGCATGAGGGAGTCTAGGCAGAAGGTAAATAAGGTGGGGAAAAATTAAAAATGTGGAATTAGCTGAACAGTGAGAGAAATCAATAAACCCATTTTAAATACTTTGATAAAATAATATGCTTGAAATGCCCAGGAGAAATTACTGGCTTGTGTTAAGTCCATGCCCCACTTTTATTTATGTCCTCTGCCAGTCTGTAATGTACTTTTTTAAAAAACAAAAGTTAATAACTGTGCACACTTGAGGTAATTTTAAGTAATGACAGAAATGGATACTTGCAATTTAGAAGTAATTGTCTTTATTAATTAACAGCCAGAAGACAAGCCAGGTTAAACTTGCTTGTGGTCAGAGAAGGTCTGTAGATAGCTAGAGAAGGAAGGAGCATTTCCTTTCATGTCCCCAGAAAACCCTGTCTAAACACAAATTATTTATCAAGAGCACACAGGTCAGAGAGTTACTTGGTACTTAATGGTATTTTGTGGAATTTGTTTCTTTTCATTGTGGTTATTTCCAGTCGTTGAAGTACTCTATCATGCAAGAGTGTTCTATGACTATATATACAGGCATTTTGTGCCAAGGAGGGATGGAAGGGGCAGGACTATATGGGAATTTAATGAATTTCCATGTAGATTGTTCTGAATTCCAGTTTGATGTTGACTCATTCTGTGGGAGTGTCTGACTCTGGCCTTCCTCATCTGAATTGGTGTCATTGGATCGCCAAAATCTACAGTGGCACTCTTAAGGATGCAGTTGTGCTTCCCCAGTCTGCCTCGGTAAATAGCTGAATGCCTTTTCAGAGTTGGCAAGGAGATTGTTTTGAACATTTGCCCATATCTCAAAAAAAGAAAAAAATAGCTCAAGTGCCCCGGAATGGCATTGAAACTACTTGTGGAGGTAAATGAGTAACTTGTAAGAGGCCAGTTCTTCCCTATTTGCAACTTATTCTTTTTTCTTTACTTGCAATTTACTCTGCATATCTAGTTGAGAAATTAATGCTTATTTTACTGTGCCACTTGACCTCTTTCACTTTATGTGTTTGGTGGAAAAACACTGCACTGTTCGGGGCTTTGTTATCTCATTGTGTGCTTTCTGATGCAGCAGCTCATAGAGAAAAGATAATGGAAGGGAGTTGTTTATGGGATTTTTACATGCCAGTGAAAATGCTTTGATTTAACTTGTGACTTTTTCTGCCACTCTGGTCTGAGCAATGTTCACTTGCTCAGTTTTGCACAAAAGGTAGAAATACTGCATGTAGTTTGTCTTAATCACCTCAGTCTCTGACTTCAGCCTATTGAAGCAGAGGCTGAATTTCTTTTACAGCAGCAGGAATTAGGACTCTTTAGAGGGTCACAATTTATCACATGCAAGTACAATATGTCTTGCTTCACTCAAACGGGACTTTCTGAGATTTAATTGAACCATGTTGCTGTTGGGGGGGTTTGCTACTGTTTGGTCTCACTTTATTGGGTATCCAAAATATAGTTGTTAAAAAGCAAAACATAATTAAACTTGAGTGAAAAACAAAACTGCAGAAGAACAAAATGTTGCAGGAAGCAGGTATCCCTATATGTTTTACAGAAATAGGACTTAAGTTGCCTGAGGCATTGTTTGTGAATTTATAGCTGAAGTTGAATTCTCTAAGCCATGTAAAAAAACCTAAAAAATGACACAGTATAGGGCAAGATTTAAAGATGTAGACAAGCAGAGAGCTGTTTGTTTTGTTTGGAAGCACAGATAGGATCTGCAGTAATATAGGAAGAAATCACGTTGGATGAGTGACACACGTAACTCCAATAGCCTAGTCTTTTTACTGTTCCTCGGCTATGTTCTGCATTGAGGCATAGGCTGCATCACAGTCCTTAAGATTTAAACAGCTATTTAGAAGTGTGTTAGAATTGAAAAAAATTCTTGAGAAACTTATGTGTGTTTTAAAACAGCATCTGCAATATGTGCTGGCACTTGTTTTCAAATAGCTATTACGGAAAACTTCTGTGTTTCCATGCTTGGTTGCTCTTGTGAGCTGACAACATAAATGTTTTTCATGTCATTGTGAGATAGTGATGGTGGAGATACTTGCAGTGTAGACATGCTGTTGTCCAAAATCCCCAAGGATAGCAAGGCATTGTGATTGTCCCCGTTAGATTGGTTAGAAATACAGATACCTGTTTCGATGACTTGCACGTGTATTAGTGTAGGATCTTAGTTTAAGTCATAAGCTATTATGTGTTATTGTCCAGTGATATTGGGCAAGCTGCTTTTCTGTTCATATCCCAGGAAATGGCAAGAAGATATTGTTCTAGGAGAAAAAAATACGGAGGGTCTTAGTAGTCAGGACGCTTGTGCACCTTTGGGTGATGATATGGGCTACATTGGTGCAAAAGGATCAGAATGGAATGAAAGGCTAAAGGAGTACTTGAGAGGAGCAGTGTGCTCAATGGTATGCTTGAGGCCTCCAGCTAAAACGTTCCTTAAAATAAGTTTGGCATTGAGCACTAAATTAAAGATCTGCTATCAGTATTTCAGACCCAAAATCCATTAAAATACAGATACTTTTAAGATGATTGATAATGTATCTTCCAAATGCAAAACATTTAGAAGCAAAATAAAGCATTAATTTTATTACGATTTTTTAAATTAAAATTCTTCAAAGGCAATGCTGTTCACGTAGTATGTTGGAAATACGTTGCTGTGTCTGTCTTCCCTGTGCATCAGTGGTTATATGGGTTTTTTTCCAGATTAGTTCTATCACTAAGACAAGATTGGTGTTTCTTGCTGCCACTAAAGGAAAAGATTGGTTCAGGATTTGGAAAACCAGGTCTTTTCTGCAAATACTGCTCCAGCTCCCAAAGCTGCTACAGTCCATTCAAAATCTGCTTGCGTGCTCTCTCTGGCACTCCTGTCAGACCCTGCCTGGGCTGATGATTCTCATGCACTTCTGAGGATGTTCATTTTATTCTCTTGATCAAGGCCAAATAAAAATCAAATTGGAGAGAGCAGGAGAAATATTGGGAAATTAGTCACAATGTGAGCGGGCTTGGGTTTTTAGGGGGTGGGAAGCTTAGAAATTTTTGCAAATGGCTGTTATTGAGAATTCCAGTGCCTGCCTGAAAAAATCTGTCTGATACTTGCTGTTTGTTGTGGAAGCAGTTGTTTCTTGCTTGTAAAAGGCTCAGTGATCCAATCCAGGAATAGAAACCATGCTTTTGTTGCTTAGAGGCACATGTTGTGACGAGCAGAAACGAACAGTGAGTAACCCATCAGCTGAAAAATGCCACATACAGGATTCAGACTATTACAGAGCCCAAACAAATTCATAGATGTCAAGCTAGGTTGGTGACTAATTCATAAATAAGAGAAGTGTCCATGTTACTGGGTAAACCACTCATACAATGTTTTGCTCAGCCCCTTCTCATGGTGGTGACTTATGAGCTTGTGTAATTTCCCCCACACCCCCACAACAACCCTTTTTGTTCCACTTAACTGAATAGCTGTGTCAGGAATTCAACTGGCATCCATGCCCCGCTGCCAAAATCTCACAAGGAGCTGAGGCACGGACCTCTGTGACCTTTCCTTCAACAGATGGCCTAGTGAGGAAAAAAAAAAATCCAGTTGGTGCCGGGATAGCCACTTACATTACTTCCCCAAGATCCTGCTTCCATATCAGCAGAAAGAGTAATGCAAAGCATTCGCTGTCACATTTGTTACAAGGGTTTGTACAGCAGCATGGCATGGAAAGCTGATCCCACACGGAATGCTGGTGTGAAGGGCTGAGTGTTTCTAGTGCTTATACGTTTTTCTGTGGATTTTTTTCCTCTCCGAGATATACTTCATACCAGAAAAGTGTAAGAATATCAGTGATTTATTAATTTTGCTGAGCATAGGGTCACCCTTGGTGAGATTAAATCTTCCAGGGAGTTACAGTTTCGTGTTTTTTTTTTGATGTTGTGGCGATAAGCAGAAAGATTCTGGCCTTAAGGGCCAAGAATGGCAGCTGGCATACGAATGGCAAAAGCAGCTGAACCACTGAGATGGTTGAATCATTTCTAATGTGTTATCACCTCCTTTTTCATTATTGTATTAGAGTTCATTAAAAAGACTTGGTTCTTTGAACTGGTTGACACAATATGCACTGAAATGTTTTGCCCAGCTTCTGAAACTAGCTTGCATTTTAATAAGTGAAAGCTCTAAGTCTGACCCTTGGTTTTGAAATCCTCTGCATCCTCTGGTAGCATGTCTGAACTGGGGAATAAGGTTGTAATTGGATTTTTAACAGATATGAGTGTGTTTTAAGTCCTCCTTGAACTCTGTGAATGGTACTGATAGAACATAGCAGTAAATAGGGAAGAGGCATGTAAACACAGAATTTGGAGCATAATGATCACTCTTTATCCCCTAATTGCTGAGGGAATTTCTGGGACATTCTTCCAGCAAGTGCAAACTAGCAAGGTCAAACAAATGCTGTAAATAATACTGATGGCCACTTCAAATGATGATTCAAGTGAGGCATAAAGACATTCTGGATTTTTTCTTTGCTATTTTATTATTCAACATAGAAAATAAATGTATATGTGTATGCTGCATGCTTTAACAAGGTGTTATTTGTAGCATCTGGATGCCTTGTGAGGCAAAAGTCCCAAAGAAAATCACAAATAAAGCTTATGGGTTAGTATGTTGAGATCAGACAACATCAGCCTTGAAAGGCCTTGTTGTGATTGTAAGTAAAAGGACTTGGCTATTGTTATCCTAATAACTTATTCATTAAATAGAAGAAAATCTATATGGACAGAACAAGATAAATTCATGTTTCTTCACAAATATATGCATCAGCACATACTTCAACAAGTACTATAAAAGTGTGTACTCTTCCCTAAGCCTGTCATAAAGGACTAAATTATGCTGCTACACTATGTGGTGGGGTAATATATTTGAGCAATTCTGACGTTAGAACACTAAGGACATGTCTCTCCATTAATTAGGGAACACATTCTGTTGCCTTTGCCTTCAGTCAGGGAAACGGCACCGGTTGGGCACTTTGAGGAAGAAGGACGACTCGTTTTCCTTGCACACCTTTTGTATCTGCTTCCAGTTTTGGGACATTTACATGGCAGGGTGGGAAGGGGCAAATCCCCAATGAAGTTATCAGGACAACAAAACATCAGGAAAGTGTCTACTGATTTGTGAAAGAAAGGAAATTCTGAATTTTATGGTGTTGGAGGTAGCCTGCAGATCCTTAGCATATTTAAAACTTGTCTTAGCAACAAATTTTCTGGTAACATATCTTCAAGAAGTAGTAAATGTGATTCTCAGTAGCTGAATAGGATTTGTTTTTCTTGTGATTTTTTCCCTGTATAATAATCCTCAAACATCTTAAGTTTGAAGGTTTCAAGGTTGGTAACTAATTACCCAGCCTTAGAAGAATTTCTGTAAAAGGTGTTATTCTGCAGCTGTTCCATATAAGATTTCTTGTAGTATTATATTTGAAAGCATTACAGACTAGCTGATTCTAAAGAGAAAATACCAGACTAATTAGCTGCTAATCAAACGTGGTATGTCAAGTTCTATAGTCTTTATCCGAAGTAAAAAAACACAGTCTCACACTGATGAAATATAAACTAGTAGGACTAATTTCAGGTTGACCTTAATGTTCGCTCTGTCTTTGCTTTGAAGGAAGAACTGTTCTCTCAATATTTGTTTATTAGGAAAATGTTGATTTTTAAGGAGCTGGTAGGAGATTTCCATGAGGAGGCAGCAACAGAATTGATTTCATTGCTTCACTCCTGCATTAGCCGTTGGAGTCGCTCCTGGTTGTGGACTGATAGACTGGAGGCCAAAACTGGTTTGTGGTTTCTTCCAGCCGCCTTGGCTGTTTTGTCAGCCTGGGCAAAGTAAGTGTCGCTTCACACGTTCTTGTTGGCTGTGATAATGAAACAGCCATGGCATGAGGAGCGAGTCCTAGAAACCCTGCCCTGCCTCGGCTGCCACCTCGGCACAAAGTGCCTCGGCTCTGGTTTCGGCGCAGCTTCGCATACTGAAAGCTGTGAGTTTTAACAAGGTGCTGGGCATGATCTGAGCTGTAACAGCTGAGAACCGGCAAATTCAATGTAAAATGTGTTGTTTAAATGTTTGTGAAGATCTTGGTTTTTTGGGACATGTTTGGTGTGGGAAGGATGAGCGAGCGGGCTCAGCGGGGGTGTGTGCTGACTGCCCAGACGCTCCCGTGGGAGCTCGGTGTCCAGCCCTGCCTTTCCTTGTCTGGATATTCCCATGTCATACTGCACGTCGTGTTTGGTCGCACCATGCTGAGGAGGGAAAACTGAAGATTGTAGCTTGACTTATCTGTAGAACATCTTAGACATCAAAGTGCTAAAACCAACATCTTCAAGAGATTGATGAGTACTTAAAATTCACACTTATTTCAAAGTAGCAAATATGTAGTGCTTCACATTCTAATGCATACTATAAACACGCTTGAGACTTTTGCTTTAAAATTGTGGGGTAGAGTACATGAAATCCTGCCATGCAGCAAGCATACACATTGAGAATGCAGAAACGGACAAGCAACAGGCGCTTCAAAATTGTACCTGTAGTATGAAATGTAGTTTAGAAGTGCCTGGAGCTGCAGGAAGCTTAATGTTGTATTGAATCGTTTCAATGTTGTATTGAAAAAGAGTTAATGTTTTGCTTTCATTGACATTGCTGCAATTTGTGGTCAGTGTCCTCAGTCAGTTTTCACTGTCACAGTGTTGGTCAAAATACTTGGAAACATGCTGTGCTGCTGTTAATGTGGCAGTTTAGCTGTTTAGACTTCTATTTTACATTTCTGAAAAACAACTTGGTGCTATATGGAATTTTAGATGCTTCCTGATGTTTGATTTCTAGCATCATTGTGTATGAAATAGACCTCTTTGATAGTTTCCTAAATAGCAAGTGGTTAAAACAATCTTTTACACTGATGCGTAATGGAAATATATTAGGGAAAAAATAAGTATGTTAATGACCCAGAGAATTCCAGGAAGATTAAGGATATACTCTTTGGAAACAGCTCTTAGAAAACTGATAAGGAAATGGTTGCATGCTGAGTCTAACCAATTCTGTGAACAGGAAGAAATTACACTCTGCTGTTCTTCCAAATTAGTCCCCTTGATAGAGGCTGTGTGAATACAAAATAGAAACTGATCCAAATCGGGCAAATTATCTTACTTCTTGTTAATTCGTTTATGCGTTGTCATGAATACACTGAGTAAAGAAATCTTGAACTGTTTAACATTAAAATGGTGTAATACCGGATCCACTATTTTAGAAGAAAAGAAAAATAGGATAGGATTTTTCAAGATTTTTTTTTTTTTTTTTTTTTTCCTGGAGGAAGCATTACACTTAGCATGTGGTATCTACAGCACTGTGAAATCAAAATTTCATAAAGTTGTCTATGTTGCAAATGTAAACCTAGGGCATGTTACCAGTTTTTACTGGAATGTGCTGAGCCTTTCCCTTATGAGGGTGAAACATAATTGCATGTCCTCAAAGCACAAGCTGCAAGTGGTACGTATCCAAAATGGAAAGATGTGTTTTAAATGGATTGCCTGTAGGTTTGGAAATTGGATTCTCCCTTACAGTCTAAGGAGGCAAACCTGCAAAGGAGATTGGCAGCTGGAGGACTGCTCAAACACCATTCCTCTGGGCGCTCACATCATGGTGCTCTGTGTACCAAAAGTAACAGAGAGGGCTGAACAAATGGAGAAGAGCTTTGTTTTTTAAAATGTAGTACATGTGTATCACAATCAGCAGTGGTCCATCTCAGGTACATTTCTTACTCAGCCACTAGAAATAGTATGTTTATAGAGCCGTTTTTAGCAAAGCATTACCAAGGGACTTTGTTTTAAGCCATTAACATTTTTATTGTTCTTTTAGACAAAGTGTTTGTTTCAATGTAGTGTCGTCTTCTCTGCACCTGGGTCCAGAGCTGGGAAGGGAATAGTTCTGTGTGCGGGACAGCACTGGGCTCTTTGTGTGTGCTTACAGCACTGCTGTCCTCGGAGTTATCACAGATCACTGACACAAATAAGATGCTAAGCTTGAAGGATTAGTGACACACACAATATTCAGGTTCTGTGTTCCAGTGCATCTCAGTGCTTTATCAAATAACTAGAGAAGGCATCCAATATCATTTTTCTTAATTGATTATCCTGGCAATACAGTAGGCTATCTGTACCTACACTCTCATTTAAAGGAAAATATCTTGGGTCTCATGAGATTGCTCATCACGATGAGTTTAATATGACAGTGTTCCGTGTGAATGACAAAGTCATGAGCAAGTTATGCAGGTTACTCTCATTAAGTGTCAGTAGAACCTCCAAAGTAAAAAATGCTGTTGCCTATCTGACATAAACATTGAGATTACTTCAACAGTTGTTTTTCAGAGGTATAAACTTTATTATTTTTGTTACTCTTCACCTGTGAGTGGAGTGCCATTCTAGTACCTGTGGACAGAGTACATATGCTGACCCTGCTGTAGTGCACATGGACTTAACACCAGCAGCAGTCAATCAAAGTGGAAGTGGCCTCTAGAAGGGGAGAGGTTGTATAAGATCCATCAGATGTTTTGACTATTAACACTGCTGCATGTTTAAGTAACTACCTATTTTTTGGATCATGTTGCAAGCTTAAGTAATATTAATAAATAAGATTCTGTAATGATACATTTTATGTCATGTACAACCACTGGAGGAAGAAATCTTATTTAATTACTTATTTTGAGACATTTTATTATTTCTCCTGTGATTTTGTCTCCAAAGCTGTCTGGATGAGTGCAATCGGGAAAACAAAAGTGGCACTCAGTTTTCCTGTTGAGTTACCTTCTTAAGCAAAGATGGTTTAGGTTAAAGTATCCTGCTGATTCTTGTGCTACCTGTCTTCTGTGCACATCAAAAAAATATTCTGAACTGTTATTTGACAAATACTTTAAAGATTTGAGGGATGTATCTGCAAAAGATAAAGTTTTCAGGGTAGTTTTCTTGCATGACGACATCTGAAAGCTTTAATGACTTTAGGGAAATATCAGCAACTCATAACTGTATGACATGCACAGACACACATGTATTTCAAGAGAATATGCTGAATTATTTTCTTACAAGCAAAGCATCTCTTTAATGCTTAGTTTGATATTGTGAAGACAGCTGAAGGTGTAAGGGAATAACTGACACCAAGCAGCATTTCTAATGGCAGTAGAAGTACAATGAATATCTGTCACACAGCATATGATTTTGATAAAAACTAATACATGTCTGGAATTGCAATATTATTGGCAGTGGATTAAAAATTCTTGTGTCCAGAGCCTGACAGCAACCCAGGGTGTGCATTTGTTTGTGTGTTTGTGCATGTGGAGGATGGGATCCAAATACTCTTCCTTCTTGGTTGGAATTCACAAGTGAAAAGTCGAATGAAAATCATCCCAGTTTGCCAGAAACTCACCTGGCCATTTAAACTGGGTTCTAAAAATGAACACGTTGTGGCTGCTAGGGAAGTGTCTATCCCAAAGTCTATGTCAGAACAATGTTGACTCTTGGAGCTGTCTACAACACAAATAACTCTTGAAGTAAGAGTAGAATTTGATTAAACTAGGAGGAACCAAAGTATAATCCTGGACTAGATTTCTGTAATAGAGATTAATGGGAAAACTGAAAGCTTAATTGCATCCACATGCTTAGAGGGTTAGTCTGTTTGCATGAATTTGTGAAAATTCTAGTTAACTCAGTGTAAATCCTACATAAATGGCTCGTTTGTTTGCCGGGCCATGAGGAGCAATTATTTTTCAAAGATAGATAATTCTACTGAGGAAATGCTTGTTAATAATTTGGCACTGATCCTGATCGTGCTGAGTTCGGGAGGAGGTTCATTTGTCTGGTTCATTTAGAACAGGACCAGAACCTGAGAAAACTGCTCAAGTGTATTTTAATTTGAGTTGCTTCTACCCAAGGTATTTACAACCTGTTTCAACTGCAAACTCTTGCATAGTAGGGTTAAGCCTTGCCTATGGAAAAATCTCTGTTCCCTTTTGAAGTCGTGCCAGTATTGAAAACTTCATTCAGGTTCTGAAAATGTGACTGAAGTTTTCACTTTACCTCTTGGCCATCTGAAATGCTCTGCTGTAATTGCCTAACACTCCAACCAAGTCTCAATACTTTATATTGTTCCAAGACATTTAATTTAGAAATTTAATTTTTATTCCTATCTATTCTGTGAACATCTCCCAGTATTTTCATTGTCTGGTAATGACTAAAATGTGTAATCCCCAAAAGATGTTTCATACCTGCTTCAATTACAACAATTTTAATAAAAAGAATTAGTGAATTGAAAGTGTGTAAGAGCTGTCCTTTTACTGAAGTACATGCGTATCTTGCTGTTGGTTTCAGTGGAAGAATTAAGTTTGGGGCTATATGCAGGAAACTATACTGCTATTTGTACTTTAGATCAGGAAGTGTAGCTTATATATTGGAGCAAGTCATTCAACCATTTCTACATTTGGTGGCATCTTTGAAGACTGAAAGTACCAACTGAGAGAGACTGCTGGGACTGTAATGACTAGGAAATAAGTGTAAACTTGGAGGATAAAAATGGCATTCTACTTTAAAAAAATGAAAAGGAGCCTACTAGGAATAATTTCAAACTGTGGTGTAGACACTTGAAATTGGGGTGAAGAAATAACTTCAGAATAAAAATAGGAGATACTAGGTTTATTTAAATCTCCTAGTTGCAGGGAACGAGAACTGGTGAGTCAGCTAGAATATCAGTAATTAGCTTCTTCACTTGGTAAAAAATGTACGCTTCAGATGGTCTAAACGATTACTTTGCACTAGTCTTAATTCTGGAAATTATCATGTCTTTTTTGGACCTTTCTGCATGGATGTCAGGCTAAGGTACTGTTGGGCAAATGACCAGTGGTGGTTTTCGTAAGGAACAAGAAGTCTTTTTGGTAATCTGAAGAAATTTTGAAGTGAAGTGGTTGTTTTGCTAATATGTTTTTTTCATAGCTGTTTAACTGGCCACTAAAAAGAAGAGTGGGGAGATTTTTTTTTTTCCTTTAAATAAAAGAAAAAGGGATGATCCTAGAAAGCTTGGAGGTAGAACGAGTGAAACAATAACAAATAGATGAATCCACTTAGGGTGAATCCAGCATGGAAGACTAACCAGCAGAGCATTTGCAGGGAAAACTATGACTTTCTACTGTAGAGAAATTGCTTCTATGCCAGTGTAATAATGGATTAAAACTGGATTTACCAGGGATTTCAAAGCTTTTGAAATACCTCCTTAGAGTTTATTAAATAAAGTAATCCTCAGGGGGGGAATAAAATTCTATGTGGGATTTGAAGACTAACGGTAACAGAAAATAGTCAAATGTGGCAGAAGGTTAACAACTAATGTCTCAAATGTCTTTCCTAATAATATATTAAATTGCATTCTGTAAGAGGAAATGAGCAATTAAATACATAGCGTGGCACTGACAGAAAAATTTGTAGAGAGCTGTGAGGAATGTGAGACAAACTAACAGCTGGCGTAGTTGGGATAGGTTAGGGGCTGTCTCTCATGTATAACTTACGATTTCTCGTTAACATTACAAACTCTGTTTACTCTGCAAACTAAAAAATCTCTGTTTGTGTAAGTTCAGCCTTGTACTGTCTGTAATTTTTAGCTCCATCCATTTAAATAAAGTGCCAAGAGCTGGTGCAATGTTTTGTAATATGGTTATATTTACCTTTTATTTAAATGAAATCCTCCTAGTCGGTTCAATGTGTTTATGACCATACAAACCAGTCATTTTGGTGTGACAGGTACTACATAAAAGTTATCTAGTGGGGAAAAAGATGCATTTAGATTGGATCTAGGAACTTACCAGGTAAAATATTGGAAGTTTCCATCCAAGCAGGGATATCAAGTCAGTCTGTCGTCACCTGCAGAGCTCAGAATGGGTGTTCCAGTACACAGCCCTGTTGGTTTTCAGTAGGAAAATCTTCACCAGAAAATGTGATTCAGTAGATAACCATTAATTTCTAATAAAAATTTAACATCATGCATATAACACTGTTAGGTTCTAAATGAACTGCAGTCCACAGGAAATAAATCTATATGTACTTTTGGACAATTTAGTAAAAAATATTTACACAGGCATCCAGCTGGGCTCAAAAAAGCATACAGGAATAATAGTCTTTGTAGATACTGGTAATCCTGTTGCTGCTTAATACCAAAAATACCAAGATGTGATTTGCAATAAAATATTACAAATTATGTGTATGTTAAGTGTACTGAACATATTTGTTTGATTAAAACATGCGGACATGCACAGTGGCTCAAAGGCAACATATTTCAAGCTGCTCAAAGAAATGCTTTGTTATTGAACATTACTGTCAAGTTATTTGCGTAAAAATATTTGTCAAGTTTCAGTGACTATCGGATGTTCACTAATGATTAGACTTTTGTGTAATGATGGATCTAGTTTAAAAATCTTGAATTGCAACTGCGTGGTTTGGGATTTTTTTAAGCACAAATATTGTCTTGTATCATGAGCCAGTCACCAAATTCATCACGTTATACACAAATGTCTTCTATTTGGATTAAATTAACATTTTATCATGGAGACTTAGGCACCTTCTCTGAATGCTAGCACTAGCCACTGAGGCATTTCCTTTTTTCGTCTTGAAATACAAGTCAGTAACATTCAGCTAGAAAGTGTCCCCCCAAACAGTACAATACCACTGAAGAAGAGGATGCTGATTGTAAGTCCCCTGTTTAGGTTGCTGAAATTATAACAGGAGTTAAGATAGGCAAACAAACATTGCCTGTTTTAAAGAAAAATCTGGACTAATTTAGTTCCCATGGGAATGAGCAAATGAATAGTGATCACAGCTGGTAAAGATGTGGGCTGGAATGGCTGAGGCTCCTTTCTCCTGTGCCAATACGCCTCCACAGTGGTCTGCATCAGCCTCTGCTTTTGCAGTTTTGAGCTGCTCCTTTTGAGAAATCCTTGTGTTGCCATACCGTGTGGTGGCTTGTGAGATGGCCTTAATTATTTTCTGAATTCACTGTGCCAAATTCCATCCTTGGCTATACTGCAGTACACCCAGAATAGCATCACTGACTTCAACAGCACCCAACACTTTGTTGAAACTGAGCTCAGCAAAGTTGAAAATTTGATGCAAAAATAGCTCAGCATATAACCTTTAACATATTCTGAGTTTAGAGCTGTAGTGTTGATTTCTTAAAACGTGCAAATATGTGACCATATGGTTAGAAAACAGTTATGTAAAAACAAACTGTTTAAGAAACAATTCCTCTTCAGACATCATTTGCTATAGTTGCCTTTTGGCATTACATTTAATATGTGTTTTCTGTCACAAATATAAAAGGTAATAATCCCTCTGCAGTTCCATAGAAAACGTTACATATACAAGACATATGGAAGTTTTACACAAGTTACAGAGATCATAAATGTTGGCTAGTAATGTAGCTGCATGCCTACTAATGAGATGTTTAATTCTGGCTGACATGTAAACCATTTCTAATACTCTAGAATTATGTAATAAAAATATTCAACTATTGTTCTTTAATGATTAAGCAAACAAAGAGTCCAATATATTGAAAATAAGTATGTGCTTGAACTACATGGGATTCACTACTTCCTAGTAAAGTAATATTTTCACCAAAATACTTCTGGCAGCTGTCTTGCTGATGCCAAAGGCGATTCTAGAGTGTCTTTCAGAAAGTCCTCATTGGTTCAACCTTTAGGGTCCAATTGGCCCAGCAATTTAGATTTTATGTCAGCTTTAATTAAACACAACAGCAAGAAGATAAGCGTGGTTTATTAACTTATCAAGAACAGGATGCTACAGACAGAGCTGTCTCAGCTGATGATCTGATGAGGCATTTGGAGACACGCAGTAGGCTTTGTGTGATGCAAACTGTTAGACACAGTAGACTGGTGCCCGAGAACCTTGAGCGACACCAGGGTAACCACCTGGTAGTATTCAGTCTCAGTGGCCTTAGAGTAGCCAAATGAAAGCAAATTAAACTGAACCTTATTATGAACCTTGAGCATCCATCCATGCACTTCTCACAAATGAGGCTGCATCCAATAGATATCTATTGTGTCCTTGGAGAGGGAGAGGAAGGCATAATGGAGTTTGTAGTCTGTGTCCTCCGTATTTTAAAATGCGTGTGGAAGAGAGAATTAGGCAAAAGTGAAAAAATGTGTTCAGAGACAAACCAGAATTGCAAAAGAAGATCAACACAAAATAAAAGTAGGGAACAAAGGGTACCCTGGAAAAGGACTGTTGTTAATTTTTTAATCTCTTAATTGATCAACAGTTGTATCTGGATAATGCAGAATAGATAGTCTATAAGGATAATCATGTGTTATTAGGGGTTTTTGTGTCTGTTGACCATTACATGTATCAGACATTCATGGGAAAGATAGCTTCTGAAAACAGAAATTTTAATCCTAATTTTGCGTGTCGTGCAAATTTAGGCATCTCAAAGCATGTTTCTGTTGACAGTTTTGATACCGAGAGGCAACAGGCTTTTTGACCTTTGTCTTGCTGCCCCTTCCAAAGAGGGTTGATGTTGCAGTAGCTGAGATGGTAGTGATTTAATTATTTAATTGCTTGTAGTCACCTAAAATGTGCTTTCTTTGAATCTCTATCTACCTGGTTGGAGAGATTTTTATTTTTAGCCATTGGGTTTTAACAAGATACAGAATTTTATTTTTAAAAAAAGTACCATATTTGAAAAGAAAGCTGAGGCATGCATAATAAGTAGCAATTACTTTTTCAGAAAAGTCTTTACTGACCACTACCTCTGAACGCCTTTATTGTTGGTATTTCGTCCTAAGAGAGTTCTTTAAAATCTAATTAAATTATGCTCATTACACAAGCAGTTGGATGTCTTGAACTTAAAAATTCGACGAGGTCTTTTCCAGAGGGTATGTACAGAGGCTGCTTACTGAAAATCATTTCCGTGACAGAGAGGCATTTGGCAGCAGTTTATGCTACAGGTGAAATCAGGTGAGGAAGACATTTGGTATTCTGCTGAATCCTGAGCCGCCTTGAACAGCGTTTGCGAGAGGCTTTGAACAGAGGCTTGCTAATGTCCCTACAACTCATTTCTGTGGCCATTCTCTTTTGAGGCTCAGCTGTAATAAAGCTCTTGGGTGCTAAGAACAAGATTTGCAATGTCTTTAAATGAAGATATTATGTTGAATTATGGCCGTTCCCCCTATTTTGTTTATTTGCCCATTTAATAACCTAAACTTTAAGTGTTTAAATCAATTGTCTGCATTTTACTGAAGTGTTAAGATAGTGATTGATAGGATAAATAGTTGTCAGGCTACTGGAATTAAAAAGCAACAAAACCTGTTCAGTTTTCAGGGTTTAGTGTACATTTTCATCAGTTTTAAAAAATGACAATGTAATGAAGAAGATATAATTAAAGTTGTAGAGAATTCTTGTCTTGTTTATAGGGAATTATATGTTTATTATTACGAGATTCCTTTACCTGATAGACTGGAATAGCTCCATTGCTAATGGACCCTTTTTTTTTTTTAATAGCACTGCCAAACAATTTATACCAGATTTATAAATAATGGAATAAGGACACTCTGGAAGTACGCTACAGCAGCGACCTTAGCAACATTGAATGCTGGCAATGGATCTAGGAAAAAGTTTTCCACTGTTGAGATTTATAGAATTGTTTCTGATTCTACAGCACATACCATTTTTTGTTTCTTAGTGAACTGTGGCTATCGATCTTTTATTAAAGAAACGTTTATGAAATGTGGGAAGAAAATTCTTGAAATAACTGTGGAGCCTAGAGAGAAGCATGAGATGTGCAGAACAGTTGGCAGATGGCTGTAACTTCAGAGCAATGGCTCTCTTCTGAGATTTGACGAACAATGATTTCTGCTTTGTACATCAAAATCTGAGTTTGTTGGTGATGAGGAAAAGGTGATTTGACCACTGATGCTATTCCAGCAAACGTCAGTTGCAAATGTTCTTCCACTGGTTTATAAGGAGGGAAGGGCTGTGCTCTAGAGATGCAGGTAGAAAGCAACACTGGATATCACCTTGCATCACTGGAGTGAGAAATTTTGTCATGAATCTTCATGATAAAGTGACTATAGACTAGAATTACTACATGTTAGTGCTTTCAGGAACTGTCTGATCCAACGTTTAGAACAAGCCTTTGCGGCATGTTGAAACGTGGTTAAGTATCACTGCTGTGTTTGTGTCTATACAGATGTGAATTAACCTTTATGCACTGATTTTCCACACTGAATCTAACAGGTTCCCATATTGAATATAGGCTACTAGAGACCACTCCGGCCTGCAGCTGAGGCCAGAAACTAGCAGTAGAGAAAGGCTTTTTTTTTGCTTTTTTTTTTTTCTGCCTTGTTGTTTCTGTAGTGTTACAGTCAGTTGTTTTACAGTGCCAGGATTTCTAGCTCAGTGATCATGCATATGTGAGAAATTGAGACAATAAGTCCCTCCTGTACTTAAAAATTTCCTCTTGCCTCTCCTGTGTTGGATGCTATCACTCTCCCAAGTGCTTCTTTTCATTGCTATTTTTAGAAGAGTTCTGCCTTTACATTTCAGTTTAATTTTCTTCGGGCCAATGAAGAAATCCCCATTTGTCACTGAGGAAATTATGAAGTCAGAACCTGAATTTTGCATGTTAGCTTTATATTGCAAATATGTCAATCTCTATCATTGGCTGTCCTTGTTAAATGCCACAGAATTATGTGACCAAGTGCTATACATCTATGTTACGTTATAAGAAGAGTGCTTTTAACGATAGAACAGGGAAGAAGCTGTTTTCACTTGATGATTTAAATATTCTTGTAAGGTTAAAAGGGCATCCCTTTAGCAAGTAGGGTCCTTCCCTATGCATGAAGTGAAAAAAGCGGCATATAGAAGTAACAAAAACAGGCAAACAGATTTTGGGTGGATTGCAATATATGTTGCTGGGACACTATAACCCAGGCTGGATCACAAAGCTTCTGGACTCTGAATCCCATCTCTTAAGGAGACCATCTCTGCTGTTAAGAGAACTGGGGTTCTGAAACTTTTGACAAAACATTTAATCCCCAAGTCCTTGTTTCACAGCCTCTTGCAGAAATCCCATTATCCACCTTAAAGCCCTCTACTAATTAGGCCCTTGTTGGCTTTGTCAGTCATTTGATCTCTTCCCATCTAGATTTTGTCGTGGAAGAGGGCTTGCTGGCTCTGATCCACCAGCATCTAAAGAGGCAAACCACTAAAATGTGATATTTTTTCTTTGTAATCCATGATATATTTTCATCTTGTTTCTTCTGTCGGGGTAGTTTAATGTTTCCCATTTTGGATGGTAAAGCCCCCGCAGTAGATGTCGCTTACTTCAGCATTTACTTCAGGAGTGAATAAAGGGAAGCTGTCATTTGGCTGGAGGCCATTCCTGGGTTGTTAGCATCTTTCAATGTCTGTGGGTCACCATTGTTCAGACCTTGGAAAACATTTGTAAAAGGACTGTAGTTTGATAACACCTGTGATTTGCTGGTAACAGTGTCTGAATGCCACTGAAAATGCCAGCAGTCATTTATGGCTCAATTGGTGGAATCAATGAAAAAGTCTTCAATTTGCAATTATGAAACTGTGGGAAACCTGGTTTCCTAGTTCTGAGTATTGTCCTGTAATTATTTGGTTTTATACAAAGCAAAAGAGTTGCAAACTTCTCCCCTCCCAAGGACATTTGGAAATGTGCAAACCAGACCTTCTTTTGTTACATACCTAGGCTTTCAGGGAAGATTAGTAAAGCATTTATGCCACAAATTATTCTCTAAATAATTACAGCAAATATTTGCGGTCACTGAAGTAATATGGGATCAGTTTTGTTCCCAGAGAAGATTTTTCTTACAAAAAAACCCCAATAACAGTTCTTTCCATGACATTAATTTCCAGAAGAAAAGCTCTTTACAAATATTAGACTGTCTCTTTAAAATATACTTTCCTATTATCTGACAATTTCCCAAGTGAATGAATTGTCCTCATGAGTTATACTGAACTCATCTTGCAGTTTATATTCATATTTATCTGTGAATCACACTCTTTTTATTTCACTAGTAGATTAATTCAGTATGACCTACATTTGAGAAATAAAACCCATGGGTCTGATTTTGTCCTGATACTTGAAAAAGGGGTAACAGCTGTGAGCTACACCTTGTTTAATTTTGAGTTTGTACAAACGCTGCTGTCTGTAGTACTTCAGTGAGGGGGAAGAGATTTCTGAGCCTTGTTCAGTTCTTATACACGAGTATGAAGAGTAGGGATATAAAAATGCGGGAAGTGTGAAGCAGGTAGGTAATTAGAACTTTTCATAAAGTAAGAACTACAAATTAAGCGGCAGTACCTTAAGGCAAGTGCATGGAAATACTTATTTATTTTTTCCAGCACAATGTATAATTAAACTATAGAGCTTGTTGACAGAGTCTTATTCCTGACTGACTCAACAAAAATTATGGGAGGAAGATCAGTCTGTGGCTAATCAATGAAAGGGGTAAATGCAGCTTTTGACTTTAAAAATCTTGACGTAGCTGTCAGAAGCTTGAAGTGGTAAATTCTACTTCACAGTACCCTGATTCTTATGTTCTGCTTAAAGTGTCACTTTGTCACTGCTGGAAACCAAGTGTTGAGATAGATGGACTTTTTTCTTATATTGTCCTTAAACATATTTTTTCATACTTAGTGTAGATGCTTTTCAATACCTATTCTATGGCATTCAGATTGACTTGACAGTGTTATAAATATGTGCTTTACCAAAAGATATACAAAAACATGGTATGTGGGAAAACTTACTAGGAAAGGCATGAGCTTGCTTAGCTGGCTGGCATAGGTGCCTCTTGCTTGATCTGTCCTTCTGTAAAAATGCCTGTGATAAAGGATTTCCAGGTCAGTATACGAGATAGTGAATTGGCTCTGACCCTAATGCTAGTCCACTGGGAATGAAATACTGGGAAATAGTCAAAGCACTCTTGCAAAGGAAAGTCACACCTCGCAAATCTATTGGAATACTTTGACCTTTTTTTTTTTTAAAAAAAAAAAGGCAAGTAAATTGGATTTTGTTGTTAAAATGACTTTCAAAACCAATGCAATAGATTTCCAAAAGATGTTTGAGAGGACTCTTCCTTAAAAGAAGTGAGGTTGCACTGGAAGAGCCCCGGTGCTCAGAAGGTGCACAGCGAAGAGGCAAAGAGCAGCAGGGGAGGTTGCCGGAGGGGTCCCCCAGCATCTGTGCTGCGGCCTGTGCTCTGCAACCTGCTCGTCCTTGGAAGGACGGCGAAAAGTACGGCGAGAAATCACACCTGCAAAGCTGCCAATGTAATTAATATGTTATAAATAATTTTATTCTCCTTGACTATGAACTGTCCTTCGTTTTGATATCCATCCACGCAGTTTGTGTGGCAGTTTTTTCTTGTATATTGGGGATTTATAGTAGGAGACTTTTCTTCTCATTTATCATTTAAAACTGCGAAGATGTGTACTCATTCACTTACACATACAGGTTAAAGTAGACAAATGGAAGTGGTTTCATTGCCACTTACTGGATTGCATTGAGCATACTGTGCCCAGTTGTGGGTGTCATAATATCAGAGAGACTGATGAACTGGAGCAAGTTCAATGACGGCCACCACGTGTGTGGGACTGGAGCTCTTGCTCTGTAAGAAGAGGCTGAGGAGTTACCAGGGATTGTTCAGCCTGGGTCAGGGAAGGCTTTGGGGGGACAGTGGCTCTCAAGTACCTATAAGGAGGTTATCAGGAATACCAAGTTAGGATCTTTACTGCAGCAAGTGTCTGGAGGATGAGAGACAAAGAGTATAAGGTGAAACGAGAAGTTTTGGACTGAATATAAGGAAATACTATGAAGGCAGTCAAGCAATGGAGGGGGTTTCCCAGAGGGGATGGGTGGTCCTGGGAGGTTTGTAAGACTCAGTAGGTAAAAACTCTGAGAAACCTGATCTGGCCTCATAACTGACCCTGCTTTGAGCTGGAGCTTGGCCTGAGGCCCCTTCCAATCCAGATTATTCCATGTTGCTTTGTTCTGCCTTAACAAGGACAGAAAGTAAGTCAGACTTACTTTTTTGGAGATAGAATTGTTCTTTGGAAATAAGCAAAACTGTGTCCAAAACATGCTCGTGCACCTGATGGAGCTGCTGGAAAACCTATTCCTTTATTTTGGGAAGGAGTTTGCTCTTTAAAAGAACATTCTGTACCTGATTCTGGTTTTCAAGATTTTGGAAGTCTTGTTTTGCAGTTGAGCATTTTGACAGCTTTCTTTTCAAGTTTACATTCAGTCTTTAATGGTTGCTATAATTTCATTTTTAAACAGCATGGTTCTTCAAAGCCAACAGTGAAACAGCATCAACTGAGGTCTGTCTGGTGATCACGAGGGGTTCTCAGTGCCTCATTTCTTCAGCTGTCATTTGTCAGAACACACTCATGTAATCTTAATGAACAATGTGCAAAGCCATTAAAAACTCAATTACAGCTTTCTTTTTACTGCAGACGTGAGAAAACGCAATCATAAAGTGCTGATGTGTAAACACAATAGCCACCATCTGCTACAGAGTAGCATTTCAGCTCCAAAAAGAGGATATATGTTGCAGATGCATCAATAATAGGACGCTTATCAAAGCATCATTATGCACTAAGCAGGGGAAAAATTGAAATTTATGGCCAGCTAGAGAGCACTTCATAGTTTAATTCCCCAATTTTCAGTGCTATGTTTAATAACTATGAGAGAGTGCCGTATTATGTTCCTGTCATTTGAACGGATTTTTAAAAATGAATTTATTTACCGTCTTTGTATCCTCCTTGCTTTTGACTGATCCGAACATAACACATTCATTTTTGGTTATTCAGGAAAACAACAGCAAGATATTAATTAATCTAACTTGTTGATCCAAGAGCACTAAATTTAATTGACCTGACATTCAATCTGCTTTAATGAGCATATACTTCTGTGTCCAATAAATATAAAAAAGAACTTTTACACAGCATAGGTAATTTTTTTTCCCCCCAAACTCATTTTTTCAGTTCAGTGTTGACTTTATGACATTTGAACTTTCTGGATAGAGGCAAACAAAACAATGAGGCTAAATAATTTTTTTTTTTTCCTACTATTGTTATTTTTCAAAATTGGATATGCAATGGTCTAAATAAGAGTTTCTCCAAGATACCTTTTGTTTTATTCAGATTCTTGCCTGGAGACATTTAAGTGGCTTTCAGTCATCCATTGATCAATAATTTGTATTTGTGACATGTTAATTTATTCCCTAGTTCTTTCTATAACTGGAAAATATGACAAGTGGTTTGTTGGTGCCAGACCAGATTGTATCTTTTTTATTTGCACATATAGGCCTATAAATTGAGAATAAGTCCCATCAGCTTCAATTCTGTGTTCAGTCTAAAGAAGGCTGTCAGACTCTGAATCACAGTATGTCAATTTTTATTAAGGATAATAAGGTTTACCACACTTGTCCTTAAAAGAGTGGTTTTATTTTATTTTTTTTTTTTCCCCCCCTGGTGGGAGCGATTTTCATGATCTCTCACCTGCCTCTAAGTGATGTATTCTGCCCAGACAAGCTTCGCTGGGCATGGACATTAATAATAGGACAGTGGATCTCAGCTGTTGATCTTGGAGCATGCAGAGCAACCTTTTGAAGGTCCTAGAGGACAGGGGACAGGATACCCATTCCAGTTCACTCTGTGAAAAGGAAAATGAAAATGTGTACGGATGGGTATATTTGGAGGCCAGTTTATAGAATACAGGGTATAATTTATTCACAACTGAATTTTGTAAATCGGCGTATTCTTGTATCCGATGGCAATTACAGTCTTGACAAAACTCTAAGTTTGCACCCCCTGCGGTGGCCAGGCTTGGGGTGGTGTGCCTTGACGGGCCAGGGGAAGGGGTTGTTGTGGAAGCTGCCACCCTAAGTCTCTGCAGAAATAAGGCGTGTGGTGTAGTTAGTAGATGACAAACTGATTTAAACAAGGTGTGGGTACTTTTCTCTGACAGAGATGGCACTAGAAGTGGAAAATTTTCATCTTTTCCACTGTCATGTAAATAATACCTTTTGTCAGGACTTCACTGGAGACACATTTTTATAGTATTTTCTCCTATATCTCTAGGCGTACGGTATTAAAAAAACACATAAGCTATACATAAGAAGCTATGGATAATTTGCATATGACAACTGTTTGTAAGGCTATTCTTTTAGTTACTAAGACGAATTATTTTGTTAAGTGGTTTTTGGTGGATGGATATTTTGCTTGCTCGTGTTGTCAGTCACTAGATTCAGGCTCCATACTCTCTCTAGAATTGTCAGCAGTTGTACAAAAGGCCATTGTCATACCGCGAATAGCTTGTGATTCATTTTTTTGTGGGTGGCAAAAAATAAAATTGTAATTATTGCTTTGAACTTTTTATAAAAGCTGATGTTTTTTCTCCCAGAGGAAAGCTCGTTATTTTTATACATGAATCAGAAAAAGTTAGGGAGTATTTCACTTTTACAATCACTGAAACACTTACTTACCCCAGTATAGTTCAAGACCATATTGGGTTAGACACAGTACAGCTTCAGAGTAGGTCTTTAGGGTAGGAATCCATGTGTTATCCAAGTAAAATTTTAAAAAAATTGAGAAAGATGTCCAGAAGTGAAATGATGTGCCCTATGATCCAATCAACGATGGTGCAAAAATGAGTTTTCCTGGGTTCCTACTCAGTGTAGCAGGCACTTGGTCAAAACCCATGGGGATGCACAGGAGCTCTGTTTTTCTTTCCTGAGTGTTTTGATTGACTGTGCCATCATCCTCAAGTATGAGATCTGGCAAATGTTGAACTTGTCTTCACTGTATCTTGCCTTGTATCTCAAAATGGCGTTGAAGTGCTGCTGGCAGCGCATTTCAGTGCAGCTCCTATACTCCTCTATGCTATACTACTGTTACTCACCAGTTTTACAGTGGCTTTCCTCCAAGTAGAATACTGGTTCTTAGGACTATTCTTGCTTTGTTTGAAAGGGAAGATAATGCAGACTATGTGTGCTGACAGAGATCATGGAAGTGAGTGTCATAATTAGTTTTAGAAACCAGGCTGTCAGGTTTCCAGCCTGCTGCCTTAACCATCAGGCTGTGCTGCCTCTTCAAGCCTCTTGGCAATTGTGCTTTCTGATAATAAATTATCCTAGGTCATAGAAACAGAATCCAAATATCACTTTCTCAAAACTTGAGCTTATTTGGGTGGATGTTCAAAAATAATATGTATACAACACTTGCTGAAGAAGGGGATTTTGTGGTTGACTGGGAGCAGAATTAGATCAACAGTGAACGTTTGTCAGGATCCCATCTTATGGACTTAGATTATTAGAGAGAAATTGAGAAGTCTGGATTCAGCTTTTATGTTTTTCGAAGTTCTTGATTTCTTGAAGTTCTGTGTTTCTCGAATTTCTTGATTTGGGGCCATTTTGATTTTCAGCATATCAAAATGAAAGATAAGATTGCCAGAGAGGATCTTGCCTATAAATTTTCATATTTCTTAGGTCAGCCTCTTTCCCAGCTGTGCTTGCACTGTGCTTGAGTTTTCCAGGTCTCTAGAATGTGTGATTTTTTTTTTTATTTTTTTTTTTCTTTTAAAGATTGACTTCCTTCTGCATCCAGGCTGTTCAATCCTTTATGAAATGCATATATGTCATATAAACACAGGGGAAAAAAAAAAAAAAAAAAAATTTTGTGGGAGAAAGTTGCTGGTATCTGTTGATATAAATTTAAAATATATGGCTGTTCGCTGCACAGATTGATCAGAATGTTTATTTGGCTCATCTGAGTGTCACACTGCTATGACATGGAATAGGGAAGTCAATAGGTTAGAAGTGAGGCAAGACTTTTCAAACTCAATCTTCTCTGAACTGAAGAGGCCAGCAGAGAAATACATTTGTAGCATGCCTTGGCAGCAGCATCAGAACTGAGAGTGTCAAGAGGGCTGCATTTGATTAAAAATTATCATGTCTGGCTGCTGACACACAGATTCCTCTCCCCCCCCATCTTAGTATTTTCTTCAGCTTTTTCTGAGTGTGAGTGTCTGCACACACATAAAGGAGATCCTTTAAACAGAATTGAATCAAATAACTCTCATAATGTTTTTCCTTATTGCTAACATTTGTCACCTTGATGCATCTGTGAAGAGATGAGTTGAGACACAATGTGCTGTAAAATAACTGCTTGATGAATCAAAGTGCGAGTTCAACATCAAGTGCTATGGTTAATATGATGCAAGCTTCCAGGTTAACATAAATTGTCTTAGTATATATTTCCCTCTCTAAATTCAGCCTGTCCTTCCCTCCTAGAAGAGTAATTGTCCTTGTTGCACTGTTTCTAGTTGAGATGTTGCTGTTATCTAACAAGCTTAATTCATTTGGGCTCTGAAAATGGGGTTTTTCTTAACACATTACAACCTTCAAAAGTTTTTAGTGGCAAGATGCAGGGTTCACAGGTATAGGTTGGCACGAAGTGGGTAGGGGCCATGTAGACAAGCATCAGCTGAGAATTTGGTCCATTGTAGTTTTTGTGTTGAATGTGCCTTTGGGGGACTGTACGTGGTAGCAGAGCCTCGTTGCTAATTGAAGTGTGAATATGCTTTTGTTTAGAGTAACTTTTGTCACAAGATTATAAAATAATAAAAACAAAATAGTATTTTTATTTTGATTTTTAAGTTTTAATTAAAGTGGTTCTAGTTGGCCCTGAATCTATTTGTATATATACCTTACAATTTTAATATCCTTTCTTTCTGTTACCTAAAAACTAGCATAAAACAGCTAGTTTGAGTTCTTCAGATGAATGTTTTGTTTACTGGCTTCTAGGGGAATCACTGACTTTTCTAATGGAACTGTTTTTACTGAAAAAGCCAAGCAAACCCACTCTTTCTTCTCTTTTTGCTTTCCTCTGTAGGCTCCTTCATGATGGTGAACAGCTCTGGGCGGGCGTCTGGGCAGAAAGCTCACTTGCTGTTGCCTACGCTGAAGGAAAATGACACCCATTGCATCGACTTCCACTACTACTTATCCAGCAGAGACCGTTCGAGTCCTGGCTCTCTGAATGTCTACGTGAAGGTGAATGGAGGACCACAGGGCAATCCCATATGGAACGTCTCAGGGGTTGTTACAGAAGGATGGGTGAAAGCAGAACTTGCCATCAGTACATTTTGGCCACATTTTTATCAGGTATGACTTTGTAATATTTTTCTCTCTTTCTCCTCTGAACACTTGGCTAGGTATGAGCTAAGCTGCTGTTAGCAATAGGTATTCTGAACATCAAATTCTTCTCCCCCTCCTGAATTTTTCCTATCAGAATGAGTTTACATACAGCAGTTTTATAGCAAGAGGGTTATATAGGCATCTTGACCTATTTCTTGTCACTTCACCCTTTTTCTTCAGTTGTTGTCAGGTCACAGCGTGATGGATAGACTGCTGGGAGTCAAATTATTGGCAAGTTGAGACCCATGTGTTTATCATGAAATTGGCACAAAACCAGACTTGTATTGGTACTTTCCGTGGCACTATGCAAATATAAATACAACTGGGTGTCTAGATATGTGTAACTGTAGCTCTGCATAAATTTGCCTGAACTATTTTTGGCCCTTGGTTAGTTCCATAAGAAGGAACGTTTGTTCACTCAGCTTTGCATCTGGACTTTTCCTGTGCCCGTAGGAGGGGTGTAAGTATATAAGCTACTAATAAAATCTCGTACCATGTTATCAACATGAGTATACCCTTCACCAGATCCTCTGTTCCTCTTCTTTTTAGCACTGCTTGTAACATAGTTTCACGTGTTTGGTTAGGCGTTGTTTGTTTGTTTGGTTTTTTTTTTTTTAAACAAGCACAAAGTTGAGGAATGGGTAAGTTGTTTTTTGGTTATATTAATTTTACAGCTGCTTGTTAGTTGTCCACTTAAAACTTCATGTGGCAACTTTGCAGTCATTGCTTTAGTTTTAATTAGATAAGATTGCACACAATGGACTTGCATACTTCATGTTAGGTGTTGAAGGCATATTTTTGTCTTGTTTGATATTCAGGACAAAAAAAAAAAAGCCTGGGAGGTAATTACACCCTAAACCTTGCAGGAAAAGCTGATGTACATATGATACTAATAAAAGACATGAGTGAGATAGGAATTATGATAGAATAAACTATGAGAAGGCAGCAAATAGTCTGTGGATAGAAAACAGCAGGAAGAAAAGCTTTTTTTTTTCCTTTTTTTTTTGCTTCTAATAACTGGGTAGGAGGTCTCTAAAATCTGAGCTGAAGTAGACTGCTTTAATGTTCTGCCTCTGAAAAAGAGTGGGGATATCAGCAGAATACGTGGACCACACTCTGCAGGGTGAGAGGAAGGGATAAAGAGATGCAAATGTGTGGAAAGTGGTGTTTTAAGGGCTGTGCACAACTTGTCACTTGTTCTGAAGTCATATTAAAGTGCTTATACTCTATTCATATTAACATGAACCTGGTCATGAGCCGGATTTGCTTCATAGTAGGTGCTCCACAGAGATAACAGAAATGACCTTTCACCCAGCTAATCGGTGCTTGAAAAACCTGGAAGACAGTCTGATCTCACACTAAGAGAGATCCTGCTCTTAGATATACCAATAGTAGACTTCCTGAGCCTTACTTAATTCTTTTGCAAGTCCTTTTGCAGGTCAAGTTTGCTTTTCCTGAGCAAAAAATCCTTTAAATCAAACAAGAATTTTTCACTGCAGTGCAAAAATGAACAGAATGGAAACCAGCAGTAACTGCCTAGGAATAGGTCCTTCCTAGAAAACGCAAGGGGTTTCTTTTTTACTTTTCGATGAACGGGGGTGATGTTTCCTTCTGCTTATATTTGTATTCTTATTCCCTAAGTGTGGCTTTTAAAATTTGAGATCCGTCCCACTATTATGGGGGATCTAATAGACTGATCTATCATCAGTCCCTGATTTTATAAACCATCTTCTGTTGATGGTCTGCAATCCTATATATTTAATCAAGGTTTTTTCTTTAAAAAAAAAAAAAAAGAAAAAAAGAAAACTTTAAGCTTGCAAAAGTGAAGAGGAAAACACAATGAAGGACTTAGACAAAATTATTGTTATTTGGTAGCCTCAAGTAACACTTCTGGCTGAAGGAGTCTGGAGGTGGCAGGAGGACTAAAGCTTGGGTGTACTGTTGCCTAGGGAGTGTCTCATTTCATACTCACAACCTAGGATGTGCTATCAGAATGTTATTTGTCAGCTTTAAATCAAAATTGCATGCCTGGAGAACTCTTTGTATGCAAGAGGCCTGAAAGCATGTTCTGTATTTCAAAAGCACCAGGTAACACAGGAAGAAATAGCATTTCTCCTAGATAAATGATATCTGCATCAGACAAAATGTGGATTATTCTCTCAATGCACAGACACCGCACCCTCTTGAATTGTGGCGTGATCGAAAGTTCAGTCAGGCAAAAAGTCTGAAACTACCTGCCCTGGGTCTGAGGCTTTGACAAGTGCTTTGAGCTTTGGAGATGTGACTAGTGGAAAACTAGTAACCAAGCCAGTTGCCAGAGGTCATGTTTTAGGTCTGGCAGTTCTGTGCAGGGGTCATATGAGTCATCGGGATCCAAAAGCACTCTGCTGAGATATAAACGTGGGGATGGTGGAGATTTATAATGTCTACCCTAGAGTTACTCGTACTTGGATTCCCAGCCTGCAAATGTTTTTAGTGTAGTGAGAAAAAGCCATAATAGTTCTTGGAGAAAGGTAATACATGTAATCTTGAATTACTGCTTGCCATAATGATGAACTTAGTCCCAGAATGCACCAAGGGCAGCACTAGAGTCTGCCAGGAAGAGGTTTTTTGATGTATAGCAAGGAACGTTATTGATCCATGCCTGAAGAAAACTGTTTGTACCACAACAGATGAGCCAGGCTACGTTGCTAATACAGACATTGTTGGTATATAGCAGTGAAATGTAGGATTGATTATTGGTAAGGAAACATGAAAAGGCTTAGTATTTGCAGTTCTCAGGAGCATTTAAGAATGTTTTTTAAGAGTAAAGCTTTGCATTTCGTTATCAATATTAACTTCTGAGAAGTTCCTTAAACGCAAAGCATTGTTAAATGCCTACGTCTCAACCACTGTACGACATTTCCGACTGAAGTTACAAGGACATGAGAAATATTCAGTGTGAAATTTGCAGAACTGGGCCCCGTAAGCATGGATTCCTGCATTTTCCTCATGTTGCATCTTGATTCCCAGTTTTCAGAGAAACCTGGGTGCTTCTGTGCTTCTCGCTTTGATAGGGCTGAGATGCTGCAAAATACAAAAAAAGACAACAATGTGGAAGTTTGAACTGGGAAATAACAAGAATGAGTGTAAAGTGAAACATAATAAAAACAATATTGTGTGAATTTACAGGAATCCTCCACTCTTTTCAGTGGGTTCTGCACCAGTACACATGGGTTTTTTATGAGCTGACTGTTGTTACCAGCTTAAGTTATATTGTACTGTATTAAAGACTCTGTGCATGTCGGTAATTAACAGAAGATGAATCTCTATGTATCGGTGCTTACTTTTGCCATGCACTAATAGCTAATGCCAATGCCTTGGAGAACTTTTCTTTCCAAGTTCTTGTAATCTGGAACTTTAATTCAAGTCTGAAGGGAGTTGCAGCAGTTGCTTACATGACCTTCCCAGTAAGTGTAATTTTTATCATGAATGACATTTAATTTCTGAAATAAATTATAATTTCCATACTAAGCACTTGCCTTTTATACAGTCCCTAAAAAGCCTATCAAGAACTCTGATAATACAAAACACTTGTTGATGTTTTTTGGATTATTTTATCTTCCAGAGACTTGCTTCCTCCTATTGCTCCTTGGACAGCCTATTTTTTGTCCACCCTCCTCTGGAGTAGAACTTTGTTTTTACATATTTTTAGCACTTGAGCTTTTCTCAGTTTATATCTTTTCCTGTTAAATTTTTGTGTTCTACCTGGTTTTATCATGTATTTTTTTCTAATGGACGTATTTCAGAAGATCTCACATTTGGATGTGTTTTGAATTAGGGGAGCAGATCTTAGGAAGCCGTGGAAACATGAGTAGAAACTACATTTTGGAGGCCCAAATGCAAAGCAAAATGATTAACAGCAATTCTGTACTTACGAAGGACATACTGGTCTACTTTCATAGCCAGGGCATGCAGTGATCAGCATTTGGACGCTGAATCTTTTACTGTATTAAATCTTCTGATGAAGGAGATGGAGAAGAGGCTAAACAGTGACAGACTGGGAATACCAGCTTTTATTTAGAATGAAAGTAAGTGTTGAAAACTAGCTTTAAGTAGTTAACTTTGTGTTCTAGTAATGAATTTTAGAGGTTACGAATTACTGAAATACTTCTGCTACGAAACAAGTAGCTGCACTGGAATACTGCTCAAACAGTAATAACTGTGCCAGCTGAACATGTTAATTAACTCTGTCCTTGAAAACATTATTGTATACTCATGCAAAAATGAGCAATTTAGTACAGTGTGAAAATTACTTTAGTAAGAGGGAATGAAACTGGGGACTCCCTTTCAAGTGCAGAGGACAACATCCATTACATTTCCACCTGTTCTTTTTTTTTTTAAATAGTAAAGTATAGCACTTCATTCCTTTGGGAAGAGAATCACTAACTTGAGAAGTAGCATTACCAAGATGTTAAATAATCAGTCTGCATTTTTCTTTTTTTCTATTGCAGTTTAACAGTTTTAAATTTCTGGTTCCTCATAGAATCACAGAATATCTCAAGTTGGAAGGGACCCATAAGGATCATCGAGTCCAACTCCCTGCTCCTTGCAGGACTACCTAAAACTAAACCATATGACGAAGAGCGTTGTCCAGATGCTCAGTGAACTCTGACAGGCTTGGTGCCGTGACCACTTCCCTGGGGAGCCTGTTCTGGGGACCGACCACTCCCTCAGTGAAGAACCTTTTCCTAATGTCCAGTCTGAACAGCTACATTCCATTTCCTCGTGTCCTGTCGCTGCCACCAGGCAGAGATCAGCCCCTTTCCACCTGTTCCCCCCTGTGAGGAAGGTGCAGACTGCGATGACGGCACAGTCTGCAACTCATGTCCTTTAATTATTGGGCAAACTACACCGTATTTAATACTACTTTCTCCTGAATTTTTAGTTAGCTTATTTGGCAGTAGTTAACTTAGTTTTAATGATCTCTTTGTCATTTTTTTAAGTTTTTTTTTTTTCTGCACCGCTGATTTTCAGATAGCCTGTATATTTTTAGTAACAGGATACTTCAGATCGGGGCAGTTTTCCAAGTAGAATCACAAAGCCATAGGGAAGAATGAGGTTTTTGTTCATCTGTAATTGAATATCTGTCTATTCAGACCCAAATTAGTGGAACACTTTCATTATCCAGGTACATAAATAAAACAGAAAGTGCTAGTTAGTGTGCCATTAATGTAGAGGAATACTACATGTGGTTTTTAAGAATATTCATTCTCAGACCATGTTAGTTCAATCCAGGGAAAGGCAGGAACAACTTTATTATATCTGGGAGTATCTTACTACAGTCCAGTAACTAGAATCCAGGGTCATCCGTTGTTCGTAATTTGCTTTCTAATACTGCAGTGACATGCATGCCAAATCAAGGTTTTCTCTAGAACAATCCATGCAGGGTTATTGATTCAATAAAAGAATGTTATCTCCTGTACAGCATTCTCCAACTTTCTGAGGCATACTAAGAGCAATTTGTCAAATGATTATCCACCTAATGTTCTGGTCGTTAATATACGTGTGTATATACACAGGTTTTTTTTTCCTCTTCCGAAGGAAAGAAACACATAGTTGTCTCTAATCCTAATGAATGTTGCTCTAACTTTTTGTTTTCCATATGAAACAGATTTTCAATCTTTGGTGTGCATGTACATACTGAATTGCCTCGGTATCCCTTCATTATTAATGACAAAATGCCTTGAATGACCCGGACGCTGGCATAAGAGCATAATATGGTGACTGGCCAAATGACTAGTGTAGCTATTCTTTTTAAGAAAACTTTTTCTTATTTTCTATTTCAGGTGATATTTGAATCTGTCTCTTTGAAAGGACATCCGGGGTACATAGCTGTGGATGAAGTCAGAGTTCTCGCCCATCCATGCAGTGAGCACTCTTTGTTTTTCTAACTGTATCAACGTGTTACGTACCAGGCTTTGCAGTCTAAAAGGGTGATTTGCCCAGTTTGGTCAGCACTAGAATGTCTTCTTGTACCCCTCTGAGACACCTACAGACAAGCAGCCTTGCATGATTACATAACTTTGCAGGTTGTGCAAAAGGCAAAACCGCTCTCAATCTATAGCCGGCACCAGGACGTCTGTGGAAGTGTCTCTTCCTCTCTTGTTATGAGAATATAAACTGGATTGTTTTATTATTTCTGAATCATATTGCTGTAGAAAACAATCTAAAAAGCTTCTGATAACATTCTGTGTGGTTAACGTAAGAAAAGAAGAAAGAAACAAATTGTTTCAGTATTTCCTTGGTAAAGGACATATCCCAAAGGTTGGTCTCTCAACAAATGTTAAACCCACTCAGCACTCCTGTAAAGATATTAAAAATAAATCTCATTCAGACAATACACTTGCACAGGAGTAGAAACTAATGCAGGTTCATTACGCTGTGCAAAAATATTAGTGCTGCGTTTCTTCTATCACAGCCATAATAATAAGCTTAGATTCCACCCTCCCCCTCCCCAAATAAATCTTGAACCTCAGTCTTTGAGTCTGAACTTGTTTGGTTTCTGTGTGCATCTACAGTGTGGCTTGAGGACTTTGTGTGTCTATCTTGTGTATGTAGTATACAGTTTCTTCTAAAGATTTTTTTTTTGACAGTCTCTAACAGCCCCTCTCACTAGTTCATAGTTTTAGTAAGACAGTGACAGCTGCTCACAAAAAAATCATGGATCATATCAATGGAGTGAAATCAACTGGTTTCCTTGCAATACAGAATTTAAAAGAATAGCTGCCGTTCAATGTGACAGACATGGTTCTGCTCAAGTTTAACAGGACATTTCTGATAACTAGTATGGTTAATTGCTGTTTAACTAAATTATATTTGTATTTACCATGTGCTCATTGTTCAGGCCTTTGGGTGCATTTACTTCATTAAGAAATACTTACAATCTGTATTAACCAGATGTTGCTGATAACTGGCAGCAACCAAACAAATCCCCCAAATGGTCTGTGTGTGTTCCACAGCATGTTGGGTGATGACTGATGCCTTTACTGGGAAAGAGGCCACCGAACAAACTATGGGGCAAAGCCTAGACAAGGAAGTTATGGGATTTAAAAAAAAGAGACAGGATGCTGTGTTACATCTCTGTTAATGAAATATTTAAACTAATTTTAAATCAATTGCTCCAAGTATATGCAGGTCCCTCTTCAAAATTAAGTGCCTTCTTGGTGACTCAAAACTGAAATTATTCAAACAGTTATCTACTCCATTTTGAGTCAGTTTGCAAGCCGCAGCATACAGAACTCATTACGAGCTGCAGGTTCTCTGCAGTCTTTATAAATGCTTGTCCTGTCTGATTCCCAATGTTGCTTTTGTTGTTCAGCGACGACAGTCACCAGGGTAAATGTCACCAGAGTGTGTTCCATTGACTTATACAGGTTTTGCCCCTCATGTTTGTTTTACTCTTGTTATAACTCAAAACACAGGGACCATGAGCTCCTGATGACCCTCAAAGTAACTGAAATTATTGGTGTTATTTCTTCATTTCTGCTTTACCTTCATAGGTGACAGTGTAGCAGACAAACCGAAGTATCAGCAAAACCGCAGTGAAAAGCCCCTAATGACAAAGTAATGGAGAAAAATGTCTTCCTGGTGTTGCCTTTTTTTTTTGTCCTGTGAAGGAATGCACTGGAGTATCAATTTTCCTTATGCTAAAGCTTATTGACTATGAGTGCATGAGCACTTGCAATCAAAGGGCAGCCCTACGGTCCAGAAGCCGTGCAGACCTGAGGATTAGGAGTTTGGCGTGACTAGGTGTGACTGCACTCACGCAGGCTACGCAGCTTCATATTTGGCTTGTATCTGCCCACCTTAGGCTGCAGGCAGAAATTACTAGTATTAGCCTGCAAATATCATGTAGTACGTTCTGACTGTCACCCAGAGGTAGTTTTCCAGTGAACTTTGATGCAAATTACTGATCCCCAGAAAACACGACGGTACAGAGTCACTCTCTTTCAGGAGCTGTCAGCAAACTGAGTGTGTGGTGAATGGGATACAGAAACCAAATAAAAACATTTGGCATAGTGTATAGGCATGTGTTATCTGTTCATGTGTCTATAGTAGCCAAATACTTACATGTAAAGCTTCATGCATGCACAGACACAGATGCCCACATACTTTTGAAGCTATTTGATTCCAGCAGAACAAGATGGGTTGGTATGTCCTCTGAAATTATGTATTTCATCAGTGTCTAATCATACTAGAAAATGTAAAGATTAAATTGAAAAACTCCGACCTTTGGAGTCTCATAAGACTGTTCAGTGTGTCCTACTAAAAGTTGTCAAATGGTGCACAAACTTTCTTCTGAAGGCCAACAATTATTAAGCTCATCTAAAAATGTCAGATTCACTACTGTAATCTTTTTTATTTTCCTTTGAGTTAACTTACAGAGGTAAATGAGTCTGGTATTTAGTCAAAAAGATAATCCTTTGATCTAGTTCTTTGTGAACAAATGCAATGTCTGCATTTTAGTATCAGTGGTTTAATATTGAATTGATACTGAATTTAGTATCAGCAAAACACTGATATCAGTGATCTTAAACAAATACAGTGATACAATACTGTCAGTTATATGAATATTTCATTTAATATCTGATTTGATGGTAATGACACATTATTATTCTAAAGGTCTAGAATGTATTTGATAGTCAATAAAATACAAAGGAAAAAAAGACCCTTGTGAAAATTTGGTTTGGGTCAGTCATGCTTGACAAGCTCAGAAGCATTTGATTTTTTTTTGACCTTTTTAGAAACACAATTTTCTGAGTAGAAGAAATTACTCAATTACTTTTTATAGCAAGCAGTAAGAACTTGTGCTGATGACCATGAACTTGTGTTGTGATTTGATCTAAGTCTGTGTTTTTAGTGATCTTTGATCCTGTAGGCCATCCTCTGTGAGATCGATGATCCACCTCGCTCTGCAGTGAATAGTTCAATACTGAAGGAGGGCTTTATTTTGCAAAATCACTTTGTCAAGGATAGGCCCTAGTGCTTTGCTGAGTGTTTCTATCTGTGTTGGTGTAACACATTCAATTACTGCCTTGCTCTACCCTTGCAATACTTTGCATCTTTTGTTAGGAAAAGCACCTCATTTCCTACGACTTCAGAACGTGGAAGTTAATGTGGGACAGAACGCGACATTCCAGTGCATTGCTGGGGGGAAGTGGTCACAGCATGACAAACTCTGGCTCCAGGTAAAGTAATGCGCTTGTTTTTGTGGTGGATTTTTTTGTATGTTTGGTTTGGATTTGGGTTTTTTACTATTTCAAGTAAAATAAGTAGATAGAGAAAGACTGGGTGATGGGGCAAGATCTTTTCATCAAGATCCTTTGAGAACTGCCTTAAATTGTTTCTAGGTGAGAGTTTAAGATGACAAAGTACAGAATCATGATACAGAAAATGGAAAAAATGGCCAGTCACAGCAAAATTTTGGTTTCAAAGAAATGCCCATGCACTGGTAAGCACTCAGTCATGAAGCGGAAGAGACAAAACAAGTGGAATAGTTCTTCACTTCTGCTTAATTATGCAGTCTCCTTTTCTCTCACCCTCCAAAAATGTCTCAACCCAGAGTCAGTGACAATATGTTAGAAGGAAACCTACTCTTAGGGTCTGAGATTACTACCTGGATGGTGAAAACAGGCAAAACCAGTTTGTACCCGCTGTTTTTCTTCCTCCCAGTTTCCCTTGTGTGCATTGATAACAGATCGTTCCTTTTAGTCACTAACTAAAAGACCAAAATATTCCCTCTCTTAATGTCTGTATTTTCACCCTACTGGTTGATCATGCTATTCAGGTGGGTACAGTAACAAGCTTAAGAACACATTTTCAGTTCTGGAGTTAGAAATGGAACATATATCAAACTGGAGATGTGGAGTGCGTGTTTCCCAGTGAAGGACAAAATTATTTCTTTTGCCCTTTGAAGTGCTCGGATATGTGCAGTCCCAACATTACCATGCTCTATGCATAGAACTCTTCTAGAAGCTTTTAAAATAGTTGAGCTCTTTGGTTTTTCTAAACTTCTGTGCCATTAAACACTTAACGTCCCAAACAAGTCAAGAGGATTCTCTTGCTGTATGTACTGTGCATGTACATAGGGCCAACATAAACTTTCAGAATGCTTAAGGCAGTCAACAGTTTAAAATCTAGTTTAAATACTAGGGGAGGAATCAGTTTAAAATCATTAGTTTTAATCATAAAAATGAAAATTATTACTGGGGAAAAAGGCTTGAGTTGTTGAGAAATGCAGTTGGCATCATGTAAAAGTGACTTGACAGTCACTTTAATTCTACTCTCATCATAGCTGTTCTCCTAAAAATTACATTTTGATCTGAAATTTATTAACCCATGGTGTACTTTTAGCATCTGCTGAGATATATTTTTGGCTTATTCTTTATCTTTTTTGAGTTCTTTAGTGGAATCTTTCCACAGTTATGACTAGGTGTGTGTAAAAACACTTCTGACCTGGAGCAGTATGAACCTTTTCCTGTGAGAAGCAGGGGTTTCGGAAGAAATCGTTATTGTTGCTAGTGGAAACCTGTTTTCCGTTCTCTAAAATTGAAACATTTAATGAAAATAGCCTTGGAAACACCCCCAAAAACTGATTACTGGAAATTGGCAAAACAACAGTGTGTTTTCCTTTGAAATGCCTAATGAACTAGACCAACTGAGCAAGTTCAGGTGTTTATGCTGTGGAGAACTTCTGTTCCTAGGTAATTCTTCATATGTCCCTTTTCCAGTTGGGAAAATGTAGTCTGGCATTGGTAGAGAGGTTTGTTGAGGAATGTTGGACATATAAGGGTGTCTGTTCATCCAACCAATTTATTTAAATTGGTCCAGAATCAAAGTTTTACATCTGAAAATGCCCAATTTATAAAACCTGTTCATTTGTAGCATTTTCCCAGGTGTACAAAATCAATTAATTTGTAGTATTTTCATATCCTAGCTAGGCCTCTAAATATACCATGTACAATTGCATAGTTTGAACTGTCACTCTCCAGCCTTTTTGATACATATAACACATCAAATGCCCAAATATGTTTCAAAAATTAAATAGACATGAAAACTTAAATATATGCATAAGAATATTTAAGCCATAGTTCATACAACCTTGCAAATTTTTCAGGGGTATGGCTAGCAGTCTTTTCTTGAAAAATTGTGCTTATATAAAATCTGACCTAGTGATGTGAACGTGAAGGTCTGAACAATGTCAAGAAGCATAACAAAGAATGAATTACATATGGATGCATAATCTGTGTGTCTTCCTAACTTACATTATTTTTGTCTTCCTTTACAGCAGTGGAATGGAAGGGACACAGCATTAATGGTCACTCGAGTGGTCAACCATAGACGTTTTTCTGCTACTGTCAGTGTAGCTGACACCTCTCAACGCAGTATCAGCAAGTACCGATGTGTCATTCGTTCAGATGGTGGATCTGGAGTTTCGAATTATGCAGAATTAATAGTGAAAGGTAGGTTGCGCTGAAGCAGCAGGTTTATGCAAGTTGAGTATTTCCTCCCAGATGGCATCTCTGTATAAAAATTGACATCCTGTTGGACCTTCTTCTTTCATTCATATTAAATTTAAGTAGGAAAAAAGGTAAAAGTGGCAAGAATTTCAATCATTTTCTTAAAACAAATATTTGAATAGGAATTTTGTCTGCATAAAAGCTTCATAAGGTTTTGTAGTAATGCATATAGCTATGGATACTTGTAATGTAGTCAGCTAAACAGTTTGTCTGTCAGTCAGCTTCATCTGCCCTTCCTTTACAGTATTTTATCAGGCATCAGTAATCTGTGATGGAGCATTGCATCTCAGAAGAGTCTGCTCAAGGCTGCTGGGAGTAAATGATGGGATTGGTTCTGCTGATGTCCTGAAGTACACAGTAGAAACATCAGTAGTTCTTGAAGGATGCTAGGGTTTTAGCCCTGTTATTTACTGAGATTCAAGAGCTGATACTGTGCCTGACACATGCAAGATGTGTCTTGGTCTTGCCTCTATGAGACATGCAGTAAAGCGCTATTTACTGTACTCCTTTTTTTTTTTTTCTAACTTACCCTGAGCTGCATCACAGGGGATGCTAAGTTGCTCCCGAGACGTTCTGTGTTTGGGGTGGGGGTGATGTCAAATGGAAGGAGTATGGGTCTGCTTGCCGAGTATAATTTTATTGATCTAAATGTTTCACTTTTCTGGAGGCCTGCTGTAGAAATGAGATCACTTTTGTCCACTGAAGTACTTTCTGCCAACGTACTCCATCATTTGATGATCAGTATACTGATACCTTAGATATAGTGTTGCGTGGTGCAGATGTTCAGACTGCACAGATCACGAAGAGAATGCTCCTATTAGATGCCAGGTGCTTTTAATTCCCACTCGGTGATCTTGCATCTTGTTTAAATCTGGGGGAATTAATTCATGATCAGGAGTAGCATATCTAGTATTGTATCATAGCTAAATAGAGAGAAGGCAATCTTCCAGAGCAACCAAATAACAGAATATGCAAAGTTGAGTGGGTGCCAGACACTTTCATGTTCAACAATATAAGAAGGGAAAAAATTTTTCCCTTATAGTATATTAGAAGTTATAAATATGAATGGTTGGATGTCCACCAGGAGAAACATTGATAGATTCATTGCTGGATTACTTGGGCAGACACCTAGCTAGAAAAATTTTAGGAGAGTAATATTTTTATGGGAAGGTACACGCCTCTGCTCCTTGCTCCTGTTTGGTGAGCAGGTGAGGTTAAGTGGTTCATTTGAGGTTAGTTTGATGCAGCACTGTGACACACTGGGATTGCAGGGATGAGTGCTTCCAAACGGTCTGACTAATTTTAGTGTGGATAATAGCAAATTTGTAATGCATGCACACAGGCTAAAATGAAAGCAAATTGGAATTATTTAATTCTGAAGAGATGTTTATTGAATTGCAATAATATACTTGGGTATACATTAAATTAGTCTGTAATTGAAGTTTTGCTTAATTGATAGTCCTGCCCCTAAACCCACTGAATCCAAGCTAATACTCTGCTTCTCACGTGCTTTCTCTTGATCAGTTGAACATAAAATCATAGGGGATTTCTTCAACAAAGGTTAAGGTTTAAAAGTGTACCTGTGTATCTTTTTAATATAAAGATCTGTTTGGTTCCCTATGCATAAGTTGTTTTATTGTAGTATTGAGAAAGGAAAGAATAATATACATTTCTCAATATTGAATGATAATATTTGGGAGATATAGAAAGAGATTTTGCTTTGTAATACACATACTACTACTACACCCTAAATCGGAACAATAGATACCTATTTCAGCAAATGGAATGATCAATGAAATTAAACACGCACCACCTTCTGTGCCCCCCCCCACGTCCTTCCCTTTACTAAGAACAGTGTATTATTGTAAAGTAATTAGTGGAAATATTATATAAAAGATCGTCACTTTATTAGTTTCAAATTATTACAGTATATTTAGTGGCAGGAGATACCTTTGTAGTACTGAGAGAGTGCTTTTCTGTAGAGCTGTTTGCTCTCTATGCTAATCCCTTTCTGTCTTCTGACTTTTGCAAGGCTTATATAAATGACAATACATTTATTATTCTCTTTGCACTCTAGAATCATAACAGTCAAGCCAGAGAAACCTATCATTTTCATCTGTACACCTGACCATCCTTTGGTGCTCCAGTGGAAATAGCTCTTCTCTATTTCTTATCTCTTGCTGTTGCACATATAGTCATTTAATACAATTTTGTACAGGGTGGTTTTCGAAAAACCCAGAGATTCTACGTCTCAGTATACTGACCGCATACGAATGGAATGCTGCTTGTCTGTAATTTTCTTTTAAGTAAAAGCTGCGTGGCAGTTACATTGTGAACTAAATTTAGGTTTTACTTGTGTAAAGATTGTTCAAAATACTACGGAAATTGGCTGGAATCTTATCATTTAAGGCATGTATTAATGATAGTGTCTTTCCAGGACACCTGTCACAACATGTAAGGTTGTGAATAACATTTTAAACTCTGTGTGTGTGTGTGTGTATGGAGGTTTGTTTGCAATTGTTTTGTTTTTTTTTTTTTTTTTTCCCCTGATCCCTTTCAGATATTCTGGATGCCTAAATTAATTACTCAATACATGGTAGGAATCCATGGAGAGCTGATAAAGAGGGAATATTACAGCATCTATAAACTATTTTTCATGAGGCAATTTTTCTGACATTCTCGCTCTTCAGGAAGTCCCTCAAAATTATTTTGTTGCTACTTGACGCAAATTCTTTTAAGGCTCATGGCATTTTCTTAGGGTCTGTTCTGCTAATACAGGGGTAGAAGTACTCAACAAAGCCCCTCTACAGACCTCCAAGGGTATGTTCTAATTCTCCTCAGTTTTGTCTTAGTTGATTTTCAAAGTGTTCAGTTAGTCAACATGGATGAAAAACAGTCTGTCTCTTCACTGAGTGGCTTTCTGTCATCCTTGTGATATTTGGGACAGCTCATCTTTTATCAGTCACTCTTTTTTTGAGGTTTTTAGATGCGAGAAGTTGATGCCTTCAGTAACACCAGAGGGAGAGGTGGTTTCTTTTTCAGAGTTGCTTACTATTTTTTCTCTAGGTCTTTTCTGGTATGATACTTGTCACTGTAATTGCACCGTCTGTTTGTTAACTCACCAGGTACACAGTGGAAACTGCTCTAGTGATCTAAGTCTTTTCCTCATAAGACGACACTGAAATTTAAAAAAAACCACAAACCAAAACAAACACGTACACAAACACCAGATAAAAAACCACAACAGAAAACCCCTGTCAAGTTATCAGAATTGAGATACTCAAGCGTGAAAAGCATGCTAAATAATTAGACATTTAAATAAACCTGTATATTTAAGCTTCTCCACTATTAAATATACTGTGCAAATTCCAGATTTACAATTATAAGGCAGACTCATCAAGGAAAACCTCTACAGGTATTGTGACTATCTTGGTATTTATTATTGGAGCTGTGTCCGGGATAGTTTCAGTTAATTAGTAAACAGCAGGAAGTCCTATTAGGAGAAAGAGCTTTCTGGAGCTTAAAAGTAGTAAGAAATAAAAACATCTCTGTTCTACAGCTGAGCCTGATCTTGGGCTGGAGCTGGCCCTAGAAATGTTGTATCAAGCCCTCCGTAGGTTTCCTTGAATAAAATAAGCGCAGTGTAGGTATGAAAATATATAATATGTTGTTACACATGTACTTTAGAGTAGAGCTTGTTCCTGGGATAAAAATATAATTGCCTTCAACTTAGTTGTTTAGGATGCTCACAAACTCCAACATCTTTCACTTCATATATACTAATTACTGAGAGAGGTGGTGGATATGAAGAAGATTCTTCAAAGTTTTTGTTTGGTTTTGGGGGGTTTTTTTGATTGGTAATTTTTTTGTTGTTTGTTTGGTTTGGTTTTTTTGTTGGTGGTGGTCTTTTGTGGGTTTTTGTTTTGGTTTTTTTTTTGTTTGTGGGTTTGGTTTTTTTTTTTAATTTGTTTTCATGCCTGATGCATGGATAGTTCTATACCCCAAGGTATTCAGGCCAAATGTACTCATTAAAACTAACATCCTTGCCATCATGGAGTAATATAACTACTGTTTTTGTCATGGTACTCAAGTCCCGATAATACACTCAGGAGATTGGGGATGTTGGTATGAAAAGCAGGCACTGAACTGCAACTATCATCTTTTGCCGTCAGGGTGGCTAGAAGACCAAGTGCGTTCCCTCCTTTGGAACCATTTAGGAGACAAGCTCAGCTGTGGTATATATGCGTTTTAGGTTTTACTTTTAAAAAAGTATTTTTTTTAGTATGCATTAATAAGTTCAGATAGGAATTTTCATTCCTTCCAGCTGCTTATCAGACTCATCCAAATATCAGAAGTTGCTGGGTAGATTTGAATTCATCTGCCTGAGTAATGCACATTAATCAAAGGCCTCGAAGTTATCACCTTGTGAACAGGAGAAAGTCTCTTGCTGGCGCTACCAACAGTATCAGTAAAGCTGTGATAACGAGGGTTCCCCTCAGGCTGCGTGCCATCTCCTCCTCCATTTTTCCAGTTTGCACAAATAAATTCACTCTGCAGAATTTACATGTACTGTACCATGAGAAGTTAAGTATGGATTTGATAAAGCGTGTAATAATGTTGCTCTTTTGAGCACTACACCAGCACAGAATGGGTTGTGTGTGTGTGTGCATGCAAACCATTTATGAAGCTTATGCTGGCTTTGAAGTTACTGAACAAGGGAGAACGGCTTTGTGATTGTAGGGTGTCTGAAAAAGCCACTTTATTTCTTTGCAGTCACAGTGGTTTAGGGAATGTAATACTCCCTTCCTTGGTGTTCGCATCTGGCTGGTAATTACTTGAACTTGTTGTTGCTCTGTTTAATTGTCTAGTTCGGTGTAGTCCAATAGCAGTTGCTTTAACGCAGTTTTAATCATTAGGTGGGTGTGCGGTGAGAAAAGGGGAGGCAAAGAGATTACAAATCCTTTTTCACTCTCACCAAGAGCTTCAACTCCACTTTCTCTTCTTTCAGTCCAATTTAATATCTTTCTGTGAAGTGGATGGGGGAGATACGAAGACAAAGCCGTAGTTTTGTAGAAATCAGCAGTTAGCATGAATGATATGTGTTCTTTCAAAAGGAAACATTTCCTTCTCCTTCTGTTTAACCTCCAAAATAGAACTGGGAAGTGAAGCCATTTCCTTGAGAACTGATTAATGTATACTTTATATACGGGATCCAATTTTCAGAACTGCACTGAGTGCCACGCAGACCTGCAGTCACGTTCCAGCATGTGCATTCCTTGTTTCTCATGTTTACATTAGTCAACAAGGTATAAATTAGAATAAGCATATCCAGAAAGAATATAATGCTACAGCTGGGGTACAAGGAAAGTTCGTAAACTAATGATGTATTGACAATTCAGTCTATATTTTTTCCCAACCTTTTGTATCTCTTTCTTCAGTAGCCCTTCTGTTTCTGTGTAAAACGAGCAGGGAGTACTGTCTTAAACTTTATCTTGATTGTAGCCACTTGGGAAATTCTAATGGCTTTCCTATCACACCACTGAGTTGAGTTTCAGGAATTTCTTGAAAGGTTAATGGTGTGCATAATTGGTGGGGTTTTGTATGTTTTGGTTTCTTTGTTTGTTTTTCTTCCTGAGGCAAATCTAAGTCCAAGAGTTCTGGATTTATTCTGACTGAAATTTCACTTGAGACTGGTAGAGGGGTAGGCATGGGATGAATTTGCTTGGACTTGTTTTTAATGTATAGATTTCTAAGTATGATGTTGCTCACGATATATGAAGTTCTTGACTAAATACAAGGTATAAATGCAATAATAAATGGAGAAAGATTAAGGAACAATCTTTATGAAGCAGAAGGGACTTGAGTAAATATCCTTCAGTTTTCCAAGGATGAAGAGTGTTATGGAAAGCTGTTCCTTCCTTGTTTGTTTGTGGAATTGTCTCCAGCCTCCCTGATGCATCTTGGGTACCAGTTGTGGCTGTGGTGTGGTCAGCAGACAGCTCACATCAACTGCGATTCTGCTGACTGGAAGTCATGGGGGAGGGAGTCCTCGCTGGTCTTAGAGAAAGCTCTAACAGCTAGTAGTAGTGAGGAGGTATCTCGGGGTTATTTTTCTCTCTCTCTCTCAAGACTCTAAGAAATAGCTTTTCCTTACAGGAAGGTGTGTTTAACTTGGTAAAATATTTGGGGTTTTTATTTATCTTCAGTTGCAGTTACTTGAACTGAGTAATTGCAAGATTCCCTGTGGGGAGAAGGGAGCTTTCTTGCTGCTTTGGTTAGTAACTGTCTTTTGTACTTTGTCTGTGTCATGTTCCTTCTCACCTCCATTCAAAGGGAATGGAGGGAATCTCCAAAGAACAAAAATAATGAAAGAGAAAGCATCACTGTGTGGTAGACGTTCTCCTTTCTCTAGACTCTCTCTGCTTTCCTTGACTTTTCTGTTAATTGATCTTGTAGGTTAGACCTCTATAGAAAAGGTGATAAGCCTTGTTCTCTCATCTGCAGTTCTGAGGTGCCTTATCCCATCAGACAATATAAAGGAGAAAATGGGCATCAAAGTCTAAATAAGCTGTCTTGTCAAAGCATCCTCAATGCAAAAATGTTAAAAATGCTTCAATAATTTATATTAAATTTTGGTCTTCAGATAAAAGGTATGATCCAAAAATTAGTGGAAATAGAATGTTACTTACTGGTGTGTATTGCAATAAACCATACCTACCTATTAACTTCCTATTTTAGAGAAAGATCCCAAGAAACAGTGTAGCTGGCGGAAGCAGGGATGCTGGCAAAACAAATGAATGTGTTTCAGCCTTCCTAGGATTACAGTTATGTTTGAAAAGTATGGATAAGGTAATTTCACACATTTCATGCTGCCTTACATCTTGCAGGAAGATAGCAGTAATGTGACTTTCTAGTATATTGCTGCTGGGTGTAAAGAGTGTTAACTATTAACTTGAGTTCTGGGGTTTTCAATTCTTCCGTTGTGCTGTAGTATCCATTTGTCAGTCTACAGAGTCTTGCAACTGTAAGTTCTCATTTATTTATTTTTAAAAGGAAGGGAAGAGCAGCATTACTTGGCCAGTATTACTTCTCCTCCCCCTTAGCTTTTGTAGCATGCTTGCCAAGTGTAGTCAAAATACAAAATTAACACTTTATATCACTTTTTCTCCAACCTATGCTGCTGTTTCGACTAGGGTGTGTTCCTGCTAGATTATCCCTACGGTTTACGTCATATAGTCGGAACTCTCAGCCTCTTCAGTTTCTGGTTAAAATTATCTAGAAGGTTTAAGGCAACTGCATAGGAATTAATCCAGGACTGTTGATGCTCAGAAAAGAGCATCAAATGCTGAGGACATGTCCCAAATGCCTTTGCTAACTGGAAACTTTCTTGCAGTGGATAGGTTGGTAACTCAGACCACCAGATGTAAAATGTGTCTGGCAGCTTTTCATTGTTCTTTTTTTCTTTTTAATGTACAAATTTTCATGCAAGTTGATTGCTAATGATGCTCATGTGACATTACAATTCAAAATTACACTTTTTTTTGCTTATGTCTTAGTTAAAAGTTTTAGCAGAAAAGGTCAGTCACATACATTGTTAACTCTCTTCTGTTCATCTTTCTCCTGCCTGTTTAATTGTGGGGAAGTTATTAATGGGCTTCTCCTGGAAAACAGAATCTCTTCTGATTCTTAATTTACCCATCTTAATTGTAACTGGGGTTACAATCCTGTTAAATGCTTTTCATTCAAGAGAAGTCCCTTGAAGTGTCATCTGTGACCGTACTTGGATGTTGATAAAGAGTCTGGTATGATTTAGGCATACTTGGACACTTGTGAGATATAATTGTTAGGTATGAGCTGTTATCTCAGCAGGCAAGATATCCTTTTCACATCAAAATATTACTTCTGTTGCAGCCAAAAAAAAAAAACTTTAAAAAGTAGTGCTTTACTTAATATGAAATGCAGGCAAGGATGCATCAGATTTCTTACTATGAAAGGATGATCGTTAATATTTTAAGAATAAACGAGCAAAACAAAGAGTGTATTTATAACACAGTGAGACCTATAGATCCCATCTGTATAGGAGAAACAAATTAATTTCCAGTGAGGGGAGTAGACTGTTTCTGTAGATGCAAATGCCTCAGACCAATGTGGTTATTGGAACTTTGAAAAATTTTGCAGTGCTGGACACAGTGTAAAGAAGTGTGGTTACTGATGTCTTTCAGAAATGCAGTAGTTACCACAGCTAATAGGCTTTCTGCAAAGGTCTTGTATATGTTGTAGGACGACTGAACTAAGTTCAAAATCACCTGTGGAAGGGACAATTTCTGTCCTGAGCAAGGTGCTAATGAATTCCCCAGCCATCTTTGCCTTGATTTAAGCTTTACTCTTTGTTGGCAGTGTACTGAGAACCTGCTTAGTGCATAGTCGGGTTTCTTAGGATGTGTGAAATGTGTGCCCAGCTTTTATTTTTTTTTTTATTGTTTTAAAAAAATTTGCAAAGCAAGAGATAGAAGAGTTAAAAGCAATATGTTGCTTCCCAGTGATCTGTGCTGAAGACCACCTTACCTTGATTTATTTTACTTAGCTTTTTTCCCTTTGTACATCTTGAACCACCTTTGATTGTGTTGAGGTCTAACCCTTTCTGAAACAATCTCTCTTCATGTGCGCACTCAGCCTTCTTACAGAGTTCCAGGTCTGCGTTATACACACCCTGCTACCTCCTTTTCTTTTGAGCATGCCACTACATATGCTGCAACTGATCTAATTTTTTGGCACTAGTTAAACTAGTTAAACTACTCTGCTGGGTTTGGAGGTTGGCATTTACAAGCTGAAGCTCTAATCCTAAGGTAAAGGTTGCAGGTTTTGGAGGAAAGAATGATGGAGCTTTGTAAACACTGGATGGTTGAGTTCAGAGCTAAGGATATTAGCATTATGGCAGCTTCAGAATCTTTTTAGCTTCAAAGCTAGGAGATGACAAAAGTCTTTTGAAGTCTGTTAGCGGTGCTGAATGGAGGCCATTCAGCCAGCTTGTGTTAGGTATTCAAGTGAATGGTATTTTAAAAGTTTGCATAGCATTTACCTCTGAATGATGGACCTGAACTGCTTTGCTTTCAAAGCCGGTATAACTGAACTCCAGGGAGAAGCTGGGTGTTGGTTATGTTTGCATTTGTCCTATCTGAATGAAGAGATTAAAGAGCATGTCTTTGTGTTAAAGAAAGAATGATCACTTTGAAGTCAGTTCCCTGCTCAACTATGAGATTGAGGCAAGAAAATAGCCAAAATTGCAGTTTTGAATTGAGATTTTGCAGTCCTTTTTCTTCATCTCTACCCAATTGAAGAATGCTTCATTTTTCTGAGCAAATAATTGCCCAGCATCCGTTGTAGCTGTAAGATGATGAAATACACTTCTCATGGAATCACCACCCTAAAATCTGTTGTGATGTTTTTTAGCTTTGATCCGATGTGTTAATCTTCTGCCATGTTAAATACCACCACTTGTTCCCCTCTTTTACTGGTTCTGGGTCACGGGTTCAGATCACTTCCTCACTGTTACCCCTGTCCTGCTGTGACTTTTAAAGAACGCTTTAGATCTAAGAGCAGAAACCTGCTGAGCAGCAGTTAAATAGGGTGATGATTACAGCAAGCCCTGCCATTATTTTAGTCATTAGCCTATGAATTTGAGAAGAAAGAAACATAATATGATGTTTCCTAGCTCTCTAGAGTCCGTACTGCCTGCTGAACAGCTATGCTATAACAACTTCAGGGTGGGCCTTGTAAAACTCTGGCTTGGCTTATTCATAGATCTCTCCTAGTGTTGCTGATTTTTCTAACTTTCCCTTTATTATGAATAATTTCAACTGCAGCATTGTGCTCTGCTCTGCTGCACAAATATGTAAAAACGCCTCTCTGAAGAAGTTATTCCAGTCCTCTTTCTTCTTTTTTTAACCAGGTTTCTCTTCAGTGCATCTCTTGCCTCTCTCTCTTTCTCAGCAGGAAACTTTCCATCAGTGCTTGTTTGTATGTGAGGAAGATGCAAATAGCTGCAAGACTTAGGCTATCTCTTTTTGGATCCTATAAATCAGTCTTTGCATATGCTTTACTGTCCTATTTATTAGCCTGCAGCTAATACTGAATTACATGACAGACTACAACTTACGAACGGTTTGTTCCCTCAGCAGGATACAGACACAAATTAAAATGGAAGAGGTTTGGATTGCTTACTTCCTTAATTTTCTCTTTTCTTCATATTATGGCAAATGCTTCTTTTGCTGCTGCTGCTTATGAGATTTTGACTGACCCTTGTGAACACTGCTGACCATATCATATTGCCTTTTAATCAGCAGCATGGTATTATTCAGTCTTCTGACCCAGGTTGCTCACCAAATAGTGACTTGTCAGTATTTTCCATGATTTTGAGGTTGAAACTCTAAATATAAGCGCTTTTGTGCTTGCTCTTACGTTGTTTACTACCATCTCCCTTCTACTTAATCTTACCACTGTTAAATACCTTTGCTCTGCTTGATGAGTCTTGCAGATCATTTACTTTTATTTGCCTTGTATTAAGAATGTGGTACTTTAGGGATGATCAAGAATTTTGGTACATTGGTTTAGTTGCCTATTGTTAGGCCATTCAGAGCATGCAGCAATCACTTAGCTTGTAGAAAGTTTTATGATCATTGTTGTAGTCAAAACCCATATGCTCTTGAGAACTGAAATCTTGTAGTGGACAAGCATTTTATATAAATTTCTATATATCTAACTAAGTGTAGTCCTAAGTGTAATACTTTTTTCAGTAATTTCTTTTTCAGGATTTAAAATTGGGGATGTTCACTTGATGCCAATATTAAATTATGTATTCAAAGCTCTGAAAGCGTGAGTCTTGATTTTGTAAATGGCCTCTGACAATTGCGTGCTCTGTTTATTTTCTAGTGCCTACTAAGAAAGGACAGGACTACATTAAAAGCTGTATGGATCAGGTGACCCATGCTGAAGGCAGACAAGGCTTAACTCCACTATCTAGAATTGAATTGCACGCTGACAGTAATTAGGAAAAATATATTATTTGTCTCCAAGATACAACCTTTTCACCATATGCATGGCCCTCTCCAAAGCTCTGCTGATTTGAGATGATTTGGCATTACTTAACACCGCATTTAGTCAAGGAGTCTGAGGAAATTCTGTTATAGAATTATCCTCAAATTCACCATAATTCCTTTTTATGTCGTCTTCTTGGAATCACAGTACTGTTATAGTCTTTGCAGTAGGATTGTTGGTATTTCCTGAGTAAAAAGGAAATTTTAATACTCTTCATTAAAGCTGTGATAGTTTCAGTAGGAACTAGACTACTCTTTTCCAAGATGTACTTTGAAAATAGAGGATCTGAATTTTCTGCATGCCTCTGCCCCAGGTGTAGCAGTTCTATACTCATAAGGAAGTTTTATTGTTTTTCATGTATCTCATCTCACTTACAGATGTAATGACAGAAGAGAAAAATGTTTAATCTAATTTGACCTTTTGCAATATGCAAGCCATAGAACTTACAAGTCATTCTTGCATCATGTGCAATACCATGTGAATAACGCAGAATAGTTTTCAAAAGAGATTGATCATGATTGAAAGTTTTTAATTTGTAGAAAATCTCAAGAGCCTTTGGTAAGCTCTTTAAATACTTAATTTCACTGCTTAGCATCTATACCTTATTCCAGTCAAATGTTTCCATCTTTTGCATCTAATAGTCAGATCTTAAGTCTTTCTGGTAAATATAATAAATCTGGAAGTGCTGAATGTTTTGTTATTGTGTAGGAACTTGTGTTGACCATGATCTTGGCTTTTTTTAGTTAACTTATGCAAGTGTCTTAGGTATCTTTGCAAGATCCCTTGTTCTGTTGAAGCGGTGCTATCAGTTCTGGGGAAAGTGTCTCAAACTGGACTTTCACATATATTTGTGAAACATTCTCTTGTTTCCACAATGAATATTTTTGCTTACCATGTTTGTTCTCTTTCTTGCTATGGCATGGGAAACTTTTCAGCACATAGTTGTGTTTTTTTTTTTTCTTTCCCCCAATTCTAACACAAGCCTCTTCAGCAGTGACAAAGGAACTATAAGCTCATACTACATGCTTAAGACAAAGCAGTTTTTCACATAGAATGTTTCAGAATATTTCATGTGGCAGGAGATGGTCATTGCCTACACGATGAACTTCTGGACTCAATACAGTAACAAATAATAAACATATTAATAAATTGTACTGGATGCCTCAAGAAATGGCTAATGGAGAATTGATGGAAGTTGTTGGTTTTCAGTTCAGGTGTGGTAAAACTTAACATTTTTTTTTTTTTGTCAGACAGCCTTTTGGTGTCTGTCACAAAAAGTAAATGAAATGTCTTGAGACCCTCAAGAAGGCATTTCTGTGTCACAGAAAAGCTTTCATAATTGGGACATGCAATTATTTTTGTGTGTGTGCACTTGCACCAAATTTCTGACTCTGCCTGTGTACCATGAAGGCTGAACTCGTTCCACAGTATCAAGACGCGTTCCCTGGCATGTTAGATTTGAGATAGTTTAAGGGAATATGGGGGCTCTTGCACACCTACTATCCCCAGCCTTTGGATCAGCGCGTGATTGCCTCGGGAACCGTGTGCTGTTTTATCAACATTGAACTGGCTAGCAAAAATGTGAGCAAAAGGATAAAAGAAGTGATGTTGTCTGTGGCCTTCCTGCTCTGATAGCTGTGAACTCTGTTGCTGTCATCTTTGTTTCTCAGCTCTATAGCGTGTGCTATGGAGATTGGTACCTCATCTAGGAAGTAAATTTTCCAGATTTTTAGTTGGATTTTAGGAAGAGTTTTTCAGAATTCCTCATGTTTCTTTATGTGCTTTAACCCAATAGGAATAAAGCACAGAAAGTATTTTGTGAGTGTTGGCAACTGGCCTGTCATCAGCAACTAGGTGAACTGATAGTTTGGCCATAATGGAAAATGAAATGCATATGCTTCTGGAGTAAATGAGACCCAGGTCTTGTTTGGTGCTGGCTCTCCCACGCTTTTCCTGTTTTGCAGGAGCATTGTGTGATAGTTTCAATCTTCCCCAATTTCTCGCAGGCTCTGGAACGCTTTTTGTGGAAATACCAAGACCTATCTCCCATCATTACAGCTATCGTAGTGAACAGCACACCATATAGCATATTGGAATTTCTAGCATTTATTACTGCCTCAAAATGCATTTTGTGAGAAAAGAGAAAGAATTGATCTCTCAGTGTAATACTTTGGAGTCTCTCATAGGGAACAGCCTAAATCAAGAAGTATGTTTCAAGGCTGAGCTTTAAACTGAAAATAAGCAGATATACAGCCCAGGAGACCTGAAAGATGGAAGGAGTGTTGTGATCTGCAGGGTATTCTGAAACTCTATGCATCATAAAAACCTGAAATAAAAAGATAAGTATTGAGTGGTGAAGAAAGATTCGCCCAGTTTTCATATGACTTGACAGGTTAGCAGACAATTCTGGTGTGTCTGCCTGTTACATCCATGACAGTAGATTACTAGGGGTGGTGATAATACTATTTGTTGCACTTAATACGGGAGGTGGGGTGGGATTTTTGGCACAAATCCTGAAGTTCGCTTCAGCTAACATTTGGGGCTGTTTTAGGTGGGAAGGGAGAGTGAGGGTTCCCAGCCAGAGCAATACCTTCCTGGCTATCACAGAGGTTGTAAGGAGGTCTGTGTTGCCTGAATGATCAGACTGATGGAGTTGAGGTTGTACAATATGTTCACCTGTCCAAACCAATGCAAGGGGTTGATTGGAGCACAAACATCTTAATTAAAGTTCACAGGCTTAAAAGGCTTCTGTTGTTAACTACTTAGGGTAACACTGTGACATGTAAGATAGGCAGAATCCAGCTTTGGGTTAGTCTTGGAAAACTTTGGGTTAATATGAGCGCTTAAGGTGCTGCTTGCTCAATGTAACAGTTAATGGCTAGATTTTTTTACATCTAAAACCTACTGGTGCTTAACAAAGGTTCTGTTTTTATCAATTAAGTTCTATTTTTGCTGCTCAAATCTCAGTAGGTTGGCAGCCTTAGCTGGTGGGTTTTTTTTTTTTCATTCAAGTTTGACTTGAAAATTTCAGTTAAATAGACCTCCAACCTGACCTTACGCATGAGGCTTTTTTCTGTGGCTTACAATGCTGATAGTTGAGACAGAACCTCCCTAGCTGTTACAGCTAGAAGATAGTAAAACGGAGTGAAAGTAGGGGAGAAAAACTGAACAGATGTATTTACTTAAAAAAATACAACTTAGTGCTCACTATCCAAGCTGGCTTGTCTAGTGAGTGGCTTGAATTTTCTGTGGAAACAGCATATGAATTGACATATGCACAACGTGGAATGTCTGTGACCTCTAAAGGCGTGCAAAACACTTCAGAATATTTTTTATATGATGCAACCTCAGTACCATCTTTACTCAGGGACAGCTGAACTTTCTTTACGAGCCTGCACCTTACTCCTGGGCTTTTTGGGGTGAGGGTTGTTCCTCAGTTTTGGCAGAGGATTGTATCTCTGCTTCAAAAGCGCTGCAGCAGTAATGAACGGCAGCGATGGATCAGATTTCTCTGAGATGTCAACAGGAAAAAATAAATAGTGTAGAGGCAAGTACATGAGCAATGGACTTGCTACTTACCTGAGAAAGGGCTTCCCCAATGACACTGCCAGAAACTACAGGAAAGCAAATTTTCCTACTCAAAGCATGATCTGAAGATCACTTGAGAGCATGAAGAAATACCCTTCAAAGTTTAATACTGTGCAGTTGGTGAGGTACTTTAGATGAAAGTTATTTCTAGTGGCTTTTGTACACTAAATTAGCAACCTCCAATGTTTACTGCATTCACTGGTATATGCTGTATTACCCGCTTGAAAAAATAAAAAGGGAGGTTTCTGTCCTAGGTACGTCTTTGTGTCAGTTCTTACATTTTTATATGCACCCGTTACTTCTCTTTCTCGTTAGCTGCTCTCTAGAGCAGCAATTCAAGTGACAGGCCATAATGTTATCCACTCATCGACATGTCTGTCCATCTCAAAATGTTTTGCTGCAGGTGAGGTGATAATTTCCTTACCTCAATCAAAATTTTGTCAGTAAGAACAGACAAATGGCCCTCTGGTTTCTGCAACGTATATTTATCCTGTTTCCAATTTGTACAAAGAAAAATACAGTAGGTAATTCTGGTAGAAGTGAATGGAGAAAATAACTGATAATTGGCCAGTAAGACATTTTTGTTGCTAGGGTTACTCCAAAATAGTAGAGGTTTATTTACAATTACAGAAGTGCAGTTTCTAGTATGGGGACTGCACTATTGATACCTGTTGCTTTGTATGTGTTTTTATAAAAAGCAAAAGAGGAAAACCAGTTTATTTCAAAACAAGTAATGAGAATATTGTATGCAAAATGTCGCTTTTTTATTTTTGTTTCTCCATTAAACCAGAATTGCTTGGGCATTGCTAAGCAGAATCTGGTGTCAAGATTCGTACAAGTTACAGTCTCTAATGTGTTCTTTCTCTTACCATTTGTGTCTATTGAACAAACTAATGTTCCAGGCAGCTGTAACACAAATTGAGAGTAAAAAGAAATTCAGCTTGTTACCCTATACGTGAGATACTACATTTATATCCATGGGGAGAAATGAGTCAACTTTTATGATCAAACTATGATTCAGAAGTGCTTTGTGACAAAATGTATGAGTAACAAAAAAATCGAAATGAGCCCCAAAACTGTATTACTACAAAGCACAAAAGAATCTAACTTGCAGCACAGCTGTTGATTACCTGCATGTGTTCTTTTTGTCCCATTGATCATTGCAGACTCCATCATGATTTGCCCATCTTAGAATTTCCTTTTAAGGGAAAAAGTCATCTATACCTGCCGATTCTGGAGTATGTGGTATACAGATTGCCCAGTGGAGCTATATGCTTGTAAAGGAACAGAACACTTAGCTCTTCTCTTCTGCTGTTTTCTCCCCCGGTATTACCTAGTGGTTATTCAAAAAAGGCATGTAATACTTAGAGATCGAGATTGATTGATTGTCTGTTTGGTTTTAACTGTATTTTTTTGATACTTAGTAATCCCTGTCTGACCTGGGTAGCAGCTCTGATTACAGATATTACTCAAAAATTGCTTCGATGTCACAGTAGTGTATGCACCACACATCAAGAACCTCCTGTGCTTTAAGGCTCCTTAAAGGAAAAAGTCATTCTATATGTACAGTAGAGAATCAAATTGGGTATTTGCTAGACCTTTGTAAATAGATGGAGACAGGAGTCAAACTAAAAGGCAGTAATTCTGATGTTGTTTGCAATTCTCGGAAGCTTTCAAATAGAAATTTGGCTGTTGGTTGGCAATACATGGCATTCAATCTGCCAGAGCTGCGTACCTAAACTTGACCAGACCAGATCTTCCTCTGGAGAACTTCAAAGGCATCTGCTTTTCTCAATGAACTGTATAAGCAACTGAGGCACTTGCTCTCTGAGGCCGTTTCATTAGACTGCTAAAATGAATGCTCAAAATAGCTGCACTAGATATCACTTAATGTGCATATTATTTCTTACTATTTCTAAAGTGGCTGTAGCTGTGTGCCACAGTAAGCTTAAAATAGTCTGTGTAGTTAGGACAGTGGATGTAGTCGTCCAGGAGTACAAGCATAGGTACAGGTCTTGCTATGCACTGTATCACAAGCGTGAAAGCGAGCATTTACTCTGCTGCAAATCTAAACCTGTACTTGTTAACATTCGTGAGAAACTGAACCCAAGGGACTTAACATGATATCTATCTAAATGATTGTGCTTGAGGCCCTGAGGCTAATGGCATAAAATGTGGCAGTGCATTAGGATCACTTACCTGAAATAATACCTCAAACAATTTATGTGTTAAATGAGTTGTCACATATCTTGGTAGGGTCTGCAGCCTGCTTTTCATTATAGATGTTATTATATTCCTGTTTGGAACCATCATGTGGAGAGGAAAAAAAAAAATTCAGTAAAACCCCGCTGGGTTCAATTTTCAGGAAAATTAACAAATGCAAACTTAATTAGAGTAATAAAATTGTGAAGGGTGGGGCATGGTTAATATTGCATGAAATACAATATCCAAGAAGAAAAGGAAAACAAAATTTTGTAGGGATGTGCATTTGTATCCTTAAGTCCTAACAAGTGTGCTGTTCGAATCCATGCACGTTGCTCTGTCATCCTAGAAGTTAATCCAGTGTAGCGGGCATACACATTGACTTTTTGTTTGAATACACTGCTTAGCCTCCCCCCTCCCCGTGATAGTAAGAAAATTCACTTTTTCATTGAGTTACGTGTGGTTCATTTGCACTGAGGGTTGTTTTGGGATGAGACCTAGATGGATGTCAGAGGACTTGATCGGATCTTCTCAAACTTAGTTGACAGTGGTCAACTTCCACCATCTGTAGGAGTGTCGGCCATCCCTAGCTCTGTGCAGGGCTATATATGCACTTAAATCCACCCCTTCTTGCATTCTTCTACACATCCATCAGAACCAGAGCTTTCCACATTACTTATCCTCCTACTATATTTCTCCTCTCTTGCCCAGTTCTTCCTGCTGCACTCTGCTTTGGTCCTATTCCTATATCCTGACCAGGAAACAGGTCTCTAAAGTGCATTCTGGAATAAATGTTTGAGACTTGGAGCTGGGAGTCCTTGATGCCCTTAGGAAGAGGATACTCTATTTGGATCTTTGCGTAGTCACGCAATGAACTGTGTGAAGGAAAAATAAGTTCCTCTCCTGTCCCTAGCCACAACTCTTGCAAAAGTAAGCCATTATATTTTTACTTGAATCAGTTCTATCACATTTTCTGTGGAGTGACAGTGCTAAAAGGAGACATTTTCTAGATGAATATTGCTGCTTGTTGAAATCACTGTATCATCAAGGCACAGGCTAATACTACTGGCCTGAAAGAAAGTTTGAATTCTCCAGTTTTTCCAAGTGAAAGGCCGGCAGACCATTAGCACAGTGCCTGGGATATCTTAAGTTCACATCAGTTATAGCCATTTAGTATTTTACTTACCAATTGAAAAAGGGATTTCAGATTTAGTTAGTCAACAAAAGCCTTTCCTGTTCTTTAAAGACAGCCTTAGGGAGTGCTAGTTTTACGCAGGTTAAAGCTAGTTCATTTTTAATGCTGTCTGTTTGAATGTTGTAACAAGGTTTATTTTAGTGCAAGACACTTTACTGTTGAAGGGTTAAAAAGAAAGAAACTTCTTGAAAACAGTTTTTTCTTTGTGGATTTTGGAGGAAAAGAAACTGTGGTAAATACCGCTGCCATCTGTTTCATATAGGAAATTTTGCACTGTGAATGTCCTTGCAAAAGCTGAAAAGCCCATATGGATTTTTTTAGTAGGTAAAAATGAGTAATTTTAGAATTTTTGTTTAATTTTTTGTTGATTTCATTGCATTGAACCAGATGTTGGTTTTTTCCTGTAAGAGCCTGCACCAAATCAGTGTGCGTGTGTGTGAATACATGCTTTGAGAAAATATGTGGCTAGCGCATTTTGAGAGCATGATCTAGAGGTTTGAAGATGCAGTGTCTCACACATTTCTTAACACTTAAGTATGTAAACAGCTGCAAACCTGCTATACTACCTATGATGAATGAGCTTGTTTGTCCAAACAGATTTTCCATGTATAATGCACATTTTTTGCATCTGTCCACTCCCTTCCCTAGTGTATTCACTGTGAAAGTAAAGCAGCTTTGATTCCAGAAAGTCTTTTACTCTCTGAGGTAGTGTTCATCACTATTACATGCCACATGAATGGAGCAAAAGCTGTGTATCGACTAGAACAAGTAAAAAACTTCTGCATTGGTTGGAAAACTGCAGATATAATCATGAATGCTTTTACGTATCTGGAAACAGTGTGTTCCTCTAAAAGCTTGCTAATTTTATTTTAAATAGGGAACACAAATATCTGACTCATTCTCTCATACGTCTGCTGTTCTGTAGAAGAACTTATATAGCCTTCGCTTCAGTATTCAAGGCATTTAACTAATTATTCAAATGCCACTTGTCTTTTTAATAACTAAATAAGGATTTCTGAATAAGTACCATTAAACAAATTAGTACAGAGCATAAACATCTATTGTATTATTCCTGATAAAGAAATACCCTGTATTTCCACTCTCTGATTCAACCCTTTCTTTTATTGATAAATATCTTCTGAGGAGTCTATTTTAGCAGATCTGCTTGACCTTTCTAATCTTCTGTACCAAACGGACATGTGGCACTTCTTTGGGAAAGGATTTTAGTTCTTATTCTGTATGGTGGATTAAGTAAGCGTCACTGAGTTTCTGAGTACCTTCCAGTAATTTCCTTTGAGTGAACCTTAAATATTCTGTGTGTCTCTCAAGAACTGCAGTTCCTGTTGGTGCCATAATTGCTAGATTTGGACTCGAATTCTCCCAGTTGGAGCTTACTAGTAGCAGTGTTCGGCACGGTGGACTCACCTTCCATGGTGCATCTCCAGGCATCGTTCCTCTGAGCAGCACCCATTGGCTCTCCGAAAGCCTTGGATGAGCTGTTCTGCATTGTTCCCTCTACAGTTCTTTAGATTTGGCTCCTTGATCTCATTCCTATATTTGTTTCTTGTCACCCGTTGTCTCCTAAAGTCTATTGCTGTCTTTCTTGAACTTCCTCCCCCTTGCTGATGTGAAGAACTTGCTTGTGGGTGGTCCTGAGTTCCCAGTGGATTTACAGTAGATGAGGCCTACTAAGTGATTAATGAACAAATAAAGCCATTTGGCTTGGATTATGGTAATGATGATTTGCTCATCCTCTGAACTTTGTTGCTTGGGACAGTAAGGCTGGCAGCATCTGTAGACCCTGCCGAAGCCTGTGGCTGTACCCTAAACCTGCTCCCTGAGCTGGGTTGTACCTTGGCTCTGATTTCTCATTTTCCACCTGCTAAGATGAAAGACCCTGGTGCTGTCCATTGGGCCAGATTGCCCAGACTTTGGTCCCTATGGTTGTGCTTAACGTCATCAACCTGTCTGGCTGTGTGTTGCTGGTCATGCCAGCATATTAATTCATACTTGGGGGTCTGATGAGTTTGTAAATATATACAGAAAGCCATCTTTTTTGATTAACGCTATATATGTCATTATTCAACGTGTATGAAATAATGAAATTTTTAGTACCATCTTGCTGTTCTGTAATTTTACCCTAAGCATTGTTGTCTGGGGGTGTTAATGAGGAAAGCACTGGCGTATGGAATAGTATTCCTCTCTTATCCCAGTGGCAGAGCAATTAGTGCATCTCTGCTGGCCGCTGACTTTGAATCATGCATGGTTATAGTGCTTTTATTCACAAGCTGTCACTATTAGTCTCTAATCTATCCCGTTCACAGGTAAATAAAGTATGCCATCTCTCAGGATTGCATTATAGAATGGAAATAAAAGAAAAAAGATTTAGTAAAAAAGTAATGCCTAAACAGTAGCCTTATTCTTCAGGGAGAAAATAAAATACCTGCTGACAGCTCTTACCTTAATGATGTTCTTGCTTCTGTTGAAACGTCAGACGCCCCATCATTTCCATTGGTATTTGCCAGACTCTTTAAAGAGATGCATAGGAAAGCAAAGTGTTTTGATGGGTGCGTTTTTTAGTTGGAATCCCTTTCCATAGCCACTCAAATTGATTAGAGAAGGGTTTGGGAATAATTAACCTGTGGGAACTGCTGCTACACAGTGTCATTGTAACCTGGACAAGCTGGCAATGGGGAGCTGGGATACTCTGCTAATCCCAGCCACTCCAGTGTCTTTGCGTGTATTTACAAGATACTGAAATTCCTCCTTTGCAGAGGTGTAAGGTGGAACGGAGGAGGTAGCAATGTCCAGATAAACACAGTTTTTCAGCATTCATGATCAGTCCTAGCTTCCCCCTGCAAGTTCTGGTGCTCTTTACAGGTACTACTGCCCTCCTTCCTAGGTGCACGTATCTGTTCTGGCGTCTGCGGAGCAGCACTGAGCATTGCAGCGTGGACGCCAGTACTCAGCCCCGTGGCTGTTCTGATATGTTGGAAAGCTTGGATGAGGGTGAGCTGCAACCCGGGCTGTAAAATGAGTTGGTTCTCCTCAAATAATGTAAAATCTACGTCCATCTAATTAATATAGGAGAAGAGTGAGGGGTGATGTAATTGGGATTGGGGCACTAAGCCCGAGTGTTTGCCTGAGCTGTCATTGAAAGTGAAGGAGGCTCATTGCCTATGGGGAAGGAGAGCCTCAGAAAGCCAATAACTGGGAGGTTTGGGGTCCTAATTAATTCAAACTCACAGAACCAGTCCGTGAATTCAGTGGTCTTTGAATTTGATTGTTGGCTCTCAAGGATTTACCATTTCTTAGCTTTTCTCTTAAAACTCTAAGTCAAAGTGTGCTTGAAAGTCTTATGCATAACGTAAGGCAGAGCTCCAAATCCTGCACTTAGAGAGGAGTTAAAAAATGTGAAGAGTGCCATCACAGAGGGGATGGTGGCCCCATGTGCTGCCACGCTGGAGCAGGGACACTGCTGAGGAAAGAGAGCGGCAGAAGGAGACCAGTAAGCCCAGAGCGTTGGGAAGAACCAACCTCCTGCGGTGCCTGTCTCCTCTCTGAAGGAACTGGGAGGGACTGAGCATAACCTGTGGCAAAAACGAGGGAAGTTGACACTGGAAAGGTGGTAAGAGAAGTTTCTGGCTTAAGATGAGCAAGGGGAAAGGAGAGGAAAAGTGTTTATTTAACTATTTGTGTAATTGTGTATGATGTTCTTTTTTTAACTCAATATCCAAAATCAGAAGTTTGCAGTAACTGGTAACAGATTAAATCAAGGAAAAAATCCCAAGTTGAGACTGTTAGACCGTCCATGACAGCAAGCCATCTTTTTTGCTTCCCTTGAATTTTAATCTTTTTATTATTTTGTTTTGGGTTTTTTGTTGGTTTTTTTTTTTAATCTCTATCTCTGATCTTGATACTACCTGGAGCGGGTATTTTGCACACAGGAGATTTGTCTGCTCTGGCCTGGGGGGTTCCACAGGCTGCAGTGTGGATATCTGCTCCACTGTGATCCTCTGTGGGCTGCAGGTGGAGAACCTGCTTCACCATGGTCTTCTCCATGAGCTGCAGGGAAATCCGTGCTCTGATGCCTGGAGCACGTCCTCTCCCTCATTCTTAACGGACCTTGGTGTCTGCAGGGTTGTTTCTCACATTTTTCACACTCCTGTCACACACAGGTGCTGCAGCATTTTTTTTACCCTTTCTTAAATATGTTATCACAGAGGCATCACCATGTTGTTGATGCGCTCAGCTTTGGGCAGCGGTGGGTCCATCTTGGAGCCGGCTGAAACTGCCTTTGCCTGACGTGGGGGCAGCTCCTGGTTTTATCTCACAGAAGCCATCCCTGTGGCCCTCCTATGTCCAAAACCTTGCCACGTTAAACCAAATGTAACTAGATATGGGGCAACCACAAGTCATCTAATTAAGAGAAAACAGCATCCAATGTTTTCATAGCATAACAATTGCTTGTGGCTTGCTCGCTTTGGGGTATAAATTGCTCTAGTGAGTTCAGAGAAGGTTCCCTCCCTTCTTCTGTAGAGGTATCATCTAAGTAGGAGGTATGGTTATATCTTTGAGAGTGCCAACAACTAGCTAGTACTTGGGCAGGATACCACACTCGAAACACTGCTGATCCATGATAGCTGATCGTTTATACTTTGTGCCTGGTGCTGATGGAAAGGCTGGCAGACAGAGTATATTAAGTTGTAACTAGTTTTACTTCATATATTCTTTATCAATAGCAAACACTCTAGGACACCAATCTTTTTTGTCCACGTCCACTCACAAGACAGAGAGAGGATGAAGCTATAGAGAAATAGGTATCATAGAGCCTAAGCAGCAAAAATGAGAAAGCAATTCCCTGTCCAATTACCCTTTATCCACACAGTTGTTGTTTGCAATCACTCTGTCTGGCTGTGTCATGCTGACTGGCAGGGAGATGTGGACAGGGTAAGAATGAATCCATTGCAAACAGACAGCATTTTCTCTTCTGCAATGTACGTTTAGCGAGAAGTTGCTTCTCCCAAAGTTGAATCAGCTTGTTCTTTACTTGCAGTTTATTTACATGCCCCCTCAAGTGTTCTGGTATTTATTTCATCTCTTGCTGTCCCTTACTGTTCTCATGACAGAATTCAGGAATTGGAAACATTTAAAATAGATGTGCCATCAAAAGTAGATCTATTTTAGCTGACACAGAGAGGATTCTTACTCTGATTTTGATTCACGTCATGGCTTGTGCTGCTTCCCACAGGTAGTATTGCTTTTTTAATTACCTATCTCTTAGGACTTTACTGAATCTATTCTGCAGAGTTTCAGACTCTACTACCCCCCAAAATTAAGATGCTGTCAGTGTTCACATTTCATGGAAAGACCAAGCTCTTAATGTAACAATGATCTGCTTCTCTGTTCATGGGCAAGTTTTCTGCATTGTGGGGTCCATACAGGGACGTGGTGAACAAATAGTTTGTGACACCCTCACTCGTGAAATGGGATGCAATGCAAGACATATGACTCATTCACTGAAAGTTTTCACTTAAATTACTGCTTTATGAAAAGTGGTTTTCTCCTTAAACTGTTTCTTACTTTCTTCCTGTATCTTACTTTCTTGACCAGATGGAGTAGAACTCAAATACAGGCAGCTCTACCTTCATTGTAAGGGGGCTATTAAAGGAAATAACGGATCATGGGAAATGATGCTCTCCTTCCTCATCTCTGCTCTTCAGAACAGATTTAGATTGCCTCATTACAAGTCCTATTTTATTTACTTTGATAAATTCCTTAGAATCTTTGTTTTCCTTCTTATACCTTTACAGTGTGGAAGTTACTTTTCTACTTTCTGGCTTTTTTGTGTGTTTTTAACAAGAAAAGTTAATAGGGCTGGTATTTTAGAATGCACAGACTTAGGAAATGCATTTGGGAGGCTACTCTAAATGTAGGAGGTTGTCTAAAACATAAGCCTTTCTAATAGTTTTTCATTCTTATTGTTGTCATGGAGTAGTTTTCAACAGCTGCCCCTTTATTGCAAATTCTGTCAGATTTTACAGCACATCTTAAAGGCTAAAGTTCTTGATCCCTCAGGCCAGTGCCTGTGAAAATACTTATGTAAAAAAGTGTTATCATGACCACAGCTCTGACAGCAGAACCTGTCGTACTATTAGACACTGAGAAGGAACTGTTGCTGCCCTATCAAATACATGCTGCTGCTGCTCCTCACTGGTTCATCTGTTGGGTATCTGTTTATCTTATCAAAGGAAGTAAAACAAGCAGTCCTTTAAGCCATTACACTCCATGTAAGGGACACTGAACTCTGGCAAACAACCAGAAAAGATAACCTGCTAAACAAGCTGGCCTTAAAACTGCACATCACAGACATAAATTTTGGAATGTTCCTGTCAGCCCTTAAAGCCACACGTAGGAAGAAAGGAAGAAGCCATGTTCTTTGGCTGTGGTGGGCCTGTGTAGTTCTTCATGGATGCACTCAAGGTTTGTACCAGGTCTTCCTGGTTTGGTATTTGGGAGTGTCTTGTATGGTGGACACATTTGACGTTATATAGTGGGTATGTAGCTGGTTATGTGATGAGAAATGCCTAAACTTTGATCATGATATAATTGCCCCCAGCTGTGAAGTGAGTGGGCAGAGGGCAGCACAGAATCTCTAAGTCCCTTGGGAAGAGGGCGTAGAACAGTTCCTATGGCCCCAAGAATGAATCTCTGTCCATTTTTGAGAACCTTGTAGGAAAAAGAGAATGGGATCATATGTTTAATGGAGGTGGGTTGAATCATTTAGTAAGGCTGGATCCACTTGACTTTGAATTGGACACACTGACATGGATTAACTAGAAACTATAAACACCAGGTAAGTAGGAATGACAGAATATATATCTTACCTGTTGTATCTTTTTAGGCTAAAGCATGTCACAGGATTTACCACTGACAGTAAGTTTTTGTGCATTACAGTGTATCATCCAAACCCGATGGTGGAAAAAGAAGGGATTTTAAGTGTGTTGCATATTCAGTTTGCAATTCTTAACTGTTCCGTGAGTGACTTGTCATTTGAACAATCATAAATGATCCATCATCACATTTTCCACTGCTGTTTCCAACAACTGAAGCAATAGTAGTGTATCCTGTAACTCCTGTAATATAGATAATCTTGGAATAGAGGTAATGAGAAGATATTTTTCCCAGTATGAACCATACTGCAGTTCTTTAGCTTCTTTTATGTGTCAAATTATATCTGTACCTTGCCTAGATATGACTGTATTCAACTGTTGTGTTTCTACATTCTTCATCTAGATTCTCAGTCTTCTATAGACAGCACTTGTTAACTTTGCCTTGAAATTGGCTCTGTATAGGAGAGCTCTGGTGTCTAAGTGCTAGTTTGAGTCATTGCATTTACTTTCTGTATTACACTAGACTATATTTAATTTTACTGTATAAGTTGTAGCAACATTCTGAAAGATGTTTTTTAACAAGGAACACAAGAATCCCAGGACTGCCAATTGACTCCTCGTCATATGCAGCTACTAAGCATTTTTTCTTGTTAAAGTATAAGAAAATAATGCCTTTAGATTTATTTCACAAATACTTGTGAGGTGCATATGCTATTATTATCCACATAAATTTCTTTTCATTGAAAAATCTTGTATGTAAACACAAGTGAGTTTAATGTCCAGGCACTTTTAACTGAACAATAAAGAACGAATAATTCTGAGTAAGCTGACATCACATTGGGACGTCTTTCTTTCTCTCTTAATTCCAATGAATTTGAAAACAAGACAGGCTGCTCGGAGACAAGTACGCTGGTAGTGCTGCTGCTGCCCTACCTTAGGGTAAGCAGGAGCCTGCTGTCCTGAGAAAGTATTAGTTGTATAGATTTTCATCACTGGGTCTTTCATGTCTGGTTATTATGACTCATTTAGAAAATGTTGATTCACAGGCTTAGACTCGTAAGTCTGTACTGTGATTTCTGAGGATAGGAGTTGGCTGCAATTCAGTGGTAAATTAACTTAGCCAAGTAATTAATCGTATCAGGTGAGATTTTTAAAATCTCAACTTCCATGTCCCTGTGCTCCTTTCATGTGGTTACCTTAGGTCTCTTGAAGGATTCCACTGATGGAAGAGCCGGATACTGCTGTTACTAAATGTGTGAAGGAGGCATTGAACTTAATGAAGCAAAGAAATGAAGGGGTTTGTAACATACAATTCAAGGAAAAAGCACTTTAAAAGATACTTGAAAAGGCCATGTGGGTTAAATTGGGTCAAGTTAGCTAATTGTGGATATTGTTGATATTAACTTCTGGATTGTGTTCTGGCCAAATAATACAGCACAGCTTTGGATACCTGTGGGAGTATGCCATGGGAGCACTGTGTGTGCTGCTTTCTTCATGGTCTGTTACGTGGCCTGCTGTCTTTACACAATTAAAGCTTAATGAAGGCCTTTGCATACCTTACATTGGCAAGACAAACTGCACAGCAGTCTAGTTTTATTTCTTCATAATTTTGGGGGTTTTTTTTTGTGTTGAATAATGCAAAGAAATGGGTTTTTGTTTTGGTTTTATTTTGGTTTTTTTTTTTTTTTTTTTTTCTATCTTAATGTTTTCGGGAAGCTGGAGACCTGCTTTTAGTTTTTTTAAGTTCCTTTTGGAAGGTGTTACAGGTAGAACTTTAAAAGTCCAGATCTTTAAAAACCAAAAACCTTGTTTATGCCTGCAGTGAAAACAGGCTTAAACATATAAGTGTAAATTATAGCAGTAATTCTGATGAACACATACACAAAACTGTAATGAAAATTTTGGCTTTCTGATGAAGAAAGTCTTTAGTATCAAGCTCAAAATTGACAATCTGTTTGTGGAACCACCAGCAACTAGATACAACTGATTTGAACCCTCTCTGGCTTCACTAGGTACAGTATTCTTTCCTAGTCCTGAGCTGTTGCATTCTGCTGATGCGTACGTTTCCCTGAAATTTTGAGTTTATACGTCATTCTGATCTGAGTGTTCTCTGCAGAATCCTGAAACCAGTTCCAGTAGTTGCATGTTGTCAGTGATAACAACTGAATGAGCAACTTACTTGATACTTTACATTGAGCTTTGACATGGTGATCCTTGAAAATCAGCCAGTTCTCCTGGACCCCTTTTCTGTCCATGACCCACGGGATTCTTCCCACCAGAACCTTGAACAGGCCAAAGTCTGGTTTCCTGACAATCTAGGGTTATGATCCTGCTTAATTCCTTATTCCTGCCTCTCAGGATCATGAACTACTGGAGGGTGTCCAGTTACTCCTACAGCTCTTATAAATGCATTGTGCTGGATTTCGCAGCGAAAGAAGTGCTTGTCTCTGAGGCAGGAGTGACAGAAGACATCGTGTGCTGACCTTTCCGTTGGTCTAGTTCACACTCTGGAATAGGAGGCTTTACCAGTCATTTCGGCTAGTAAGATGGAAGAGGCAGCAGTCTTGTCTTTTTTTTCCTGCTCTTACCTGTTGTGGTGATGTCTCATAAAGAAGTTCCTTAAACTCTTGTGGTTAAATTTAATAACTATCTGTAAAAGTCATTTTGGTATTGAAGTCCTTTGCTGTGAAACAGAGCTTATTTGTAGCCTCCTGTGTTCTTGTTTCCATTATAAAACATTGGCCAATGTACCTTATTTGGGAGGTGGTATGAAATGTTAATACTGTGATTTCCACAGGAGAACAAGATCATCTAAATAGTAAGCAATGGGCTGTAAGGACTAGAATCCGAAACTGGTGCCACAGGCAGTTAGGAGTTGTAAGTTAAAATTGCAAGAGATGGTGTAATGGATTGGCAGCTAACGCAGTACTTGAAATTCATTTGGCATTTACATGCACGGTAAATTCCAAAGGAGCTCCTAAGAACCCTATAAAAAGAAAAAAGTGTGCGCGTGTGTGAACTGCTTGTTTCTCCCTGAAACATATCTTCTTAGCTCTAGATTATTATTTGCCTTTTTATCATTGGGAGTTTTTAAAATACATATAAAGAGGTGATTTCAATTCTTAGATAAAGTTCAGGCATTTCTAACAATATCAGGATAAGTGGACCACTGTTATCTTTGCAACTGAAGCTTGTACATTTTGTGTGAATTCATCTCAATTTTACTGTCCATGTTTCAGGGCAGCTTGCTTTTATGCAATGAATATCGGTAGACCCCAAGAAAATATAGCCACAGGTTTTATTAACAACGAAGTGAATGCCTGCAGGTTGCATGGCAGATCACGTTCAGACTGGCACTTTGTGACAGATGTGCACACAATGGCTCTAAATCACTGTGCCGATTCACTGTATTCCATATTTTACTCAACTTCCAATAAGAGTTACACAAATAAATTAAAATGCAGCTGTTGAGATCAGCAGCAGAGTTGAAGACATAAGTATAATATAACGTATTAAAGAGCCAATGCCTTCTCGTGGAAAACTTTTGAAATATATTTTGCTGGATGAAAGCAGCAGATTTGTTTCCACTGTTTGTTTTTCTTGTCTCACTTTTAATAATCAAGAACACTTGTAACCAAGCTGACTCCAGAGGGTTTTGTTACAGTTTTGGGACTGGTTCTGTATCTGTTCCATTAGTCCCAGTGTACCCTTTTCTGGTTATTTCATCACTTTAACTCTCCTGGAAATGAAATCCTGTAATGCTTTGCTTAGGGTGTATAATACATGTGCATGAACCAACCATAGTTGCTCAGAAGGTCCAGATGGGTTTAGCTCAGTTCTTTCCTTTTATGAAATTATTGCACACTTCTTAAAATCAGGATTTTGTGTAATCTTACCACAAACCATCTACGGACAACTCTATTTCAAACCCTATTATTTTATTTCTGTGTGCCAGAGAGGCCAGCTTTGGATGTCGTCGGTGTGTGCCTGTCAGTTTGACTAGCTCCCCAGTAATTTATTCTGTCTTCAATCACTTTTTATCCAGTTGGCATTGCTTGTTTTGACTGTAAGCTGCTGGCTCTGCCTTTCCCTGGATTTGTTAGGGAGTTGAGGCGGGCTTCACTCCACTGCTTTGCAACAACTGTGTTTGGTGAGTAGCATCCTTTCTTGACTAACTCCCTCATCGTCTTCTATTTCCCAATACCCCGGGATTTAATCAAATATTCATGTTGCGGTGAAAAGTATAGGCAGCCATGCAGTGGTTTCTTTTCCCTTGTCCCTACTTCATGCTCCTGGTTGTTGCACAGTTTTTGACAGCCATCAGTTAATAGAATTAGGATGCTGGAAAATTTGTCTGTACTCAGGTCTATAGACCTATTGTTGTTTAAACAACTCTAGAAAGCATAAAGTATTTCTACCTAGCAGATAGTGTTTTTCCTCTTCCTCCAGACTGGTTATAGCCACCTGTTAAATAGATTAAATTCAAATCATTTTTAATCATGTTCATTGGACTGTGGAACTGTGCCAGGGTCCTACTAAGCAACAAATGGGTTCAGAGCAGGCACAGTGCAGATTCTGTTAGAAAATAGTTCCCTCTGGTGCTGGTTCTTATGAGCTTGCCTGTGAAGGATAAGAAATCATCAACATTTCAGATTACTGGGGAACAAAAGAGCAGAAACTTGGCTTCTTTGCATCACAGTGGTAACTCCATTTATTTTGGATTTGTACCAGCATAAACTAGAGAAGAATTAGGCATAAAGCCAAATAAACTTTGTATTTCTTAAATAATTAAGCAAATCTACAAGGAGCTAAGCTGATGAATGGTTAACTAATGATAGTGAAATGATCAGACGCTATTCATTAAAGCCAAGTAATTACACCATAATCTGTATCTGCCTGTTCTCAACTCAGGAGATGTTCTACTGTTTTTAAGGCTACCTTGGAAAGAGGAACTCTAGTGAAGCAAAACAAGTTTAGTTTAAATAGCCTTACAAAGAAGTAGGCTTCCCTGGTGCGAGTATTTTGGGTAAGATTTGACCTATGATATTTTTCTCTATCTCTTCTGAAGGTTGTGATTATGTCTAACAATTAACTTCTAGTGATTTTTATTTGGGCTCCAAGGAGGGAATGTGCAAGTTTGAGCAATAAATGATTTTCTGTGGCACTGAAGAAAGATCTCATCATGTAAACTGGAGTTTATTTGGACAGTGTAGGTTTCTGCTTGTAAAGACAGAAAATAAATGGAAAAAAAAAGCGAGGGACTGAACACTTTACTGTGCATAAACAGGTCAGGTCCTTTTAGACAATTGTGCAAGACTGTTCTTCTAGGTGTTCTGTGCTGCTTATGAAATTATTGCACACTTTGTTTCAATGGAACACTGCAATACTGTGTCATGTTGAGGTGTGTTAGAAATTCAATGTTTCACCAGGTACCTGACAGGAATTACTGACAGTATGAAAGGTGAATTTTGACCCCATGCTTACTAATTATGTAGAAATAAAATCACTAACTTTTTAGAGCACAGACATTCATGATGATATATATGACAGCTTATACAGTGACTTTTCTGCTTAAAATTTTCCATTGATCTGCATCAGCAGGAATTGCACGTATATAAAGTAATGGGAAAATAAACCCATATGTGTCCTAACTCCATTTTATGTGTGTAGCAAATGCTCAGATAATCAACCTCTGATATTTTGCTTCAATGTGAAAGATGCAGCTCCAGAGTGCAAAACTTAGATTTCCAAACTCTGGCATTTCCTTGCTGAACTTGTTTATCCATCAGCGCTTCAAATCACAGCATAATGGAATCTAACATAATGACTTCTCTACTGAGTTAAGAAGTACAGTCCTTGTACAAAGGACCGTACAAATACTCCTTACAAAGAAGAAAAATAATTTTACAAGTCATAATTTGAAACTCTAATATAGGAAGAAAACTTTTTGTACCTAATTGTATGTTGGTCATTTTGCATTTTAGTTGCTGATTCTTCAGTTTTACAGGATGACATTGTTCAGGTTGCTACTAATTACGTGCTTGCTATTATGATAACTGACATCTCTCAATTTTGTTGTTATGACTACAAAGTACTTGGGAACAGGCTGATAATGCATAAAGACTGCAGCCTGTCTTGCTGGCTGAGAATCATCACTGTTTCTTTCTGTTCTGTCTGTCCCTGTGTGCTGAGTTACAAGCTGTTCGGTGTAGAGGCTGTTTGTACACTGTTTGTACAGTACTTATCACTACGATGTTAGAGACATCACGGCAATACAAATACTGCAGGTGTGTACATATATAAACACGTATAATCCACTTCTCAGTCAGTAGTGATCTCAAATCTCACTCTGCAGTAGTGTAATGCTTAATCAGATTTTGCCTTATGTTTAGGTAGTCTGGTGATCTTGTTTCAGCCAGAAAGCATGGGTGAATTGCTGTTTCTTGCTGCTTCTTGACCTGTTTGATAGCCATACTTAGGGAATACTGGTGTTAGAAATTGGCAGATTGTATTTCAAAGCTTGTACAGCAGTGTGCTTCATCCTGAAAGGATGACCAATTGTTATGATCTCAATCCTTTGTACCGTTCTTCATATTCTTTTAAAAAAAAAAAAAGTTTATTCCATTTGTTAGTAGATTTCCCATCATCTTTTTCCCTGTTTTTAGCCTTTGTAGCACACGCTGAATCTCAGGAACTTACTAAATGTATGCCTGTAGGGAACCAGCCTGTGTAGGAAACTCTCAGCTGATTAAATCAGCAAATCCAAATTGAATCTGAACCTTCTCGGGAAAGCCCAGGTTCAATTTGCATTAGTTGGGGGAGTAATAATATACTGTGAGCAGAAAACTCCAGACAGAAAGCTTTCAATGAAGAAACTGCTAGTAATTTACTTAGCCATATATGCAGACAACGCTTTGGACATCTGCAGATTCTGTTTTGGGAAGATTTGTAGCAAAGTAAATACTCTGTTAGCTCCTCGATAAAATCTTTTAACCTACCATTTCTACCATTAGAACAAATATTTTTATAATAGGGTTTTTCTTTGAACGAAGTTGATTTGAAGTCTTGGTGGATATAATGGGAATCAGATATAACTACTCTAGATGGACTGGCTTCTGTTGCATAACCTCAAATGCAGGATCCTGTCTGTGCAGGACCCCAGTTGTCCTTAACATTGACTTAACATGGTTTTCAGATGCGGGACCCATTAAAAAACACCTCAATTCTACACTCTTAACTCCATAGGCCATGCTGCAGCTCTTCCAAAGCCTAAATAGGCTCCCAGATTTGTCCAACAGTAGGAGATCTTGATTTTAATTAACTGTCTCAGGGCGACACAACAGCAAGCAAGGAATATGTACGTAACAAAAGAATTCCTTAACTAACTGCAGACATTCTTGGGAATGTTGGGACACTTATGAAAAAAACAGTAAACTTATAACATCCAGGATCCTGGATCTCTGGTGGCCTTCAAGTCTAGTTTGCTTTTCTTTAGTTGGGCTATTAAATTTATTGGAGTGGTCTGGTTTCGTGGTTAGGGAATTGCTCCCTGTGCGTAGATGTTTTTTCCATTGTGCTGCAGTTGGGGAAATTACCAGCTCTCACTTCCCATCCCCGTAATTTCTCTGCTATTGGCTGCTCACTCGGTTGGTAGCTCTAAGAATAGATGAGCAGAAATGTCATTCATTATTCACCACTGTAGATTGCTGTCTTAGGCCTTCAATCTCTTGTCTTTAATGGCTACAAAATAGGTTCTTTCATACACAAAAGAGATTTGAAATGTCTCTTTTATGCTGTTTCACAGGGAAGGTTGTGATAGAGGATTAAGACTCTTAAAATAAAATGGGGTCTATCGGACATGAAGTTTGTGATGTCAACAGGCGTGACTTCTCAACTGTTTGCAAGTATAGTGCGCCAGTAAAAATGTACGCTAGTTGTGTGGGTTCAGTGTACGTGGATCCCCACATTCCAAACCAAGCCACGCTTCAAGAATGTGATTAATATAAGAAGAAAAAAGAGAGAAGACAGAAAACAAATTGATTGTAGTTTGCATTGTCTCTAAAGTAGCAAGGCTTTTAGGTATATATAGGTAATCTCAGATGCTTTTGAACTGTAACATTTTAGTAGGGTGAAGATCAAGGTCCAAAGCCCTGTTCAACTTATGTTAAGGTAAAATGGAATAAACAGAGAAAGTATTTTTTTAAAAAATTCCTCATATTATTGGAGCGTGTTTAGGGTTAATAGGATTGACTGTCAGGTATTCTTTCAGTTACATTCAGAAGTAGAAAGTTTGTTCTTTCAGGAAAAAAATAGTTTGAATACATAAGTATTAATGGAAATGTTCAGTTTTGGGAATATGTCTCTGTGTGGTAGGCAAACTTTTTTCTTTTGTGCATGTTTTACACTAGACGGAGAGTCTGGCATGTGACTTAAAGATGGAAGAGATCTCTTTATGGAATAGATCTCTATGTTCTGGGAATTGCCACGAAACTTCAAATTGTTCTTCCTAATGTTTATCTTGCTAGACAGTATGATTCTTTTTGCCACCAGAAGCAAAGGTTCTTGCCATACTGACATCTTCATGAATGTTTAGATTGCTCATTTAGCTGTATAAGCAGTGTGGCCTTAGTGGCAGCAGAATAGTTATCGGCAGCAACTTAGCTCTTTTTCACACTTTGTTGCGTATTTGTTGTCACTCAAAAGTGGAAGGGTGATTAATCTCTGTGTTGAATTTCAGGGATGAAAAGTACTACTTTACATGTAAACCATAGTACAATGTATGTAGGTGTTATTACTGTGAATATTTTAGAATCTGCATAAGGAATATTTAAATATAATTGATATCCAGGTATTCAGGTAGATTTTTTAGGTTTCCTAGGATGTATATCTATGCTTACTCCCAGAAAAAGAAGTAAAGAGCGGAAACTTTTGAATTTGAATGAAGCATAGCTGTGATAACAGGAAAGCCTCCTCTTCCCTTGTGCAAACCATGTTCCTCACGGTCTGCCCAAGTATGTCATTTCAGTCGGTTAAGACATGAGGAGTGACTTCCTGAGATGGGCGCTCAGCAGTGTTCCTTATGAAATTAGTCAGTTCTGATTCATCAAAGTTTCGTATGAATACTGAGATTGGAATTGTATTCTTGCTCAGATTAACATCAAGAAATGTTGCCTGGATAGTTTGTTCAATGCTGCTTCACGTGATACAGGTACGTTGGTTGAAAAGCTCCTGGGGTGCTGCTTTAGTGGTGTCTCTCCACCACGGTGGCTTCCCGAGATCCCTCTTGGCAAGTTTGCTGTGTACTGTTACAGCATCAGCTCTTTAGAGGCCATGTCAGATTTGACTTGCCTCCTCGTGGTCAAATGTGATTAGTGTTTTTCACAGATCTGTCATGGGAAAATAAATGCTTAAATGAGAACATTTTGCTTTACGGGCTGAAAGAGCCTAAATTTGTATGTCAAGCCTGGCATACGCTTTTTTGTAGGGGGTCATAAAGTCTGTAGGCTGGAACACAAGACTACATTCCATCTCTGGCCCTACAGCCATCCATTAATCATTATTTCCAGTTATAAAACAACATGCTTATACTTGCTTCACCAATATGTTGTGAGGATTAACTGTGAGCAGTTCCTTGAAATGCACTGCACGTGCACGAACCAGTGTACTCGCTCTTTAAGCTGACCCAGCTCTGGGGTACATAATGTAATTGCGAGAAGAGAGATCAGTATCAATGGTGCAACAGCAGAATGGACACCAGTGAGTCTACAAGTCTTCTCCATGGTGGTCTCTTATGTTTAAACTCCAGCCTGGCTATTGCCTCCGTTCTCCTTACTGATCCTCATCTGTTTGGCACATCTCTAGGTGGTTGGATGGGGTGGTAAAGAGCAATGGGATGTTTAATTCCCTGCTTTGCCTTAAATGAAACGAAGAATCCTGCCTCAGGCTTTTCCTGCAAACCTAGCAGGTCGCTATGGATTAATCTACTTAATCAATCCGGACAAACCATTCCATGCTGCTTCATAGTAGTCAATACCTCCAGTCACTTGCCATTTCAGCAGCATAGAGACTAACGATCCTTCATTTTGCAGACAGAGATGTGCCAGAAAGCAAAAGTTGCTAAATAGCTTCTATAGATGAAGCTATAAAATCTTGTTGCCTTCATCCTTTCCCACCATCATAAGCTGGTAGCATAGCAACTGATGAAGCTGCTTGAACTTGAGTTGACCTGAAATTACTTGTTTCACAGTTTATATGTTTATTCCCGCCTTTCTACTTTTTTTGGTGCTGCTTGTGTTTACATTTCCAGTCCCTATGGGAGATGAGCAGCTTCTTCATGCAGAAAGCCGAAATAGATTTAATAACACATGATACATAAGCTTAAATAGTCCATGGAGTTAGAAACACGAGAGAGAGCTAAAGCAGGCCCTGACTCTGACTGGTGGAGAGGACCTTCTTTTTGATAGGATGTGGATGCAGTTTTCCATATCTTTGTATGGACTTGGTGGAGCCATAAGAAGGAAGAGCCTCTCATAGACTGATGTTTCAAATTGTAGTGTTACAGAACTGGCTGTTAAAGGAAGCAGTGTAGGGTGTAAATATGCGCAGATTATAGCAACCCTGGGGTTTCTCACACAGGGCGAAGAGTGAACTCAGACCCAGGTTCAGAAGTGACCTGCAACTTGAATGACTGTCGGTGCATGCACAGTCGCAGCAGTTTCTAGTGGAGAAATCAGTACGTTTTCACCAGAGTTTCTGGAAAGCTCCAGCATTTTCATCTCCCTTGTTGAAGGACAGCTGATGCTCAGTCCTTATACTTTGTGATGCTTTTGTAATTGCTGCATGCAGATATGTGTCTTATGTTAAAACCTACCCTGTTTTTTTTCATAGGTCATTTCAAGACTAATATGATATTTTAGGCCATGCATATCTGATGCATCTGTCATCAAGGGCAAGCTCCAAGAAATGAGGGATGTATTAAAAATTACTAATTGTTGTCTGAGGAAAATATATCAAGGATGAGTTTGGAGAACAGGACTTGGTTCAAGCATGCTGCACGTGCTCCTGGAGGAGTGAAATGGAGTAGTTGGGTGCTGGTTAGAGAAAGTCATGGTCTTTTTATTTTTACTGGCTTTTTGGTCAAATGAAAACTGAACCTTTTTTCTGTGTGACAGAATTTCAACAGATGGGGCTGAGATGCTCCAGCCTCAGAACAGTCTCAGTAAGAGAATGAAATTATTTCGTTGACAAGCACTTTTAAGTATTGAATTATTAAATCAAAGGGCATCACTGTCACCGTTGCATGCTCTGGCTGCATATATAAAAGGAAAGTGAGTTGTGCTTGTCTTTTCCAGAGGAAAGTATAATCCTTTATCTTCATGTGATGGTTTTAGACTGCAGCACCTGAGTTCTGCTGCCCTAAATGAGGGCATTCAGAGAGCATTCGAAGAGCGTACAGGTGCTCAGTATTATTTCATGCCAAGCAGTTCTTTGCACAACTTGCTTTGTGGCTTCCCCCTGTACAGACTAACTGGTCTGATACGTCACTGTATTTCACACTGAAGGCCAGGCTTGGAGAAAATAAGAGTAAGAAGGTAAAATGCATCTCACCTAAATTTTAATACCAGTCAAAAGAGGGAGGGATCAGGGAGCAGTTAATTTTATCTGTCTTAGATAAGTACCTGAAGATGTGTTGCACATGCTCTGAAATTGTCCATTTCTCTCCGTCGACTATAAAGGGAACCTGAGATCACTAGTACAGGCCTGAACATATCAAAGCCACATCGTAAAAGTCAGTGTATTTGTAATCAGCTCGTGGTTGCCTAACTTCTTAATGCACAGAAGTCTTTGTGTTGGGTCTCTCATGCTTCATGAAGGATCTCTGTAAACAGAATGACATTCTGTAAAATGTCATTCAGTAAACAAGCATACTACTGCTCTTGTTCATGATGTCATTTTGTAGCTATTTTGCAGTTGAAAAGCTCAGTAAATTACATGCACTTTAAACATGAGAGTTAATTGTCCATGATTCCCAACCCTGGGGAGCTTGTCATTCTTAGAGATTACCTACAGAGGCTGCCTTGCACTGTATAGGGTAGCACTCCTTTCCATGGGAAGAAAGGCTGCCTCCTAGCACTCTCAGTGCACAGGACTTAAGAATGTGTTTTGCTGCCAGTAAACAGGTTCCTACATATCGATGTTGAGCCATTAGGGAGCCATGGGAGAGTCTGTAGTCACCTTTTTTTCCGCTTTTACAGTACAAATGATGACTCAAAGAGAAGCATTCAGTTCTAATCTATGTGAGTTGTTCTAATAAGCTTTACAATTAGAGCACAGAGTCTTCCATCTAATTCACTTAATTTACGCTGGGAAATGAGATACTGTTCAACTAATCCAATGCTGTTATCTTCTTTGTTAGAGAACGAAAGCATTCTCTGAGGCTCTGGTGGGATTCACGCTAAGCTTCTGAGACACAAATAGTGTGAAATGCTAATGAAATAGTACGCTACTGTAATTCCCACTTGGTATCTGGTGCCCCTCTCCTTTAACCTATAACACAATTAAAAGAGTTGGTAGGAGGCAATGGGCCTGCACCAACTGTTTCTGGTCTCAGGGCGACTTTGTAAATTTTTGTTTAATAAGATGACACTAATACAGATGAACTTTCTTCAACCAGGGTTTGTTCCAGCTGTCTTGCATGGTAACTGCAGTGCTGTTAGGAAATGGTTAAGAGGTTTTGTATTGCTTTATAGTAACTCCTGTAAGCATTACTGTGTTCTTCTCTTTAAACCTAAGAGCCCAGTTGCTTAATTTAGAACATATGTATTCAAATCACCAAGGAGCATTTCCACTGCTTCTTAAGGGGAAAATACATAGAGAAAATGTATTCTTCATTTTCATCAGGCTGCAGCAAGTTCTCCCTTCGTATATAAGTACTACACCTACACTGTTGTGAGATGTAAAGGGACTATTGTCTGTAGTCTTTGAATTTTGTGTTTTTGGGAGTGTCAGAAGATGAACATCCTGCCAAATATTGGATCCCTTGCTCTGTTGGCTTTCTTTGGTGTTACTAATTGCTGTCCCCTGAGATCTGCTCGTCTCTTGCTTTTGATTGCTGTTGTGCTGATTCTTTGACCACTTTGCTCAATTCTTTCACATCTTTCTGGAGCGTTTTTATTTTCTCCTCCAGTTCTTGTACATGAAACGTATGGCAAGTCTCTTGTAGACAGAAGCATTAGCTCTTAAGGGAAAAGTGAGAAGAAAAAAGCACATGACATGCTGTGGCAAATGAATATTCTATATCATGGAGTACTAAAGTTACTTATCACTGTGTTAATAAATTCTGTGTTGGGAAGAAGCATCAGATGGAGAGTACTGACATTAAATTTGCTAATCCATAGAACAATATAGCAGTGTCTAAATGCAGCCCCACACTTACTGCTCTAATGTCCTAGCTCTTTGGCTAAATAATCAACCTGCCACAAGCCAAAAGGGTAAATTTCCATTTTTGTCTGTCGGTCTTTGATTATTAAGCACATAAGCATTGTGTGGCTGATGGTTCATGAGGATGAATGCAGTGTTGATTTCAAAAGGGGCAAGAAGAGACCTGCATACCCACAGGGCTGCATCCCATGGTGTAGGCATGCTCACAGAGGGTAAGAGGTTGAACTTTGCCGTGTAAGGGTGATGTTTGCCTGCTGGGACTGCTCTGTTTCATAAAGGGATGCAAAATCAACAGTAAAGGCTTTTGCACCTGTAAAATATATGAATCTGTGAAACCATTGCCCCTTGTTCTATAGGCTGTAGAAATCCTAAATCATCATCTTCTCTCACTTTCCTGGATTTTGACTTTAATTAAATATTCAAAATTGTTGATTTCAGAAGTGGTTCTGGGCACTTTTCTTTGGGAGTGGACAGACTATATCGCAATTTACCCATCCAGGTGAATTAATGAATCATTTTATTAATGCCTCTGGCTCACTCTTCCAACACAGTTGACATGTGCCACTGCTGTCAGCCTGTTACATTACTGTGAGACAGATCTGAGTGTCTCTCTGTCAGACAAAAAACTATTACTACAGTGTCAGCACAGTGAAATAGTCTTGTGCTAAATATTGTGAAATCCTTGTGCCATTTCTTTGTGCAATAAATGGAACTGGAAGTTCAGACACTCACTGGAAGACAAAGTTCAACTGCTGCATTTATTACGGTAGTAGGAAGTGTGCTAATAAGCAATACCAATATAAATACTGTCATTCAGCGCTCAGACTGCTTATTGCTATGTTGTAAAACTAGGAAGGGTACTCATGGATGCTGCTCAGTCAAGTGAATCTCTAATGGCCAGCAATAGAGAGTGCAAAACAGTTGTGCAAAGGTGACAAATTCTGTCTAAAGGATGGAGGGGCAAAAAAATCAGAACAAAGGCATTTTAACATGATTCCATTTTTTTTTTAAAACAGCTGTGTTTGCCTTTTTAAATGCAAATTTAAGAACCTATGTTCTCAATAGCTTTTAAAGTCTGTGACTATTGTGTAGAGAACTATACACATATGTTTTGTTCTGTATTTTTTGCTTAAAAAAAGTTCTGAGAAGCTTGAAATTTGGTTTCCTTGCCTTCCAGTCCCATCCTTATCCATTTGGCAAGCACAGTCCACAGCTGTTCCTTTAGGACGCTGTGAGAAAAGCTTATGATTCCCATTAGTTAGGGGAATAAGCAGTATCGTGTTTGAAAACACAGATCCTGCTTGTCAGGCAAACATCTTTTGATAGCAGCACCATCCCCACCTCTTCAACCCCCCAAAAAAACACTGTGTCTCTTCTGATCTTATTTTTAGAACCTGTGCTATATGTTGTATGCGTGTGAGAAAACAGACCAGGGCTGTCTGTGTGCGTGTTGCAACGATCTTCCTGCTGCTGTGGAGGCCTGGCTGTGTACGGGGCAGGCACAGCTGGTGTTTTGGAAGGACTTAAAGGTCATCAAGCAGTGAGAAAGGTACAGATTGGGTGGCCCAGCCAGATACAAAGCTGCTTTCCTCCTCTATTTAACAGGCATGCCAGCCTTTTCTGGGTCCTTTCTGGTTTTGTTTTCTGGTTTTCTTCAGTCCTAAGTTAAGAGCTTATTTCAGTGCTTGAGGGAGTCAAGTTAGGAATTTCACGTGTTGGCATGATTATTCAGTAACAAAATACAGGTACAGGTTAGCACTTAGAAACAGAATCGTTGAACTTCACAATATACTAGTGTTTTGTAGTGTTAGGGGTTCTTTTTGTCTAAAACCATCCAACAAATGCAAGTGAAAGCTCATGGACTTCTTCGTTATGCGTTTTATCAGATGATCTTATTATGAACAAGGAAGGAATTTTGAAAAAAAATTAAAGCTTTATTCATATAAAATCCATAGTTTAAGAGGTTTATCTGGCTGTTTTAAGATTACATTTTTTATAATTCCTTTTTCTTATGGATTATTTCACAGGAGACGGTGAAAACAGTTGATGGGGATTTCTGTCTCATGTTTCGGTCTTCCCAGTTGCAACTGAAGGATGCATGGAGCCTATTTTTCTTCCATCGTCTAACAATTGCTTAGAATTGCCATGCTTAGAAAATCACATAGAGAAATACTCCAGTAGTAGAGTAGAAACTCAGGAGCAGTTGCCAAAGAGTAAAACAGTGTTTTCCACAATACTTGGAAAGTATAGTATTCACGGCACCAAGCCTGTCGGAGTTCAAGGAGTGCCTGGACGATGCTCTTAGTTATATGGTTTAGTTTTAGGTGGCCCTGCGAGGAGCAGGGAGTTGGACTCGATGGTCCTTATGGGTCCTTTCCAACTTGAGATATTCTGTGATTCTATGATTCTGTTTGGTCTTTTTTGGTCCTTCGTGTTAGTTTCGTGTTCTCACACTCTTTGCACTACTAAACTTTCTGTCATTTTAAAGCCCTAACAGTGTTCAGCCTTCTCAGCTGTAGAGCACAGCTGTATTTCCTCTTCTAATGGGAGGAGAAAGGCACACCCCAAATTGCCTTCATGTCTGCACGACTGGACCTGCTTTGCACATACAAAAAAATCTACTCGTGTTCAGGTCCTTTCCAACTTGAGATATGCTACATAGGTCTTTTGTTTCCTTGAAAGAGGGCACCTGGGAACCATATTTTTCTGTGTCCTTCCTGATTCTGGGATCCAGGCTAGATGTTGTTCCAGTTGTAGCAGTCCCGTTCTTGGGGAGCCTGCGGCTTTCTCCTCTGTGCCCGGAGGAGGAGGGGGAGCGGCTGAAAGGCAGCAACAGGCTAGACAAAGCTTGCAATATAAAATACTGTCTGGATCAAATGGGGCTTAAAATATGGTTGATCACAGTTACATGTGTACAAGGCCATGTCACCATGTTTATTTAATCAACATCACATAGAGATTTTAATTAAAATAGTGAGCTCATAACATCAGGCTGGTCATCTGTAACTGACAAGTGTGTTTAGTTACAAAGGCCAAAAAAATGGTCCTTATTTATGTGCTAGTTTTGCTAAATAATGGGTTACTTGTTTAGATCCCTTGCAGTAATTTGCCGCAGAGTGATATTAGAAAACTGCTTCTTGTCCGGTTGGTGCCAGTGGGAAAGAGTCCATTATTTTCAGTGAGGTGGGATTGAGCCTTGAGTAGCTACGACAATGGCTGCTTATCTTAGTTTCTTAAATTTGGAAAATGAGAGCCACAGTTTAGACTCCTAATTTTCTAATATTCTGTGGCACCTGTCTTTCAGACAGTACTTAGCGGAAGATTAACGGGGGGGAGGGAGGAAGGAAAACCAACATCACTTTTTTGCGGGGGGAGGTTTAGATTTGGTCTCATATAGAGAGAAGACAGTAATGCTGGGTGTTGTCTTAATTTAAATCATTTAGGCAATAGTAGTTTCTAAACTTGCTAGGTGAGACTTTCATTGTTTAGCAGAACAAACTGCTCTATTAATTAAACTCAGTCCCGTAAATCTCTTCTAACTTGCAATCAAATCCCAAAGTAACCTGGATCATGTCGCTACTGAAATCTACAGCCTAGGAGAATGGAGTTTAATATTTCATTTGTCCTGTGTTCAGCTATGATGTGGCTTGTTAGATGTCATTCACTAAGTCTATCTTTTAATTGTCTTGCACCAAGAAACCAGTAATAAACTGTTCATGATTTATAATAATTTGATTTTTAATGAAAATGTATCTACATGCATTTCTTGAAAACAAATTTCTTGGAGAAATAACCTTACTAAATCAAAATATAATCAGCCTGGCATTTCATATCAGAAAAAGATTCTGGCAGGAGTCAGGGGACCGGTGCAAAATAAAAGCAGAAACAAACATTCCATAAAAAACTTAGCTTGTGACACTGGTTTTTTATTATGTTGGATACCTCCTACAGTTACAATTTAGATTGCTTTTTTCCCAGAGATACAATGCACAACTACTGCAGTCAATCTGAAGGAGATAGCGTGGTTCATTGTAGTTAGCCAGCGAAATGAAATTAAGTAACATTTTAGTTGATCATTTTGTATAATAATGGTTTCTGTGCATTTGTTTCTCTTCACTGAGCAGATGTTAACCTGCAAGGCTTCTCCAGAGGGGAAAGTCCCCTCTTCCTCCCATCGTGTAGTGCTCAAACTCTTCTTTTCCACATTTCTGTGGGTCCTGAATTCTTCCAGATCTCTGGGTTCTTTCAGGAATCACCTTTAAGAGGGGTTTAGAATAACTCCCATAGAACTCTAAAATCAATGTCATGCTGTAACATTTATAGGTTTCTGAGACAGAGATGTCCTTTTCGTCACCTTATTTTCACAAGAGAATAGAGTTTGTGTCCTCTGGGCTGAGGGCAAACCACATTAGTGTGACAGAGGGAAAGCTAGATGAGATTAAAGAAATTGCTCATAATCTTGCGCCGTTCAGCTCAGGTTTTCAAAACAACAAGGCATATGCTATTCGTGTGGCTTCGATATGCAAGTGTTATTTATAACACTTTGAGGGGAAAAAATAAAAATCAGGCAGGCAGCCAGAGCCCTGTAGATGTTTTTTTATTTTTTTTTGGTAGCTTTCATCAAAGGGTTCTGCTGAGATGTCTTTTATTGGCTCGCTTTTCTTTTTATCACTGAGGTGATCTTCAGCGGTCAGGTTCCTGCCTCCTCATGATGCTTTTCAGGCATCTAGGCACTCTTCAAGTCTCATGCAGGCTTTGTTTGAGTACCTTTGCTTGTGAAGTAGATGAGGCGCTTAGGGACATGGTTAGTGGGCATGGTGGTGTTGAGTTGACGGTTGGACTTGATGATCTTAGAGGTCTTTTCCAACCTTAGTGATTCTATGATTCTATGAAGTTAAGCAAACTTTGCAATCAAACATGACAGGAGGTGTTGATTTACTGGTACCTTAGAGTTTTTCTTAGTTCTGAGCTACCAAGAGCCCCAGTTAGAGTCAGTTCTAGCAGCATCCTAACTACTGATATCATTGACCATGGCAAGATCCCTAGTGTTTAAATTTGCTAGTATTTTCTCAGACATGCAGCCAGTACTTTGATTAAAAACTATATATCCTATTTTTATTTTGCTTGGTAAAAATCACAAAATGAGCAAGTGATTTGAGTTTTCCACTCATTGCTAATTGTGTCACGTTAAGCATTACGCTTTGCCTGAACCACAACACCATGATCAATGATCGTGATATTCTGCCACGTGGGGTCACAGGGCGGAGAAAGGGCTGTTGTACTGGAGCCTTTTTATACATGGTATATCTAAGTGCACTCAGTCGTCTTTAAGACATCTTTCCCCCCTCACTCTCTGTGCTGGTTTTGGCTGGGATAGGGTTAATTTTCTTCCCAGTAGCTAGTATGGGGCTGTGTTTTGCATTGGTGCTGGAAACAGCATTGATAACACAGGGATGTTTCGTTCCTGCTGAGCAGGGCTTACACACAGTCAAGGCCTTTTCTGCTCCTCACCCCACCCCACCAGCGAGGAGGCCGGGGGGGCCCAAGGAGCTGGGAGGGGACACGGCTGGGACAGCTGACCCCAATGACCCAAGGGATATCCCATACCATATGGCGTCATGCTCAGCATATAGTGCTGGGGGAAGAAGAAGGAGGGGGGGATGTTTGGAGTGATGGCGTTTGTCTTCCCAAGCAACTGTTACACATGATGGAGCCCTGCTTTCCTGGAGATGGCTGAACACCTGCCTGCCGATGGGAAGCAGTGAATGAATTCCTTGTTTTGCTTTGCTTGCGTGCGCGGCTTTTGCTTTACTTATTAAACTGTCTTTACCTCAACCCATGAGTTTTCTCACTTTTACCCTTCTGATTCTCTCCCCCATCCCACTGGGCGGGAGTGAGCAAGCGGCTGGGTGGGGCTTAGTTGCTGGCTGGGGTTAAACCACGACACCCTCCAATATCATATTGACTGTTATTGCTCATATGCTTAAAGGAAGGGAATAAGTACAAACCTTCTGATCTTTTAAAAGTGACTTTTGGATTTTATTTTAAACAGAAGTTGCTTTGTGGTTACTGTATTTTTGTAGGTGTTTCTGAATTGGTGATACTACTCCCAGTGTAAGGGGTCTGAATTTTAGTGCAAATAAAAGAAGCCAAATTCTTTTCAGTAACAGACTAAATTCTTATGAAAGATTTGGTAAATGACAGGAGAAACTGTGCCTGTGTTACAAAAGATGTTGGGATTTGGTCCTTTTGACAAAATTGTCTCAGGTCTCTCATGATTTCTTTTTGTCTACAGAACCCCCAACTCCTATCGCCCCTCCTGAGCTGCTGGCTGTCGGAGCCACGTACCTGTGGATCAAACCCAACGCCAACTCCATCATTGGAGATGGGCCCATCATATTGAAAGAGGTGGAGTATCGGACGACCACTGGGAATTGGGCGGAAACGCACATTGTAGACTCTCCTAATTACAAACTGTGGCATTTGGATCCTGATGTGGAGTACGAGATCAGAGTGCTGCTCACTCGCCCTGGAGAAGGAGGCACGGGGCCGCCTGGACCACCGCTCACAACAAGAACAAAATGTGCCGGTAGGGTTTCTACTGCTTTACAATACAGCACAGATATTTTGGTTCGCTTACTAACACATTAAGAAATGGTTCTCCGCACATCCTTATTGTAGATGTGCTTCGTCAGCGATCTGAATTGACGTTATGAATTTTGGTATATCCTGGAATATTTTACTTTTTATTCCGTAGGCAAGTGTTTGAGAAACTGTTGGTTTTTTGCATGTAGTGTATTTGCCCAACTTTCTGCTACAGTGTATGGCTGCTTTCAGTTGAAATGGGAAAGCAGATGAGAGTTTCCCAACCAATTCTCCAGTAGGCAGATCGTTCTTAAGACTAGTCTATTATAAAATTTTCACCCTGTAAGTGTAAAACAGTATATTTGTTGTTCTTGGGTAATGGTTCAGCATTGGTTATTAACAAATCGACAGTGCTATCAACTTACGAGTGCAGTGTGGTAAAGCAGTAAGCATTTAGTTTTTAAGATACATTTTTGTATTCCATTTGATGGAACTTATTCTTCCCCTCACTTCTGATAATGAAAACCTGTATGAACACTGTGCAGCATCTTCCCTTTGTCTTTCATATTGGAACAGATCAATTTTGATCCAGGGACAGAAAACGTCTGTCTTCTTTTGAAGCCATATTTGCCTTTCCAGGAGAAACTAAAGGATCATGTTCCTCATGTTTCAGATATATTGGCTATTCATCCTGTTTTCATACGTTAATCATTAGCCATTAAGGCAAATCAAGCTTTGTGCCTTGCAAGGGGATGAATAAAGCAGTTTTCTACCTAGCAGTTTTTTTCCACCACAGAACTGTCTTCTCAAGGTTTGCATTTTTGTCATTTTTGCAAGGTCCTTTCTGTGGTGTGAACAAAGGACAGAGACTAAAAGGCCGCTCTCCTTTTTCTACAACCCTCCATCCCTCCCCACAAATTAGTGGTTTACAGCAAGTGGATTTAAGTAGTGGAGAGCTTACGCAAAAGCATTCTGGTTCCAGTTGCTTTTTCTGACCAAATAGCAAGTCTGAAGTGTGAAGAATGCATCAAGAACAGCCAAATGCCATCCTGGGATAGGATTTAGCAGTGCAGTGTTAGCATTCCTCACCCACTGTCGCAGCACGAGCATCCTCTTCCTCTACCAAGAGAAGCATCCTGGCAGGTTGAGTGTGTTGTGGGGCGGAGGGGCACATCCTTACTGCCTTTCCTTTTTTCTACAGGTTATAAAGCAGTGAATTTTTAGTGTCTCCTTGAGAAGAATTGGTTGAAAAAAAAAAAAAATCTGAGCATGAGGATCTGGCATGTAGGTGTTTGCTATATTCAGCACTTGTGCATTGGTAGAAGATGGATGTTTCTGCAGCTAGGTGGAAAGCATGAAGTGACGTGGATGATGTCCTGGCCTGTTTGGGAAATTGGCACGTGCTCTGCCACTCATCTTTTGGGCTGCCACCTCCTTCAGTAGTGCGGTCAAGTTCTCTAACCTTCAGCAGAAATAACTGCAGGCCTGGCCTGGGTCTATGCATTTGCACACGGAAATATGACATGCTGAGATTTGGTCTGTAGTTCATGCATTGTGACTTGCAGGCATGAACTCTGCAGCAGCCAAACTTGCAAACTTTTCTGTATTACCTGTAAAGAATACTTGCTTTAGTTTAATTCAGGGGTTAAAAAAAAAAACAAAACAAACCTATGTTGGTTTTGTGCTTAATGATGTCTTGTTCTGGATCCCAAATTGCTGAGTTTCCTTACTCAGCATAGGTATCGACTGACATCATGAAGGATGATGTACATTATTTGTTCAAATTGGCTAAGCAGTGCCACTCACTATTTTCCATCTTAATTTACTAATGAAAATCTAACTGGAGAAGGTCATTCTATTAATGGTAGTTGTCATACAGAGCTTGTTGAGATTGATGGTGATGGCATTTATGTTTTGTTTAGGGCATTGGGTGGGAGAAATTGTAATGATCTTGCTCTAAGCATGGACTTGAAGGAAGGGAGAGACTTACCCAATGTCTAAAGATGTACAACTTCCAAAAATGCCAATTGAAATGACAGACAAGAAAACACAACTCATTATTCCAATTTCCACATGTCATGGAACTCCTTCAAAATACCCTATTTTGAGGATAATTGCACAATCTTCCCCGGTAAAGATTTTCAAAAATGTGCTGAACGTAGAAAACAACACTACTTCCTTGATTTTTCTTAGAGTACCCAACGAATAACATCAATGAAAATTGAGGGGGTTTTTAAATAGTTGAGGGATGAGTGATGCTGCTTTTTTCAAGTGAATTTTTTGGTTCTTTTCTTTGTCATTACTTTTTCTTAGCAAGAGGAGAGTACCAAACTCCTGCGCATTTGTATGCAATCAGTAGATGACTGGAGTAGTCCTGGTTTAGTGGCCTGTTTAGTGTTGGTACTGTGTTTATTAGCCCCTCTAGTGAAGATAACACAATTGACTGCGGAAGTAATAGTAGAGAATAGCACCCATACCGGAGAAGAAGTATATACTTACTTAAATTGCAAAAAATCAGTATAACTATAAACAGAAGGTGTCTGCAACCTTCCACAATGAGAAGCCAATGTCCCTTTTACTAAATAATCTCTTTAGTATCTGTTCATATAGACATTGTATACTTGTGTGCTAGGGACTCTGAGTAACTACTGGCATAGCCTTCAGTTTAGGCACACCTTGCGATGAGATTCTTATTTTTTATTTTCATCTCTAAATTAGAAGAGGATTTGGGAAGGATCATGCTTTTCTTCCACTTCAAATCAAGCAACAGAAGCTCATTTACAAAGTTACAGTTGTCTGTTGTGAGTTTTCTTGACTGTCAGACTGAGCAAAAACATGACCAGAATGGCTCAGCAGGAGCTTAGAAAGTCATTATACCATGACACAACTCTTATCAAGATCATTCGTGATTTTCAGATATTTGATCAGAGTGAATGGAAGTTGTTTACATGGACTTTAAAAAGATTTTCATTATATAAACCCCATAAAAACTAATTATGAAAGGTCTTGCTCTAAATGAGCACAAAGAAGTTTTATTAAACTGGATAATATCTTATCTAAATTTCTATAAACAGTAAGTGCCCAGGCATCCATTATCACACTGGTGATGCTTTTGTTTTTTTACAGGACAGCATTACAAGACTTCATTTGTATTTGATGTTTAGAAATGATACTGAAAAATAAGTCCCAGCTTGCCTCCTTCCAGGAAGAGCCAACTGCCAGAAAATATGGCAAACCCGCCTTTGTAAATGAATGATTTTGTTGCTGCTGTTGTGGGGTTTGTGGGTTTTTTTTTGTTTGTCTGTTTGTTTGTTTGTTTTCCCCATAGATTGTGATAGGTTGTGACATGATAGATTGTGACTTGGGGCAGGAGAAGATTAAATGACCTTGAGGCACAAAACTGTAAACTGTCAGTCAGAGGGAAGAGTCGCTCAGCAGGGAATGGGGAAAAGAGAAAGACTGCTTAAGGTTAAGACCAGACATAGGGTTGAGGGGTGGTTAAAGGAAAGGAAGACATAAAATACTAGTTTTTACCCCCAAAATAGGTTGGGGAAGATAAAAGGATCAGAATAGTGTATTTGAACACAGTTCCCAATAGTGCCTAGTAGTTCAGCACTGGGCTTCTGAGTGTGGTTTGTTTTAGACATCCTCAGCAGTTAGACAGAGCTCTTTGAAATCCTTGTTTCATGGGCTTCATTCAAGAGTATGCTTTGAAAAACTGTGGTTTGGGAAGCTTGGGGCTTGTTTTCTACTCTGCTTATTTTCTATTCCCCTGGTTTTTTTTCTTTCTCCAGTTGCCACAGAAAGGGAGAACAGGGGAAATGTCCTTTTTTCCTCTGGTGGATGGGAAAGAGAAGGGAGGACCTTGCAAAAGAGGTCATCATTGTGTGTGTGTCACGGGGAAAAACTCGTCTGAAAAGTATTTGCCTTCTAGTGGGATGAACTTGCATGAAAAGTAAGGCCAAAGAGTAACATATAAATGAATATTAATAAAGGGACAGAGATAAGACTTTCTTTAAAAATAATATTTAGACCTGGTTGAAATACTATCTGAAAAAGTGATCTTGAACATTTGCTTCTCTGCCTTTTTGGGTGACGACAACAGGTGACTCGTAAGAAGAGGAGGGTTTTGGGACCTTGAGGCGTGGAAGCAGGAAGCTTCCCAGCCTGACAGGAGCGTTGCTCGGTACGGAATGGGGCGGGGGAGAAAAGGTTCTGAGAAACCTCGTAACCTCCCTCCCCCCAAGAAAAGGTGTGGTAATGACTCTTCATAGAATGAGCTTGTGATAACAGGAGGTTTGTCCTTACATGAGGAAACTCACAGACCACAGGCAACCTGTCTCTTAAGATAAGCTGCTAGAGACTGGGTAATGCAGCAGGAGGGTGTGATCAAGCTCCTGGAGAATGGAGTAGTTGTCAAGATCAATACTCAATTTTTGTTCTTGGCCTAGGGAAATAAAGTTAGTCTTGAACGATGTGGCTGAATTCAATACTCCTTTTCAAAATAGTCAGGATAAAGTAGTTGACATAAATACAACTAATCTGTACATTCAGAGTTTGATACAGTATTGCAAAGTAGTTGGAAAATCTTTTCCTTTAGTTATTATTAAAAGGTATTTGCCATGAAATCTTGCATAGTTTGGAAGCAGTAAGCAGCTTTTCCATTGTTTTGTGGTTTTAAGACTACATTTTCCTTTTTTATAGAAATGGTTTTGCCTGTTACAAATGTTAGAAAAAGGAGGTGGTTGTATACTGTTATGAAATGCATAAATCGAACAACCAGAAGGTTGCTTTGTCGTGTGCTGAGTTAGTATGAGTTGTTACAACAACAGGTTCAAAAATATTTCTGATTTAATTTTAAGGTGATAGCTCCCATTAAATAGGAAACATTCACATGTTAATGTTGAAAAATAAGATTCAGGGTTGCTCCACTGATGCCTTTTTTTTTTTTTTTCCAAGCTTACAAAAAAAAAAAAAAATCCTGGAAAAAAATCTGGTCTATGAGTCAAAGCACTACATGAATGGCATATCAAATGATTTGAAAGAGAATTCTGTACAACTGACGTGTAGGTATCATTAGAATCACTGTTTTACAGACTAATTTAACTTGGAGTTACTCTAAGCCTTGTCCTGAAACGTACATTCATTTCCCTCTTAATAACAGTTAAATTTTAATTCTTAAATCCACTGTCTTCTATAACTTTAAATGTAGACAACTGGGAAAATAGATGCTTATTTAGCAGGACTGCCTACTTTTGAAAAACCCTTCTTGTAGAATATTAGTAGTGAAGGAAAACCGTACCTGGATTTCTTGTTTTCTGTATTGGTAAATGCTGTGAGGGACTTTCTTTTCTCAGCTATAAGACTGCAGCGCATGTTCTGCTTGTGTTTGGTTTTGCTCTCTTGCTAAATTCGCTGAAACAAAGGCTTGTGTAGCACAATGAAATGCACTTGTTCTTCTCTTGATAGCGCCTATTCCCAAGAGCCGTGGAGAGCTGCAGGTGAGCTGTTGAGAATGGCATGATCTTGTGTCTGAGTTTTGGTACGTGGATCCCGCAAAGCCTGTGGGACTGGTACCCATTTTAGTGACTTTGCTTAGCTTGATGACTGAAACTCTGTTTTCTTTCCACCTCAATAGCCTTTGGCATGTCAGCTAGAGAGATAAGAATAGAGTTATAAAAATATGATACTCCTTTTTGATCCTTGATCCCCAATTTGTGTTTGGAAACAGCCTGGTATTGCATCCTAACAGCTTAAGTCCTTTTGCATGTAAGATGATGATTTTCCTTGCCAAATTGATTAAATAGATAATAAAGGTATCTTGATTTCTGCTTTTTTCTTTTCCCCTCTTCACTTAATTTTTGAGGGAGTAGAAAGACAGCACCTATGCTTTAAATAACAGCTGAAAGAAAAGGTGAAGTATTTCTTGATGATAGGCATTTTGTGGCTATGAGCTTGTCAGAGTGGTACACTTTTCTTGTCTCTATTTGTCAGGTCTCAACTTCTGTTTATCCCATAATGTGTACCTTCTGACCTCTTGGACGGTATAGACAACGCTTCAATTGAAACTGCAGAGCTCTGTAGGAAGCAAAGTTTCTCTTCAAGTTGCAGAGGTGCAGTTGGTTGAATGTATAGAGGTGTTCCAGGCAAAAGATGTCTCTGAAGAACTATCAGTATCAAGTTATGGATGTATTGGCTGTAGAAACGTGGCCAAACTGGAAAGATACCTTTCAAAGGACAGAGGATAGATTAGATCTATGAATTAGTTACTGGGAAAGAATTGAAAAAAAGAAGGAGCTATATTGTCCGGGATATAACAGCAGTGATGACCTATATGGAACAGAAGGAATTTGGGAAGAGAAAGGGAGGTAGTTAAATGGTGAAAGGGGAAGCAGAGTGTTTTGGTGCACTTTGGGTGACTGACTGAATGCAGGACTCCTGAAAAGCCATATTGTTGGAGCTGACAAGATACTTGGTTTGGCGTGAGGCCATGGTCCATCTGAAGTTCAGGCACTAAATTCAGTGTGCTGGAAAGCAGCAGTGTACAGAGGGGAGGCTGGGATTTACTGCTGGAGTGCAGCAGTGTGCCATAAATCTGATATTTGTTTCTAGCAGTGACCAGGGCCTGAAAATTCCTGAGTCTAGCAAAGCATATGCCCTATTGCCTTTAACCATGGTACATATGGTGAGGAATTTTCTTTATCCTGATCCCTGCAGAAGATCGGCTTTTTGTACTGAGGCATGTGGATTGATTGCCCTTATCCTAGTCTGCATAAATACAGTTGTGAATATAAAGGCAGCCATAATAGTGCTTTGGTCTGGATTTTTTTTTTCCCAGAGGGATTTTGCTCTTGATGCATTTAAATTCTAGGGATTTATTTTTTTATCTGCAAAGGCAGTTTGTTATCCAGAAATGTTTTTTATTTTTATTTATTACGATGAAGTCTAGTTATTCATTTCCACATTACACTGTTTCTGCTTGGTGGTATTGCTGTTTAATTTAATGTCTTTCTATAATGTGGTTTGAATATAGCATTATATTCTGAGCGGGCAGTCTGGTCGGTGAGATGACAACTTTCATAAAGGCTTTCATGCCACAAAGAATAGTTCTCGCAAATGATGGGACCTCATGACTTCTTACAAAAGAAGTGAACCTGCCTAGCACTTATTTTCATGCCAGCTGAATTTAGGACACTGTTCTTTTCTATATTTCTTGACTCCTGAGGTCTGTCCAGGTTTCATCCCAAATAGCCTGAGTATTCCTAATCTGAAGATGTAAAAATGGAGAGAGAGGAGAAAACAAAATAAAAAAGCCCAAAACAATAACAACAACCCCCCCCATTCTGTTTTGTTGAACTCAAAGAAATCCCTGAGCACCGGTTGACTTAGTGGCACTGTAGATTTGAGGCAGTTAAACATCTGGGGTGTGCACAGTACTTTTCTAAGTGAAAGCAGTTTGAATGAAATTTTGAGTGGAATTTTAAGTGAATACAAACCACTTTGATTTTTCTCTTGTTGCAGTTTTTCCAGGCTGTATTTCTACTTGAAGTACGCTGGGCACGCGTGAGGGCTATGTACAAGAAGGTCACTGACAGGAGAGTCAAGTCCATGTTAATGGTTTCGGATCTTCCAGACTGGAGCCTGGGCACAAGTGGTGCACAGAGAACCTAAACCAAAATTATGTCTACTTCTGCGTTACCAAACCACCTCGGGTTAATCAGGGAACAGAGTTCTCATCTTTGTGTACCACACAATGTTGTTTGAATTTTCTTGTGTGCATTTAGGTAATTGTGTGATTCCTCTTTTTCAGCTCACTTAAAGAAACTGTGGAGGGAGGGAAGCAAAATAAGCAGATATTTGATGTGTTAATAGCTTCTTTCCTCTTTGCTTATGCAGCTTCATTTCACCATCTTTGATTTAAGGGTGTATCCAGTGTGGTGCTAAAAATGTGACTTCACAGGACTATATCCTTAGCTTGTGCAAAACTGGCACTGCTTTACCAAAGTCAGCATTTTACACCCGTCGAAAAGCTGGCCCACAATTTGCAAAAATGGGCCAGGCATTTTTTCTTGATTGTCACTCAGTCCCCTGCTAAAAGCGATTTATTTAAATTGCATGGTGTCTTTTAGTCTTCACTTAAGTGACATCTTTCATAAAATTTCATCCTTTATGACCATATTATTACTGTTTCTTTTAGTTGTTTGAGGGTGCGATGAGATGATCGTTTCCAGATGTCGCTTTATACGAGCGTGAGAAGCCCAGTAAGTGGGAGGCAACTGGAAAGGATAACGCTCTGTGTGTATTCTTGCAGTGCATGTGTTAAGCATTGAACTTCCACTGAGGAGTGACCGAAGGGAGGTGTCTGTTTTCCTTCTCTGTGTAATACATACCATAACTCATCCTGGGAGTGAAGTGACAGATCCAGTCTTGCAAAGCATTTATTAAGCTCTATGGATTTGCATAGTCATGATCCTATCTTTGTCCTGGGACAAACACTGCTCGCTGCTTCCTGCTTATGCTTCTCTTTTTGCCTTTCCAAAGGCAGCTGCAACATAAATGCCTTTCATTTTTAAATGTATTTTTAATGTACAGAAGTCTGCATTAAAAAGCACTCAAATAATAAGAGGCGTTTTAGAGTTTATACACTGAAAGTGCCCAATTTCAAACATTTCAAAGAATAAAATGCATGTTAATTGGCTTTCTTGGAAGCTCTAACATATAATACAAAAGCAAGGCAGGGGCCAAATGGAAGAGCACACTACATTTTTAACCTCACATTAATGCTTTTAACCCTGCGATATTTGTAAGGCATTTAGGAACAGTTTTTTTCCGTACATGTTTAGTTGTTTTACATTTTATCATAAATATTTTACCCTTTTATTTTTCTCCAATGGACTCTGAAATACTGAGATGAACATGACTTCTTGTTTAACACTTGCCAATTTACCCAGAGCAGGGGTGTTGCACAGCTTGAAAGGAAAAAAAAAAAAAGCATGTTGTGCCTCAAATACTGCTGCAGAACCAGCAGGTGGAGTGTGAGAGTACAAAACCATTGCTGTAATGGGGTGCGTGCCTGTCTGCACAAGTACGTTGCATTTTCATACTGGTTGAGCTTGAAAATGGAATTTTATTTTATTTTTTTAACCACCTATTCTGTCCATGGGCATTTCTGTGGCCCATTATGTTACAGTATCTGAACATGACAAAACCAAGAGTGAACCAGAGATCTCATTCCCCTTTGGGGGGATGCAGGATCCCTTTGTATCTCAATTCACATTCCACAGGTGGAGGAGCAAAGACCCCCAATCTCCCCAGGCTTTGGAGTGCAATCCAGGTGATTGCCGTGGCCATGGGACTGGGTAGGGGTTATAAACTTGGCCACCATTTTAATGATTTCTTACTCCACTGAGTGCAATGAGGAGAAAAAAAAAGGAGATGCTTTCAACTCCTTTTAACTTATTTTTCCTTTCGTTTTACAAGAAAAAAAAACTTATAGGCTTTTTCTTTTACTTTTTTTTTTTTTTAAGCTGGACTTTTTAAAAATATGAAGCAGTGGAACGTTTTATGACTTTAGAAATAGTATTCAAGTAGACCATAGCTGTGACCATATCAAAGTACTGAAGTATTGCTGGAGAGGCATATAGGCCTGAGCATCAAAATCAGACTGCCAGTTGGTATTACAATATATTTCGCTCAAGATCCGCAAATCCTCATTTTAGCTGCCAATAATCCTTCAAATTATTAAACTAAAATCTTGGTGCAGAGACCATTTGAAGGGGGTTTAAAGTGAGACCACTACTCACAAGATAACAAAATCTGAAAGCCGTAACATCACAGTTTCCTCCCTGTGTCACTTTGAAAGGTTTTCTAGCATTTACTAGAGAATGAAAAAGAAGCAGGAGGGAAGTAGGTCTTGCAAATAGATCCAGACTTCCAGAAGTTGATTTGTCAATTAATGAAGTTTGATGAAAGTCTTTGGTGAGTTTGAAAGATTAGATTATATATCAAGGAGGTCCGCCACTTTGAAGATAAAGCCTTCAAGTGATAAATTTATTTTAGTAATGTTTTTAATAGGAAGATAAGCTGTTGGCATTAAGTTGTCTTTTTTAACAGAGGAGGGAGTGAGGCAGAGGAGTGGGATGCCAAATTTAAAAGAAGGAATGCTACACCAAAGGCAACCTTATGTATGAACTACTGTATGTATATGTGTAAAACCAGTTCTTCCCAGTTGGTTTTATTCTGCTTAGATTATTTGTTAACCTAGTGTAGGCATAAATCTTTCCACCTGCTGTTCTATAGGTCACTTTGCTATAATGTTTATTTTTACATTCATAATAACATTCTTCTGCAAAAAGATCCACGTGATTCTTTTTCCTGGGCAGAAAGAATCCCATTGTCACTAAAGAAACTGTACCTGAAAGCAAGTCTACAACTGTGATGATTTTCTTCTTTCATACAGAATTAAAACCGTCGTATGCCAATTCAGACAAAGCGGATACCCTTGCTGCTGTAAGAGAGCCCAAATGTCTTCAAGTTGTTGTCCGATACATGCAATAGATGAAAATACCGGTGTAAAGTGTTGCATGTTACCTTCTATAATCTATAGAAATCACTATGTTGCATCCTATAATTTCCTCTGTGGTGACAGGAAGGGGGTTTGGGTGATAAGCGTTAAGTTTCTTGTAAACACGGATTCCCACCCCTCATCACATATATTATGGGCTTTTTCTTCTAAATCACTCGACAATGCACTCCTACTAGTTTCAGTTATAAGACTTCCCTTTCCTTTGTGAAAATTCAATTTTCTTGATTCTGGTCTCTGTCCTACTTTTCTAAAGAAATCAGGAACCACAGAGATGAAAGATGAACTTTGCAATGCCTGACATAAAATCTACGGAGTAAAAATGAGTTTTGTATCTACTGCTGGTGTTCCCGTTTATGTTCTAAAGCTGTTTTCAATAGTTGTTGCTTGCAGTTAGTGTTGTGCATGCGAACTCCAGGTACGCACCTTCTGCCAGCCTTCTCCTACTGTCTACGAAAGGCTTCAGCAATTTATAGCTTTCCCCTGATCCAGCTGGCACAGCAGAGCAAATATTTACTTATTTTCACACAGAAGCAAATATCTCAATGTAAAAGAGTTGGAATCGCACTCTGTACAAACAGGTGCTTCATATAATATCGGCACATTATGCTGCAACAGATCAGGAATTTGTGCTGAATCTTCCCAGCCTCTCACGCTGCTGGCAGCGCGGTTGGACCGAGGCTCACGGGTTAGTGTCAGTGCTCCCCGGGGATCGGACTTGGTTCATTAGTATGAGCAATAGTTTGTCTGTCCTTGTTTGTCTCTGCGTATGTCTCAATGTAAAAGATGCTCTTGCTTGTATCAAGAAATAATCTCCAAACCTGATCATGGTGGCCTGTGCTAAAAGTAATATTATCTTGTTAAAGTACTCCTTAGGCTGTGGAAATGTACCTGTGTGCTGAAGGCATAATCATTATCAGCTTGTTATTCCTGCCTTTTCTCTGTCACAGGGGTGTCCCTGGGCAGTAAAATGCCGAGATGTTTTAAAAGTCAGTGCTGTTTATGGATGGAGGGGAAGGCAGAGCATTGCCTGTGTTGCGCAAAGGTAACATTGTTCAAAGTAAGACGTAAGAACCTAAAAAGAAAGGAGTGGTGGGATATTTTTACTCTATTGCAAAATACTTTAAGAATTCTTTTCAAACAACATACTGTTTGCTGGGGTGTATGTTTTCTGTTCTGCATTGCTTCAGTGCTGTTGAGTTTCTTTGGTCAGGAAAAGTGATTTTTTTTTTTTTTTCTGCTTAGAGCAATTTGTGCTAAAATATTTGCACTTCAACACCTTAGCTTTGTGCATTTCTTGTAACAACAACGATTAAAAATGGAGGAACTTTTGCTCATATGTTAGTTCTTAAACCATAATGTTCCAGTAGCAATCAGATCCTTTGACCACCTCCTCTCATTTGCAACACACAGCAGTGAACCATTCACCCTTTCTCTTATTTATTCAGCTTGTTAGGGTAGAGTGTCTGCCACGAAGAATCTATAGGGCACCTGGCACAGTAGATCCTTTTTTATTTTTATGATGGAGCACAAGCTTGTCTTCTGATTTCCATGCTGGGTGCCCAAGGGTTCATCATCCACAGCTGTGTTCTAGCATTTGTTCCATTTAGAAGCTGATTTTAGAATGTTAACACCACCACCAACATGCCAAACTTTTCCAAAATGATAGGAGTTAAGGGGAAGTAAGAGGAGTTGGAGAAACTCCGAATATACCTGAATCTCAATTTTAGATGACGCAGATGACAGTATAATGAATTAATATTAAAATCTGCATATGTTTTGTGAAACGTTCTGTTTGTCTAGCAAAAATGACTGAAGGCTACTTAACTGCTATCTGCACAGTCATGCTGGGCATTTGCATATGTGCAAAAGATTGAATTTTCTGCTCAAAGGTCCTTTGCCATGAGGTCAGCACTGGGTGAGGTTGATGGGAATGGGACGGGTCTTCATTTAAGTATCCTCCAGAGTACTTAGGCTTCAGAAACAACAACATTTTAAAGAACGGGTAGTGAGTTTTGCTTTTTTCAAATTCACTTCCCTCATTTGTAGTATGAAAAAGGAGCTTGCAAGTAATTCAGCGTTTCTTTCTGATTGCTGTGGTGTGTCCATGATTACCTAATTTCAGATCTGGCAGTGTTAGTCTCTGCAGAAGTACTTATGAAATCACAGTTTAAATTAGTGAAATAGAAGGAATTATGAGGCGCGCTATGCTGTTCATCTTACAGAAGTATTATAATTTTTTCTTGTATGAGTATTAGGAAGGATGATGTCAGAGCACTATGATGGTGTACAACTGGTGGGGAGGAGGCACCAGAGGTTTCTGCAATTGCATCTGAGATCTAGAATTGTGTATTAGTTTTTCAAGCCAAAGAAACAGCCCTGCTCTTCCCCCGACCCAGGGGCGTGGGGTCTCGCAGCCCTGAGGCAGGTCTTCTCTCTTGCTGCTGCACAGAGAGGGGACTGTGGCCCAGCTGCCCCAGGACCTGAGGCTAATTGCCCCCTGCCCTGGCCAGTCTGGTGTTTGAGGTGTATGATTTCTCAGAGTGCTCAGCTGGGCAAACTCTGGCTTTACAGCTTTTGTGTTGGGAATGGCCCATCATTCAAAATGCACATGACAGGGTTTTATAAATTAAATCTAAATTAAATGACATCTGACTGCTGCTATGAAGCGCACAAAGATTTAGACATCCATATACATTTTTTGGCTCCCCAGTCGCTGCTTCATTCTTGAAGAGGTTTTGCATGTGAGGCTGTTTCAGCTAACTCAACTCTTCCCTTCAAATGGTGTTTTCTCCCTCTGTCTCTGAGTTCTGAAATCAGGGTCCAAGCTTCCTCCTACATGACTAAAATCTATAAACCTTCAGTCCCTGTAAAACAGCTTTTCCGCACTCGGTGATGTATTTCTTTCGCTGTAGCAGCTGTCCTCTGCTAACCATCCCACTTGGCACAATCACTTTTATCCGTTTGACCACTTTCAGTTGGATTGCTTAGACCTTTTCAGTTGTCAGCAAATCTTAACAGTTACTCTCTTAACCCAGACATGCCTACCTAGACATATGCGTTTGTCTGCTGACCACGTATTTCCCATTACAGGTAAATAACTCTAAAAACAGGTTATCCTCTAGAGGTTAGGGGAAAAAAGCAGGACAAGATTAAATTGCTGCCTGAGTTACAGACTTCATAAACATCATGCAGAAATCTCCTGTATTTACCACAGGAGGACAAAACCTGCCACACTCTGCATGAGATTTGCACAGGAATCATGGAATGGTATTGCCTCTGATCATGTACTTGAATGTGTTGACAGATAGGAATGTTTTTAAACACAAATACCTTTAAGATTTTATGAACAAATCCTACCTTAGGTTGTCCCCTGGGTTAAGGACCAGGGTACTGCTGGTATATCACCTTCAGCATTTTCTTTAAATTTGTCTTCCTTAAAGGAGTCAGGCTGAAATAGCAACTTGTAGCCTGCAGCACTCCATCTGTTCCCTCCTGAGAGCACGAGGACAGTGTGAGATGCTCTGGGCACCCTTCACACCACTGCACGTTGCCTTGTGTATTTAGAGCACACAAATAACAGTAACGTGGTCATACTCTGGGCAGCAGAGCTGAGCAGTTCCCAGATTGTGTTGACAGGTCTATCCTTAAAAATCCTTTCTGCTTTGCGTTTGTGATATTTATGAGTGTTACAGCACTGTTGGTCCAAAGAGCTCAAAAATCCTGAGTCAGAAACCAACTACCTCTTTCCCCACTCCATACATAGTAGACCCTCACTAAATTTGGTCTGTTTTTTGTTTGTTTTTAAACCTTCCTTTTGCTTATCCTTTCATGAGTATATGACAGTCACAAATTGCTCATTCATTCTCCATGCAAAACTGCAGGCATTGACCCCCTGCTTCCAGGCTGCCGCCTGTGTTCCTCCTCTCTGCTACATCACTCCACCTCAAGATGGAAAACCTTTCTGCAGCGGCAAAACCAACAGCTGTGATGTGATGACCTGGCAGAGGAAAATGGGAGTTCATTTCAGTGGTGTGGTGGGTGCATGTCTAGTTCTGTGAATAAGGAGAGTAAGGTAGGGGGCAGGTTGCTAAAACAGCTTTATTGGATCTGCTCCCCGTTTCCCTTCATGTCCAGCCCCCAGAGAGTCAACAGATGGTGGGATGTGGAGCCAGAGCTTTGTGCTTGGCTGAGAACCTGGCTGGAAGCGCTGTTCTCCAGCCTCAAAAGGCTGCTGAGAAAGCAGATTCCCTCACTACCTATACTTACTCTTTTTGCTGTACTGGAGGGGAGATGGCAGAAGATCTGGTGCCTGTTCCAGAGAGCCCCATAGAGCACCAGGGACATCTTTGCTGCTGCTGGAAATATGTGGTACTGTGGTCTCTGCTGGTCACAACTAGCTCAAACAATTCATTTGAGCTTTCCGAGTTTCTTACAAAGGTACCCGCCAAATTATATAGCTTGCAATAATTTTAGCTTTGCGTACATTAAAATACTACCCTGGACTATCTAGGGAGCCTTGTTCTGGGTAGTATGTTGTCTGCTTGAAGAGAAGTGTGGGAGCCTCGGGAACTGTGCCAGTCAGTGTGATCTGCAAAGCTTTACATGTCCTACATCGCTGAGACAATGTATGGGTGTCAACATGTACCATACTAGAGAGACATTTATAAGGGGAGGTTTGTCACGAAGTTTCAGAACAGCACAGCTTCTTGGCAGCCGTCACATTGCATTGTACCAGGTTTTTTGTGTATGGTGGTTTTTGAGGGTTTTTTGGGGTGTGTTTTTGTGGTTTTTTTTTTTGTTTGTTTGTTTTTAAATACAAAGCTATTATGGTATTAATAATATGCGGTGTTCAGTTTAGAGGGGAGGACCAGTGGATGTCTGCAGTGCTGTTCACTGTGGATATAGCAGTGCTGGGTTGAGTGCCGTTCAACTTTTACATTACCATCTCTCACTTCTGTTTCCTTTATTTTCTTTAAATTTTATTATCTCTCTTTCTTCTAGTGAAAAAGAAGTGTTTGAATTTCAGAGCTGAGCTGGTGCTTCATCCTTGTGGGAATAAGAGCTCGGCTTCTCCTCCCTCAAAGCACAGTCTCAGATCTCTGTTTCCTTTATGTGCTGTGCCAGCTTTCAGCTCTCGGGTGCCTGTTTGCTTTGTTAGGTGGGTAGCGAGTCCTGCTGCCTTCAAATTCTAGGTGTTGTCCTACGAGGATGAGGCATCACGGAATAGTTTTTTTCATCTTGCAGATTGTGTTGTCTGTAAGACCTTTGGGTTATAATTAATCTTAGGAACTTGATGGCATGGTATAAAAGGCATTTTCAAATAATTTTCAAATAATACTTCAACCATTATAACGTTCCTTGGTACAATTTCATAACTGGGGGGCAAATCTCCTGAAGACCTAAACTTAAAAAGTTGTGTGTTTGTAGGGAGGGGGAAATAACCCCTGAGTAAAATGTATGGCAATTAAATATCTAAGCAATGTCATTTGCTTAGAAGCAGCTTTGGGGAAGATCTCATTATTTGATATCATATAATGTGTTCTTTATAATAACGTAAGTTGGGGACATTTTGTTTCTGCAGTATATTGTATAGAGAAACTGATGCCTGCTCTGTGTGTGTGTGCACACACATGTAAGTGCTCAGTAGAATCTGCCATCTTGTGTGTTTATGGTGTGGCAACCTGATCTTTGTCTGGGGCTCATACGTCCTGTTACAATACTAATAAATACAGAAAAAGGCATAAAATGTGGTAAGATCATTGTTATATCATTACATTAAAATTTGGCGACTCGATGAATGTGCGGTGCCCTTTTCCATTCTGCATGTGCATACACAAGCAAGCAGACACACACCTACCTTTGTGAAAGGAGAGGGTCCAACCCCCAGATACTGCAATTCACTTCAGTGACATGTCTCCCCCCCTGCTTCCATAGATAATCAGTGTTATATTGGTTTATACAGTGCGTAAATATTTATTTATTTATACCCTGAGACTCCTGTCTAAAAATGAAAAAGGTATCTGAAGATTGTTACTGTTTTCAGTGTGGCTGAGGCCGAAGTAGCAGATGAAAGAGGAGGAATCTCCTAATTATTGTCTAATTCTTAGCATTGGTGTTCAAGTATAAAGTGTTAGTAAAGTAATTAAAATGGAGAAGAAGCAATGAAACTCTCCTGTTGTCAAGTGTTAAGCTTAACACGTAACGGGAAAATACAGGAACTTTCTGTTAAGCTTTCTATGTTAATCAGTACTGAGGAGCCATTTTCTTCATAATAACATCTGCAAGTATCTATCAATAGCGTGCAAGTGTTGATTGTATGTTACAATACTTCATTTTAATTAGACTCCATAGGAGATAGTTAAAGGGTTGATGGGGAGAGATATTGTAGGAGTAAATATTATGGCACATTTGGAAACGGAGAGCGTAAGAACGTGTTGGCTTCAGTGTCTGATATAACTAACACTCTGCACTCTGGGACGCACTTGTCACTGCTTTGTAGAAACTCGGTGATATATCGCATTTCAGTTTGGTGAATCTTCCTTAGGGGACTAGTTTGTCTTTGAAACACCCTGGTGAGGCAGATGCAGCAAGTCTTGCCTGCGTTAATCAGCAGCTGCCGGGTCACGCTGGCAGATGGGTCGTGATGTGGGCCCTTGGTTGGGGGGCAGATGTCACCAAGCTGGGTGCTGGGCCCAGACCCAGAAGAGGTGAGCGGGGGCCGGGGCAGGTCGGGGCTCAGCGGCCCGTCTCAGACTCGCTGTGACGAAGGAGGTTCCTTCCAGAACGGCGCGGTGCGGCGAGGGGCAGCGCGGCGGGCAGGAGGGGACAGAGGAGTGCCTCTCTCGAAGGAAAGACAAGGGCATGCGCTCGAATAACTGTCCCAGTCCTTTAGTCCCAGGATCTGGCAGTGGTGCTTTTATTGCCATTTTACTTTTATTTGTTGATTGATTTCTTCTTGGCCTGTAGCCCGTTCGGTGAGTCTTTAGCCCTTTGCATTGTGCTTTATTGAAATTGGAGTTCTTTTTCTTGCTTTTTGGATGTAACTCATTGCAGGGTGAGCAGGCTGTGGCCTTTATTCACTCTAAAAACTAAAAACAGACTCTAAAGCCTAATTAGAAAACTGAGCAGCTTCCTTCCTATCCCTGCACATGGTAGGGAAAGTAGTTTCAATGAAATAAGTAACTTGGCTTAGGTTCTAAATATAAATAAATAAAATAGTGGCAAATGTGGATTTAAATCTGACTCCTGGCCCAAGCAGTAACTATCACATTTAAAATGCAGTGCAGGTTCTCATCTGGATCCTTCGTTACTGGTTCTGCCATCCCAAGATGAGACAAAATGAGGTTTCTTCTTGTATAGTAGGTGGCAGTTTGAAGCATTAACTGCTGTGGAAGAAGATTTGAAAGGCAATTTCCCTTCTCAATTTTCTCTTAAGTTATTAAAATTCATCTTCGGTTCTTGAAACATCCAAATTTCTGTTCTGCTTAGGTATCTGGATTGGAGATCTTGCAATTGTTCACTGCACTGAATATCCCTTAAATTTATGGCAAACTTTTGGACACCATTTTACAAATTATCTGTGATTCTACAGATTTATCTTTAGAAGTTTAATTTTTCCCCTGCCAAATCAACGCTAATCTCACTATGAACTGAGTTTAAAACTACTTAAACCTGAAGCTACTTCTTTGCTTTTTACTTATTAGAGTTTTGCACTGCTAAGGCACTTTCTTCTTACTTGTCTGTCTTCGGGTTGGACATATTCTGACTCCGTAATCCTTTGCTTTAATACATTGTTCTCCAGTACTAATCACTCTGCCAAAGTGAATGGAGTGTACTGTTTACTCATCTGTACCTTAAAAGCACCTGTGCGGGAAGTGAAGAGACTGAAAGTTTGTCTTAGAAGAGTATAAAAATAACTTAATAACTGTGCCACCTTATTTGAATTTAAAATAGCTCTTTTTTAATTTGTAAAAGCTCATGGCAGGAGTTGTCAGACTTTGGGTGTCAGAAGGGTGATGAATTTGTGTGGGAGTGTGGAGGCTATAAGAATACATAGGGCTTTCAGTGCCTCTTTTCTTTAGGCAACGTGTGGAAGGGGAATAGCCTTTTGTCATACTCATGTCACATTTTATTTTGTTTGAAGACTGATGAGAGAAGAGAGAAATCTGGCTGTCAAGAGCAGCCTGTCTCCTCTTGCCTCTTTTTTGTTCCTCCGATCCTCAGTTTCCACTGTACAGAAGAGGCAAAGCTCTTGGCTGATCCAAGCAAAAGCACCTGGGGGGGCTTTTCTTCTGGCCTCCGATGCTAACTGCCCCCGCTCACACCACTGACTATGGACTCACGCAGTGATGTACTCTCACCTCTTCTTAATATTGGCTCCGTGCCACGCTTGTTTTTACTAGTTATCTTTCACTCTACAACCAATTTAAGTGTGAGCACTCTCTGATGTGTTAATTCACCTGGGATATGGGAGCTGTGTGTGGTTTTTCTGCCTAGACAATTACCCTAATAAATGATAATTTAAAAAATGTAAGGTAAATCACAACACTCTCTTCAAGATGCTACAATAATACATTACTAGGAGGTGAAACATGGATATAGGCAGTATTTATTTACATCCTAGCCATGACACTTCTCTGTCCTGGAAGAGACTGTTGGCAACTCTGACTGTCTGTCAAGTACAGTAGAAAAGTGAGGGTATGAGGAGGTTCACCTTGTTCTCTGAAGTTATTTTGTGCTTGAAGGCAGACACTAAAAAAGAAGGTTAAATGAATGGTGAGAACCTCTTCTTTCTTTCCTTTATTTTTTTCTTCAATTGTGCCTGTAATTGTGTGCTGCTCATTAAGTAGCCAAAGGCCTTTTGAATACTCCTTTCATTCAAGAAAGATGCCAGACAGAGATGCTTGTGAAATAATTATAGAAAATGAGTGTTGATGCATGTTTTGACTCTGCTGCAGAAGTAATTCTGTCTTCTCTAGTTGAAGTAATTACATTTGTTTCTAAATAGAGGAAAAGAAATGGTAATTGTCAAAAAAATGCATAGATCTGACTCCTACCTTTATGCAGTGGCAGATAGAAGGGAAGCAAAAAAACTAATTATTATATTAGTGTAGTCATTATTGTGTATTATTCATTGAAGTGAGGTACCGTTATTAAACACATTAAGTCGTGAAAGATTTGTGGGATTTACAGTCTCGTTTGCCTGATGGTTACTTTCTTTAGCACTGTGGAGTATAAACATTTTTACAGTATGCTGGATTAATAATGGATTTAGTGTGGATCTCTGGAGGAACTCACTAGCCATTAAGTACTTGAAAAAAACCTTTTTTTCCAGGTAAAGAAGGTTTTAAGTTATTGTAAACTAGAGTCCTCAGTTAGGGAAGCAACTAGACTACAGCTTATATTTCTATGCCTATCATGTTTCTTCTCAGTTCAGATGGACAGAGGGGTAAAATTGTGCTAGCAGCTGTGATGATGCATTTTCTACTTTTGGAGTGGGGTGGAACTGCCATGTTTTACGTGGGTCAGGAAACAGCTGTGAGACGGCACCGCTGCTGTTACCCCCAGGCAGCAGAGACCTGGAAGCCCTGTCAGTCAATTCCCATTTCACCCTCCATCTTTTCAAAAGGATGAGAAATACGGTTGCTCACCCTGAGACTAAGCTCCCTGAGTTTTTGTTGCAGTATCAAATGATGCGAGAGCTTACTGCCTTCAGTGAGGACCAAGGGGTAAGTATATGTTAGGGACGAGAATTCAAAAGCGCTGTGTGGGAAAGCTTAGGTTGCAACTAACTGCTCAGGCTTGCTGATGATGGATGCTGTTCTCTTTTCTGTCATGAATATGGACCTTGCAAAAAACACCCGTATTCCTGGTCCGCAAGATAAACTAAAATTCCTAGAAATATAGATGAACCTACAGTGGGCTTGCCAGCAGCCCTGGCAAGAGAGACACTTGCCAGAGAATACTGCTCCTTCTATATGAAAACACTGTGTCTATCAAAATACAACAGCCAAAGAAAACATGTTGTTGTGCATGTCATAGGTAGCACAGCACTGTGGGAGATCCACGTGTCCTTGCAATTACCGGCTGGACAGGGAATTACCTGTAAGTAAATGATGGCTGCGCGGCAGGAGTAATTTTTCCCATGTTGGCTTTCCTAAATGTTGTTGTGCTTCTGCTGACCACAGTGCTTAGCCAGGCCTTGGTGAGTTCAGAGTTGCTTGTGGTTTAATGTGCTGGACGCTGAATTGTCCGTCGTGCCTTGCTGTGGTACGTAGTCTTTTTTATTTTATCTTCAATCCTTCACAGTCTGGGGACGTAGGGAAGAAATCTGTTCTTCTGGCCCCTGCGATTCTGGTGACTGCAGCTACCTAAGATGTGAAGGTGTATGGAGGGGATCAGAACGTGTCAAAGTAGCACTCTTCAATCATATTTATATGAATGTATATTTAACAGTACATCAGTCTGGCATCATGGGCTTCTGTGGACATATACTGGTAATGGACACTTTTTGCATTTCTGAGATCTGTGACGATTAGGAAAATTCTGCATCCCCCAGTGGGTCACTGATCGTGGCGAACCTGTCCATGTAAAATCACCTAGCAGGTTCCAGGATTTATGTCGTCAGCTTGCTGTGTGTTTCAGTGTTCAGTTGCTAACTGCCCTTTGCATAGTGAACTGAGCAGCAAAGTAGGCAACAAACCTCTCTATTCCAGACCACTAGCAAGATACATGTTAGATTTTAAACAAAAATTACATTCTTTGTTGATTTCAGTGACCGTTTATCATCTTTCAGAGTTGAATTCTATTTGTAAGGTGATTCTTCTTTCAATTTTTAAGGAAGAACTGTCAGAAGTGATGCAAGAATCCTCCCTACTTTTTGGAGAGCAGAAGGTCAGAGTCCTAAGGGGTTTGTTTTGGCATAAAATTTTGATGAGTTAACCAAACCACTGTGCAGACTTGCATACAAATCGCCCCTTAGTGAGTCATGAAATAATACTCAATACTCTATTTTTTTTTTTCTTGCTTGTGCTGGAAAGCTTTGGAAGACACATGATGCTGTCAAGACTGTCAAAACTTCAGAGAGTCAATTTCAGCTCTAAAAAAAAAAAAATACAACTCCTGTGTGAATGGGAACAGGGAGAACCTGGCACTCTCTGACATCAAGGAATGAGGAGGGTGTTGAGAGATTCCCCCTCTCCAAGATCATGAGCAACATATGTTCAACTTGTTTTTTTCTTGTTTCTTGGGGAGTAAAAAAAAAAAAAAAAGACCATCTTTTTCCCCCAAGAATTTCTATACTTGTGAAAGAAAACAGTATATGCTGAATTTTTGTGCTAGCAGAGTTTTAATGGGGAGGAATGTCTGTCTCTGTAACTGGCTTCAGGTCACAGTGATAACATTGAGTTATGGACTGGCAGGTGCAAAGTCTATTTGTGGGGTCTCATGGACGCCTGTGGGTCACTGGAGCTTCTTGGAAATGCTGTTTTCATGCAGAAATTTAATCACCCCAACATCTGCTGGAAGGGCAGCATGGCAGGATACAAGCAATCCAAGAGGTTTTTGGAGTGCAGCAGGGATAATTTTAGGTTGCAGGTGCTGGATGACCCAACAAGAGGAGATTCTCAGTTGAACCTGCTACTCATGAACAGTTTGGGACTCGGAAGGTTAGTGGCAGCTTTGGCTGCTGTGACCATAAGATGACGGTACATACGGTTCAGAGGGAAGTGAGGCAAGTGAGTGGCTGAATAATGGTTCTAATAAGGAGGACAGAGCCAAGTCATCTTGGAGATGTGTAGTGAGAGGACCAGAAGAAATGGATCTGTTCAAATTTCAAAGTTGAATGTAACTTTGAAGTTAGCTGTGCTTTGGGTGGGAAGTTGGTCCAGATGACTTTCAAATGTCTCCTCCAACCTGAATTATTCTATGATTGGTTTTATTCCTTATTTGTCGTGGCGTTTAGTGGGGTATATCACAGGTTGTTGTCTCCTCCTTTAACAGGAATCTTTAATTTACTGTTCCTCTTACTCAAAAAGCTCATTCTTCTGACCAGGAGTCTGAGTTCCTTCATGCTTCATTTTTAATGTTGTAGTGTCAGCTATTAGTGTGTGTTGGAGGGGGGATGATGAGTGAGGAAGCTGCAAACTAAATCAAGGACCTGACGATTTTGGTCAAGGGTTGAGGAGAACTGGGGAAGAATACAGCAATTTATGGTCATCCTGTCAGGGGATTGATATTCCTACTCCAGCCAGACCAAAGCCAGTTGTTCTCCCAAAGGTGTCATGAAAGTGGAGGGCCATACTGCATGAAGAGCTGCTGCAGAGATCTTCATGCAAATATTTTTCTCTACACTGTTCTTCATGACCTTTCACTTTGTGTTTTTAACTCTGAGGGAATGGCATTTTGTGTTAACTCTATTATGCAGGCTTTATAAAATGCCTGAGCTACCAGATGGCTCACAGGCTACGGAAGAGCAGCTGTATGAGGAATGCAGTCATTTTACTCAATGGGGAGTTGCATACACTGGACTTTGAAAGACTCCATTTAAGGGGAAAAAAGAGATCTTCAAAGCCAGCATTTTTCAAGTAAATAACTCTTTAGCTTTGATATGCCTGCTTCATGCTGCCTTGTCAGTCTAGAGGAAAGATGTACCTTAAATCAAAGTGGACAACTGAGAATGAAAGCTAATAAAAGATTACAATAAAAGAAAGGAATCCCTGTCATAAGAAAAAATATAAGACATGGTTTTATATCCATTGCAGCAAGCATTCATAGGAGTGAAGAGCTCATGTACAGTCTGGGCTGAGATACTTTTGGTGAACTTTTATCATGTACTTAAAGCTCTGCAGAGCGATGTGAAAAATTATAAGGGGGGGGGGGAAATCCCCCACCACACAGATTTTTTGTCACCTTGCAGAATTTCATAATGTTACCATTATGAAAGAAAAATCTCTAATGGGCTGATACGTGTTTTGCAGAGCAGGCAGGTACACAGTGCATAAGCACATGGATCAAGATTCATTAACCTCATATTTTATAACTGAAATCAAAATGATTAGTATTTAGCAGAGCAGTAGGCCACTGACCCTGAGCAGTCCTGCAGAAGCCGTCATTACATGTGTGGAGGAGGCAATAGTATGTTACTATAATTGAGAGCATTTACCACTTTTAAGGAAGTTTGTTTGAGCTCCTGGACTTCAATGAGCATTTCAAACTAGTAATCACTGCTGAAAATAGATTAAGCCAATTTGGAGTTTAGTTCTCTTTCTCCAAGTACTCCAAATTGCTCCTGGTTTGAGGTAGGTAGGTGTTTCTAGCTTGAGCATGTTTCCACGTCTAACTCAGCAGTACAGCATAGGGGTGCACGTACATTGCTGTAACCCCGAGAGAATCTGTGATGTTTTAATGCATGTGGCTCAGTGGCATGGCTCTGTGTGACCCTCAAAGTTGCTGGTTTTTTTACTAGAGCCTCAGAGTAGAGAGAGCAAAGGGGATTGTCAAGATGAGTCTATTCAAGTACATGGGACACAAGTGGAGAAACAAATCTGCCCTTGTAAGAGTACGAGGTGTGTTACAGAGGCGGAGATGTGAGGTACAAGAACAGGATGAACACAAGTCTGTCTAAACCTACTTTTGAAACCTTGCAGTGCATGGAGGAGAATTCAGTCTGACCTGCCCTGGCACCACTGCCACGGGCTGTTTCTAACTCATTGAACAGAAGAAGGGGCAGAAGGGGTCCTCCTTCCCGTTTGGTGACTTTGTTCCTTTGCTTCTGAGTTCCGAACGGTTTGTGGGAAGGGGGTGGCTCAGGTAGAGGACTGAATTGGTGAGAGGCCTGGGAGGACAAGTTTGAAGTGTCAGTGAAAATACAGACTAAATTGCTTTGCTTCCCTTCACTTCATTTTCCCCACCTATAAAAGGAGGATGAGCAACACTTCTCCTGCTTTGCATGGTGGGAATGAATATGCTGAGGTTTTGTTTGTTTGTTCTGGCTACTGCAACTGTAGGGACCGTGCAGTAGCTGTAGCACTTGTGGTCCTGTTGCCTTTGGTACAATAAATAGCAACTGCATGTTACCGCAGTGACCTTGGTGTATTCAGCATTTCCAGTGTTCTTCCACTGGGCACTATTTTGGTGTTTGTTCCCTTCCTAATTTGTGTAATGCTGTAGCACAGAAGATGTCAGGACAGGCTTACATGCACAAAGATTTAGTAGCATCTGTTGCTAACGGCAATGAAAGTAATTTTGGGGGTAGGAAACCACCAACACCCTCTCGCAAAAAAAAAAAAAGGGGAAAGCAAGAAAGGAAAAGTCTTCTCAGTGGCCAGCTGGGAAGAGAAGCGATTAAATCCTCCCCCCAAACACTCTGCAGCAAAGCTCTCTAATACTTTGATATAGGAACTATGTATTTTCATCAGGACCTTCTCAAACTCCCTGTTGGTTGCAACTGCTTGAGTCGGCGTTAGTCGGGGTTTGTGCTGGTGGAGCACGTTTTGGGCAGGAGATGTTGCCTGCTGAGTTGAGCTAATGGAAAGCCTTGAGACTCTGTATGTGCATGTCCCATGTGGGTTCCCTCACTGGGGCTGGGGGACAGGAACCTTGTAATTATGGATTTTCCACACCATCTACTTTCCTAGTCAGGAATTCTGTAGGAGAAGGTGGTAGTATGGAAAAGCCCTCCTTCCAGATAAACACCTCCATGACAGGTAAAACTGGACGCCGCAATTCTGAAGCAGAAGAGCACGTGGTACTGTGAAGAGGAGGTTTTGGCTGACCCTCAAAACATTGTTGGTAGTTTTATCTTTTGTAGGGAAGGATTGCAACAAGTTTTACCTTTTGCAGGCAAGGGCCCTGCAACAAAGGGAGACACTGAAAAAGCAATAAAGCAATAGTATCAGCACACCCCTCTCCCGCTAATGGCCTGCTTTTTATACACATCCTAGAAAACCATTCTCACAGTGGGGAGAATTGTCAAAGATTTCCAGAGTATTTCATGCTGAATTGCAACAGAACTGTGCTACACAGTCCTCTGAATGTCATAACGACTCATGTTTTCAATGCAAATGAATTAATAATGGTTTGCCACTTACTATAAATAACGCCCTATTTCCTCCATGTAACTGTGCAGAAGATCATGTTTTTGGCAGACTGTAGGCCCAACGGAGCTGTTCCTCTAGAGACCCTGCGGGCTGGTAGAAATGATGTGTGCATGGTTTTAAGCATTGAGTATCTGGGAGCATTTCCTGGAGCAACTGGTTTTTGCTTCCTTTTCTTCTGTGGTCTATCCTACTCTAATAAAAAAACCCCAACAGTCAAGTGACCAAACTGTGTTTGACAGAGACTCAGTTCTGGAAAAATTGAGAGGTTGAACCTTAACCAGTGAGTAAATGTCGGATAGAGGCTGGGATTCACCAGCAGATAAAGGAATGGGTGAGGAATGGTACAAGAGAGGGCAGATCCATGAGGGAGAAACAGTAACAGATGCAGTATGCTGTATGTAAAATATGTTATTTTGTACTAAATATTACTGTTTCTCTATTAGTACTTCTTTTATTATTGTGTGTCAGTTCTTCAGTGGCTTTGCATGAGCATAGACTTGGCATTAACTGAGTTCTGTCCAAGCTGATGGAGCTCTGCTTGAGTCTGGGTTACATGATCAGATCCCATTGAAGTCTGAGTTGCAAATCTTCAAGGATGGCACTTAGCAAAGTCTGGGGCATCGCATAAATAGTTTCAAGATATAGAATGTATTATAGGTGATGCTCATTACCATGCTGCAAAGCAGTAGATTGAAACTACCCAATATAAAATGTCTTGGGAAATAAACTCTGTCCATGTTGTGCCTCACCAATCACACATGGCTTGTTAAAGCGGTCAGGGGAAAAAACTGTTCTATGCTAATACGCTCTGCTAGAGGAACAGCCTGGCTGAGGTATGGAGATAGCAGCAGCACTAGTCAAAGGTGCTTTCATCAAGAGATATTTGCAGGCTCCGGTGTAATCCTTTGAGAGCAATGATTCACTTGTAGCGCAGGCTGCTGTGAACTCTGGTTGGGAATCACGTGGAATAACTTGTCCCTGAAATTGCCTTAAGCGCTCCCTAACACTTTAACCTGGATTGGCAGTGCATAAAGGTTTATTTTGAGAGGGATAAATTTGGTGGCAATTTAGATGTATGGCATGACCTGGTATTTTTAAAATCTGTTGTTCTCAGCCTGTAGTGATCTTAAACCAAAATATGTTCAGTGCTGCAGCATACTGTCTACAGCGATATACGAAGAAATGCGTAGGTTGTGAAGTGTTTGTAAATGTTTTACTTTAATTTTAGAAAAAACATGTAGTAGAGAAGAGAAAAATAAGGGAAGAGAGGTTGAAGCAGTCTTCTTTTTTTTTTTTTAATAGGGAAAGGACAAGTTTAAATGTCAAGGCCATAACAGTAATTAATTCAAAATGCTTAATTATAATATTGTGTCCAGATTTGCTCTCCAGGCCACAAAGCCAAATATAAATTAAATTGCTTATCACTGAAATGTGGCCACTAAGAGACTAAGACATAGTAGGCATTTTTACTCGAGGAACATTAGGTAACAACCAATAATTTTGGTTAAAACGAGGTGGAAACATCTCCTAAGTCTCTATTTCCGTACACAAGAAGGCAACATCTTGGTATATGTCACACAACTGTGTTTTGCACCAGCCAGAATGGCCAGAGACTTGCCTCAGAATGCTGGGTGTTGCACTGGGGTGAGGTTTTGAGGGTAGCGACGTTTACAGAGCCATACCAAGGCCTCACTGGTGTCTGTTTTGAGTAAGAGAGTTTGTCAGCAAACAATGCAGCATATTCCAGGAGAGCAGGGAAAGCAATTATCTCCTCTGGCACCCTCAGTTCAAAAAACAGCAATATTGTGGGGCAGGGAGCTAATTGCTCCATCTGTTGCGTTGGGCCTCTCGGAGGGAGAAGAGGTCTGTCTGCCACATTGTCTGACACGCCGAAGTGAAGGGTAGTCTGTCCAGACAGGCTGGGACTCGGGAGCAGGCATGGGCAGGCTCTATTGGAAGTTTAAAGTGCAATTTTGCTGTTATTGCATTGGCTTTATTATAACCTTAATGATTTTCAGTACATCATCGCGGTAGCCAGAGTTCTTGTGTGTGTTATCTGTCAGGCTGGAATCAATGAGATTCGTTGTTTTCAATCAGAACTTGTGTTGGATACGTTTTTCTGCCTGTTGGGTCAGTATGGTCTTGAGCAAAGTAAAGCTTTCTGTGTGCGCGAACTGCTGTGCAAAAATGCATTATAGTGTCTGCACAAATTGCCATGGCCCAATATTACATCTACATTTGCAAAAAAGTCCTAAGTGTACGCCAGTTTGTATTGAAGGTCTATTTTACTTTGTGTAAAAAATGTGCATTGGCTTTTCCATCTTCAAACTTGTCCTGCAGTGTCTTTGTGTCCTTATACATATGTATGATGTTCTGATATATATTAGCATTGCTTTGTAATCTTACGTTTATGAACTGCTTGGGGATTCTGGAATGGCAACTGCAAGATATTTGTGAATTAAAATCTGGACCGAGCTGTTTACTGGTAAATGCTTTTTGTCACTGCTCACATTACCACTTAAAAAGCAGAAAGGCCTTAATGCACCTTTCCCTAGCTCGCATGCGGAGCTTCAGCTTTCACCCAGTAGGTCGGCACTCCGCACCAGGCCTCTGGCAGCTCATATTATGGTTTTAGGTAGCTTAAAATAATAAGAACAAAATTCAAGCCCTAACAGGGAGAATTTCTGTTTATTTAGAGTTTAGAGTTCCAATGTCAGTTAATAGCTTTTACTGGTCAGCACCTTCCATTGTTTAAAATGCCTGTGAACATCCTGCTTCTAGGCTGCGAGGTGTCTCGGGTGGTGACTGAAAAGTCGTGAAGGCCTGGGTTTGTATCATCTGAGCCACCTTCCATAACAGCACTGCATTCTTATTTCTTTCTGGGAGCTTCTTGGTTTAATACAAATTGTAAAACCTAGTTTTATCCTGTTTATAAATGGCTGCTGACAAGGTTTGTCAGTCATTTGCAGCGTAGACAGAAAAGGAAAAGGAGGAAAATTAATAACACTCAAATGTCATTTGCTGCCTGGATGGCTTTAACGGGACATGGATGGGAGCTGTGGTTACACATTTCTGGGTGTGTAACCTGGTCACGTTCAGCTGAAGATGTGTTTAGGCAGATACATCCACAAACTATGGTGAGATGGCAGTGGGGTTTCTTTCTCAAAACAAGAATGTCCTTTTGTGGCTATATATGTAAATATTAGCATTGAACTTGGTAGGGTAGTTTTGTTAGGGAATGTGGTTGAAGGTGAGATCAACGTGATCAAGAGGTGTGGGAGACAGTTCATTATTCTGTCTCTCACAGGAGGAAAAAGAGCTCATGAAGGCTGAAATAGCAGTTGGTTATTGTAGGCACAGTAGTTTTGAAATAACCAGAGGTGGAAGGGCCCTGGAAGGACTGCACTGCTTCTGACAGTGCCATCTTCTTTTGTCTAGAAAACTGTACTCTTCTGTGTTGTGTCCAATCCAGGTTTAGATTACTAAAATGATGGGGTTGTCACAAGGTGCTTGTACAGTTGTGGGTTTTAGTTGCCCTGTGCTTTTGTTGCTTACATTATACATACCCCTAAAACTTGAGCAGCTCTGCTGCTTAGCTCATCAAATGTATGAACTCCTCAGCACCAAACTTTGATCTTCGCTGTGTTAGAGATTTAAATGATAAAGCAAGTCTGTGATTTTCTGTTGAGGAGTCAGAAATAAAAAGCACAAATTTAAAGAGCCCAGGAGGTTTCTTAGTAGTCTAACATTCTATTTATGATACTTTATTTTGCAATATGCTCCACTTAAATCTCTCTCCTTCTCTAAATACCGTCATTGAGCCTTCCAGCCAAAGACACAACGATGTGCTTTGTTTGCTCAGACTCGGGCTACTGGGGGTATATGCAGAGAATGCAGAACTGAAGCACCAGCTTGAAGCCGTCTTCCCATCTGGCTGGCGCAGGAGATCCAGGGGAGCAGCTCCCTGCCTTCCCAGCTAGTTATGGGATAACAGGACTGGCCGCACTGGGAGCTGCTACCACAGTTGTTCTTTGCTGTTCCACAACTTCTCAGCCCCTTTTGTGGTAGTAGCAGAAGCAATGCGAAGAGTGAAGGCTGCATAGCTCTGTCTTAAAAGTACCACTGTCAGAGGTAAAAAGCACCTTAATACAAGGAGCTGTTATCACCAGGTCCCATTTTTTATGTCCTTGCCTGTAGCAGGTCCTAGTATCCCTGGAAGCGGGTGAGGATGCTCGTGTGCAAGACTGAATCGTTTCCCTGAGCCACATTCAATGCGCAGCTTGTGAGCCGGGCCATGGTGAAAAGGTTAATTGACTTTATTGACTTCCTGAATTTTTATGTTTTTGAGGTTGAGAAAAGGATGAGTTACATTTCTTATTTGTAAGGTTAATTTTTAGAATTTACAGTTTATGTGAGTGTGCTTTTAGATGAATACTGCTATTTTCAACTGAAACGTAAAAATACAAAGATCAACACTTTAGAGTTGGGGGGTGGTTCTCAGTTTGAAGTTAAAGATCATTGAACTGGCTACAGAAGAAAAACAAATCCAGGTTTGCATTTAAGGCTGATTTTTGAGGAATTGTTAGCTGTAGTAAGTAATATTGATTTATTTTTGGAGATTTAGAGAGTTCAGAAAGAGCACTTTTCATCTTGTGCCTTGTCTTGCCGTCACACAAAGGAAAACTGAGAAAGACATTTTCCTCCTGTTCTCCATACCGAGGTACATAACTTTGACTAAGCTATCCAACTGAGAGACATCTTCTTGGCACCTGCAATAGTGGCTGCAGTTTATTCTTCTCAAAAGTTTCAAACAACCGTGTTCCCAAGTGGTGGGGGACTTCTTCCAGGTCAGGGATTTGACTTTGTTTAAAATGTAACAAATATGTGCTGCTTGAAATAGCCTGTAAGAAAATATATTTAAATTAAAGCAAACAAACAAAGCCAAAAGTCCCAAACAGTTAAAATATTTTTAAAAACCCAAGTTTGTAGGTACTGAAAAAATTCTCTCCCACATTTTCCCCTATATGAAATGGTTTTCATGAACTCCATGCTATTTTTGTTTAAAGACTCCTGAGTATGTGTGTCCTTACTGGCTGCTACAGCAGGAAGATCAGTGAGGAACAAATTCTTGAGGCTGAAATCTCAGGTACCTTCCAGTAGAGCTGCCTCCGAAGAAAGCTGAAGCATCCCAACGCAAGGTGCATAGGACAGAGGAGGATTTTTGCCTACCATTGCTCATGTGCTTGTTTTGTTGACACCAGTTTCCACAAGAGTCAGAACTGAATCCTCTCATGTCACCTCCACAGATCAGGAGAAAGAAAAATCTGAGGCAAATAACAAAACATGGTTTGATTTTTGTAACTTGGCATAGAACAAACATGACAAGAACAAGCTTGTTCTCTTTTTTAAAAAAACAAACAAACAAAAAAACTTAGGTGCTTGGGCATTCTGTGAAGATTTATTTCATGTGCAATAAAGCATACAACCTAAGGAAGTAAGGCTTCTTGTAGAGCATGGCTCACTGGAGAAATAAAGTAGGCAGACATATGCACAGACAGGCATGCATGTGCATGTATGCATTCACATGGACTTTAATAGCTCCTTTTATATATACGAAAGTCAATGACATGTAATAAATGTGACCTGACACGCTTTAAGTAACTCTGTGATTTGGTGGTGTTCCATATTCTAAAACTTGAAAGCATTTGCTATAAAGAGGTTTTGGAATATAGATGGTCTTGGCAGAGTGAACCCTGAGCGTTTGATTGGCTCAGAGAATATTGCAAACTAAGTGATAAGAGGAATTGCATAAAGACGAAGTTTCAGTTCCTGCAAGATGCTTGGATAATATAAAGGTGCAGATAATTTCACATTTATCTATTTTGAATTTTGATTCATTTCTGTAGATGTTCTGTTGATGGAAGTGTACGTGTGTAATCTGCGTATCGGCCTGTAAGGAGGAACTCATTAATTTACAAAGCTTTCAGGGAAACCTGAGCATCAGGAGAAGAGGAGCGGTGCCCGACAGGCAGCTCTGGTGGTGAGCAGATGGGGCTCTTGGCTCTCCTTCCTTCCCACTGTCATGCCCTGCCAGTCTTCATGGGACAGGGACCCCTTTGTCCTGTTGTTTAGCACTTGTGCACAGAATTCCATTAATAGCACTTACCTGCAGTGTTAAAGACCCACATCAAGACCCTTTTTAACTTGCTTTACTGTCAAAATTTGTTATTTGAAGTCTGCTTGGACCAGGCATTAGATGGAGACTTTCAGATAAAGGAGCTGTGTGGAAGCCTCCAAGCATCCTGCATCGACTGCTTGTCGTCCCTTTCTGAGCTGGGGCAGCAAACCGTTGCCCAGGAACTATCAGCAACCGTGGGACTGAAAGGCAAGTTAAAACGTGGCCAGAGGCATCCTGGCAATTCAGGCCACGTGTTTTTTCTGTGCACAGCAGTTGGTAAAAGCTGTGGAGCCGTTAAGAGGAGGCACTGGGGGAGCAGCCTGTGCTGTGAAAGGGCAGGTTACAGTCAGAGGAGAAGGGGAAAATGATATCTTCAGGAACACTCTTTGGTTTGAATTGGATTATTGTCCTCAAACCCCATTGCCAGGTGGTATCCTGCATGCAGCCAGCAACTTTGACTTTTTAAAGTCTCTGTATGCATATAGCTTAAAGAATTAGGCCGTATTTGCATCTCAGACCACAGAGGAAACAGAGCAGACTATACAAATCCTTTTAACAGCAATATTTTATCTGTTTTGTCATAACCAGACACAGAATAGCAGCTAATCCTCTCTTGAAAAGATAAACCCTGAATGATCCTGCATCAGTGACCCTGAATCCATGGTTGTTCCTCGAAGTTCAGAATGGGAATTTAAATGTGAAACAAATCTGGTTCTACATATATGTAGATAGGTGAAAGAGGAAGGAAACAATGGCAGAAGGGATAAATGGAATGTGTCAAGTACAGGCAAATGTACAACACTGCAGCATTAATACAGCGCAGTGATGGAGCCATCAGTAGTGGGAATCCACAGAAAAACAAGGCTAGGAAACAGCAGAGGTCTTTTTTGCTATTAAGCGTATGAACCTTTAGGCTATTCCCTATTAAGGGCATGCAATGAAACATTCTCAGCTGTTTCCAGAACCCATTTTGTGGCAGTGACCACAGCAATATAGTGAAAGCGTTGGCTACACTTTATAGAGGCTTCTGGAACCATGAGATACTTGAAAAATACATTGGAGAAATGCTTGAAAACACTTTGGGTCTGCTCTCAGGCCACTACTGTAATGTTGGGTTGCTTGCTTCTTTCCTGTATTGTTCATCTTTCCTTTTTCTGTGTACTTGGTTCCACGCCAGTCCTGCAGTATAGAAAATCAAAATGTCATTGATGACAAAGATGTTTGAAGAGCCAGTCCGTGCTGACAGGGAGCTGGGTAGTAGCCACTATGTCAGCACTATCCTGTCTCTGTAATTGAAGATCATGACTAAAATAAAATTTAGCAACACATTTTCCTAGTTTCTGAGGGTGGCTGAAGTTGAATGTATTTTGATGAAGTCCAACTGCATTGCTCTGCCTTGTTCTTTTAAAATACTTCATTAAAGTAAGCAGTCATTTAATTGCCCTTGCAGGTCAGTTTTACAGCCTGACTGTCTTTCCCATCCATCCCTGGAAGTCATTGCTACGTTCTAAGCAAGGTTTCCCTTTTCCTCTAGTGTTGTATATTAAATTACGCAACCAATTGTGGTCTATTTCCATATCTTGTTCTATGTTTCTCTTAGCAGTTGTATTTCAAACTGTACTTAAATAAAACGGGTACATCAATCATTTTCAAAGGAACTGGTGTTGGATGGGAAAAGGATTTGATGCCAGTTCATTGTTTGACCATTTCAACCCTTCCTTGCTGGCCTTGTGGTCCCTCAACAAACCCTGTAAATAGTCAATTACTTTTTTTGGCCGCAGGGTCTTCTGCTTCCTAAACAGAAACTGAGTGCTTAGTATGTTTAAATGCTTGGAAATCCAGTGATGTAAAAAATTGGAACTTTATGAGTGCTGCAATGTGTTCCATTCAAGTAACCACTTGTTTTCCTTTGGCCACAATAATACTGGTTTAAAACTGTTGTTCATCAGGAAAAATGATAGCTAGCCCCCTGTGATCATGCTTTTCATAAAGTACAAAATATAGGGTGACAAATACAATTTATTAGAGGATCCAAAAAGGATATGATTCTATACATCGTACACGAGAATAACCGAACTGTTCCTGAGCATGCAGTAAAATAACTGGCATACAGAGTTCAGTGTCTTTTGTTGAGTCAGCAATGTGTATTCAACACTTATCGATGGGAGGTAGTGTCTCAAGTCATGTGGTGGAGAATAATGTTCAGTCTGAAATGAATAGCTAATTTCAGATATTTTTGTAGTGGGTAAAGAAGCTGGAATTAACACCAGTGTAGTTTCCTATTTGTAAATAGGCAAGGAATCGAGTGACCTTGAGTAGTTCAACACAAATTGTCCTACCTCAAAGTTTAAGCATGCTAAAGATGCTGTGGTCCGTATCATCTATACATGTTCAATGAACCTTTATGAACTATATCTGAAGAATTTATTAAGGATGAAAGCAAAGAGGTCCTACAGGAATTACTTTAAAAAACAGTAGAAATTAATAAAGAATTATGTCTACTCCTAAAGATTTTTAAGACCACTCTATAAAATTCTATAGCAGGAATAAAATTAAGTGTTAAGTTCCATACAATGATATGAAAACACTAGATATAGAATGTAATAGAAAATTAAATACTTGGTAAGGTACTTTCTCATGAGGGATAACTAAATTTCACTAGCCTGCCTGGACCTTTAATCAATATGAAATTCAATTTGAAAGTGAATAAAAGGGGTAACAACTTTTCTGCAGAGAAAATCACAATATATCACAGTCCTGGGTACATACGCAGTTCTAAAGTACAGCAGGAATGTTTCAGCAGCAGAAAATGACAGGGAAAAATGTCCTCTGAATGGGATTTGCACACCAGAAAAGAACCATTGTCAGAGTGCTCCGGTGTTTCACGGAGGGAGTGAAGACATCAAGGATACAGCCTGTAAAATGAGGAAAGGGCAGGCTCCAGGATTTGTAGTATCAAATAGAGGTGGCTTTATTTTTTTTTTAAATAGCCTCAATAATTTCACCAGTGTTCCTTACTCACTTGCAGAACAGTGACTAGTATTCCACATGACTACACCCAGGCAGACCTGGGGATAGATGGTAATTCAAATTGCCAGAAACGCACAGACTGCAGAGATGTAAAACCACATTGCAAATGCACCATTATTCTTTGTGGAGAAGAACACTGGTTGGTTATTTTCTGAGGATTACTGGTTGCAAACAGTACTTGTTCAGGTTCTCAGTTATGTTTATGAGGTTTCATTTTGTCTGTAATTGCATAAAACCCAGAAACTGTATTATAAACACCATCCAAGTTCATGATCTGTACACAGTTGAAGGAATTGCATTTTCCTTACAGTGATCCTTACTGTGAAGATGCCGTTCCCTCAAATATTTACCAACAGATGGTTTTGGTTTCTTTAGCTGCTAGTGAAATTATTCCTACTACTAATTTGAAAGACTTAATCATTGTTAGGGCATTTAGTATAAATAGCATTTTTCACATAGCTGACCTCTTTCAATTCTGCTTACTATAAATGTAATTAATGCTCAATGGCATGTTATAGCTGATTAGATTCTTTAAAAGAGACATATAAGAAAGGAAGAAATAAAGAGAAGAAAATAGACAATTTCATAGGAAAGTGGGTACTTGTAGAGGCGTCTCTTAGCTGTACACGTTATTGTAGCGTGGTCATACTGATATTTTTGATGTTCCGTTTTGTTTGAGTTTCATCATGAATGTGGTAGATGAGATCTATGTTAGTCCAAGATCTCTCAAATCAATTCATCCTAATTCATGCTATTTTAAAAACTAATTTTTAAAGGTGATGTGTTGAAATATGACAAAGGTGTGCTAGCGTAAGGGCTCTCAAATGCCCTTGTGATATTGACCATATCTTAATAATATCTCATGGTTGCTTCACATCACATTAAAGTCACATAAATCATTTCTTCCTCCACCCTGTCCTTCTATATCAGAAATGAGATTGCTGTGGTACCTGCAGAACGTGGTTTTTTTCTTGGAAAATGAAAGCAGCAGCATTCAGTGGCCAGCATTTCAAATGGAGGTAGTAGCATGGTTTCAAGTAGTTCTTTTAGATTTAAAATAACTTCTGAACAAAATACAGGTTTTTACCATTTAGGCCAGTACTGTGAAGTAGAAAATGGCAAAAGAAAAAGAAAAAAAATCTCACTGTTTGGGCTGTGTGTGTAGCTGTAAATATTTTATAAAGCTATGGCCAACCAACAAGTAAATATACAGTCTGCCCATTGTGACTAATTAGGAGATATCTGAGCTTTCTACTGACACAGTGCCTTCAAACACAAATGGCTAGCAGCATAGCAAAGAAATATTCCTTATTGACTTGTACCGTTTTATGTTTTTACCTTTATGCTGTGCTGCTGCAGACAACATTACATGTCTGTCTGCTCAAACAGAAATCTAATTGAGCTTCCTGATCTAGTATCTAGTTCTAATAACATTAGAATAGATGGACTAAAACTTTGTTATCATTCTCTATATATTTAAAATTAAACAAACAATAAAAAGTGGGCAGAATATCTGTATTTTATAGCTGTAGCCTTTGGCAAGAGCAGTGTATGCTTCTATAAATTCTGTTTGATATTGTTGAATCTCTTTATGTGACAGCAATGTTGAAATGAGAGACTGTTACTGCAGAGAATCCAGGCATGAATAACACGCCAGCCTGGTGGTGTTCAGATACAGGAAGGTGGCCACAGCTTTGAAACCAAGGTGTTCACTTTGTTTTTCCTTTCTCCTTCCTGGAAGACTGGGAAAAATACGTTTGAGTGGTGCTCATTTACAGCAAGTAACTAAGTAACTTGGTTGTTCGCTCAGCCTTCGTTGTCTTTTTTTTTTTCCCCTCCTTTCTCTACAAATAAATTGCTAGAGGAAAAAGTGGCTGGAGAAAATGTTTTTAGATGCCTTTGAAGGTGTAAAAACAGCAAATGGAACCTGCAGTGGCATAAACATCAAAGATCAGCCCAAGGAAAATCAAAGGATTTCTTTGAGTATATCAGCTTGCCCATAAATTGAAATGCTTCAACTGCTGTATGTATCTCTATACTGGGCACCTTACTATTGATTTTGATGCCACCCAAACATAAAAGTACTTAACAGCTGTTTTTCTGTAGAATTCTACATCTCAATTCTAAAACAATAGTTTTGCCAAACTTTCTTCCTTTAAATCCCCCATTTTTAAAAGTTTGGGGATACAGCCAGCAAACCTTCTTGCTCAAAACTGAGAAGAAACCAGTTGCTATCATCCCAGAACTGATAGTGGGTGTTGCTAGCAACCTTTGACTCCAATATCAGATTAGTTATTTGAATTATTATTATTATTGGTCTTAGTACTACAATATTTTATTATCAAATATCATATGTCAATATACTTACGTAGAGTGTGTATGATATGTAATTAAATAGTTAAGAATTAAATCATAGAATAGTTTGGGCTGGAAGGGACCTTTAAAGGCCATCTAGTCCAACCCCCTGCTCTGGGCAGGGACATCTTCCACTAGATCAGGTTGCTCAGAGCCCCGTCCAACCTGACCTTCAGTGTTCCCAGGGATGGGGCATCTACCACCTCTCTGGGCAACCTGTGCCAGGGTTTTACCACCCTCAGCGTAAAAAATGTCTTCCTTGTATCTAGTCTAAACCTGCCCTTTTTTAGTTTAACACCATTCCCCCTTGTCCTGTCATAACAGGCCCTGCTAAAATGTTTGTCCCCATCTTTCTTATAAGCCTCTTCAAAGTACTGAAAGGCCACAATAAGGTCTCCCCGGAGCCTTCTCCTCTCCAGGCTGAACAACCCCAGCTCTCTCAGCCTTTCCTCACAGCAGAGGCGTTCCAGCCCCCGATCATTTCTGTGGCCTCCTCTGGACCCGCTCCCACAGGTCCGTGTCTGTGCTGAGCTGAGGACCCCCGAGCTGGAGGCAGCACTGCAGGGGGGTCTCACCAGAGAATCCCCTCCCTCAACCTGCTGCCCACGCTGCTGGTGATGCAGCCCAGGACACGGTTGGCTTCTGGGCTGCGGGTGCACATTGCCGGCTCGTGTACAGCTTTTCCTCCACCAGCACCCCCAGGTCTTTCTCGGCAGGGCTGCTCTCCATCCCTTCATCCCCAGCCTGTGCTGATACCGGGGGTTGCCCAGACTCAGGTGCAGGACCCTGCACTTGGCCTTGTTGAACCTCATGGGTTCACACGGGCCCACTTCTCCAGCTTGCATAGTAGCAGTACTTATTAATTGGTTAATTCTTCTGGGCTCCGAGCTTCTGTTAACATGTGGGAGGAAGAGGTGTGTGCATGGCTTTGCTGAGGGGGGAGGAGGAAGGAGGAATATCTTACCATGAGCTGGACGTGGATGTCGTGGGCAGTATAGACTGCCAACCACAATTACCACTACCTCCTGCACCCGTCTTGACTTTGTCTCCCGCAGACTTACTCCTGTATCGGGCCAGTCAAGGATTAATATTAATGTCAATAGGACATGCACATTATATCCTTTTTGTATTATTATGAATATTTTCCTCTCTACGGCTTTTCAGACTGAAAAAAGAAATTGAGCTCTGTGAGTTTGACCTTATATTGGCCACTACTGCAGTCTCTCTCAAGAGGAATCTCTCTGTTTTGGGGACAATGATATTGTAGGTGCAAGTGAAAGATCCTTCTCAGTATAATACAGACAGTGAATTCCCTGCTAATAGTGCAGGTGTTTGTTTCTTCAAGTGAAATGCTGTTTTGACACAATTTTATGTAAATCTTATCTTTGGATGTGTTGTAACTATTGGGTATTAGAGGAGATTTTTGGTGTGTTGTTGGTTTGGTTTCGTTTCGTTTTGGTTTGGTTTTTTTTAATTTTGTGAATTAAGGGTATTTTATGCAATATTTATTGCCATTTATTGTTTATAACACTAATTTTTTTTATATGATTCTGTTTCCTAAAAGCAGAGCAGAAAAACTAATTTATTGATTAAACCCTGTTCCTGAAGGTTTTAAACCCGAAAGAGCCTTTATGATCTGTTAGGGACTAGGGGAAGACTCCAAATACTTTGTCAGGAGAGCAGCCAAGGGAAACGATTTTCTGGGTATTCACTGAGTTGTAGTCTGGCTGTCTGTGTCTGAAACATTTTCATCATTAGAGGAAAAGCATCTTGAAAATGCTTTAATAAATTCTAAATGCATATAGGTTTGATAGAGGGTCTGTTCTCTTGGTGTAGATCAGCAATTCCTCTGCCTTTCAGGAGGAGGAATTACGAGCTTGTAGGAATTACGAGCTGTATGCCATAGGGATCAAAGTTTTACATATGTGAGTGCTACTATGGAATGAGGTTCGGATGTCGTCAGCTGTAACTACAGCCGTAGCTTCTGCATTATGTTTTGTTTGTCTGCTGGAGGTGCAGAAGGGGATTTGATCAGCACTTCTTGGAAAATAAAGCTCTTCAGCGCTGGTACTACCAGTGTAAGGAAACAGATTTTCCTTTTGGGGTATAACACTGTTTTGCCCATTAGTGAACAACAGTAACTATTCTGTATCGGATAACAACTACATAGCCTTTAGTGGTTGCATGTGCCTTGAGAATTTTGAGGCCAGGAGAAGAGAACAAAATGAGATGTTTCTGGGTGAAGGCTTTGTTTTGGAACCATAATTAGGACATCTTGAGAGGCTCTCAGTTTGATACGTACGGCTAGGCTGTGGCTCTGCTGCACACCAGCCAGCGATCCTTGACGTGGAGCACTGCAGGGTGCTTTGGGCATCTCTACCTCGTGGGCAGGTTGCCCTGGGGACCTGGGAAGTCCTGCTGAGCCTGCCTTGCACTTAGGAGAATCTCACCCCAAAGCAAGATGTTTGAAAGGAAATCTCAGTTGCTTCAGCTTCAGATACTTTCTGTTGAAATTTTTGTTTCTTTTGATAATTTTCAAATTGCTTTAGTCTCTGTGCCAATTGCTCAAGTTTCTGTGCCTCCAGCACCACATAGGCAGTGTCAGGGAAAGTTGTTGATGTTAAACTGATAAAAGACTGAAAAGAAGAAAAGGAACAGCTTTGACAACTTGACCGTAAAATACCAGTTTAATAGCTGTACCCTGTAAAACTGTGCTGCTGGCTCTAGCGTAGTGTCCCTGCCAGCTTGGCCCACAGAAGCAACACGCAGTGTGATCCACTAGTTTTATTTCTTCTATAAATGAGAAAATTCCTCTTATGTTTCCATACACACACCTTGCCTAGAAGCTGCTCAATCCATTTAACACTTCTCCTTTGGCATTAATGGAGTTAGGAAGGTGTGATAAATGGAAAGCTTTGTTTGTTTCCTTTCTGCTCTTGAGATCACTCAAGATTGGCCCATTACTTGAGTCCCTTTGTCAGGCATTCATGCGAATGCTAAAAACTTGTTAGATGCTTGATCTAGTTACCTTTCTCACTGCCTGAATTGAAAACCTTATTTCCTTTTCCCTGACTCACCCCAAAAGCTTTTCTTTTGTCCTCTGAGGATTTTATTGCTTTCAAAGGCTGCACGGTAATATCCTTGACCACAAGGTCAGAAATATGTGGGAGTATGTACAAGTGATTGGTTTGGAAGAAAGAGGAAAGATTGTGTGAGATTGGTTCCTTCTGCCAAGCTAGATTACTTGAAAATGTCTTTCTAAATGAGCTGGTACATGTTGGAGCATTGCTGTATGTCCCTCTGCTGCCCAGTACAGCACTGTTTTCTAGTACCTCACCTGAGGATTAGTGAAAAATGTTCTCCTATCAGCTGATGCTCATTTAAGCAGTTCTTCTTCACATTAATGAACAAAGAAGCTACCTGCTGCTTTGAAGCTTTTCTATTGCACGTAGGTCAAGGCAGAACACCAAACTAAGGGGTCTCCAAAGGGACATCTCCAAATGGCTGCAGTGACAGAGAGGATCGTTATTGCTTCCATCCAAGGATCTCTGTAATCCTGCTGTTGTGGGGAGGAGGAATTCCCTGTCATCAGGCTTCACGTAGGGTTCGCAACTTACTTTGATTTCTATGGATATAACCCTTTGTCAGTTTTTATCTGTCCTCCTAAACCTGCTTTGATGCAGAGGTCGTCTCACTAAAACTAGAGACAAAGGAATATGAGGCCACTTTGAAACACCTTTTGTTTCTGAAGGGCAAGGTGCTGTACAGTGGTCTTCTCATGTGTTCTTTTTTTCCCTAGAAGAACTGTAGGTGTATAAAAAATCTGAGGAATGTCTATATTTGACATTATGAAATACTTTATTTTTAGAGTTGTTTATTAAAGACAGAAGTGCAATTCTGAAATTACCAGGACTATTCAGAGTGTATATGGAGAAGTATCATCATTCAAAGTATGTTGCTGAACCAGTGTTGTATGTAATTTTTTTTTTTCGCTCCTGGTGGGATAGGAAGCTAATACAATTATCTAGGTGTATAAAGTGAACTTGGGAAAAATCATCTCCTCCTAGACAAAGTTTTGCTATTAAAAAATGCATGCAGTGTTTTGTTCTGACATAGGAAATAAGACAGAGAAGTGGGAGGTCTTAAAACAAGGGAGCCTTGAGCCATACTGGTGGACTTGCACATGGATGCAAAGAAGCACAGAACTAAAATTTCTCGCTATACCTCTCATGAGTCCGTAGTGAAGGATTAGAGGGTTTAGTAAGTCCACATTGTGTGTCAGGTGTTTTTTATGAAGATTTCTCTGAAATGGTTTTGTCCTACAGCAGTGGTACTTTGCTTTCTCGCTTTTTACTTTATACAATTGTGCGTGCTTTGGTGAGGTCACTGGCATGCTAAATTTAAGTCAGCTGTAATAGACTTAGTCACAGTGAAGTGAAGGAGCTTCTGACTCTGCTCTTGGGAGACAGGGATGTGAGTATCCACCAGAGAGGAGTGATAGCAGGAGGTGACGATGAGACCACATGAGTGCCCAAGCTGTGGTTGGAACGGAAGCTGTGACAATACTTGCATTAGAAAATGATGATTTAATTATAAAAGGCATGATAGATTGGTATGATTTTAAAAGGCTCTTGGTAACGATTAGCTTAAGTTGTTGGTACAACATGAAGACCATGAATAAAATCTTAGGTAGCATGCAGTGCTAAGGAAGCATTGACTTTTTTTAATGACATACATCCATAAACTCCTAATAACTGCCATTCTAATCTAACTTTACAGGCATTCAGTGTCTCCAAGTCTTGTGGTTGGTTAAAACTTCTCTATAGCTTCATGTGCAAGGGTATATTCTTGCATTTCTGTGCCTGTATGGATGGCAAAAGTTGATGTCAGAGTTCATAAATGTTAAACTGCAATTAAAAACTTCCAGATTCCAATCTTATGCCTCATGGCTTGACAAGTTTAGAGAATATGTGTTCATTAAAGGGCAGGGGGGACTTTCATTGCCTGTTGTTTGTGATATAGTCAGCAGTCTCTGTACGGGAGAAGTCTTTATATGAGATAGTAGCTGGGCTGCTTCTGAAGTGGGCAAAAATAGCAGGACCCAGTAGAAACTTTCTTCTTTTTTTGAACATGCATGCATTTTCTCTATGACCTGGAGGAGGTTGTTTTTTGCCAGGTTCCTCTTTTTATTCTTCTCTTTCTTGAAGGGCCTGGAACATGCTTTTGCAAGTGAAACTTTATTATCTACATAAAAAGTCCCTATCCCTATTAATGCTCACAACAACACTAAATCTAATTCAGGTACTTCTTGGGGAAAATACACAGTTCATTCAAGTACTGTTTCAAAGAATGCCCACTGGGTCAATACCAATGGATCACACATCCTAAAACAATACAAGGATTACATGTATAATTGCTGAAAGATCAAACACAGTCCTATATGGCAAAGTAAATCATCTGAGCTGTTCAAAGAGTTCCTTTTTTATCCCCTGTGCTGACTGCAGGGCTTTGAAGAAAAATCTTTCTTTAAAAGTGTTTCCCAAGATTACATTTTTTTCACTGTTGTGTGTTAAAAAAAGGTGCGTATTGTGTGTTTTGGGAAGAGAGGGGGAGAGTTAGGAAGGAGACTGGTATTATAAATGCAAAACTGATATTATATACAATTCAAGGCCATAGTTAAACCTCTCAAAGATCCTGAGCTTATACCTGCATCACTGGAAAACATTTAGAAACTCAACTATCTGAGAGAGTCTGGGGCTGGTAGAGTGCACTGATGTTCAGTGGTTTTTCTGATGTGCCTTCACACAGTCTCTGTCATTTACTTTTGCCATTAGTCTGCAGTATTGAATGCTCAGAAATACATGTGGTGCTTCTACTTTAGGCAGAGACAATACATTTGGTTTTAGGGACTGTTTCCGACTTCTGATGTAAGTTCAAAGGGCTGTTTAATGTAAAATGCTGGTGGTCATACAATTAATAAAATAGTACTATTTTTCTTTCTGGCACAAATGTGATAGCTCTTGATGCAACTGGAAAAAAAAAAACAAACCACAGGAAAAAACCCAAACAAAAAAAACCCCAAAACAAACAGAATAACCCCACCAAAAAACCCCAAACCAAAACACACAAACAGAAAATGGGAATCTACAGCTGTCACAGTACCTAGTTTGAGGTGGAAGTTATTGTCTCCAAAGGAACAGCCTAATTTCCAGCTCTGTAGTTCAACTTACCATAAACTTTGAAGAGAAAATGGCTTTTGCCTTTGCAATAAGAAATGTGGGCCCTGAAATACTGAGGGAAGAGAAGAAAGGTGTTAAAATGTTCTTCTGTGCTTTAGGCAGTTCAGTTCTGAGTAAATTTGGAAACCTGAAGTGTAGATGGGGAAGATTATCCTTTAATAACCTCCAGCTGGCTGCATGGTTGGTGGATGGGCTGCAAGAAATCACCTGCAAATGTACAGATGGGAACAGGAGAGAGAGGTTGGTGAGGAGTGACCTGTTGGGCATCCTCAGATGACCTGTTGGGTGGTGGTTGCATCAGAATATGCATAACGTGGAAGTGCCCCATTACGGTTCACTGTATCTAGTAGAGAAGTGGTAACTTGAACAAGAGGAAGACTGTGTTTTCCTGTGTAGCTTGTACCTGTAGTAGTTACAGGGGCATGAAAAGAGAAGAAGGGACAGTATAGAACAGTTGCATTAATGTCGGGATAGATCAATAGCATCCTTCACTGATTAGGTGAACCCACCATGCTTTATCTTCTCTCTCCTTAAAGTGCTTCTGCTTGGTCTAGCATGTGAAAATGTGGCTTGCAGTTGTTTCGCCTCATACAGCATTGTAGGATATTGGGGATTTTTTCTTACAAATTTATCAGCTTACCGTATTTTTGAGCAATAAAACATTTGTGTCTCTCTTTTAGTTACAAAGTCACTGCTCCTTTTATACTAAATATATCCTGAATCTTGCAAAAATGCCAAAGTGGATCATCAATATTTTAGCCACCACAGACTATAAGGGCTGAAGCTCTACTATTCTTGATGCTTTCTTGGTATTGTAGAAAAACAACAGCTCCTTCTGACTCATTCGGTGTTGTGGGATTGCCTTGCTCTGTCTTTGGTTAAATATATTAATGAGATATTAACTAAATGCAAATCTCATTTCTGTGCTGTGTTACCTGGGCAAACATGTCCTTGGAATATGTTCATTGTTCATACCTTTAAGTCTAAAATGATCAAACTGAACTCTTGTTCAGAAGAGTGAGCTATTAACTAGGAAGGAAGAAAATAAGCACAGTGGAAAGCCCCAAAGCAAAGAACTCGGCACCCAATGGCTGCATTTCTGGCTGTGTGTATTTTATGGCAGGTTTCTTACAGCAAACTCCTTGAGCTTTCCCAGCAGATTTCTTTTCTCCTGCCTAGATACATGACTGTGTATTAGTTGAAGCAGATGCTAAAGAGATAGCATTACTCGCTCGTAGACCAGTCTTTGAAGTGCAATGTGAAAACACTCCTCCTATGGAACACCTGGCCAGCAGGTTGAGAACAACACAGAATCACAAAAAATGGAATAAGCGTTCCCTCAAGGCTTTCTCCATATCACAGTTACTGTCAGCTGTTGCTTCTAGGCAAACTTCAGATGCTGCAGTCGTTGTATAAGAGGCTGTAAAGTCTTGCGATACAACGTGTCTTGGTTTGAATCTGTTTGGAATATGCTGGAAGAGAAATTCGGTCTCCGTCATTACCCTTTTTACCCAATAAAAAAAAGTTGTCTGTTGTCCTAGCAGCAGGTCTGTGTGAACACCTACTAGATACCTGCATGCTAACCTTGATTATTCTGTCCTCTGTCAAGTGTTATTCTGGTTTGTTTTGGTTTTGGTTTTGTTTTGTTTTCTTTTCTTTTTTTTTTAATTCTGTGTGACATGAAACTGTTGAGCAGAGTAGTTCCCCTTAACATAGTTACCTTTTGAATTTAATAAGACTTTAACACGGCTTCAACTGAAGAACCAAAACCAGTTTTGGACACTGCAAAGTTAGACATGGAAAGCAACAGGAAGAGCCCAAAGGAAAGCAGTAAGAACAATCAGGGGTCTGGAAGACAAGATTTAATCATTAGAACAGTTTTGTCTGGATGATAGCACATAAAGAACATCATACTCTTTGAGAACATAAAAGGGAAGAAGAGAGTAATCTCTTCCACGTGTCTATAGTGGACAGGAATAGAAGTAATCAGGTTAAATAGCAGCAAGAAAGATTCAGTTTAGGTTTAAAAAAAAAGTTTTAATGTTAGGGCTACTGAAGCACTGGAGTGGATTGCGTGAGGACGTTGTACAGATGTCACATCACTGAAGAAGAATTTAGCCAGCCACCTGCAGGAATGACATAGATAAAGATAATTATGGTGTATATAACGTATCAAGGTTCCTTCCCATGTCGTTTTTCTGTATGTCTTCTCATCCTGTGCCTGATAGGTAGTCGCTGCCTGCTGATTAATGAAATGATAGTACTTTTGCAAAGTGGGTAGTTTTATAGGTGCTGATAAAGTCTCGGAGGGAAGGGCTTTGGAGGGCATGCCTCACCCGTTTGGAGCTGATGTACAGACCCACATCTTCCCCACTCAGGTCACAACTTGATAAATTACTTTCTTCACCATAACCAAGATGAGTTCAGCAGGGCAGGCAGTTTAGAGGAAGGATTTCTTTCTTGCACCCAAAGAGATTTGGATTCAATTCGCCAGGTGAGGTTGTGATAACCTTGCTTTGGGTATGACTTGACTTCACGGTAAAGCTGGTTGAGGAGGGCTCTGCAATTTGACCCGACATTAATACATATGTATCAAGCCAAAGCTTGATACATAATTTCTGCTTCAAGATCCATTTGGCAAAATGAAAAACTGTGCTCCAAAATATAATTTATTATCATGCAAGAATGAAACAACAACAACAACAAAAGATAAATTATATTCTTTAGCTAAGTGAACTTTTTTGGTAGTAATGCTTAGAGATGTGTGTGCTTATAATTAAATGCCTAATTAAATATGTGCATCTCACCTTGATAATTAAGCAATAAAGCCACATCAGTCAATGCATTTCTGGGTGATTACAACCTGCCTTGGGTGGTACTATAAGGCATGAGGCCGAAGATTAAGTGGCTTAAACCACCTGAGAAATTAATTAATACCTAGACATTTGCTGCCTAGAGTGTTTTGTTGCCATTAAGAACTAGACTTGTACATAAAAACAAGGAAAATGGGTCGTTTTATTGGGAATTTTACGCAATGTGGCTAAGGTGTGGCTAAAAGCTTTAGGGTTCTTGCAACAGTAGGTGTATCGAGTGCTATCAGAGGATCATTTCAGGCCTTATTGTACTAATTTAGGATGACAGTCTAAAGGGGCAGTGCTGGTTTTAAGGGTCTCATATGGCTGTAGAATAAAGCATTAGAACGATACTGAAAAGACTAATAATTGTTTCTCCCCTTCATCTTGTTGCTGTTGATCCCTTCTTGTACTTCCCTTCACATTTTTTCAAAAACCAAAGAACTACGTTCCACCTAATAATATGCTCCTTATATGTAATAACAAAATATATCTAAACTGAATACGCATCTTGCTTGCAATTTTTGTCTTTAGCTCTGTAAGACTTCTCTTCATAGATCCTAAGTCACTGGATAGCCCCTGAGACTTCACCGAGCTCTGTACACGTGTTGGTGTGTTAACCTTAACTGGATTCTCTAGGTACCACTTTGAGATAAACATTAGGCAGTAAAGCATACTGTGGCTGGTATTAAGCAGAGAAGAGTGCTGAATGTTTAATAGCTTTGTGATTCTATGTGTTCGCTTCATAAAACAACCGACATCCGTCTTTTGTCTTGCATCCAGTTTTCCACCAGAACTGTAATGTTAATGGAGTTAGTCTGGATTTACAGGCATGGAGGAAACCTGAAAAAAATCAAGGCATTGTTGTATATTTTGACAAATCAAACCATTATACATTTTGATATTTTTTTTTCCCTTTTGATTAATTCAAGATTTATGTTCTTAATTTCCCTCTGCTCCCATGCACATCCCCGGAATGTTTCTCTAGAATTTTGTTTTCTGATAACTCCAATGTAATGCATTCCTAGACTAGCACAAATACCCATGTACAATTTTGTGTTAGCAGGGACTTAATGAGAGCTATACAGACGGTAGTTTTGCCTGTCATCAAAGATGTGATGCCTATCTGTTTATTTTTGGTTAGATGCAATATAATTGCTCTTCCGGTTGACATTGATAAATGGTGTTGACTGGAGTGTGTTCTTCTGATTGCTTCAATGAACGACATGTACCATGCACTGATTTTTGACTGTGAAACAAACATCTCGTCGGAAGAAAGTAGATTATTAACTTCTTGCAGTGACATGAGAATTAGACAGTATAAAAATGGCAGTAAATAAGGGTCTCATACTCCTTGGTGTTAAGTGAGGGTGAAGTTTCATAAAGTTCTTAGTAAGATAAACAGGAAACAAGCTCAACTCATGCTCCCAGGATAGGATGCGTGCTTATTTTTTTATGCTAAATATTGGTGAAAGAAATGAAACTAAGCTATTATGTACATACCACAAGAACTTTTGAGTTGAATCAAATTTATTCAGAATCCTACGTTTCACTTTTTTTTTTTTTTTTTTAAATGCAAAACTGGCATATCTCAGCACAGATGTAATTGCTGTTTCAGAATTAGAACTGAGATTTGGGATGCACTAAATGTCTTTGGTTACATTTTGGCCCAAGTTCTGCTTCATTTGAATTAACAAACTTTGGAAGGGTTTTTGGGTGAGTGATTGAAAGGGAGAGATTAGAATTTCCTTGCCATTTCCAAGAAGAAGTATCTTCCAAGCTCTCCCTGTTTCCGTCTGCAGTGTTTGAAACATCTTACCCTTTCTCTTGTGGCTCTGCAAATGTTCTGCCTAGCACTCATGTCATCTCCCTCTGTGTTTGATTTCTAAATTTATTTCTTAATGATTTATTTGTGACATTTTTCTGTGCTTACTCATATTCCTAAAATAATGCCTAATTTTATGCACTAAAAATTGTCTTCAAATACTTTTTTCCAGAGTATTTTGTGATACTGAGTTCAAAATGAGGGTAAAAAGAGGCTTGTAAATGCCTGTTTCGCAACATGAATGGAGTACCTGCTAGCTTTCTTTGTCTTTTTTTTCCAGAAATATTCCTCACATACACATTTCCTGTGTGCAAGAATTTCCTGAAAGACAGCAAAAATGCTGCTTGATAAGAATTGAGTCTTCCATTGCTCACTTAACCTCCTTTAAATTGTTTTCTGACTTTTCCTAAGTAAGATTATTTCATTTGATGCATTCATTTTACTTTGCAGGCAGAGCACTTAGGGAACGCTGCAGATCCTGACATAACTAAAATGTTGGTAATCATCAAGAGTGTATTTTTTGCCAGCTGATTCTTTTTTTATTTTCTTGTCTTTCATGTCCCACTTGCATTTAGAATGTTTTTTCACATTTACTCTCATAATATTCCAGGTGCGACTTGTGGACCTACCAATCTCATGAGTTAGGAGGCTTATCTAATGTTCTGGTTCAAAACATGAAGAGGGGAGAGAAACTATATTCCTGCACATGTTATAATAATCAGTTGTCATCTCTGAGATGCTGAAAAACTGGAAGGATTTGAAATAATAGCACTCAAAATGCTCAGGGAAATAGAAGGAGATATTGTGGGCTGTAAAGAGGTTATTAGACATGTTGTGCCTCTATTGGGCCACAGCCACTTTCTGGGCAGACAGTAAAAAATTGTATATAATTTAGGTATTTGTAAACACTTAGGGGGAAGAAGAATGTAGGATGATACAAAGAATATAGCTATGAATAGCTGAATGGAAATTAAGAAAGCAAAAAGCAAGCTAATTCTATTAAATCTCAGTCTTGGGAAATGTATTAGAATTAGTAGCCTCTTTGCCTGGGGCGTTTAAGCTTAGAATGGAAATTGCAGTGCCAGATCATTTCCTACAGTATGCTTTACAAAGGCAGAGGAGATTATCTTAATGATCTGTGGTCCTGAGGCATTTCTAAGTTAAACTTCTTTGTTCATGTAAACGTAATGCTTTGGAAAAGACAAATATTTATATTTTTCTGTCACCTTTTCTGCTATTTGTTGATGTCCAAGACCCAATAGCAATATGAGTATTTGTGTTGGCAAGTTAGAAGGATATCACATTAAAACTTGTTCCTTTAGGAATAGTGATTGTGCTTCTGAACCCCCTACATGGAAATGTAATGGAAGTGGCGTATAATTTAAGCAATGTGTGATGGTACGTGCCTTGCTCATTGTGTAGGTGTACCACACACTTGAACTTGGTCAGTTTAGAGCAGTTTTTGAGTTAAAAGTCTTTGGGTTACAGGTGGCCCAAAAAAATTCTAAGGAAAAGCTATATTTAAAAGTACACGTGTTGTAACATGTGGTTTGAGAACTTCAATCATGATGTGATTGATCTCATTGGCACCTTTTCCAAGAATTTCCATCTTTAGTCTTATCCCTTCTGGTACTATCTACGCTATTGATTACACATTGAAGGTCAATCACAGGTCAGTAGCTACTAATTTACCAATGTCCTTTCAGTCCCCAGAACTCCTGAAACTCCTAATGGGCAAATCTGAGTGCCTTTAGCTTGATTGCAACTGAGAAATAGCCAAGGGATTGTCCAGGGACCATTAGAAAGCAGCCATGTCCGTGCCGGTGAACCCTTCCTTACATTGCTGCTTGCGTGTACTCTTTAAGGCCTCTTGGATGAAATAATTTTGAATGTGTTGCTTCCTAACCCTGAGGTTTTTGTTCTTTGGTCATGTTTCTGATGTAGTGATCTTGGTAGTGTCTGCATAGTGCACATCTGGGCTACAGTTTTCTATTACCTTGGGAGAAAAGCGAGAACTTTAGACCTATTTCTTGTTTTAATTGCTCTACGTATTCCAGCACACGCCTCTTTTATATTGTTTAGTCTGTAGCATAACGTGCATACAAGTTCCTATAATTTGAATGCAAAGTACCTTGTGAAAGTAGATAGAAATAAATGTGTTCAGTTTGCATTCAAATGCAAAAGGAAACTATTCAAGACAAATACCGTACTACAAATTGCATACAAGCAAACTGATGCATTCCTGTTTAGTAAGGGAGATTTCAGTGCTTTTGTAACACTGCCTGCCATAGCAGGGCAATTACACAGCAACTAACCACCCACCCCTGAGACCTCGTTCTGTGAGCCTAAGCATGTAATTGAAAAAGCCACAAGTACATTGAAGAGCCACCTGTTTCCTCTTAGGATTCTATAAGGATGTAGATATCTCACTTCAGAAAATCTTAAGAACCACACGCAAGTATTTGCTGATTCACGAACACGAACAATTTATCTCCAAGGTTACCTACTCTGTGCAGCAGTCATCCTAAAACACAATGTAAAACATTTTGTAAGCAGCGTGGAAACCTCAGAAGCTTGACAGTGGCTCTCGCTTTGGAGCGTATCCTGTGCTCCATCTCATGCACAGGCTTTTCCTCCCTCAGGTTTTCCCTCCCTGCTCTTCCTTATTGCATATGAAAATCTGTGAAGATTGAAGACACTTTAAGGGCACATTCAAATCTGAAGAGCAGTCAATGGGGGCTGCTGGAGACAATCAACTTGCATTTCTTCTTGAGCAGGCTGAAACAAAATGGTTGCTCTCTGAACTAGGGGCAAAGTGTGTTTTCAATGTCAGCTATTGAAAACATGAAGAAAGCAGCTATTTTGAAAGGAGTTTGTCTGAAGACTATTTCATGTCCCAGGTTTGTGTTAAAGGGCAAACTTGCATTTTTGACAAATGGGACCATTATAATTTTTGAATAACGCTTCTGAGAAGTACCTTTTAAAAAGCTTCCCATTCTATTATAACCATTTGAGATTTTAAATAGGTCAATATAAACACACCAATGTCTATGATTATCCGCTGACAAAAGCTTTGCCTGCTATGGAGAAGTAACATCTGAATATGAAGTTCAGACCTTCCTATTGAAAACAATGAAAACAAACTAAATAAAAGTTTGCTAAAAATTCAAAGGCAACAAAAAGCAATACAGAAATGCTAAACAAAAAGCAATACAGAAATGCTAAACAAAAAGCAATACAGAAATGCTAAACAAAAAGCAATACAGAAATGCTAAACAAAAAGCAATACAGAAATGCTAAACAAAAAGACTACTGATATTTTAATATAAGGAATATTATGGCTTGTCTTAATCTCATGATTGGGTGGCAAATACCGAAGTCTTCAGGAGTAGCAAGAGGGGGCTGCTCCGCAGGGCCGACGAGCCGGCAGCCGAGGGGGGTGGCAGGGCGGGCGCGGGCAGTGCCCTCCCTGACGGGGCACGGCCCCGCAGCACCGGGACGAGACAAGCCGAGCCTGTCGGGCTCCGGGCCAGATTGCCATCCCTAGCGATGAGGCAGGCCTGAGGGCAAGCTGGCAAGAAAAGGTTGGGTCCAGATCAGTGAAGCGCAGGCATGGCTGCTACGTCGGTCAAGCATGGACCAAGGGAAAAGGCAAGAACTGGGATGCAGATCCAAGGTCGCAGCTACCACCCGCTGAGGGCTGGCCCTCGGCAGCTGAACTCCAGCACAGCACTGGCAGAAATTAAGCAGCACCTTCACTTCCTACGCAGAATTTAATTCATAAAAACAGCCGTTCGAGGACTGATACACAACAGAGGGAAGCTCCAAATACCAACATCTGTTAATGTTTATGGTTCTTGTCTACATAGAGGGCTTCTGCCTTTCATCAGCATGACATGCTCATCAAAGAAAACTCCTTTTATTCCTGTTTGATTACTACTGCAGTTTTGGACTAGGAAAAAAAAGTTTGGAGGTAAAAGCACACTATCACTAGTGAATGAGAGTTTTTTCCCTATGTCTCTGGTTAGCTATAGATGGATCTCTGTGAGCGTTGACACTCAAGTGACAAATTCAATACACGGGCCAGACTTGTTCTATTATTTCATGCTCCCAAACACAGCTTCTTGTGGCAAAAGTTCTTCCTCGGTGGTTCCTTTATAGGGGCCACTTCATTCCTGCTGTTGCTGTGTAATGTCTAATTTTAGTAACATTCACGAGCTGACCCCAGAGCCTTTATTGTTCAAATCAGAGTTACTCCGGGAGTTGAGGCAGGATCCTCAGCTCTTGCACGGTTCAGGGCCTGGAAGGGGAGTAGGTTCCCACAGATAACCAGAGTATATTCCTACTACTTCTGATTCAGCAGCAGGATTTTCCCAAACTGTCTGACCTTTTACAAGAATTTTAGATTAAACGGAAATATCATCAAGTTATAGCAGTCCTAGTGTCAGGAGAAGTTGGAAGCTTCCAAGCGCGAAGCAGAATGGCTGTCTCTAATACAATGATTTTGGATTCCTTCATCCATATATTTATTGTATCAAAGGGCCAAGCCTTTTTTCCTGCTCAGCCTGAGGAATATTTTTTCCTACTAGATATAGGTAGAAATTGAAATCTGAGGCCATTTAAGTGTTCCCTTTTCGCATGTCATGCTCACTTAGGGCTGCTGATGGATAGCAGACTTAAGATATTTTAGTGTTTTCCAGTACTCTATTTAAAAATTCTAGGGAAAAAAAAACAGGAAGAGGATTTTTATCTTAGTTCCTATTCCAAGAATAAAATTTGTTCTTCAGAGCATCTGAAGCATGCAGCCTCCGTCTATGTCTCCTTACGTATGATGCTGTACAACTAATTTGGTGTGTTCTTTCTTACTTCTTTTGAAGCATTAGCCACAAAGCAAGAGGAAAAAAAGGCAGTTACAGACTTTTTATCTAATATATTAGCTCTTGCATGCCTCTATTCAAAGCACAGACATCAAGTTTCTTAGTTCCTTTTGCCACAGATTCAGTGTATTTTATGTGAAAATAGACAGGCCTGCCTTTGTCAGAGTGCGATTATAGCCTGATCCCAATTGCAGCAGTTATCTTCCTAGGAAAACTCTTATCATATTAACATATTGAAGTAGTTTTGATCCGTTTTCTATCTGAATCCTGTGGATCTTTATGCATATCTAATGATTACTTGCATCAGAAAATCCATACCATTCCTGAATTAGGCCTCAACTGCTGAGCAGTGCATTTGATCTGCTTCCTGATCAAGTGATCCGTTACTGATGTATTTAGCATCTCAGAAGGCTGTCACTTCCAAACTTAATTCAGGATATACCGCTCCTTCTCCTTCCCAGCTCCTAAGATGGCGACGGATGCCCACGCGTCGCCAGCAGAACAGCCTCCCCGTGTGCCCCCGTTTCAGGCGCCGAGCAGTCGGGTGCAAGCTCCCCTTCTCGCCTTCCCGCTCCTCCCGATTAGCAGACCAGGATTAAGTGACAAGGCTGGCTTTTTATCACAGTGAAGTGTGAGATTGGAAATGCCAAAAATGTATTCTTATGTAAAGGCTGGTATTTCAGCTGATGAGCTAAGTAAGACTGATTTATGGTTATTTCTACCTGGGTATTAAGTTCTGCTTATAATAGAAGTACCAGACATGTGCTGTCCACTGCTGCTGAATGCAGCTTTATTTCACGTCTCAAAGCCATCTCCTAGGAAGTTGGATTTGTCACATCTTGGAGAGGAGGATTATCTTTACAAGAATATTAACCCTGTAGCTGGAAATTTCTCGTTCTTCATTTCTGGTTCTTCTTTCTTCATACATTACTTATTTTCTGGCTGATGGACTGTACATTTATAGTATACTATGCATTTGTTTTTTTCTCTTTGATACTGTTGCCTACTGTTTGTGGAGACATGCTCAAGTTAGTTTTAAACTACCTGTTGGAAGCATATCCCAGCATTCAACAGGATTGAACAGGAGAAAACAGCCCCGTATTTAACGAATTTATTCAGTGGCATTTCAGCGTATGTGGAGTTTCAGCGGCTGCACTACTGAGGATGCACAATCCCTGCATTTTAAAGCTAGGTTGGTGTAAGTAAGTAGGTAAGCATACTGGAGAGGTGACGAGCGTGTGGCTTTGCATCCTTACTCCTGGAGATTAAAATCTCCTTCCTCTAGGAAGGAACAGAAAGCTTATTAAGAAAGGTTCCTTCCTATCAGATGTGTGTATGCTTTGACAGTGCAGTACATGATGTGAGGAAATTCTTCCTTGCTTTGTAGTTTCTCCAAATTATCACCAAAGACTGTTGCAGTGTTAGGACTTCCTTTTCATGCCACTTTGCTTTAGATGTAAATGGATTAAACAAAAACATTAATTGAAATGTTTTATGCAGGGGCATGTAAAAGAGGATTTCACACCTAACAGCAGTATTTCTTGTATCTCATCTGGCACAATGACCTCTTCTGTTGGCGGGGTTGGAGGTTTATCTTTTGGCACTAGGAAGTTCCTAGTTTCATTAAGCTGAGGCCTGTAGCCCCTAACGTGGATAGTTTTAAGGAATTCAGCTAGAGAGTAGGTCCTGCACAGTGAAAAGGTTATTGCTTTGCATTCTGTTCTCAAGCTGACACCCTGGGAGTTGTAGCTGGGTGCATTGCCTCTGAGTGTCTGTAAGGGGATACGTTATTCAAACTGACTCTGATGAATTTATTCCAGTCAACTGCAAGTCTTGTTGCAGTAATACCTTTGATAAAAATTGGAGTTACAAATTTGAACTGCTATGAGTTGGTGTAGAAATCTCCTTATACTACTCTGTGTATAGTAACATTCACTTTTCTTTTAGCGTACTTCTGTAGCAGTTGCTGTGGAAGTATATGAAGAGATTAGTACTGTATGGGTAATCTATAACTTAAAACCTGTTGTTAGGATTTTTTAGTCTCCTTCGTTAACCCTTATGTGACCAGTTGGTTTTGTATTAAATACACGTGGCTGGAATCACCTTTACCACACACAGGCAGTGTAGTCGTTGGTACAAGATGTAGTATGAGAGTAAGAAACATTCAGAAGGATGTCCAGCAAAACTGAAATGATGGCACAGTGATTTTCTTTTTTTTTGTTTATGTACATGATGTTTCAGTTTTGAACTTGAGTCCAGATGCAAATATATTCCATCTTCATCTTAATACACATTTTCTTAAATTGATAATCACGTTATAGTTATTGTGTGAGAAAGTAGCGCCTTTTTTTTTTTCCAGATAGTTGATGCCTGGCACAGTTACTTAATGAAACTCAGTCTGAGCCTCTTCTGCGTCAGTATAATGGCAAAGGCCATCTTCTGGGCAAAATGTATAAATTTTGGTTCCCATTTAAAAATGAGTGTCTTAGGTCTGATGGTTTCCTCCTTGGTGTATATGGGGATGGGAACCTCCATGTTTTACTTGAGTTTTGCAGTGGCTTTTCACCCAGCGTTATCACAGATCACTGCAAACATAAAAAATGCAGCATTCTAGTGTGGAACAAGAAATCAGAAAAAATTCATCAGAACTTAGTTCATACAAAAGGCCTGAGCTGTGTCTGATGGGTCTACAATGAATTGTGACTTACTTCAAGGTGTTTTCTCATTTTTTTTTAACATTTTCAGTGCAATTCATGTAACTGGAAACCATTTTTGACCCTATCAAGTCTCATTGCCTCATATTGCTACCCATTATGATGTAAAATCTTTTTTTCATACAATTACTGAGGTCTACTTTAAAACCTAAATAGGTTGTTGTTGGTTTTTTTTTTAGCTACACTTAAATCAGAAGGCTATTTCTCCTGGCATTTGGAAATACAAGAATGTTTCTTTTATACTTTATTGGTTACTACTGGCCCTTTATTGTTCAATGGAAATATAAAAATAAAGGTAGATGGCTCTTTCCCCATCTGTCAGCCATCTTCACCCGGGATCAGATCACTAGATTATTTAATATTCTTTGCTTTTAGACAAGATGCTTCAACAGCAGTGGTTGATCTGGGTTAATTGCTTGTCAGACCAGCTAAAATTGTGAGAGTATTGGGGAAAGAAATGAAGTTTATGATGCTTGATCCTGCTCAATCTTATATACTGTCTGTCTTTCATATAGAAGGTACCACCACTACTCTCCAGCTACAGGAAAAAAATCTTTCCTGACTGGAATTGCTGGAGAGTAAAACAAATAGAAGACATGAGCACAAATAATGCCATACCAGAGATGAAGGGCAGTATGATTCATGATAAATTATTGGAGATAGCTTGCTGAGTTCATTCACTTTTGTATCTGAAAGCCATCAGTGCCATACATCAGGACTTGCAAACTATTCAGATGAATGCGAGTCATCTTGTGAATATGTTAAATATGCTTTGTTGGGATAATGGGATGTTAGCCAGGACGGAAGGGATTCGTAGGCTGTAATTTTCTTCAGCTCTTAGGATGGAATCTGCCATGCCATTTGTGTGAGTCAAATTGGCATACAAGGATGCTCCGGAGCAGAATTTCTACCTGAAGAAACTAGGGTTTGCCTATTTTACATATGGATTCATACATGTATTTGAAAACTTAACTGAGAAGGAGCACAACATCAAAAATAGAGATGCAAACTATGCCTGTAGACAAAATGCAGTTGGCATATGCCGTATTTGCCCCTTGTATCCGATGCGTTACCCCGCTAGCGAGCTGGTGTTCAGGCACCTGGTACTGCGTGTGCATGCCTGAAAACATCCCAGGCTCTATTTGTAGGGCAGATCACAAATTAAAATCCCAAACCTTGTTCAACTACAGAAAAAAAAAACACCACCAAAATGTTCTGCAGTTCATCATCCCATGAAGCAGATACACGTAGTGTGTTGCTTCTTACTGCTCCAAAAAGCCTATTTCGTCGCTCAAGTTACAGCATAAAGTTATTCTACATTTTACTGTTTTCTGCTACTTTCTCCTCACATAATTTCTGAGTAAAATAATTCCCTTTGGCTGATTGATTCAGGAATTTGACTGTCGCATTTGAGGCATGACATTTGAAAACGCATACTAATGGACTTTAAATGTGTTGCTGTAAGTTTTAAAGTGATTTTTTTTCATTGTCGAGGTGGAGCACTAATATCTCTTCGGGTAAAATCTATTGCCCCTAGAAACGATATTTTAAAGTTCAGTAATATTCATGACTACATTCTCTTTGTAATTACATCACTAAAAGAAAACCAACATGCTTTACAGGCTGGCCTTGTCTGAAATAGCTTTGCAAAGACCTGATTTTTACAACAGTCTGTTGCAAAAGACAAAAATAGTGCCAGAGCAGATGAATAGCTCAAACACAATAAAAATCCAGCTGCAGTGGTGTCGAACTCCAGTGCTCCATCTCTGCCTGGTCTCAAAGTGGCTTTCTGGTCCAGTCTATACCTAACGCTGATGCTGCTGTGAATTCAGAGAGCAGTCTTGCTCACATCTGTGTAGGCGAGCGTGCAGGCCACCCTGGGAGAGGGCAGCTAGCAGCTTAATTGCCTTACAGAACTGTTTGTATTATAAAATGGATAGTTCCTCTTAGAGCTGAGGAAATAGGTATTCGTCAAAAATGCAAATTGAGAAGTGCAAGTATTTATTTAAAGTCACCATATTACTGCATATCTACCTTTAACAAACCTCACATTCGTGCTGTTAGTGGGTATGTACTGCCAGTAAGGTCATCTCTTTGATGAGTTCTAAAATTGAGGGTTGTGATCACGGAGGGTGCTGTTTGCAAGTTGAACTATAGTTGTAATGTCCCTGCCACATAAAACACGGGAACGATTCTCCTACTACACTATTCATTATAAAATCATCCTACTGGAGTTGTAAGTTTTGGAGTGTGTGGATTTTCACATTTGAGGGACTGAAGCCAGTTTTGCCTAATGACTGCACAGCAAAGCTCCCTTCACGCAAAGGGAAAGGAGCACCAGTCAACTCCGCGTTACACACGCCCCTCAAACGAGACAGCAAGATCCTGATTCCAGGTGCTCCATTGGTTGCGATGTGTGCAGCAAAACAAAAATGACGTGAGTCCGTGTCCCATAGTAAAAACAAACAGTTGGCAATTAAAAATACCTATTTTTTTTTCTCGCAAGCAGAGCGCGAAAAGCTTTTAGTGAAGAATGAATGCAGACCAGCAAAATGACATTTTCATGGTCTCTTGACCACCATCATGCTTTAAACTCTTCAATGGTACTACAAGTTAGTAGTGGAAAGTATCTGCTGTGTTTGTATTTATAAGTGGTGATAAATTACTAATCACATCAACAATTAGCAGGCAGCTCACCTGATAAAAAGAGATGTAGTCAGATAGCTTCTGCAGACTGTCGCTTGCTCAAGGACAAATAATGTGCTTTATAGGAAAGATACTGCTTCAGCCAGAATAATTAGAGAAAATGTAGATGAGAGCTGTATGCCTAATGGAGTTACCCTCCACTGATGCTCTCAGAGGGCTCTCTTGAAAATCGGATCTGTAATGGATATTATGCAGATTTGAAAGAAAAATTGAAACATGCGACTTTTTTATCTGCTTTTGATGTTACATTCAGCTGCTTTCATCTCAGAGGATAAAAGTAATTGAACAATAATCCCAAAGAGAGTCAAATATACAAATCAATAAACTGCTCTCACAGGAGAATTTATTTTGATGAGTATAGCGGTACCTAACACTTCCCCAAGCTGTTAGTTTTCCATTAGGTGGTCTTGTACTCTTTAATACAGATAGTGATGTCTAGATTGGAGAACATAGGCAATGAATAAGGCAGATATACTCTCTGAATGTCACAAAACAAGAACAGCTTTTTACCTCCTTTGACATCCTAAATCTTAATTGAGTGCTGAGAGCTTGTTACTGTCTTTTTATTTTTGCGTTCTTTTGGAAAGTATAATGAAAGCAAAGGGCTAGTGCTTCCATTAGATGTCGTAGTAATGTACGCAGTTGTTAGGCAAGCTTCCTCTGTTGGGCATTTTCGTATCTTGGCTGTGATGTGCGGAGGAATTTTGGGTCCGTTGTATTCCTTTTCTCTTCAGTGTTTTCCAATGATCTTGGATCTTACCTTATTTTTTTATCTTAACAATTTCACATGCATTCTTTAATAAATATTTTGATGGTCCCCTCACCTTTGTGTGAGGTGCTATGATAGACACATAGAGAAAAGGAATCCATGTTCCAGATTCTTAAGGTCTAAATATGAAAACAAGTTGAACGTTACTTTCTTGTATATAGCTTTGACTACGTTTGACTACGCAGGAAGTTTGCCTCAGAATGTAGATTAAGCCCCTTTCCATAACCCAGACTGTGATGCAAAGAGAAAATACCAGGAAGGGTTGGAGGTGGAGCAGGTGGTACGATCTGTTGCCTGAAACTTTCTGTGGTCCTATGTAAGGACCATCTCTTTAGGGCCTCTCAAACTTTGTCATTTTGGCTGAAAATGTTAAAGGTAAGCAAACCTCTCCAGCATGATGAATGCTTTGGAAATCTTCAACCATTTCCAGGCAGGAGATAAAGGGAACACAGGGTTTGCTCATGCTTATTCAATTTTTAAGCTGATGCCTATATCTTCTGGAGGAAGCAATTGATGTATCTCTAAGGCTAACCTTTCCCTCTGGAGTGTGGTGGGGTTTTGGGGGATTGGTTTTTTTGGTGTTTTGTTGTTGTTGTTGTTGGTTTGGTTTGGTTTTTTTCTCCTGTCAACATGCAAACCCACCACAATCTCTCTGTGTGATTGAACTAGATGAAATGGAAAAATTGTAGTCCATGTGTATGCAGTAGAACGTTCACAGATGGTAATAGCTAAATTTTCAAAAGACTTCAGTTGCTCCAAGTTGCTCTTGTACTGCCCAAGGTTAAATTTGATATTAGAAGTGAAAGGATCCTTAATCCTCTAGTGAAAATGGTTTCCCTGCTGCGCTCAGTCAGTCTGGAGGAGAAATCTGCTGGACTTGAACTTAGAGTTCATGAGATGTGTTGGCAGAAGGGAAAGGGGAAGTAGGTTTAGAAAGGAATTGGGAGAAGAAGGTGGGAAAGATGATTGTGCAGCTGGGCACGAAGAGCAGGAGAGGGAGCTGGGATGTCTTTTAAGGATGAAGGAGGAACATATGAGCCAGGTCTGAGATGGAGACGCAGTGGCTGACAGGGATCAGGAACCCAGCCTGATGAGGAGCTGGAGTCCCTGAAGGAGAGTGGATTGGGATGGACTGGCAACTCGGGCTGGAATAAGAAGTCTTAGGAGCAGATGTAGTTGAGGACATTGAGTATGGAATAAGTGCTGGAGTGGCGAAAAGACTGGGTTGAGGTAGGCAGAAGAAACTGTGATAGTGGGGGATATGGAGCAAGGAAGAATGAAGGAGTAGAGCAGGTGGTCGGTAGAAAATGTTCTCATCCATAACCAAAATTAAGTCCTGTGGTTCTTTTGCTACCCACTGGCACAGATGAAGACATAAATGGCTGCCATCTACTACTCTCTGCTAGTCAGACCATTAGTCTAAATTGCCAGGCTGTTTTGACACTTGCATCTGTTTTACATTGAGCTAAAGATGTTTTGTGTACTTGGGGGAGGCAGCGCTCCTGTGGGGAAAAATACCATTTCAATATAGTAGTTCATGGGCCAGAGGCACAGAGATGCTTGGGTACCGTGATGGTCAGGCCTGAACACGTGTGTCTGCGTGAGCACTCTTTTACCCTTAAAGGGAGGCTTTGGCTGCCGTAAGACCCCAGGACACTGACGGGTTAGACGGGCTGGTTTTGGGTCCCCTGGTACAAGTCCTGGGGCACGGTGCAGAGTGCGTAATACAGAATTCACATCGTGCATGCAGCCTTGATTCTAACAGGACCCAATACTTGATTGCTTCACTTTGTAGCTGTAATGCTCTTGGATTTTAAGTTTCATAGGAGATTTTCTGAAGATTAAGAGGGAAGAGAAAGTGGTTGTATCTGTAAATCTTGAGAGAGTAGAGCTGAATGGATGCCAGTTGGAAATCCCTGACTTTCTAATCTTCTGCTTCTTGAGATAAGTTGTAACCATCTAGGGAGCAAATGCTAACACATCTCCATTAGCAATATTGTTATTTTAATAGCAAAGCAGTAACTGTTTTTTCTCTGCCCTTCTTTCTTGCCCTCTGCTCTGAACTGAAGGAAATCATTAACAGCTGGAGGACAATCAACCATCAAACTGACTTTTTCAGCACTTGTTTTAGGTAGGAATACTAGAGGAAAACAAAATTGGGAACACAGTATTTTCTTTATGTAAATTCAATGGTATATTACAGGAACAAAAAGTGTGTCTCACCATAAATGCTGTTACAACTTGCAGACCTGTGGTGCCAAGCTGTGGCAGTAGTTATTGGAATGTTTCAGTGACATATTAACAGATCTTTTCTTAGAAACTCTTAGCTTTCCTTAACACACTTTCAGCAAATGGATTTCCAATAAGCATCTACCTCCTTTCTCCTCTTTCCATTTCAAAATAAACTCTTTCAGGGCACAGTGGTGCATTTGTGTAGAAATGGTTTTGCTGAGAAATTGAAAGGCAGGATCTGGATCAGTTCCCTGCACGAGCTTTGCAATATCCCTGAAAAGTGTCGTGATCTGTATTTGGCGCCCAGAGCATTGCTTAAGCTAGTGAGGGGAAAACTAATCTCTTGCGCTTTCATTGGCAGCACTGTCTCATAGACTGATCCTAATGGGGTGGAAATGAGCTCAGCTGCCTAATTCTGTTAAAAACATAGGCTTTTTTTCACACATGAATGCTCATCTACTTCCTTCTAGCCTTGTTGTTAAAGCCATGGCAGCAAAGAATCAAGCCATAGTTGCTGAAAACAAAACACACTGCTTTTTTTCCACTTCAGTTCTTTTTTTTACGTGCAGTAAGAAATGGCCAGTGCGAGAGACTTAATTCACCCAGAAAAAAACATTCTAAAGTATAAAGATCTTGATGTGGATAAATGAGACTTTCCGTAACTTCTAGGGCATGACTAACTAACTTGCTCATTAGCATTGTAATTTTAAGTAGTGCCGTAAACCTTGTTTCACTGTCTATGTTTCAGAACCAAAAGACGAGGGCAGTGCACCCCCAGAACCAGATGTGGCTCCTTGCAATCCAGCTTCACTTCAGCTGTGGTCCATGTGCAAGCAGGTCTTCCACGGGCTGGTTCAGTTTTGTCTCAGAGTTATGGCTTCTAGTAACACACAGCTCTTTGGTCATGGTAAATCTAATTTCCTAGCTAGTGGAAGACCAGTTCCCTGCTGCTACCTATGAGAGATGAAGAAAGTAAGCAGAGCTGTAAATCTGCCTCCTCATTTCCATGTGCCTGTAAATGAGGACATGGCCATTTTCTGTCATTAACAAGGCTGCTGTAATCCTGACACTATGGCCTGTATGTCCAGATTACACTAAGAGTCCTAGCTGTGGTAGAAGCTACACTCTCTTTACAGGCTTGACAGCGTTTCTGGTTTATCTGTATTTTCTCATACGTGATGCCTGTACTGAAATCCTTTAAGAGTATTTTTAGTGGCACGCTGATCAGATATAAACGGTCTGAAAGAAGTGCTGGTCCTGCCCCTCACACTCTGCTCTCCTCGCACTTTCCTCTGGCATAAAGTTATTTTGCTTTATTTTTGATTGAGTCAAAAGTGCAACCATATCCTAAGAAAAGGGCAATTATTGGGCTAAATGCAGTGCATTGATTTTGTTCAAAGCAAATTTTTATCTGTCCTCCACTATCCCAAAGAGTGTCTATAGCATTTTGAAATGAACATTTGTTCAAATATGTACATTCACATAATAGCTAACCATCCATGGCGTTAATGGCATTGCATTGCTGGCTTCAACACCCTAGTGGAAGGAAGACATGAGCATGAAATTAGAATTAAACAGCTGGTCATAAATTGTATCCAGACCCTTTCTAAAAGTGTGTTTCTGGAATACGTTGCAACCAGTACTCAGCTGCAGGAATTTGAAAGTCTCTTGGTCTGGTTAAGGGAATAACTGGGAAAAGAAACTGGTTGACATAGAGTTTCAGTCTCTGTCGTCTTTTCCACTAGCTGAATTTCCAACCACCCGCTCCTGAGGACTCCCCATTTGTCTAACCTTACTATTATGGTTGTGACATATTCTACTTTGCTCTAAGTAATTATCCAATCTTAGCATTCTTAGCAATTGAAAATGTTGTTGTTGTTTTTTTCTTCTGCCAATATGGCATGCTGTGGAGAGAAAATCCCTTTAGATGTCATCAGGTGCAGGGAATCAGGTAGTCCCCATCATATAGATTCCTCATGCATGACTACGCATAGCTGGTGAAAAAGGGAGTTGCTGCTGCTCCTGAATCTTGAGAAAAATGGACAAGCCTCAAGTGGTGGCAAGTAGGATATTTTAATAGTGCCTGCAAAGCCAGTGTTTCATCAAGTGATAGCTCCTTCTGCTAGATCTAGAAGTTAAACTGGAAATTTTAATTTTTTTTTTCATTTTTGTTTTTGAAAGATAGGCTTCCAAAAGAACGTAGAAAATATCTCTTGGAGATTGCACAGACATAAAAAGAAGCCACAGTTACAAATGAGGGAAAGCCTACCTGCAAAAGCAATGCTTTTCTGTCTGCTGCTCAGAATAATTCAACAGACTCGTGACTGTGTAGAGGAAGCCTCTCTTTTACCTACTATTTTTATGGAGATAATTTATATTTTGTCAGGAACTAGCTTATATGTTATTCTAATCTCTTCCACTTATTCCATTTGAAGATAATAGCAGAAGTACACAGAGGAAGAGGTAATAAAAATAAATGCATATGCATGCTAGTAAAACAAATAATTAAAATAAATATTTTATTTATATATAATAAAATAAATTTGTAAAAAACACTCTTTACTTTTGTTTGACAAAAAACAAGTGGTTTACCTGCTTTGTAATCTCACTTTCATTAGCATATTTAATTATGCTTTTGTATTTAATCATCAAAATGCTCAATAATGTACGTTTTGTTCCCAGCCATGGAATACCACTGCTATGTGTATCCATGATAGATGTTTTTTAATAAAATCAGTAATTACCCTTTATTGTTGTTTTAAATTATTATTTTTAAGTTTGTAAGGGAACAATAGTTTTAGGTATAAGAGGAAGAAAGCTTTCATTTTACCATTTCATAATATAATGGGAAAAAAAAATCCACTTAAACAGATGCTAATAAACCTTTTTTAAAAAGCAGTGCTTAATTATCTTGAAGTTGTTTACACGTGAAGACTTGGCGGCTCGGCGCTGGACGTGAGCCAGGGCCGGCCCAGGTAGGCAGCGCTGCGGCAGCAGCCTGAGCCGGGGGTCGGGGTCCTGCTCCCCGGCGGCTTCGCTTTTCGTGCGACCTTGGGCGCGTGCCAGCGTGTGGGCTCCCAGTCTGTGACAGGCACCTCTTGTACCAAACTGAAAGGTCTGCCGGCTTTCTCAAACAGCAGCTACCTCTGGGCTCAGTTTAGAGGCGTTTGGGTTGACTTTTTCTTTCTTTTTTTTTTTGTTTTTGTTCTTGTTTAACAAGGGTGACCTATGAGATCAGAGGATGTTTAATGGGTTTGTAATTGTATTAAATATTTTCCTTTTTTTTTTTTTAATCCTGGGTTTCTTTCAGTGCAGAATTCAAAGTAAAATTTGCAACTGAAACAAAACCAGGTCAATCACAAAATGAAGAAAATGTGCTGTGAACTGAAGTAAAATGGTCGTGTTAACTGTTGAGAGAGCTCAGTCCCTGGCTTATCTAAGCACATATACTCCATTATCTAACTTATTTCATCTTTCCTTTATAATAGATTCATCTGTGTGGCAGGGCTCCTCCTTCTTCACTGCTCAGAGAATGCCATAAAGTAGCCTATTTTAGTTCATCAGCCGTAATGACACCTATTTCTTTGTGTATGACTTGGGGTTTAGTTGATTGTAGGTATATCCACAAACAGGTTGGTTGTTCTGTGGTGATTTTATTGTATCAGTCTCACTCCTTTTTTCTCTTTTTTCTGTTGCAAGTCTTCTCTCAGAACATCCCTTTCTGTATAATTGCCTGCTTTCAGCTTTGTCTGCACTGTCTTTGGACCAGTGATGATATCCGAACTGGTTTAAAAAAAATAAAAACTAGATCCAAATATTAGGGAGATGTTCTCTCTGCAGAAAAGGGCAAAGCCAAAACACTTCTAAAGTATTGAAAGACTAGTGAACTCTGTTTAATCAGTGTTTTTATCTGTCATGTCTGAAAAGGCATTTATAGCACATTCAGGCTTGGAAGGCATTGAAATATGATGGGCAGCAGCTGTGTGAGTTGTGACGCTCAGCAAAGGAACTGTCACAGAAAGGCATGCTGCACGTCAGGGATGGACAGAGTTGTCCGTCATTCTGAGATGTCCACGTATAGGACGTTGATACGGAAGGTGTTTATGGAACAACTCGTGTCAGAATCTCTTTGAAGAGATGAACAGCACACGCTGTAGAGTTGGTTGTTTTATCCTGAACCATCACACACGCTTGAATTGTGCATTTAAGGCAAACCACTTGAATGCTTTTGCTCTGTTTATCTTGCTACGTTTTTTGATAGTAGGTATGTTTCCCCAGACTTGTTTCATCCTGTGGAAATTTAGGGAGGAAGAGGAGGAATAGGGAATAAAGGCGAGGTAGAGAAGGCTTCAGCTCTAATCTAATATCTGGAGTAAAGTCATTGTGAGACAAATTACTGTTTGGTTTTCCATCTGTAGAACAAAGACATTTCAAATGTCTTTGAAAAACACAAAGGAATCAGCCTGCTGATTCACCATCGTTAGGAGTTTTGTTGCTGTTGCATGAAAAGTGGCCACAGTCTCAGTTTATTATGGGAGTGAAATATTCTATGAGGTACTCAACCATTCTGTGGTACTACCAAATTCATATTTTGTAAATTAAAATGAATTTAAATATTTTTCTGCGCTACAGAGGGAGGTCGTACCATGCTGGTAGTTGGGAGGCCACAAGTTTTGGTCTTATTATCAACTACCAATGTGCCCATCTCCTTGTCTCCTCCCAGTCTGCCTAGGAGGAGGGGCTGGGGACCTTACTGGGGTGCCCAGATGTTGGCTGGCCTGCTGTGGTTGGAGAGACTGGCTGGTGGCTCAGGTGTGGGTGCGTTGAGGGGAAGGCAGGAATCGGACTCTCCCCTGTTTTTCTTCTCTTTCTGTAACAGGAGACATCAGTTCAGGACTCACAGAAACTGCTGCACCTGTCGAGCTCATTTTTCTGCCCTGTGCTTTCTTGGTCTCTGTAACCTGCTGCTGGGAAACAGAATTTAATCAGTGGACACCTGCCCTGCTAATAAACTCTGCCCCCTGCTCTCCATAGGGTCAGGAGTCGTGAGCACGGGGCTCAGACAAGTATGGACGTCTTCCGCTCAATGTCATGTCTTTACTGACAGCAACAATTTCTTGCAATTAAGGTCCTGCAGCAGGTCGTTAACCTGGGGGCAGCAGCTGATTTTCTCTATTTAACTTCACTGCTCAACTCGAGTTTTGTGTTCAAACCCCAGTGTTTTCACCGTTGCGTCCTTTCCCCTCTGTTCTTCTCTTGATGGAGGGGTATAAAACAGAGACAATTGTTATTAATAATCTAAATCAACCTTTGCCTTTCTACACTTCACCTTGAGCAAGAGGACTATAGTGAACAAAATGAGGTCTGTAACACTCAATAAGGAAGGAGCAAAACCAGCCATAAAAGTCAACTTTCCTGTGAAATTGTGATAGCAGAAAATGCAGTCTCTGAAGGTTGCAGGTTGCTGTTCGGTCAAAAATGTCTGCTTACATGACTGAGGACTGAGAGCACAGCTGAAGGATCGCTGGGAGAGTATGTTTCTGTTCGGGCCACTTGTCCATCACAAGTGCTTCAGAGAGGTTCCTGGCCCGCTGAGTGTTTGCAGCAGCCCACCAGAGTAATGATAGGTATCGAAGTGCCAGTGGGAGATGCGGTATTAAAAAATACTGTTCGGTCCTTGCTTTTAATGTGAACTTCCAAAATGTGATTAATAGTTCAACAAGGCTGCAATAAAAATACAGCATTTGCACAGTGAAATCCCAGAGACTGCAATTTTCTTTGCATGGGTTCAAGATTGGATTTAATAGATCGGTGGCAGCTGTTTCATTGTTCCTGCCTCTTAAGAATTTCCTTTGGTTTTTCCAAGGTCTCAGGACACATAGAAAATTTTACTTTAGTTTATGCAGGTTACACTAGTATCTTTTTATATATGATCTCTAAGTATTCAAGTTAGGCCAGTCTGTTTCTGTCTTGCTTTGGTAGGTATTTTTGTACCGCTGAAGTTGAGATACATATTAGCAGCTTTTCTTACACTAGCCATGTGCAAAGTTAATAATTTTCAGGGTTTTTTTTTCTTGCGTTATTTGGCAGCTACAATTCCAAGAACACAAAAATGGAGCAGTTTGTCCAGTTTCAAATATTCACCACTACTAGAGGATTGTAGAACAATTATAAACATTTTTAGTTTTCTTGTTTCTTTGGGGAGAAAATAAGTCATTACAACATAATGAAAAATGGGTGATGTTAGACAAGAGAGTCCCAGGGATAGGTACTACAGAGCTTTTGAGATCGTATACTTAAAGCTACAATGTGGAAGGAATTAAGTGGAGAAGGTAGTAGGACCACTGTCCTTTAAAAACAATAGTACAAAATCTCATCTTTGAAAATGGGTTGCAATGGCTTACGCTGCAGAGGAAATTAGTGTGGCAACAGTAAAACATTTTCAAAATTACATAGTCTCAGTTTTCAGAAAAAGGAGATTGAAACTGAGAGAAGGGAGAATATAAAGGGAATTTCCAGGTCCAGCTTCTATTTGTTGATTTAGTTCCAGTTTGGTTTCTTCCTCTCTGAACATAGTTTAAATAGTTTTTACTTATTTCTTTCCCCTTTGGTCAAACATCTAGAAGGCCATTGGATGTCAAGTCTCTGCACCTGCTGTCAGAGACTCCTGAGGCTGTGGGTATTTCGAAACCTTCCCGCTTTCGCTATGAACTACAGGATCCCATTTCTTCACTGAAAAATCTCACATTTTAGGATCATGAGCCTTGGGAGAATGCGGTACTTTCTGTGATTGTGCAGTGGGGTCTGGACCATGTTTGGAATCTGTATTTTAGCTTCTCACTTGGTAACTCAAAGTCATCTGTGGTTAATAGGCTGGTTACTCTATTGAAAAGATTGTGTTGAAAAACTAAAGAAAGGCCTCAGGATGTATCTTAGAGCATTTACAGTAAAATTTTGAGTAGAATTAGAAACTGGTTGATATAAGGCAGCTTCCAAGACTTACCGTTTTGGGTAAGAAAGGAAAGGGCAAATGTGAGCAAGATGAGAAAGCAAGCTAAAAAATGCAGGTCATCTTCCGTAGTTCAGGTTTTGGACATACGACTTGGTGAGATGATGCTGAATCAGAGTTGTTCCTTACCCACCGATAAAGCCAGCACATCTGACATCAATGAACCAAACACCCTCTAATTACTCACTCATTCCATAACATGACTGACTTAAAATAACTATAATTTAAAACAAAAAAAACCCAACAAACACCAGTATAGCATTAACATGGGGTTTAATTGCTGTCTTCAGCTGCATCGTTGTCTTGGCATGAAATGTTTTTGCTGTGTCTCAGCCGCGTTCTGGGTTGGGGTCTGGAGTTTATTACTTGGTGTAGTGGAGAGTTCAGAAGGACAAGCACCTGCTTTTGGTTTTCTTTCCTTTCAATGCATCTTAGAGCAAGGCTTGTGCTTACCTTTACTGTTTCAGAGGCTGAAAGATTTCACAGAAACATTCTTTTATTCACCTTATTTATCTATGCAATTCATCTACAGAAATGTTTTCACGGGTTTATAGTAAAGGAAAGATTATCACCTAATGCTAAGTATATATGTGTATATTTATGCATACAAACATTCTAATTTCTAATTTTTTTTTTTTCCACACACACTGCACTAAAGAATCTCATTTAAGAGGTGTTTTCTGGATGCTAAGGGAATGACGTGACTCATATGGAATCCTAAACCAGTTGCTAGCTTTAGACCCCTGGTCCTTTAATATCCATCCTATTTCAAAAGTGTTTGCGTGTGTGTATCTATATAAAGATTCAGAATAGTGTTCATTTCAGAAGTAGCTATTTTCCCGTTGCCAGTCACTAGGGTGTTTTTCAGAAGTAATACGGAATATGCTGGTGGTTATAGTGTATTTTCTGCTTATGCATTAGTAGATTGAAGTCAGTATGGCTGGTGCATGCTTTACTTTCAAGAATTACTAGAAGGCTTTTTCTCCTCTAATTATCTTTCAAAGAAGTGTAACTAGTATTTGGGAGTCATTGTGACTTTTTTTGTTTCCATGAAAATGTTCTGTTCCTTTCATAGGTTGAAATCGTGAGAGAATGTGAGAAGTGGGTGAAACACTAAATTGTGCTATAAATCAAGAAACTCTATGTGAAATTATGCATTTTCTAATTACCTTGCTTAGATATATATTGAGCAAAAAAGCAAACGAACTACACAAGTTGAAGAAATGTCAGATAAACAAACTATGATGTGTAGTATTATTACCATCTGACATATCTCAAACACTGATTTTACTTGCTCATCCTTCATTCTTTATATCTGCATGTCTAGCGGTGCATCCATTTATATTTTATATAAAGGGCAGAGTCTGTAGTCAGAGCATTTGAGTTATGCTGTTAAAAATAAATGAAGGAACAGCAGGTGAAAATGATTCCTACACATGAATATTCAAACTGTACCTCAGTCAGATACTGTAGAAAGAATAATAAAGAGCAATGAAACTTTGGTGGGGCCAAGGCGTTGATATGATCTGAAATAAAAGTTTTATTGCCCCGAGGGTGGGATGACTCAGAAAACTTACTCAAGGAGTGGCATGATCTGCCCATACGCCCCATTGCCAAAACATTCAAGAGTTTAAAAAATTGAGGGGACAGTAGCACTGGGGTGTTGGAAGTCTAATAGTCAGGCTCTTAATCTTGATTCTTACACTCTTGTGCTTTGGTCTCCGAGCAGAGTGGGTTTAGGGTCGGCAGGAGAGTGTAGGGGCTACGTAGCTAGATGGAAAGCTGAGAGACGAGTTCATCCCGACTCCGGCAGCTGTTTCCTGGGTATTTGCATCACTTGAGGCAGGACTCACCAGTGTATTTAGGCACTTCAGGGAGAGCGTCAACAACCTTTTTTTTTTTGAGTAAGAATGAAGCAAGTGTGACTTTCGTACTACTTAACTGATGGGAATCGTGCTGCCATTGTCGGATTCAGTGAGGTTTCACAGGAATCGGGAGCATGACCAGGGCCCTGTGACAAGGGATTTTCAGGGAACGATCGAGCCAGAATACATTTATGGAGCTGACATTAACTTCCCTATCACTTCTACGTTGTAAAGGCAAGAACATTCAGAACTGTGAAGTACTTGGATACTCTGGCAATATGGAAGGAAGTGTATTAATGGATGACGGACTTCTTTTAATGTCAATTTTTTTTTTTTTGCTTGCTTCACAGATCCGGTCCATGGACCACAAAACGTGGAAGTTGTTGATATTCGCTCCCGGCAGCTGACGCTGCAGTGGGAGCCCTTTGGTTATGCAGTGACCCGCTGCCACAGCTACAATCTCACAGTCCAGTACCAGTATGTGTTTAACCAGCAAAAATTTGAGGCAGAGGAACTCATCCAAACTTCTTCCCACTACACCTTGCGAGGTCTTCGGCCCTTCATGACCATCAGGCTGAGGTTAGCCCTCTCTAACCCAGAGGGCAAAATGGAAAGTGAGGAGTTGGTTGTGCAGACTGAGGAAGATGGTAAGTTATGTTGGGTTTTCTCACTTGCTTGTTTTTGGGGGGAAGACTAATATTTTCAAGTTGTAAATAGCAACATAACCCTCTGTCCCATTATAAATGGCTTCTCTGGACAGTGTGTGTGTTATGCAAGTAAAATTTGTAGGTGTAAATACTTTCCATTTCACAGCCATGTTCTTAAAAGGGCAGGGCTCCCTGAAGTGCTTGGAAATGACCAACACCAGTCTGAACAGTTACGGAACAGCAGTAGGTTTAATTCTATAGAAGTCATGTTCTGAACCACCCAGCACCCGCAGAGCAGCTTCCTTTGTCATATGGGCAAATGTAATCCTGGCATTTGTTGTTTTTTCTTGTGCCTTCACATCACTGTCCCAAAAAGAAGTATAATGTCTTCCTTTCCAGAGTGTATCTTATTCTTAATGCTGGTCTTCTGGACGTAGCATTATATATACGTCTCGGAAGCTAAATTCATTTGGTGCTAACTCTTCCGTTCTTGATACAAAAGAACTGTTTTTCGGAAGTACTGATGGAAAGCCTTTAAAGTGTCATTATCCCATCTGAGCGATTTCAGACCGAGGACTCTCATAGACTACAAGCCTCCATTCTGTCTCATGTGTTAAAAAAGAAGCATTCTTCCTCTGCCAGAGCTGTAAGGAGTTGCTGTCCTGAGTTCCTCTCCGCTGAAAGTGGCTCTTGCAGTCCAGTATATCATATGGGGGGACATAAAAGGATGGCAGATCTTTCAGAAAAATGAACAGGGTTTTTATCAGACAGGCTTGGGAGTACATTTGGTTCGTTATCTTCCACAGCATTAAAATTTTGCTTGAGTAGGTGGATTTTTTAGCTGGCCTTGTAGCCATAATGAAATATAAATCTTACATTGTTACTTTACTAAGAAAATCAATCTTTCCTATGGATAAAGGTGTGCAGCCCAGTAGCGTCTTTATGCCAAGGTGCAATCTGGCTGTTTAGGTGGATAGAGCTTTGCTGTTGTGTGGGTGGAGAAGGACAAATTAAATTCCCTGCTGCTGTTATGCTGTACTGGAGTAAGGACGTACTGAAATTAGCTTCATATTTTCATGGATTCTGATTTTATTTATCACTTACTAGTTAGATGCAGGTATTCTTATTTGAACCAAAGGTTGAGAATAGGCCTTTCATATTGATAGTACCTTGGTAACGGTAGTGCCTTGAGGGGTTTTTTTTTACTATATTATTTTTATTATTTTCATTTTCAGCTCTGAACTTCCTGTCTGATGGCCTCGTGGTGTCTTCTGATGTGTGTGAAACTGGAGGTGGTGGTAGCTTCTAACACACTTTTTGGGGTTTTTTTTTCCCTCTAGTTCCTGGACCCGTTCCCTTGGAATCCATCCAGGGAGGACCTTTTGAAGAGAAGATCTATGTTCAGTGGAAGCCTCCAAATGAGACAAATGGCATCATTACACTCTATGAGGTGAGGAGAACAGATTGTTGTCAAGGAATACATGCCACAGGGCCCTTTTCGTATGTGTTAAAGCCAATCCTGAGCTCTGAGAGATTTCAGCAGGTGCTAAAAGAAGCCTGATTAAAATAGATAAGAATCTTCAAGATAGTCTGCTGCTGTCACTGAAAAAGTTTTTCAGTTGAAAAAAAAGAAAAGATTTCTTTACCAACATTTGTGGCAAAATGAGAGCCATATATTCCCCCATGTCTCTGGTGTTCAATTCCTGCCCTTTTTTCTTCTGCAGTATCTCCAAGGTCTGTTTTCTTTTCTTATTATTCTTGAGGTAAATTTCTGTTAGGTTTTATACCTAAATACTGCAACTAATTCTTCCCTGCCTTTCCAATAGTCATAATGCTTCCTGGCAATCTCAGCAGAATATAGCCATTGAGTCTTATCTTATAGTGTTCTTATTGAATCTTTCAGTGATACATCTATCTAGCCCAACCACTTTCCCTGCTGCCAAACAAAACATACAGCAGGTTATAGGATGGTCACTGACCATCTTATACGGATGAAAAAAAAATTAAATGTGATTCTAAAGTGTATCAGAGGATATGTTTCTTGTTAAGGTAAGGAAGCGTTACTGTTGTCATGTCCTTTTGGTGAGACTGTATCCGTAATGTCATGTACACCCAAATATGTGAAAAAAGAATATAAAAGGAGGACTGCTTTAGAGGGTTGTGTGAAATGAGAGACAGTCCTACAATAAAAGGTAAAGGCACTTTTATTAAAGAGCGGGAAGTGGTGCACCAGTGCTGGCTGAGCGTGTTTCAGTTTATAGGTTCAGCGTTTACCACAGTAAGATTAGAAAAAGTGAAAAGAAATTTTTGCTTTTATGGTGATGTAAAAATCCTCATTGTGGGCTTGTACATCATGGTCTGATACAGAGGGACAAGAACTACTTTTTTTGCTTTATCTTTTATGCCGGGTGAATGTACAGACTTATTTTGGAAAAGGCAAGAAGCCACTCTGCCATCACCAGTGAGGTTCTGCTCCTTTCCTCTTCCCATTCAGCTTCTCAGTGTGGAACAGCATGTCTTATAACATGTCACTCCTGCATCTCCTTGCTAACACTGGCTGTCTCTAACACAGAGATGGTCAAATGGAAAAAATCAAGCAGGTTTAACATCAATGAGCTCTTACACTACAGCATGAGCAAGAGATGGCAACTTTCTCCTGGGGTTAAATGTAACTACGCTTTTAGGTCATCTCTCCAGCTGGCTCACAAAGGGTAGGTTGAATTTGATACAGCAAGACTAAATAAATGAATAGAAGTTCTTCTTGCTAATTTTGTGTCATTTCAGCCAGGCGATAATCCCTGACTAAGCAAGGAGTCATTTTTTGTTGGTCACTGTTGAGACACTTGTGGAAATCTGTGCAGGTTGCATACCACCTGTCTGTACTAGAATATAACTAACCCTTGCAATTTCATGGTTTTTGAAGGCATACTGCAGGCTATCCTGTATTTGTGTAAGAAATTATATAATAAAGCTGTCTGTATTCTTAAGGAATTAATCTGAATAGAATCAGTTGCAAACTAATTATTTTTCTGGTAACACAGGTGACCTATAATGGAACACATTTAAAATAATCCAAGTCAAATGATGCAAAAATAACTCCTTTTAATTTTTAAAGAGGCAGTTTCCTACTAAAATATTGCCTTGGGCTCAGCTCATTGAAAGGACTTCAGCAATCTGAGTAGCTTTTCTGGCTGAGCAGCTGCATAGAGAGATGCCTCCAGGGTAGTGATGCATCATGACTGTGCCTTTGCCCCTCAAGTCATATCATTGCTCGAGTCTCAGTGGAGGCACAAACAAATTTTTCTTTTCTGATAATGACTCTATGCATATTTGGCAGCTAAAGCCAAAGAGAAGTCAAGGTGAACTCAAACTCTTCCTCCTTTTCCTCCTCCCCCTCATCTCCAAACGGATGAAAATCCAAGTGTTAAAAACTAGGAGAACCAGAGTGCCTGAAGGTTGTAATGAATTAATGTTTCCCTTTTTCTCCCTTCTTGCATGTGAAAATTCATGAACATTCCCATTCTCCCTGGCACCCTGAGACAAGTTCATCAGCTGGAGATAAAAATACAGATGAGCAGTTACGCATAACCCGGAGAGATGGCCGGAGCATTCTCAGGGTAGTTGTCAGGCTGTTGAAGTCTGTATCACAAGTAAATACGAGTGCCTGGTCCAAGTAAAAGGAGTTTTGAAATTGCTCAGTAAATTAAGTACAGGTCTTTGCACAGAAACATCTCATCCTGCTACCTGCAACTGAAGTTTAATCTTCCTAAAAATACTGAGAAACATCCAGTATTGTCCAGGTAGTTGCATCTTCTGTATTGCTTGCTTAATCCCTAGCCTACTACAGATACTTAAACCTGCACCTTTGTCTCTACTGGTATTATTTTAAAATTTCACGCCATGTGTCTAGGACCAAAGTAATTCCTCAGTAGTAATGACCTCCAAAGTGTTGTTTTAGACAGGGTTCAGCCATTTTTCAGTATCATCATGGCTTTACACTGCTTTCACAGAGTTCAGCTGACCTACTGGTTATAGAGGAAGAAAAAGCTAGTGGTTAGTCTCTGATAGGTTTCAGTTCTTTCAGATACCCATGGCCTACAATACCGATCCAGGTAGAAGCAGAAGGCTTTAACGACAACAGAAGAAAAAAGGTCAAACTGTGACCTTGTGCAGCGCTGCTCTAATGAGGTCCCTGTGGGGAGCCCAGCGCCGGCACCGGCAGGAGCCAGGAGGCTCAGTGATGGGCTAGCGAATTTGCAGCTATCTAGAAACACTGCAGTTGTGTCGCTGTCATTAGGGAGAAACAACTCCAAGAATCTACCAATGTTTATTAAAGAAAAATTCCCTGCAAAGTACAGATCAAGAAATAACACGTCATGAGTTTGAGCTAGTGGTGTCAAGTTCTGCATTACACCTGGAGGTAGCTGGTGAGATTCACACGCAGGTATTGTGCAAGTGATGGTCTCTCAAACTCCCTTGGCCACAAACCCTTCTAACAAAAACAAATAAAAAACCCTCCTTCTCCTCCTAAGTAATAGTTCTCTCCTTAACATCGCCTTGAAGATCTGATTCATTGTATCTGGATACTGTATTTTCTCTCTAGTTCTGTTAAAAAAATTTGTTTGCAAGCTTCTAAAATGCTTCCAAATAAACACACTGTGTATTCTACTTACATCGCACTTGCTTTTCCTTGGGACAGATATTCTTCTTAGATCCCTAATCGTTCTTGCAGTTCCCTGCCCGACAGACTTCCATATCGCACAAATGGCCGTTGCAGTTTGCACGCGCACTGCTTACACGCCGGCTGGGCTGAAATTCAGCAGCGCAACCTTCAGCAAGTCATTTTGCAGCCAGAATCACTAATTTTGTAATGACTGAATACTTCTAAAGAGCCTAAACAAAATGGAAGGACCTTAATGAACCTTTTTGACTTACGCGTCTCTTCTGATTTGTATTTATGCTTCAAAATGCTAACTGTAGTTCTTTTAATAAAGGCGGCAATAGCCTTGCATTTAAAACTGGTTTTAAAAAACCCTGCGTTCAGTTGGAGAATTAATTGTTTCACTGGGTACAGCCACAGCTGGATTTTTAAACAAAGGAACCTTCTAGATCCCCAAATCAGTATGTAATTGCAGTCTGTTTCTAGGGAGCAGAAACCTCTTGTTCAAGGGAACTTGGAAAGCTCTGGGAATTGCAAGTCAGTTCATCAGTATGCTGAAAAGATTAGGATATGAGCCGTGTAGAAAGCGAGTGACGGTACAGTTCATTCTGGGGGTGTTAGGGGAGCACAGCGGGGCAGTTAATGACACGAGCGTGTGCCGAGCTGGTAGGTGTCAGTTGTTCCGTCCAGGCGGGGGGTGCCCCGGCTGCTGTTGCAAGCAAGCCCTGCCGCGGAGATCAAGCTCGAGAGCTCTAGCTATAGCCAAGTCCCCAGGTACCTTCAAGGTGTGTAGGTACTTACATGAGACAAGTCGATCAGTCTGTGTTCGGAAACACAGCTAAACAGCGATAATGGGTTTTGCTGGCGCATTGGTTGGGGTAGAATGCTCTACAGAGATGTTTTTGCGTGTGACATTCATGAAAGAGGTGTTATTACAGCTGTCTCTCGTAGCGAGCTGTGAGCGGCAGAATCTAATAATGTTGTAATAAGTCCTGCCCCCCCTTCAGTCTCCTGGCAGACTGAAAGCACCACAACTTGTTGAATTTTTTTTTACCAGTCCTAAAAAGCCGCTGTGCTTTAAAATCCCTAATAATCAAATGCTGCTTCTTATGCTTATACTGTGTGGGAGTTCAGCTTCAAGGCCTTTGTGTACAAAGACGTGCAACAATGATTTTTTTTTTTTTTAATTTTTTTTTTATCCCAAATGTGTGTAAAGTTAAACCACCGTCAAACAGCAGAAAGACCTATGCTGTCATTGGACTGCAGGAACAAGCAATCTAATTTAAGGTCATAGACCAGCTTTGGCACTTAAATTCTCCTGCTTTCAGATGACATGAGATTGTCTCAAGTGTTTGTTCCATAATCCAAATTGAAGTGCTTCAGATACATGTGTGGATCCAGATATTTTGTGCAAACTTGCATTTCATCTTGAAAATGTAAATAAACAAAACTTATATCAGCATTTCACTGTTCATTTGGGCAACTGGAAGCGTAAGGGTGCACTCAGTAAGTGATACTGCCTTTCGCCTTTGCAGATATGCTTTTTGTGTGTAATCTATTTCTCAGAATTGTCAGGGTTTAGAATATTTTGCCCTTAAAGAGAAAGAAGGAAAAAAAAAACAACCCACTTAGCATTCCTGTCTAAAATACTTGTCACGTTACTTGGGGGAAGGCATTGTTATAAGGTATTACCATCCTAGAAGCATTTAAAGGGTGGCTACAATATATTCAGCTCCGTGGCTGGAAAAACAACTCTTGGACTGTTGAAGTCCTTTCAATGAGCCATGCCTAAGGGCAATAGTTAAACAGCAAGCTGTCTTATTAAACATTGTAAGGTGTAGTCTTGTAATCACTTATGTTCGCATCTTTATGATTGTTAAGTCCCATGTGGGTTGCACATGGGTCTTGGGAAAAAATAGGGATGCATTTGCAGCTTCTTTCTAGTTTTCTCAGTCACTGTGTCTGAAATGCTGTAGATCTCTATTTAGATGCCAGGAATAATAATATAAGGGCCTTTCATACACAATTTCAGCTCTTTAATGGAATGCTTGGAGCTTAGTTCCTCTAATCCCAGTGGATTTGAGTTTAAATTGCACTTCAGAGGTTACAGATCCTCTTAGTTGCCATGTAAAATTGCAGTCTGTCCTTCATCATCTCTCCAGTTGCCAACATGCCATTTCTTCTCGATTACTTCACTCACTTTTTCTCTGCAGGAGAGGTCGTTACATGGAAACTGCCTCTTAGGGCGTCACGCATAAGGTCAATATTTGTGGGATGTACTGCCTGCATTTACAATAGGGTGGAAACAAATTTCTTCCACCTTTGACCCTTGAAAGGGCATACTTGTTATAACACAAAACATGATTATCTGGTGTGATAGCTATCCACTGCATGGAATATGCATGCATTTCTATTTATAGCCCTTTTTTAAGCTATTCATGAAACCTGACATTTTTAGAATAAAATCTTCCCTTGCTAAAAGATGTAGCAAAAAAAAAAGGTTTCCTGGAAAAGCTGAAGGAGTTGGGAACTCAACTTGGCTTAGTCATTTGTTTGTTTATTTAAAGGCTTTTTTTGGTTAAGAGGAGTGAAAAATGGCTCCCGCAAGAAGGAAAGCAACAACCACGAAATCTTGCAGCCAATTTATATAAAGCTCTACAGTCGAAATAGTAGAAAGATGACAATTCTCGGAAATTGCCTTCAGTGAGAAGTGGCTTTGAATGTTCCCATGAAAATCAATCATGCTACAGCTTCTCAATTGTATTCTGTGGATGCACGATACTCCTGGGACGAAGCTTTCTCACTTAAGCTCACTAAGTGTGCGCTGAAGGAAGTCCATGCTACACACAGCTGGCTGCTGCATTTAGCTGAACATTAAGAGAACATTAAGGATACACTGTTAAGTGCTCAAAACCCAGGAAATGATCAATTAAGGATTGTATATTTGTTTGTAGCTTTATCGCTCTTCTGTACGGGCATTTGACAATGCAGTCTTCGTGCAGTTGGATATTACTCTCTGTTCATCTGCAGCACTAATGTTGTTTTCCTTTGACACCAGATTTATACGGTGTCTTGTACTGCAGTATGTTGTTTGTCCAGAGTCCATGAAAGTCAATTACACAAAGAATAAGTGTTTTACTGCATCTCTACTATGTTGAATTAGAATTCTTTAATAATCTAAACTAGCAACGAAACTGTGTGGCCATATATAATCTGTTTAAGTTTGAAACTCTGACAGTTCTGTAGTAGGCTGCATCATCCTCTCAATGACATGTAAGGAAAGCTGTGCATATATACCCAGCTAAATTAGTTCTGTAGTTAAAGGCTTTTTGTGCAGAATTGCACTGGAAGAGGGCTGGGCTGGCTGAAGAGAAATTGTTTATTATGTGGTTGCTGACTGTAGTATTTACTGAGCACTTGGTAGACGGCTTGGTTCGACGCTGCCAATGTTCTGGGACCCGCTTAGGATTCAGGCCAGAATTTGGAAAACGGATGGTGCTGATTGCACTGATTTATTATCTTCTTTTTTTTTTTTTTTTTTTTTTTTTGGCAACTGAGAAGGGCTATAAATCTCAGCACTGCTTGCTTTCTTAGCAGGTTTGGACATTAGGAAAAAATTCTTTCCTGAAAGAGTGGTCAGGCCCTGGAACAGGCTGCCCAGGGCAGTGGTGGAGTCCCCATCCCTGGAGGGATTTAAAAGACGTGTAGATGAGGCGCTTGGGGACATGGTTAAGTGGGCATGGGGGGGTTGGGTTGACGGTTGGACTCGATGACCTTAGAGGTCTTTCCCAACCTTAGTGATTCTGTGATTCTATGATGCCATCTCAGCCACAGTCCCTGTTGTTCTGTTTCTGGGACAAGGCAGGGCTTAGTGAAACAGCTTTCCGGTGAAATTTGAGGAGCATAAGGTCACAAGAAATATCTTTTCTTTCAGCCAGCAGAATCCCACAGAGAGCCCTTTTTCCCCCCTCCATGCTGTTTAATAAAGTAATATGGCTTTAGAATCAGCCCTAGAATCCTAGTACGTGCTTGAGTGACCCCTCTGCCATACACAGGACGTTTCAAGTGGCTTCTCTGATGCTGCAAGGAAAACCTAATTTACCTGCGCACAGTAATATAGAAGCCAACACATGCAGCTGCTGTTCTGGTGAAACAGGATGGCTTTCCTTCCCCTGTCACTTTTGGAAACCTGAAATGCCGTGGCTGAAGTCAGCTGGAGCTGTGTTTGATTTAAAGCTGATGTGGGGGGATAAGGGGCATTAGGCTCTGCGCTGTCTGCCTGGTGCCTCCTCGGGCAGGGACTGGGCTGGTGGTGCTCGGGCCGTCCCGGGAGGGCGGCAGCGGCAGGACGCACCAGGTGCCGGTGCTAAACCCTGTGGAAAAGAGCCTGCTTGTGTCTTCGTGGCTGTTGTTTCTCTCCATCCTGTCCCAGTTAGTTTAACACAGCCTTAAACTTAGGAAATGTTTAAATGATTTCCTAATTAGGGATACTTTCTTGAATAAACGGCTTAAAAAGTTTTTGAACAAACTTCTTCAAATTATATAGGATTCTTAATTGTGCACTACTCGCCCACTGTTACTTGCAAGATATACTTAACTCGGAAGCATTTGTTAATGATGCTCTTTAAATCCTATGGTTTCCAGTAACATCTTGATGAGAAAATGAAAGGGTTTTTTTGAGAAACTCAGATGTCAGGGTTTTTTTAAATGAATGACAACCTCCAGGTAAATAGCATACTTGTGTTATAAATAGCATGAATCAACTGTTGAAAAAATTGCTTGATCAAGCTTTCCAGAAATAAAAGCATAATACGGTCCCTTGAGCACAACAATTTCTTTGATTACCTTTTTATTGTTCTTTTGAAGCCAATAGACTTGCAGCAATATAAATCCAATGCAAATAAGAAAAGATATTTGGCTACAGCAAAACTTTTTTTTTTTTTTTAAAAGGGAAGGAACTGAATTATTTTAGTGTGAATGTTGGGCTCTTTCTAAGCCAAACAAAGTTATAAGAACTGAAAAAAAACCCCAAAACTTATTCTTTCTTATAACAAAGTTCAAATTAAAAAAATCCTTTTGTAGATATGTGAACATTCTTGTCTTTCTGCCTTCCAATGCTTTATTTTCTTTTCTAGAAAAAAGACAATTTTGATCTATTCTTCTTTCAGACATGCTTTTTATTGCTCATCCAGGAAAATAGTTGATTCTTAATCCCATTTCTTCCACCCAATCTTTTCAAGTGCCAGTGTACCAGTTATGGTAATAGGAGAAAGGTCTTTAACAATTCCATATTCAGATCTTACAATATCTTGCTTACCAAAATGTAGCCATTAACTAAGTTGAAAGCAAACTACAGCTACATGTTTGTACTTCCCTCCTAGATGGTTATTTCCCTTTCATCTTAAGTATTGCTTAATTTAACAAACAGATAGGATTGAAAAATTCAGAAGTGGTGGCTTTATCCTGTTAATTGGTGCAACTGAGGAACTGTGTAAAAGAGGAAAAGCCAGTCAAGGTGATCTTCTCATCGCCTTCAAAAGGAGGAGATGCCAGTATTATGGTTCCTTGGGGGAATTTAATCTTCTTGCTGTCCTTTGTCTATTAGACCCAGTCGTTATGATCCTGCCATCCAGTGGACAGGATGGGCTTGGGTTTTGTTTCGTGTGCCCTGCTCTCACTAGCAGTCTCTGTCACTTTGAGTCCCTCGCTTCCCCTTTTGCCTTCTCTTTTTGCCCTCCCTGTTTGTTACTATTTTTTCCTGATCTCTGTTCTCCCTGCTGTCCCTGTGGTATCGCTGAGGGCAAGGGTGGGACAGCTTCCAGAAGGATGCTGGCAGCTGCTAGAATGACTTACTCTTCCTTTTGTTTCTAATTCAACCATTTTTGTCTGAAATTGCGAAAAGCAGCTTGGGGTGAGGCAGACACTTGACTTGGAAAATAAGCACAAATGAGTAGTTTAAGATTTAAGTGACTGAAAATATGTGCTCTTACAATTATCAGCTACAATAATAGCTAGGACTGATATTTTATCTGTAAATGTGGCAAAACCATTTTATACGTACGTGGGTCTTGTTTCTGTTAGTTTATGGCGCGCCGCAAACCGAGCAGCTGTAAGTGATGTTGTTAGTGCTCCATTGTGTTGGTTTGGGTTTTGTTCACTGCCCACAGTTTCGCCATGCCCAGTGTAGCATGGCAAACCAGCTATGAGTTATATTAAGCAGTGCTTTCAGCATCAAGAACTAACTGAGGAACAAGTATGGAGATTGAATAACCGCCTCAGTGCTGCAGTCCTATCAAAGCAATTTCTATAGTTGTCGTTTTCTGCTATTAAACTGAACAATGAGGCTCTCCAATAAAATCATATGAAATAACAGCTCATTAAAAACTCTCCTTAATATATAGCATGCTAATTAATGTCAGTGGGGTGCAAGCTTGAATGGCAGAATAGACTATAATGTTTAGAAAGTAGGTAAAATAAAGGAAGATATTTTATCATTAATGACCTTTTAGTAAACCTAATGAAATCCTTAATGGCCTGAATACATTACTGAGGCGCTCCCAATTGCTTTGTTACCTACTCCGTTTTTCCTCCCCTTCTCATAGACATTAAACTTGGTTTTATTTATAGAAAACAAAAAGCAATAAAGTCCCAAGGAAATATGAACAGCAAGAAGGAGTAGATGAGACTTATCAGCCCTGCTGTCCCTGTTCCTGGTCAAGAGAAAGGCTGGGTGTAGGACCATGTTATATCCTGTCTTGTATATGTGTTGTTTGTATTCAGGTTTAATTGACTCCGTGTTTGTGGGACTCTCAGTAAATAGGCTAAGGAGCAAATGGGCCGCTTTTATTCACGGGGCCTCCCTGGGTTAACTTCCATATTCATTCCTAGAGCTGCGCTATGTCTTTTTATACTGTTTCCAACCATGCCGTGCTTGTGCTGTGGCTAAATTAAAGGACTTTATTCTTCAGGGCTTTTAGTCTTTCACATGTTGCCAGCCTTAAATATAACATGCAAAACTGCTGTTTAACTCTCCCTTAACCTTCTCCCAAAAGAAATAGTACAAGAATGAAAAAATGAAAGGCCTTTGCTTCCTCCTGTTTCCTGGACGAAATTTAGTGGGCTAGGGAGGGATGTAAGTAGCAATAATTGCCTGGCTTAAACTGAGTTTTAGGATGGAAAATGTGCCCAATCATCTGGTCATAAAATATATTCTTTAGTTCTGAAGTCCAAGACTGGAGAAGGATTTTTCACTAACCTGTTCACTATTTCCTGTTCATTAGAAGATAACTTTCTTCAAATTATTCCTTTTGTGTAACACTTGGTGCAATTAACTTTAGTCCTGTACCCCGAATGTCTGAAACCTCCTGATAAGATTGAAACTAATGTCCATCCCAGCTGCAACCCGAAGTCACCTGCAGTAGTAATTGTTCCGAGGAAGCACAAGCGGTTGGCGAGTCTTAGAAAAAAGAGCCCGTGGCTTGCTGTGTAATCATGTTTCAATCAGCTTTATAGAACCATGAAATTGATTGTCCCCCTGACGTACCGTACACTTCGGAGCAGATACTGTGCTAGGCAAGTTAATGCCTTATTTGGCTCCAAGCACACACAAGAAGAGAGCTTTTTGCTTCCCCTCCCATTCTCATAAACCAAGGAGGAAGGGAGCACAAATCACCTTGAAATCAGAATTTGAGGGCATAGCAGCATCAGCCAGCCCTGTTTTGTTTTCCTAATCATCCACTGAAAAGCACGGTGATTTAGGAGAAAGATGCCCAGGCTGTTGGCTGCCCACAAGGGAGCTTGGATGAATGACAAAACCAGCGGTGGTGATGACCAGGTAATCAAAGAGCTATAGGAGCTGTAAGAGTCTGACAGAAAGGAGAGCTGAGCGAGGGTCTTGTTAATGTGGTGTCCTCTTCGATATTGGAGTCGGCTTCTCTTTTCTTCTGGAGCTGGAAAAAAGGGGATGCTGTGAAGACACAGTCTTGAGGCAATGAAGAATATTCCTCTTCAGATACCTGCAATGAAGGTCTGGCCCTGTCTTTGTAGAATTTAGCTCCTGTTTCAAACTCCCTCATTTCAGGAATATTTTGGTCTTTCAACATAAGTGAAATTCCGTTCAAAATAAATCCAAAATCAACTCACCAGTGCAAATTCTAGGATTTCCTTCTTAACCTGAGTCTCATCTCTGGAAAATTTAACACCTCCAACATTTTTGTATTTTGTGTTGAAATGTTCCCAATTCAGGGTCACTCCTCAGTCTGAAATGCTGCTTCTGCTGGAAGTGGTTCATTAGTCCCTGAGCTTTCGTGGGCTAACTCTAAAGTTCACGAGAAGGAAATAAGAAAAGCAAGGCTGTCATCCTTAAAATGCTCCTACGAGGCCCGTATCTCGGATAGAAACTCTGAGAGAGGACACAAACTAGAAAATATATAATAAAAAACCAAAACAACCCCCCTGCTGAAACAGCAAAAGGTGTTTCTCTCTAGATTCATGTTGTCTTTCCGAATGAATGCTCTTTCTCTAAGGCTCACTTTGGTGACTTTTCCAGAGTCAGAGTCGTGGTCCCCCAAACTGCAGGGCACGTTCTCCCTGCAGAGGACGGCTCCCACCTGCGGATGATGGTCCCAGCCCGCGCCCGCCGGCTCCTCCCGCAGCGGGAGCACGGGCAGCAGAGCAGTGTGAGGCGGGGGGGTCGTGTGTTTTGTTTTCTTCTGCACAGACCACAAGGGGCTTGTGGCTGCAGAATAATTATTAGTTTGTTTGTTGGAGAAGAGAAATACGAACACGAGTCATGCACACAGAACTCCTGCATGTTACTGACTAAGACATTTTTCCTTTTAGTGCTTGATAAGGTTGTTTTTTCCACCAAGCCAAAAGGTTTTCTGAGCTATTTAACTTTCTCTGTCTCTGTGACAGTGTTAAACTTGTATTAAATTTAGAGGACAACAAAATAATGCGTATACAGCATTATTAACTTGCCATTTTCTTATTTAGGATGCAGACAAATTAGAAATTACTCAGGTTATCCAGACAAAAGTTACATCCTCACCTAGCTATCTCATCCTTATTAAGGATGAACTTCGTGAACTCATCCGTGCTGCTGCTGAGCAAACGGTGCTGCTTGGTAGATGTAACTCAATCCTTTGCCTGGATACTGTAATCTTTCTCTCTTGTTATATTTTATAAAATCTGTCTTGTAATGCTCCACATTTCAGAAACATTCTCTCTTCTTTCCAAACTTCTCTATACAGTAGACCAGACTTCCCGCGTTCAGAGGGCTGCCAGCAGGAGACAAGTCTGTTGCTCAGCTGACACTGAAGTTCGAACAACCTTGGCTTGGGCAGGAGTAATGAGACACAGCCCTGGGCTATAAATTACATTGACTCGGGAATGAGGGGAATTCATTCTGCTTTGCCTGAGGCAAAGGTCTGCTGTGCTGTCAGCTGAGTTTCTTAGACTCTTGGTACCCTCTGTCATGGTAATCAAGTACCAAGAAAGCTGCTTATGAAAGAGTTTTGAGGAAGTCCCTTGTAACCAGCTACTAGTTTAACTTGTGTAATCTCAGCAGCAGCAGAGGGGCATCTATTTCTAGCTGCTTTACTGACAGATTTAAATAAAGACAGTGGACTTTGTGGGCTTTTGGAACAGCCTTTCTGGACCATGAGAAATTCCCTGCAGTTACGGTGGTTTGCTAATAGTTGTCATGTGAAGAAATGGTATTAATGAGCTGCAGTTCTGTCTGCTGCATGGAGATCTTGGTGTTTTCCTTTGTTACTCTGAGGTCCTCAGTGGCATGAGAAGAAAAATTCTGTCAACGTGTTTGACATTTCTAATAGGGGAAGCATGGTAGCAACGGTTCTTTTTTTTCCCAAACAAATCTGAGATAAAGAGAAAGCCCTAGTGAAGCTTTTGTGCCTGGGAAAAATCAGGATGTGCGGTTTACCCACTGCTTTTTCATGTCATTACATAATTGTTTTAGCAGCTTTGCTCCTAAAGGGCTCCACACACATCTCGGTGACCAAATTATTTGCTGGGATTTAACACAGTGCTTTCTAAACAGAGTATCTGTGAACATAATCCTTAATGATATGCTGGGGGCACACACTGCTTGCGGAAGCCTTGCCTGTGGTTAATCAATTAAGAATAAGATAAACCCAACAATGGTTCCTCTGTTTTGGTAGACGATTCGAAACGTGCTGAAGCTGAACATGCATCTGTACCTGTTTGCAGTTCCACATAGATTTTCAGTGTTGTCTCAGATAATCATAGAAATAAAATACTCTGCCAATTGTTGCTGTGCACAGCAGGTCCTTTAAGGATGACGGCATCTGTTTTTTTGGATAAAGCCTCCTTTTTGTACCAGTAGTAATATTTATGGTACAGAGCAGGACAGCAATGTTTTTACACTCTTACCAAACAGTCCGTGTGTAGGATTTGGGCAGTGTACTCTGTGACATGGTTAGCACAGCTTTTATCAATCTCTAAATTTACTGTTATAAATATTTCTGCATATATACTCTACTGTTTATAAACATTGCCAGCAGCTAAACGCCCTGCAATCTGGTACAACCCATTCAGCCTTGGCTGCCCCTCAGAGAGCCATTATTTTCTTGAAGAAGGTAACAGATGAGGTGACAGAGCTCTTCTCTGAGGTGGCACTTGTTTTTTCTACTTCTTGCCATTGCAAGCAGATATGTCCCTAGATAAGAGGAAGATATGTTGCCTTCTGTTCAACAGCTTTTCCTTTTCATGCTAGAGTCCCTAGAGAGAAATATGCTTCAGTGGATGGGACTATTGCTGGGTATCATTGCAATCTTCTGCTATTAAATGAAGCTTAACATCACTGCCAAGAACCTGCTACGTTAAGGAGCCAATGTCATGCATTCGAGGAAGGGACAAGAGCTGATGGGTGCCTTCCCTCTGTTAAAAAGTTTGGAAGCTTGGTTGGTGACTACATACAGCTTTGTAGCTCGAGAACCTGAATCTCTTTGCACATGTCTATGTGAAACTCTATCTAAATCTGACTTTCACCTGACTTGTAGAGAGATTCCTGGGGTCACCACCTTCATTCAGAACAGATACACTGTAAGAGCAGCCTTGGCTATTGAGTTTTTGGGTGCCGCTGCATCCAAGTTCTAAATAATTACAATGATAGACCTGTCCACCAACAGCGGACTTGGAGTTTGATCGTTGGTTTTGCTTGGCTCTTAACCAAAACTGGTTTTTCTTCCCTTGTTTCCTGGTTTGCAGCTGCAGTCCCTGGCCGGTACCGTTCCTTGGAAATGGTGCCATGCCCTTAGCCTCTTCTGGGTGTTCCAGACACTGCAAGGGGAGAGTCTGTGTGGGGGACCTCATCTTGTATCCCAGTGTTTCTAACAGAAGTGCTTCTAGCAGCCGTGTTCTCAGTTCATTGATTTTTGTCAATATGACAGTAAAAATAAAAGTAACTGTGCTTGAGAGTGAAAAAAGGGTGAACAAAAAGCCCACATACCCGCCAGTATCTGAAGCTAAGCAGGTCCTCATTGCTGTAAGAGCAGAAAGAGTGCTCGCTCTGCAGATGAATTTTGTGAGCAGCAGGTCATGCAGACATCAGAGACTATAAAATAATGACTTCGTGTCTGAGTGTGGCTTGTGCTCTTGTACTTGCATTACTTCTCTTCTCACTTAGAGTACTCATTGTGCCATACTTCTAACGTGATAAACATATCTGGAATGAAAATGCTTAGCTCTATCCTAATTATAGGAGCACTGCTTCTTATTTTGGGAGGTATCCTGAGGTTATGATGACACACTGAATGAATGCAAAGTGGTACTTTTCAAAAGAGTTTCTAAAGAGTAATTATGGCCTGTCTTGCTTCTGTTAACGTTGTCGGCATTTTGGGGTCAGTCTGATTCCATGATGGATATGTTTTCACGTTGCATCGTACAGTGCTGTCCTAGGCACGCCGTGATTAGATCCCTCTCACCATACTCATTCTAATAGTCACCGGAGCATTTGGACCTGCAGAATCCAAGTTACGAATAGTAGCTCTCTATGGATCTACTGGTGACAGTATGTAGCCCGTACATAGCAGGTGGACGTCGTTGGGGAAAGTAGATGCAATTGTGAGAAATGACTGTGTAAAGTTGCTGGAGGGAATAGGCCTGGCTTGGTCATGGATTTTTTAGCTTCATATTGTGAGGAGTTAAAACTTGTTAGCCTTGCGCGACCAGTGCCCTACAGCAGTCTCTTGTGCTTCCCCATGGCTCTTCGTCATGTACTGGTCACGCTGGGTTTGTGTGACTCAATTAAAAGAAACGGGGTTTGCAAACAAGACTTGTGGGTCAGATTTGGCCTTCTTAGCCAACATTAGTGAGACATGAGGAGAGTTGGACCTGGCTTGGCCCGGCTTTTTTAGAGTGAAAAGTGAATTTGTAAGGCTGGCAGGTGGAGAGACTGGGGTTTCTGCAAAATGACCAGCTCGTACAAACAGCCCGACTCCACTAACTCCAAATTCAGTAAATCACCTGAGAATTTGGTGATTTTTTGCCAACTTCAATGCATTTTTTTATTAAATTTAAGCCATTAAGAATGAAAGTCTGCAATACATTTCTAATTTTTAAAAATTGCTTAAAAATAGGATCATAATTAGATCAGCAGGAGGCAATTTTTAAAAAATTTATTGCACTGTGAAAACTAATAGAAACTTGATGCAATAATCAAAGTGCCTGGGTCTGTTTTAAGTTATGCTAGTTATCTCCAGAAATGGCCCATAAAAATTTATATTATTTTCAGAGCTTTAATTAGCTAAGTATGTAAACTAAAACAAATTTGAGTTTTGGAGACATTCAGAGCAGAAAAAAAGACAATATAAATGTTCACTCTGATTCTTAGTTATTTGAAGAGTAACTATTTCCTTTGATGCTAAATCACCTTTTTTTCTTCTCACTTGATCCATGAATTTTCTCTCTGCTAACAGAGCCTTGGGACTTTATTTCCAACACTTTGGCCCTGTCATTCAACTTTATTAAATCAGCAGTTTGTTTGAACACTTCGGTTACTCATTAAAATTTACATTTGCTCTAGCTGTATTAATCTCTGCTTTTTACGAACTGGGAATGTAAATGATCCCTTTGCCATCCATGCCGTGGGATAATTTGCCTTTGGAAGAGGTTCCGCAGCATTTCATGCAGTTTTCCTAGTCATGTAACAAGTGGGGTTTTTCTCTTTGCTGCGAGATTTATATCAGATCCTGCTTTTTACTATTGTTTTCCACAGAGCAATTCACCCAAAAGTCAGATTTTCATAAAGCCAACATTCCCGTTTACGTGCTTCTCTGGTATTAAACTGTATGTATGCAAATGGCAAACTGCAAACTTAGGAGTCTGTTCGAAGGAGCCACTCTGTGGCTCGGGGAGAGTAATTGCTTCTATCAAATCCTTGAGCGTTCGGAGCATGTACATGCAAATGGGAACTGGCTTAAGTCCCTTGTGAAAATTTAACTTACTGAGATCAATAACTTGCATGCGTGCCCAGTAGGCTACACAAATAGCCTGTTCACGGAAACTAAATTTCTGAGAAATTTGCTTGTGGTCTGACAGCAGTAACGACAGCAAGGTAGCGTGGTGAAGGCAGAAGAACGCAATGTGCCTTTATTTTGATGTTTCACGCTCATTTATTCACAACAAATTTTCTCATAGATGTGAATGCTTTGTAGTGAGGAGCTCCAGAAGAAATGGGCTTGTCGTCTCAAGAGCCGGGGAAAGGAATCCAGTGTTCCAGTAGCTATCTCGGGGGAGTTGATGGTGGTAGCAGCACCCAGGAATCTTGCTCCTTGCCACAGCTGGGAGGATGAAGAAGGAAATACTGTTCTTGATCACGAGTGTGGTGCCCACCTGGTCCTACCTGCACTCCAGTTGGATCCTGGTGTTTGTAGCCCGTAGCACTGTCCCTGTAACTCTGGCTGGAGGGAACCTGGCACTANAAATACTGTTCTTGATCACGAGTGCGGTGCCCACCTGGCTGGAGGGAACCTGGCACTGAGAAGGAGACAGAGCATCTAAATGCCAGGAATGTTAGGAAAATGTTAGGAATTGGTGTGCTCATTTGTTGAGGGCCGCAGCAGTGCCCCAGAGATTGTCTAAGCCTGCTGTAATCTCTCTAGCGTCACAATTTGTCTAGGTTATTGTTGAAGATTTAAATTTCAGTTTGAGAAACACCAAACCTGGCAGACTTGAGCTTCCCTAGGAAGCCACAGGCTTCCCTTGGTAAATGGTTTTGGTACAGAAAACACCAATACTACTGGGACTGAAACCTACACTCAAATGTCCTCTGTGGTAACCTGAACTCCCTGGGAATAGTTCAGATTTGCTGTCTCTTTCCCAGGGCTAAGGACTGTGCAACAAAGGCTCCTCAAATTCCCCATCAGGACAAAGACAGCTGACGAGGGGTCCTGGGACCCACTGAAGCTGTAGGACAGCCGGGTTTCATTGCTCAGGAGGGACAGAGTGGATAAGCATGGCCAGCCTGCTCGTGAGAGATTAGAAGAGGGGAGAGGCTCCTCTTGAAGTGCCCAAGGATTGAGTTATCTCAGAGCAAAGTCTTATGACCGATCGGTTTTGTCTTGCTGGGCGATCACACACTAAGGAAATGACTGCAGAGCAGTACTGGTAGCTAATTCCCTCTGCTAGCAGCGTGAGTCGCACCGAACAGTCTGTGTGTGTGTGTGTATGCGTAAAATACATCAAAACACACTTAGACTGCTGTGTCTTTAGGCAACGTCTTTCATGCAAATCATGGCTTTTTTTCAATAAATTACCCTTAATTTGAATCAATAAAAAAAATCTGCCTTTCCATTACTGTGTGATGACTCTCTCCAGCTCCCTAGTGAATTCATAAATCTGTTTCGCTTTCAAGTCTCCAAATTATTTTAATAAGAAACAAGGAGAAGCAGTATAAACTAAGTTTTCTGCATGACTTTTCAAGACCAGGTGTCTGCACTCTAATTTACCACATTTTGATGCTACCCTACTCACGTTTTATACGTAGGAGCCTAAGCTGAGCCACATTCAAATTTGCATTCTCATTATTACTATTCAGAGTCTGAATGCTTGTTGGTAAAAGGCACTAATATTGCGGTAAGTCCAGGAGCAGCTGTAAGTCTATTTAAATTACACTTTGTAGCAAGCTTAAAATGTCAATGTAGGATCCTTTTCCTTCTATAAAATGCCCTGGTATTTTTTTTCAGGGTAAGTTTAGGCAGCAGCCATCTGAAGGTATTTTATTTACCTTTTAGGTATGGCTAAACTTAATGTTTCTACGTTTCTCTTTTTAAACCTATTGCCATTTTTCAACTGATGTACTAGATTTGGAGAACTCGTATAAGGGGTCTGTAAAATCTTGAAATCTGGCTAAAAGAACCTGGCACAAAATACTCCATTCACAGCTTTGATATGTCCAATAAGAAGCAATTATTTTTATGCTCTTTGGGGTTGAACCACATAGGCTTTGAGGTTGAAACCATGAATTGCATGAGACTCTCAGAAAATATAGGCCTGCACTAATCAAGGGCTTTTGTGTTGAAGTTACAGCAGCTCAGGCTTGACCACAAACAGACATACCTTTTCTAATGTTGTCATTTAGATTTTTGAAGCCTTTTTTTGAGAGTCCTACAGGAATGTGTTCATTCTCTACGCATTTTTGATTTGTGGAAACCCCTGTACTACTTCCTTCCCCTGAAATTTTTTTATGCAGGTGCAGACCACTGTACAGCAAATTTTAACTATCCTGGCTGGCTTGTTTTTCTTAGTCACCGTTAAAATAGTCTGCAGAGTGTCAAGCATCCAGCGAGAAAAAACCCGATGTCAGGATTTGGAAAGTGTACTTTGGACGGGTGGAGGAGAGGGTGGCGTTACAGAATGATCTGCTGCATGAATCACTGTGACAAAGTCTCCTTTACATACTTGCCTGGGGTGGCAAAAGGCTGGATTCGGAGCCTGAGGGGGTTCTTCTGCCTTTTGCTCCCATTGCCCTGCTGCAGTCGTCTTGCAGTGTAGGAGGCATGGCTTAGGGTTACAGTTTCTGGAAATACCAGACAGTGTGGGACAGAGTACTAAAAGAAATGCCTTAAAGAGGGAGAAAATGTTTTTTTCATCATCAGAGAAAATATCCACCGTTTCTTGTTCTGTGGTCCTCTAATTTTGCTTTATAATTGAAACCTAATGAAGTACATTTTGAAAAGCGCCTGAGCCTTTCAAGTTTAGTTTTATTCCGTGATTCCCAGCATGCAAAGCTTAAGTCTGCATCTGCAGCGATTAACCTTGTTCACCTCCTCGCCACGAGAAGTTAAAAGCTCTTGGCTTCCTCTGGTTGCTCATCACGGTGCTGCTGCTCTGCCTCTCTGCCACCCACTCCAGCTCTGCGTCCAGACGTTGACACAGTGGTGGTGTTGGCAACATGGCTTTTCTTGGCACTATGTGACAGTGTCGGTGAGAAGCCAAGCTGTTTTCTTCTACTTCTGCCCCCTCAAACCACTTCAAGCGTTGGGGGCCAGGAGGGGAGGGAGGTAGTTGCACCAGATAGGACAGACCTGGTGTAAGCTCCCACTGGAGCTCCTGGAGGCCTGGAAAGATCCTTGCCAAGGTGGAGGGCTCTAACAAGGGGGACCGAAGAGTTGAGGTTGAGTTTTTATAGAGATTTTGCTTATTTACAAAGCAGAGATGGAGCTAGTCAGACTCATCTGACAGCTTGGTGCTTGATTTTACAGCTCATTAGTGAAAGGGAAAGAAGAAGCAGAGCTGGATTATCCTAAAGGGGGAGTTGGAACAATACATTGGACTATTTAAAATTTTGTCTTTTGTGACTCTCTTAACTGTGATGCCTTTTAATGCAACCTAAACCAATCCAAAGAATCTTTGGAGCATCACAAGGAATTTGGTGATAAAAAGGAGGGGTGTAGTGAGGACTGCTCGGAATATCGCCGCTAGTGTGGAGAACAAAGAAAAGGAGATTGAGCCAATCGAGTGGATTATCCGATGAACACAATTTATGGTTGACTATATTCCTACAGATGAAGTAAAAGGAAAATCCAACAGACCATTAAAAAAGAGAACAGAAATGTATCTTCTTTCTCTCGTGTTTTGAACTCAAAAGCAGGCAAATGTAATGGAGTACAGCAGGTGTATTATGCCAAGAGTTTTGCAAAACATTTTAGAAGTGCAATAGAAGTGTTTCCATGTGGATTGGGAGTTGATTACTGGACCATAAAACCAGAATTGGAGTTGAGAGGTATCTAGAGATCTTAACAGTTCACTTTTCATTCATGTGGTCTCCACAATGTGCATTCAGAAAACAAAGTAATACAGCTGAAAAAAACCCCTTACAATGTAAAATATACCATAATGCACATAATACAGTTATTTCTGTGCTAGTCAGTGTTTGAGTGAATGCCCGTATTTTCTCAAATTGAATAAAAAAACAAAAATCAATGTGACATGGGGAAAAAGGTCTAAAGCTGCCTTTAGTTTGTCCGTGTGTGAACACACTGGATCAGCCTCCGCTCCGAGGGCTCTGTGTGCCGCCTTCACTGATGCAGTTCTCAGACTTGCCCACTGGGACTTGTATCCTTCTCTTTTGACCAGGCAGTTAGATCTGAAGAAAGCGGGACTTCAGTGTTTGCAAATAAACTGCTTTTGCATTTGCTCTGCTCCAGTTTCTCACTGGAGCCGTCCACCTTGCGCAGTGATGAGCAGAGGCTACACCAAGCTTCAAAATAAATCCGGGATCCTAGTTCGGTAGCTCAGAGTCGGTGGGTGGGGAGGGCCAGGGTGACAACTGTGGTGGGAAAGAGAAGTACGTGGGCATCATACGATGGTTTTTCTATTGACTGTCTGGTGGGAACGGAGAGTCACAGGGAACAGAAGCATGTCTGCCCAGGGAAGGCAGCTACAAACAGAACGTCACGGGGAGAGATGGATCACGGTACAGGTTTTTTGACAGTTCTTCGGTGGGCAAGAGGCTGGTGGGCACTTGCTTTTTACATCCTATCCTCTTAACAACCACGTCTGGCCAGTTCTTTCCAGGGCCCTGGGCACAGGGTGAGTGCGATGCCCCCGCCGATGCTGCAGCGCTATGAAGAGCTGGGGGGGGAATGTTGCTTCAGCTTCGGACTTCTGAACACATTTTCTGCACTTAGGCTGCTGCATGTTTTTTCCCCTCTGCAAAGAGTATTTAGCTGTTCAATGAGATGTATCTCACTTTCAGCTAATGGATAGCTCAGAGACACCTTTGTGTGGGAAGTCACTTAAAAAAAATGGAAACTTTTTTTTGGTAGGAATTTTTAACTTGCTTTATACACTGTGCATTTTACAGCCTCTGGCTTTTGTGAAAATATAGTTCAGGTGAATAAACCAGAAAGCTTACTGCGGCAAACCTGATTGGAGACAACCTCTTCTGCAATAGTAATAGGATTTTATTCATGTAGTACCTGAAGTATCTGCAAAAACTATCCCAGTTATTTGCTTTAAAGCAGTTATGTCCTGAGGAACAAGGGATGTTGTTTTTCCAAGGTGATGGAGGATTTCCAGCTCTCTTCTGACTTTGGACTCTCCCCAGGATATTAGAAAATCAGGCCTGGGATTTATTCAAGAGGAAACCAGCAACAGTGACTTTATTCGGCAAAAGTCATAAACAGTCTGTGCACAAATGAAAGCCCTCTGGGTGTAAACACTGTGAAGTCTCTTTAAAGACCCTGATATATCAGGCACCAGCTTCAATCTTTCTGATTAAATAGTTCGATTAGGGTGGAAAGCAAAATCACGGTGTAAAGTCATATGTCCCTGAGTGAGAAAGGGAGCAGGAACTTTCCAGCAAGGGTGGGAAGAGGGAGGAGGATGATTAGGAATTCGTGGGTCTAGGGGAACGGAATGGCCTTTTCAAATGAAAACATAGGGCAAATCCTTTAAGGTTTAGATGATATGAAACGCTTATAGTTGAGATGTAGAAAGACTGTCAGAAAAGGGTTTTGGGACTGAGGGGGGGTAGGCTGTTTACCCCCGAGCCTCGGCTTCTGCTCAGCTTCTGCCCTTCTGGGGTGGGGTGGGGTGGGGGGTACCCGTCTGCTCCGCAGAGCCGGTGGTGCGGCACCGCCTGGTCCCCGCGCGGGAGCTCCGGGGGTGCCTCGCAAAGGTGCTTGCAAACCGGGGGCACGTCGCGCCCTGGCAAGGGTTGATGCCTCGGCCGTGGTGGCATTTCTTTTTGTTCACGCAGCTGCAGGGCCTCCTCGTGCTCTTCCTAACGCGGCTATCGCGAGCTGCTTGGCTCGCAGGCGTCCCCTGTCCGGGGTCCTCCCTCCCTTTCAGGGGAGAAGACACGGCATGGAGGCTGGGGTGCGGTCCCAGCGTGACCCCGCTGTGGTACCAACGCTGCCGGGGCCTGCCCTCTCCTCCTCTCTTTCCCCAAATCCACGCCTGCGAGGTGGGCTGCGTCCTTACGTTTCATGGCGCTGTTACGGCAAGATCAGGCCAGCAAGCGTGCTCTGCGAATGACGTGATGAACAGCTGAGTAATATTCATGAGAACGTCAACCTTGTCGACTTTCGCAGAGCTACTCAGGAAAATATGTTCCATCTTGCTATAAATACTAATATGCAAGACAGCGTCTTAACCACTAAATTCCAAGCAAATATTTTGCATATAAAAATTTATTTTCCTCACTCTGTTATCTAGCTGCAAAGCTGACTATATTTCTGCGAGGATATTGCAGAAGCAGCTTGGCTTTTTTGGTGGCTGAAGCAGTTCAGGTGGATTTATTTGCTATTACTTGGAACATTAAAACAAGGATTTTTACATTGGCTTCAGGAAAAATTTCCTGCCCTCTTATTTATGACAGGTGTGCATTAGTGGGGGAGCTGGGTCATCTTCCCTTCTGTTTCCTGAGGCTGAATTTGTCTTGAAGCAGTTATCAAAATCTTTGCAACTGGCCAGCCTATATTTTTGGGCATTATGCTAGATGGGAAGTGTGGAGGAATTGCTTCAAAAAATAGAAAAATGGGCTTGGAAATTGCACGGCCTATTTCAATCCTTCACTTACTCCCCACAGCTGCTTTTTAATCTTTCTGGTAAGAAAAATCCAAAGTTGTGACAACTCGATGGGATAACTTGAGAGACAGCTGTAAAAGCTGCAGACAGAGTCATTGTTTTAACACACAAGCCAAAAAATGGTCGTGCCTTCCCCTGTAGTGCATTCTGCCTTTCTGGCATGCTATGGCAAACTCACCTTAGAAAATAATAGTGTATGAAGAGCATGGCGAGATATAGGCAATCAGATCATTTGATGATTGGCAAAGCATGACGACTCTTACACTATTTATTCGTGGCTATTTGGTGTTTGAGATGCCAGTGTTTTCAGTTCTGCTCCAAGTCTGAAAATTGAAAGATCCAGGCAAAAAAGGAAGTACCAAAAAATCAACAAATAAAAATAAAGTTTGATTTCGGGATGCTTGTGTGAAAGAGGAAAGATAGGCTAAACTTTCGAGTCCTGGATTGTGTCAGAACTGATTTAGAAGTGGGTTCTGATCCTTAGTGCTCTGCGATTCCTTCTTGAAGATGAATTTTTAAATTTTTGTGTGAGTTTTCACAGGTTGATCTTAGGATAAGAATGCAGCTCTGGGCTTTTTTTTTTGTTTTGTTTTGGGTTTTTTTTGTTGGTTTTTTTTTTTTTTTTCAATTCACTTATCCTCTGCTTTTGAGATGAGCATGTAGAGATGCACTTAAAATTCCCTTGGCAGTAAAGGAAGCTAAATGTGTATTTGAGTGGTTCGCTGGGCTCAAACCATTTGTGAGGCTTGTGCTGGAATGTGAAGGTGGAGGTGAGCTAGGCAAAATATTTGCGTGATGTAAAACCACAGAGCTGAGTCCTCCACCTTGGACACTTTCAGCTTTGAACTTGAAATCAAATGTATAGCCCACATCCAGGGCCCTGGTTGTTCATGATTTTCACTCTGCTTGATATCAGCCTTGGAAATGTAAGTGTTATCAGACAGGGGGGACTGTGCCGGTTTTCACGTGGCTGGGAACCTGGAGGAGAATCTCTGTAACAGGAGGAATAAGCTACTTAGGATTATACAAAACAACAATTATGTTTCACCTTTGGAAAGCAAAAGAAAAGATCTTTAATTATCTGCTGAAACTGCAGGTTTGCCACGATTAAATGTAGAATTAATACTAGAAGGTAAAGATTTTTGCAGAAAAATCAGTGTACCAGAAGTTTGGGCTCTGTCTCATGAATCTGTAATTGCTCTTTGCTGTTGGGTTTCAGCTGACAGTGATGCTACTTTGTAATTTACTCTCTGGATTGCATCAGCTTCTTAAAACATTTGGTAGTTGCCTGTGCAGTGGTTTTTTACCATGGAAGTCTGGTTCTGAGAATGACCCTGAGCAAGAGGCTGTGGGGAAGAAAAGAGCTGATTTTCATTTTTAAATAAATTTCAGGCTGGGAGAAGGTGTTGGATTATTGTGTTTGAATTTGGCAGTGCTAATTGTCGTTATTCAGCTTAAGCCCTGATCCTAAGAGATCGCACTGAAGAGGAGGGGGCAATTAAATCTTCATCGCTTAGCCTGGAGTGCAGTGACTAGGGAGAAGCCAGGTCATGCTCGCTGGTGGTGCTGGGCTGATCTGTGTAAGGAACACGTATATAATTTTAAGAACATCTTCCTAATCCTCCTGTTGTCAGGTCCAGCTAGAAGGTAGGAAGGGAAAGCTGTGGTTGGGAATGCTGTTCCTTGCTGTTCTTTGCACTGAAGTGTGAAGCTGCTTTTGATGTTGGGTATCTTATCAGTGATAACGCACTCAGGTTCAAAAAGAAATGTTTCAGTGTTGACTATGTGAGTGTAATCCAGATGTAGTATGAACTGAGGAGAAGCCTTGCAAAATTTCTGGAAGGGTTGTTGGTTTTGAAATAGTAGCAAGTGAGATGCTCAGTAAAACACCTCCACCTTGTACACCCTCTGGACGCGCTGAAGTCGAAGAAAACATTTCCAGGAGACACCATGAGCTAGAGCTGGTTTCCTTCCACCATACAAAGTCATTTGCATGGTTAACTCACGCTGCAAATGGCTTTTTAACACCTGGCTTGGGGAACACTGCTTCCCTGAGGCAGCGACTCGGGAAATGTTTGGATAACTTCGAGTTCAAGGATATTTCTGTCAGACTTTAATACATCAGTTTATTTGTGTTTGTTTTTGGGAAATGGGGAAAAAATGAAGTTTTCTTGTAGGCTTTATTAGAGCATGGAGTGGAATATGTAAAGCAAGATTAAAGCGAAATAGCCTCTTGTTTCCCAAGGTATTTTCAATCATGAAGCCTTTCAGCTGGTTCCCCCTCCCCTCCGTCTGCAGTGCCGCAGCCTGTGAGGCACACCCAGCGCTCTCCACTGATACCCGTCTCCCTTATCTCTGCACTCTTATGAATTGCACAGTGATTTCCAGCCCTGGAAAATCATGCTTTGCCTGTGACAAACTTCTTTCTCATCCGTTTGTGATGTTTTGTGCCAACCCTGTTACGAAATCGAAGGAAGTGGCATAGGAAAGCGCGGGGGAGGTTCGTGTTTTCTGTGGGCTGCGGGTGCTGGGCAGGCAGGACCACAGCCTGGCAGTCGAGGAGATGTTCTGCTACGCGTGGGCTGTGAATGCTCTGGTGCTGGGCTCCGGACAGCTGAGTGTTGAGCTCTTCTAAAGCTGCACTAAGTAGGACTTAAACACCACTAAGTCAGGCTTGTACACCACCGAGTCTGCCTGATTGTCTTCTGGTTAAATAGAAGTGACTCTCATTCAAGAGAGGATTATGTAGTTGGGAAGTAGCAACGTCTCTCTAGTTAAGTGGTTTTCAAAATGAGGGGCCCCTTTAAAAAAGAAAAGAATTAAAGCTGTGACTGATCTGCGGTTTTCATTTTCTGGGATGCCAGCATCTTTATTTTCTTCTTTCAGTGGCATTGCTATCAGCCTTTTCTCCCAGCCGAAGCAGCCCAGCCCGAGCACGGGTGCGAGTCCAGCCGAGGGCCGTGCTGGTGGGACGGGCAGGCTGCCTCATCTGCCACTCGCTGGGAGCACTGGGGGAGCTGGCACCAGTGACGGTCGCCGGGGATCCTTATTCCCAGTGGCCCTGCTGCAGGCAGCCCACCCTCCGTGCCCCTGCATGCAGCGTCATAGCATAAGAACCCACGGATAAAAAAAGTCTTGATTCCAGGTCTTGCTTCACAAGACAGAAGTGAGTTCAAAAAACAGCATTAAGTCAGGAAAAGCTTCCTTTCCTTCTGGCCCAGTAAAGTGAGAGACGCTGGTCAGGGTGTCCCTGCAGACCCAGCTTCTGACCTGGTCATGCGTGTAGTGGCTCTGTAATGTTCCTAGTCCTGGCTCCTCTCTTGTCCATAGCAAGAGATGGCTTCAGTCTTCAGGCATTACTAACTGAAAAGGGGGACATTTTATATATATATATATATATCAGCAACCTGTCAGCTCCAGAGCATCCTCAGAAGTTAGGGACTGTATGTTATATGAGGGGTATGGAGAGGCAGAATGGGCTGTTTTATAAAGACAGGGACACAAAATGTCAGTGGGAATGTAGGGAATAATGTAATGGATTTATAAGTTTCAGATGCCTTCCCCAAACTGCTGTGCAGACTGTCACTAAAATGGAAAATACATATAAGGCTGCATAATGTATCTACGAGGTAGTCTTTGATTTAACAGCAGTACTTACCATTTGCATTCGAACAGGCTGCAATTGCTAAAATCGGAGGGAAAGCTTAAAGTCCTAATGTTTGATGGTGAATATGGTTGTAGAGAGCAAAATTCTGCTCGCCATGCTTGATTAATGCTATATGACAAAAGATATAAGATAAAGCGGTGGATATACTGGGATCAGTTGCTGGGGAAAGAAACACATGAGCATTTTTTTTTTGCCTTGACTGGCAAGCTCTCAGCCCTGAGACGTTAGTTTGCTGCCCTCAGTTTTAAGGTTATGAACACGTGAAATCCTGACAACTCAGTTATTCATCAGTGTGAAAGCTTACTCAAATGTATCAAATGTATGGGAAGGCTAAATGGATACATCAGCCGTGATTTGAGCAGAATATTCTGTCTTGTTAATTTATTTATTTAAGAGGATGAAAGGGAATCTGAACAGCCGTCCGGGGTTCCCAAAGGGAGGGCAAGAAGGACCATTACAATGATGTGATCTTCATCACAATTTGTTCTTGTTTTAAGCTTAGGGCCTCATGATTGTGCCATAATACATTCTTCCAAAGGAATGTCTAAACCTGAAGGGTGATTTATCACATTGCTTGATGGTCCGTTTCACTGTTTAATTACCACATTTTAAACAATACGTACCCTTTTTTCTACAGGGATTTTTTTTTTTTTTAAACCTCCAGTTTTCAACTACACTTACTGATACTTTTATTAAAACAAACACAGGGCAAAGCCCCCCCGGCCTCCACCATGCAAAGATGGAGTAAAATTCACCAGGCTTCCGTCGCTGTCTGTATTTGCCAAGCACGGCGCAGAGATTCGGTGAGCACTGGGCACAGTAGCTGCTAAAGCGGAGGATGAACTGCTGAATGTTAATTCAGCTTCTTGAGCAGATTATGAAGTCCTTGCAGAGTTTTGCGCTCCAGTCCGTGGCTGATACTCAGGCTGAACAGACATATTCAAGATATGCCTGATGAAGCCGTATAATAATATATTCCAGTACCACAATCTCATTTTGCTTGCGTGGATGCACAGTTGCCCATATACCTGTGGGGTATGGGAAAATCCAAGTGGGTTAAGTGTGGGGTTTTTTAATTATTTTTCATTATGTGTTTTCTTCTGAAGAAAGATCTGCACTGGAAAATAGCCTTGTGCTTCCTAGTTTAGTTAATAACTCTGCTATGGTCTTTCCCTTCACAATGAAAGTTTTATAAGTCCTCATATTGTAATAGAAGTTTTACAGTCACAGATGATGACAGTTAGCAAAGTGTTCACGTTTCCCTAGAAAATTGTGTTAAATTAGGCTCTGTGAAGGAGAGAAGAGCTGTGCTTATGCTCTCAATATTATATCTTCATCTTTGTGGTTGTTAACATAGTATCTGCTCAGTGATTTCAAGAAGTTAATATTCTGAACTTTTAAAATGGGTAAAAAACAGAGGGAGGATGGAATAAGAGGGAGTGCTTCCAGTTAATGGGGACTGAGAGTGCACTGGTGTAGATTGGATGTCTGCTTAAATAACAAGGAGTGAACTCGCTAACCATCCCATTTCTTACACTGATTTGTTCTTATTTTCTTCTCCATAGTCTATCACAGCAATTACATATCACTGAACACTTGGAAATTAAATATTTAAAGCCTTTTTTGGTAGTTTCCAGCAGAGTTGAACTGCTGACCTGTTTTACATTTTACAAAGAATTTGGACTCATGTAGCCAAATTTTGCACTGTTGACCAGGGACTTGAATCGTCTGTGCACCTCCGGAGTAAATCCTTGTGTCCAGCTGGCTGGATGCTGGGCTCCGTGTTTCGTCCCTCCTGTTCGGGGGGGAATGTGGCAGTTCTTCACCCTTCGGAGTTCCTGTGCCGTCTGACTTTCAGATTACTTCAAATTTACTGCTGCCGTCGCTTCAGTTTGAGAACCATTTCATTAACTCAGTGAAGGAGATTCCAAGGAGGATTTAGGATTTATTAATGTATATTTCTTGGATTTGCTGTATTTCAGCCCGCACCGGTGTATGCTGTGGTTAGGACCACAGCCGTATTGGCCACTAAAACTTTTCCTTGGGACCATCAACTTGCCCTGGAGCCGATGTGTAAGCTCTACATTACATATGCAAACTCAGGGCAGCCATTCCAGTCTGCAGAGGAAAGACAACTTTCCACTGGTGCCAGCTGCCTGCTGTGCGGGAGGCAACCAGGGAGCGGGGTGAAAACCAGAGAGTTTCAGTCTTGTGAGAAATTTCCTCGCCTTTGTATTTGCATTTATTCTGCATCAGAATAAAAACAAATATTTTCAATATTTTCAATCAGAGTGATATTCTTAAATATATTTTTGAGTATTTTCTTGTTTGTTTTCTGTCTAAATTTTTAAACATTTAAATTAATATTATTGTTTCTTTTTTACAGGCTACAGAAGTATTATATGATATGGCTTGTCTTTAAAATAGATTATTTTAAAATAATTTAGAACAGCTGCTTTCTAGTGATTGAGTCATCTCATTTTCTAGATTAGAATCTTTTGTTTGTTTTGTAATGAAATGGTTTGACACTTGGAACAAGAAATTAAGATAAATACTCAGCATACCAACTAGAAGAGCAGGTGTTTTTTTCAGCATCCTTCTTGTCCTAGGAAAGTGCTGTATTTCTTCTCCAGACATGTTTCTGTGCATTTATAAATTACTGCAGAGTTGGAAATTTCCGTAGTTTCTTCTTGAAAATTTTTCAGTGTCCGATTCCCTGAAATTTCTCTTGCTTCAGAACTTTTAGTTTAAATCAATTAAGGAGAAGAGTGGTAACTTCTTAGTGTCTTCATTTCACCTGGTTATAATTTGATACATGGTACATTTATACATAAAAAGCAACATATGAGTGATATATTACAGCATCTTTTCTTACTATAGGAGGAATCTCCTGACACAGACACATACATACACACAAGTAGCACGTTTCAGATATTCCAGTGAGGAAATTCTAACAACTTCAGTAAATGGAGAATGATCCAGGCTCTGAGAAATGTGGCCAAGCTGGATGGGGAGCCTATGGCTTGACCAGTATGGATGTGTGCCAGGTCAGCAGGGAGCAGCCAGCTCCGGAGGCCCCGCGGCAGGAGCAGCCCTAATTGTGGCTGAAGTTGCAGCTGCTTTCGCTGTACGGGGAGGCCCGGAGAGGAACAGACTGCGACAGAGCTCTCAGACCTTAATCCACACTTGGGGTAGCACTAATACCTAAGAAACAGCAGATATCTTACTTGGAAGGGAAAATGATTCTTTTTTTTTTTCAGAGTTGGAAGAGAATTTGCCTCCTTTTCCAAATCGAGGGCTCTGTTTTCAGAGCTACTTCATCTGTTTCACCTGTGGGTTTGCTGCTTAACCATCAGCACTCGGCAATTGCAGAAATCCATAGAATCCCTCAGCCGCAAAAATGTTTGTGTAGAGGAGTGTAATAGCCCTCATTTTATAAATGGCAAAACGGAGACTCGGAGAACATCAGCGTATCGTGGGCATGATGAAAGTCATCAGCAGAGGTGGGCACACAGCCCACAGGCTCCCCTGGCAGTGTCCGTCTATACTTTCCTCGCCACTTCAGTCATTCAGAGCTCTTGTGGGAAGCAGAGGAGAGCTCGAGACGAAGTCTGCTGAGAGCACTAAGCTGGTAACCAGCTGTATCTGCTGGCATCGTTTTGCTTACCAGTCCCTTAAACATTTCTGCTCATGGACTGAATGAAACTGGACCACAGGCACGATTTTGTACTATTGTTTCCCTATTCTCTGTGTTGCATCCAGGTACTGTTCGTGTATTAAAGTTAAATGTTATGTTTTGGGGACAAGGATTGCTTTCTCTGAATGTCTGCACATCACCTGGTTTAACAGGGTTCATATCTACTGGAATAGAAAGTCTGCTGCAGAAGCAATAATCATGCGATTTGGCTATGCTGCGAATCTCTCTTCACTGTAGTTTATATATCCTAAAAAAAAGGTTTGGGAAATACTGAAGTCTGATGTGGGTGAACAGTCATTCTGAAAATTGACCCACACTACAATCCGAAATTGTAGACATACTCTCTCTCCAGTACAGTTTTCTCCTTCCTCGCTTCTTGTGAGTTGACCCAGGTTGTTTTAAGGTCCCTTTTACTGATATTCTCTGCTATAGTCAACAGAAGACAGACACTTGTTTTTTTTAATCAGTGACTTTTTTTGGTTCTCTTGAAAGCTTTTCTAGCTCTATTTGCCTTAAGGGGATAGTTTTTTTAATGAAGAAAAATAACTCTTTTTGTAGCTATTTTAGAACTGGTGAAGGTAGCGAAATACTTTTATTTATATGGAGATCAAGGACACTCCACTTGTATTTATAGCCTTCCGCATAATGTGCTTGAAAATAAATGCCGCTGATTCCGCCTAAGCTGCTACCTGGGCATCTGGGAATGTGGTTTTCAGTGGCCCAGCAGTAGGAAGTTCCCTTTCTTTTTCCCAAACTCCCATTTTGCTGATTCCCCTTTGGAATTCTGTAGAGTTGCTATTTCTCTAGCACTTGATTTGCAAATAGATCATACAGATTGCATCGGTTCATTCCTACCTAATAGAATAAATACATTTTTCTTTCTGGAATTGGCTATGGCGTTGACTGGGTCACGTGTCTTAATTTAAAGTCTTTGATCCTCACTCTAACTCTGATGGTGTTTTTATACTCCCTTGCCTTGAAGTACCTTGATGCAATAAGAGCTGTCAAAATATTGTCCCGTGCCATGCTGCGTTGCATGTTCCTCACCTTACCTAAGGAAAAGGAGCGAGTGTAAAGATTTCTCCTCCCCGCATTTAGTTTTTTTGGTATAATGACCCTTGTGCTAAGATCTCTCTTGTTCTCATGTTTCTGGCAAGTAATAAAAATTGCAAACCTATTTGTAATTCCTGAAAGAATTAGTAGGTTTTCAATGAAATCACCTGCAAGCTGTTCAATTATAATTCCTTTAAGAGTTCTGCTTTTGTAATTTCTTGCTGCTCTATAGGCCTGGGTGTAATTCACGGCCCTTCTCTGTTATTCTGCCTCATCTTGGGTGTCAGTTCTGTCTAAATTGTTCTTCTCTGTCCAAAAAATAGGATTCACACACTCATACCCTTCTCTGGTGTCAGTAGCATTAGTCTCTGTCTCTTATTTATCCTGTTATTATTAAAGCCCCCCTGTTTAAACATTGTACATATATTTTTCCTCAAAATGCAACATTTTCCTCCTGTCATAAAGCAAGTGACTTAAATTTTCAAAGGCTCTTTCAGCAAAGCTGCGAATTGGATTCTTGTGGAGTCCTTCATAAAAAATTGAAGACTTCATGTATTAACATACATTGATTTATTCATAGTGTTTCATTACAAATAAGCGAGGATCCCATAATATCAGGAAAGGTTAGGAGAGCAGTGGAGCACGTTGTATTATATTGACAGCTCAGTTGAAATTGAGCTGCCTTTGGATTGAATTTGGAACGCAGGGAAGGAGTTGGCTGGTAAATAAGTCATGAGTTTTACTTGCAAGTGTCTGTATATCAACAGGGTTGCCATGGGTAAGCGTAATGGAGCTGGAGCAGAATTTTGAAGGTGTGCTTTCAGCTTGGATTCCTCTAAAGGTGTGTTAGTACCAGCAGCGGGTGTATTCATGAACGGCTCTGCAGGTCTGCAACCCTGCTGACTTAATCTCTCAGGCGAAAACCAGGCATGGTACCACATGTAAACCTGCAAACTGAGGCTAAAAACAGGGGGAGGGAAATGATATCAGAAGCTGGCTTACAAGCTCAGAGAAGAGAAGGGCTTTTGTCTAAAGACTTGATGATAACGTCTTTCATTTAAACATACCATTTCATTTCACCATATTGTCTTTAGCACAGGGAAAGAATTCCAAAACCTTGGCTGTCAGTAAAAGGCTCCCATTGTTTTCAGTCACCTTTTGAGAAGGCCATTTGCTGGAAAAAAAACAAACCTTGATGGAAAATTTATCCATGTTTGCTGCAAAAGTTTTCATATGCTGTGTGGAATTGTAGGGGAGATTCTCACGAAAATTCCGCAGATCGTGCTGAGTGCTCTGGTTTGGCTGCAGAAGTTCTGAGATTTGGAACAAAAAGCAATTCTTTGCATCTTTTGTTGTAAATCAGCACGTGCTGAGGTTTTAGCAGAGAGAAGAAATTAATTTTTTTCCTAAGTAAAGCCTTGGAAAAATTTTCATGTTTGTTTGACAGCATCCAAATACAGAACCGCTCTCTAGGGATACTGAAATAATATCTGTCCTTGTATTTTCAATGTCTAGTCTCAAGAGATGGCAAAATAGCGGAGCAGAGAAAGGCCAGGTGCAGAAGGCCCCTTATCACCTTACTTTCCTTGTTCTTCATTTGCAGATTACATACAAGGCCGTTGGGTCTCTGGATCCCAGTGCTGACCTGTCCAGCCAAAGAGGGAAAGTCTTCAAACTAAGGAATGAAACACATCACCTCTTTGTAGGATTATACCCAGGGACTACGTATTCATTCACCATCAAAGCCAGCACAGTCAAGGGCTTTGGGCCACCCATCACAACACGGATTGCAACTAAGATTTCAGGTACTGCTTTGGAGAAGGAGAAAAAAAGAACTTGGTAGGACTTTGTTCTTTAGACCCGCAGCTGATGCATAAAACAATAAAAAGGTATTCAGCTTAGTGTCTCTACAAGTTTCATAGGGCAAATTTTTAAAACGGCCACGATCCAGAATCTGTGTTTGTTCGGGTTACAAATGCAGTGGTTAATTTGTGGAGATATCTTAAATATCCATGAATATCTTTGTAAAGCATTTAAAATGAGAACCTTCATTAGTTCTACAAATGAACTATCCCTACAATAATTGTTAGTATTATCTGCCTGGCTGGGGAAGCTCCTTCAAGAATGTGGCTTTTATTTTCAGATTGCACCAAAATGGATGTAATGAAGTAATTGAACTAATAATGCAAGGAGACTCAAAATAATGGAGGAAAGCTGTTTTTATGTTTTCTTTCTGAGTTAGGGCAGAGGGAGGACTTGAGCTAAGCAGACAAGTATATGAAAGGCACTAAAATCAGGAGGCATTGCGAAGAGAAGGTTCATGTGTCTCTAGGAAAAAAAGGAAACTTAGGCTAGCTGTCAGAAGAAAAGATCAATAAAGGGATGGTAGAGATGATATTGCACAGCTTATGTAGACTTTAATTTTAACATTTAATAACATTTAATTAATAGCACTAAAACAGGTTCTCTAACACAGTTTCAAACTGTCATTTTTTGAAATGCCTTAACTGTTTTTTCAGTAAAGCCAAAATAAATATTTGGGATCTTCAGGACACTTGTAATGCTTGAAATTATGGCTGGATGCCATAGAAAAGAGTGCACAACAGTGCGTATTTTCCATTGCCCTATTTCAAGATTAGTTCATAAAAATAAGTTGTTAGCAGTAAGTGACAGTGTAAATTTAAAGGAAGGAGAATGTATCCATTCCCTCCACTGACTGTCAGCAGGGTTTGAACCCTTAACTTCTAGTGCAAAAGCCCGTGTCTCAACCACTTGAAGCAAAGCCATTAACTGTCCTGACAGCCCCACGGACTGTTAGGGTTTATGCAGCCCCGCTGTGAAGCGAAGGCACGGCATGCGCTCTATTCACTCCTGACCAGAGAAATAAAATAGCACAGTAACGGTAGTGCTTTTTGCCTCTGATTCAGTTTCTTTGCATTTTATTATTCAGTGAGTGCTCAAATTGTGTTAGAAGCCTGCATGATTATTAACTGTATGCACATTGAGCTTGGTTTATCGTCTTTATTTTTCCATCTTCCAAACATCTGGTTTGCAATAGGTAGGCACAGACTCCATGTAGGCATTAGGGTAGTCTCTGACATTAGATTATCTCATTGCATGGTCAGTCCTATACATGTTATTTGGAAATTACTATTAAATTTGCTTAAAGAGGAAGTCCCAAGGTCAGTAGGGAGAAGAAGGATTTTTGCATTGACTGGAATATCCTTGTAAGACTATAAATATTTTAAAATTAAAAGACATCTATGCTGTAGCAATTTGTGAGTGTATTTGTTTATATGGGTGGACACATTTGTTTATGTCTTAATCACAATTAAATGGCAGAATTCCTGAGGACTTTTCTTCGGGCAGGATGGGGATCTTGCCAAATAGGCATTAAATTGATGAGCAGTGCTTGCTATCTTAGAGAGATCGCTGCCAATTATAGTTTTATTGAGGTACTATGCAACTCTTCCGTGTTGAGTACGCAAGAAAACTGCTATATCTCATTTCAGTGTCTTGTGACTAATACCGACTCTGATTGCTGAATTATACTCAATACCATTAGCTAGTCCTGCCAAGACCTATATTTCTTGCATTTTCTTCTTAACTATATGGTGTCTGAAAGTAAGATTGTAAATTCGCAGTGTTTTACAGAAGATAACTAAACAGGTCTCGTGCACAGCCAGAAGGGGACATTTGAGCTAGCTAACGTATCGGAAACAACTCAGTGGCTCCAGTGCGGCACTGCAGCTAGGCTAGAAGAGGCTATTCCAAAGCAGGGCGATGGAGCCTGCAAAGGCAGAGCCCAGCCTGCTCCTGGTGTCCAAACTGGCCTTGCAACCTTTTTGTAGTGCTGCGTTGTGCCGTAGCACCATCCCCTCTGGCCGGAGCAGGTGCTGAAGTTCTTGCTGTGGCATCTCCAGCAACTACGGTGATCTCTGGAAGAGAAGACCACTGGTGACATGCATCTTCTTTAAATGACTCACACTGCTTCCCCTTGATGCAGAGTGACTCTTTCAGAGAAATCCTCGTTAAAGAACTGGCATTCATTCTGAACTCATTGCCAGCTTATTGACAGGGAAGTCAGTAGCTGAGCTGATAATAGCAACCACCATTCTTGACAGTTTTCAGGCATTTAGATAAAAATCCTGATTGTGAACAGGATTACAGTGGAAATCACTGTGAGAGGATTAAATATAGGATCCCCCGCAATGCAGCTTGCCCTTGTGAGTTACAGATGAACTCTCTGTGTGAATTCTTCTGTTGGCTTTATACTTTAAAGATATTTCAACAAACTTTGCATCCTTGGAATAAATTTAAGGCTGCTCTGATCTCGTGATGTCTTCAGTTCTTCCACAGTAAAAGTTGTCCCAAACAGGTGTCTGCTGTTTGGGAAGGAAGAAGCAGCATAATAAGAAAAATATGTTTTCTAAGGAAAGCTATCCTACTGTCATGAAATGATCCTAATAGAAGATCACAAAACAGAAGTAGAAACTAGACTTTGGCTAAGTGTGAATAGTCAGTCCTTTTCTGTGTTGCTTTGGGGAACACATCAGCAAAGCGATGGGGATACCACGGCTGGGAACTGCCCGAATACGCCATGGGAAGCCATGTGGCTGCCGACTGATTCAACATCACTAAAGCTCTGGGGTAAAATGTCGTGGGTTTGAGTGCTAAAATAACCTGGCTAATTTGTGCTCCTCTCTTTTCGTCTTTCGTGCTTCATAACGCACCCTCCAGCTAATCAGGGAGACACAGCTTAAGTCTATGTATTCAAAACTCTATCTGAGATGTGAGAGGTCTAATCCAATGACCAGAACAGTGAACAAGAGCTGGGTTTCCTGGGTGTTATTCTTAGCTCTGTCACTGATTCACTCATCCTAAGTGGTCTTTTATAATGTCCATGCAGTTTTCTTTCTTCACCTTTAAAACTGAAGGAATGATCCCATCTCAAAGGATTACTAAGTCTTAAAAATTCAAGACAGGATTTTCAAAGCCAGCTTGAAGATTTGGGTGTCCAATTCCTGTTTAATTTTAATAGGAAAAGAGTGTAGAAATATTTAAGCAGTTTTGACGATTTTTGTCATAACATTGGGAAGTATTTTGATGTTTCATTTGAGAAATGTTAAACGGTCTCCAAGAAATGTTAATATTATGTTGCCATCACTACCAAAGGCAGTAACTGGTGTATAACTAACGTGTTGCTCTTTGTTCTGCTCTAGCACCGTCGATGCCAGAATACGACACGGACTCCCCCCTGAATGAGACTGACACTACCATCACCGTTATGCTGAAGCCCGCTCAGTCCCGGGGAGCACCTGTCAGGTAGGTGTTTTGTCTTCTCTTTTCACAGTTCTCCCCTCTCCTTCCTCCCCAGGCTTCACTCGTGCCTCTCTCATTCTCCTCTGATAACGTAGCTGCTGAAAGCGAACGCTAAGAGGCCAGCTCTGCTGTTGACTCTGCCTTTCGCAGACTCCTTTTGTAAACGCCTCAACCTCCTGGCCTGCCGCCGGTGACCTGCGGGCAGGATTGCCGGCAGCGCTGCCGGTACCCGTCCCGCAGCTCTCGGGTGCCGCTGCAGCCGGGGAGCGCGGCAGCTCGTGCAGCTGCGTACGGCGACGCCGTGAATCGAGCAGCACCATGCAAGGGCGGAGGAGGCTCCAGGCCTCCGACTCCTGCCCTCTCTTCCGTGATGGACAAGGCCTTCTTGAAACCATCGTATGAACGTTTATCTTTAATGCTTGCGGGTGCATTTGTTCAGATTCTGGATCTAACCACGCTCCTCACATCTTCATGTTAGAATCCAGCTGTTGCTCCTGGGCTGGTGGTGAAGCAGGGGTCTGGTTCAGAACAGATGAACTCTGGTTTAGTGAGGCTTTGCCAGTTGTAGGCAAGCTCAATTTTCACTGGCAGAGTAGAGGATTTAGGGGCAGGGAGCTGCACAGGCACCCATGGAACAGAGCAAGAACCTTGCAGAAACGTTTCTGACTCTCCCTGAGCTGGGTCCCGTTTTTAATGATGAGATGCTGAAATGGGACCCACAACTGCAGATTGCTCCCTGGCTGTAGAAACACAACTTACAGAGGTCTGTAATCTGTTGCTCTCTTCCGCCCAGGTGTATTTGTACGTGGTGAAAGGCACCAGCACAGCCGAACAAACTTCCCTTCTGAGCTGGCACTGCCTTATCTCCGCTGGCCGAAGTGCCAGTTGGTCATTCAGCCTGCCAGTCTCCTCAGCTGAGAGCACAAATTAGAATCGCTTAAGATAAAAATAGTGGCTACTGCTTTGCAGAGGTATCCAGCAGCCATTACCTCCAGTTTTCACAAGAGACTTTTGAAATTTTTCCTATGGGTGGTATTTTGAAAACCCATAGTCTCTTCTTTCAAAGTGACTTGGGTTTCTACGGCTCACTGACAGGTTCCTAGCGCATTTGAAGGATGTCCCACTAAGTATTCAGGAGCAAATTACTCAGAGGTTTGCTACTTGATTTAATGGAGTATCCTGTATCAATTGGCAGACCACCCTGTGTCACAGCTTTCCTCCAGATTGCATTGACAGTCTCAAGCAAAAAAATCTGCTCTTTAAGACTTAGCACCATCCCTTTTCTAGTTTTTCTGAGTAATGTATTTTAAAGTTTCCCTTTCAATCTCTGGTACTCCATATGAGCAAATTTAGGAGCCTATCTTCCAAGTTCTTTAGGGATGTTTTTCTGCTGGAAAAGAGCAGTAAAATCACACAGCTCTGTTTTGTTTTATTTCTTTATATGGGGGAACATTCCTGTATCTTGTTTTACCACCTGCTGTCTTAAAAGTGTTGCTATTTTGTCTTTTTATTGAAAAGTCTTGTGATTTTTCTCGAAGTCTATTTACTATACTTCAACCGCATTCAGTGAATAATGTCTTTTCCAACAAATGTGTCTGTTACAAAAAAATCGGTAGGGATTTTTATAAATTTTCAGTCTGGATTCTTTAATTGCATTGTACTCTATTATAAACACATTTGCAGAGACTACAATATTTACATGCCACGTCTAAATGATAAGTTTACTTCGTATTATGAGCCCATTTCATCAACTTACAGATGTGTGTATGAAAACCAGAATGGACAGGGCGGGGGAGGGAGGGTCCTGGGGAGAATTTTAGCTTTTTATTAACCGTGATGGCCTCAGAATGTGTGAATACCTTTCTCTGTATAACTATGTAGACTGTTCTTAGTCTAGCTGCAACAAATCCAATTATTTCAACATTAGATTTTCCCAATCTCTTCCCTTTTCTTTCAGTCTGTTCTGCACCCTCTCCAATCTGTGTAAATGCTCTCAAAATACCATATCCAAAAGCAGGTAGCACTCCCTCCGAGGCCTCAACGGCACCCAGCAGGTTAGAAGAGTAACATACTGTGAACTGCGTATGACACTCTTAACGCACAAGAATGAGCTGATTTTTGCCCCCCTCAGTGTTTTCTTCGTCTTCAAGCTGAGATCCAATATATCCTCTTTGTCGTTGTCTGGTTAGTTCTTCTACCTGTTGGTTGTGTGTGGTTTGTTTCTCTTTCACAAGTATAATATTTTCCATTCATTTCTTTCTATGAAATGTGATAAAATTGATTTTCAAAATTATTTAAAATTCTGATACAAACTTCAAGGACTTAACAGCCCCTCTTAGTCTGATACCATCCTCTCTTTGGTTACCCAAGGCATTAGGGAAAACACAGATTTGAGAGAAATGACTGTGAGAAATCTGCGTGCGCAGCAGCGAGGCGGTGCGGAGGTGGCTCTGCCTGATGCAGCCTGCAGTAGGGTGCCTGTTCTCCTGGCCTCCCTGGTAGACACGACCATGCTTTCCTCGATCCCTTCCCTTCTGCACGCTGACCTTTCATATCCCAGCCTGCTTGAGATCGTTCTGAAAAGGTACTTGAAAGTAGTCTGAAATAGATTTTCCTCACATCTTCTTATAAAACCTCTGATATTCAGATCTTTCGGTATGCAGGAATAGGTCAATCCCTCATCCCATCAACCTGACAGTTCTCCAGGCAGCCAGGTTCTGCACTGCAGTGCCCTGGGTTTTTATTATAGTCCACCCAAACTGTGAAGATGAAAAAACCTGACTATACAATAATTATTCTTAATGTTTCCTCTTACATGCTGGGGATGGTGAGTTGGAGTACGCGTTGGGGTGTGATTGTAAATTAGTATCTATATATAAGATAGTTATGTGACTATGTATTGTGTTATTTCAGTCTGCTGTAGTCTGAGCAGCATACAGATGGAGTATGGTCTGCAAGATCATTTTTAGAGTAATATCGTAGAATATTTCAAATAAGATTCATTGTATTTCCATTCATCTGAAATTCAAAGTCACTTTCAACATTAAGATATTTCTGACATTCCCCAGTGCTCATGATAAATAACTTAAATGAGGTTGTTTATAAAACTAATGATCATGAACTTGGCATTTTAACAATCTATAGATAACAATAAAGAGTCTTTCATATGAACTAATAGGAATAATATAAACTTTGATATTCTTTCATCTATTTTGTCCTATTGCCAAAATAAAGATGAAGCCTTAGCAAGGTCCCTTCTGGCTTAGGCATTTCATTCTTGCCTTTATTTTCCATGGTATAACCTGCAGAGCTTGACTCCACATTGCCCTTTAAAAATAACTTTTAGATGTTATATCAGTCTAAAGCCCGTGAATGGTGCTATGATTGATTTGCTGAAGACTGACATTCATCTATAATAGATTCAGAAGGGGAAGGAAGAATGCAAGTGTTCCCAATCTTTACTCCTCAACTCTTTCCTGAAAATCTCCAATGTGATTTTGAGGATAATTCTGCCTTTGAATCTGCTATTGTCAGGAGGGCTGAGTCAGTCCTTCATAGATTATTCACATATGACATCTTTAGACTTCTGTTTGAGAATTTATATCCCATTCACTGCTTGAAAATACCACTGTGAGGAATTTTATCTACATGACATGTCCACTGGGCTGTTTTTTGTGTGTTTGATATTTGAAAGTCCATCTGGTTTATTAACATGCAGTTGGTTCCATCAATCTACCTATCCTACTGTTACGGAGAAAATCAAATTTCCAGAGCATGTATTAGTTTTGAGGATTTGAGAGTTTAAATAAATGCTCCCCTTGGGTGTGATTGCCTTGTCAATATGCTGCTCTGTGTATTGGAGCTGCAGGACACTGTAGAAGGACGTTAGAGAAGAGTCTGCGGTTATTTTGGGGGGTTTCAGACTGTGGAGAACTTTGTTGTTGGAAAAAGATGGATTTAATCTCCCTATCTTCTTGCAGTTCTCTGAAGTGTATCAGTAAATAATCTGTGATGTTCTTTTGTGTGTCTGCCAGCACACAGGTACAGGACGGTCTTTAGGCACCTGACCCCTGTACTGTGCTAAAGAGCAGTATTATTAGAACAAAGGTATTCAATCTTTGCACTTGCCTTTATGCATATGTATATATTTTTATTTGTGGGGGAGAATATATATAGAATATATATATGCAGTGTAAGTAGCATATGTAAATGATCCTGGAGAAATATATTCAGGTAAGAGTCAGTTATTGTGTATGTGTGCAATGGTTGGATACTTGTAATCACTTTGATGGTGAGGAAGGATGGGTTAGTTTACTTTATTAAGTAAATCTAAATAGGAAAGCAGGAGTTTAAGTATTTTAAATATATTTAGAAGTACTGAGCAAAGGTGAAACAAATATTTTCATATTGACAGCCAAGCCAGTAGGAGAAATTAATTTATGTGGACCAAGCCCCATGTTACTCTTGAGTATTATCATCTGATTCTTGGTCTCCCAAGCATGAAATAAAGGAAATGTTTTTAGTCTACATGATGCTAAACAAATCAAGAGAAAACAGTTGTAGCGTTATTTAACAGAACACCTAAGAACGGTGGGTTTTTCTGGTTTTATACTCTAGCTATTCAAGCAACAATCCCATATGATGTATCTGTGTACTTACGTATTCCTACATACAGTAACAAATGAAAATTTCCTGTGACGAAGGGGAGTAGTATTGCTTCAATTTTATGTTGGAGAACTGAGACTTTGACTGGATAAAACTTGCCTTCTGTTTCAGTCTGCAACAAAGTAGAAATTAAGAATCTCTGGGGCCATAGACTATAACTTTAATCTCCAGATAATTCTTTCTTTTCTTGTGATTTCAGGCATCATCTCTTCATCCTGAGTTTATCTTTCCTATACCCCTCTCACCAGCATCCTCATCTTGATCTTGTTTTTAGTGCACGGTAGTTCTTACCTTCCTTATGAAGGAGTGCTTTGTGAGCTAGTGACCTTGATTCTGTGGTGAAGGAGGAATGAGACAAGAAACTATAAGCTTGCAAAATTTGGTGGGGTTTTTGTTTGTTTTACGGATGGTGGCTTTGGTGTATAGATCTCCATAGCTATATAGGGGGCAATGCTGTTCAGCTCGCTGCTTTGCAACTTCTTAGTGGCATCACATGAGCTTGCCTCAGGCATTTCTGTTGATAATTAATTCATTAATGCGAAGAAAGGGTGGCAATTTCTTATTCTTAAAACTCCCACGCAGCGTACCTTGTGCTTGAAAATAAAGACTGGAGTCAAGGATCAGCGAAACAATAAAAAAGGTTCTAATGTTGAAAGCTACGGGGAGCATAACAAATTATCATGCCCTTGGTAATTCTGAAAGTTCAGTTGCATTGATAGGCACGTTATAAATACCTGGAAAATAAAACTCCTGGCCTGCTTTTTCTAAACTCATTCAAATGTATGCATCACATGACTTGGTTGATTGAATACAGGGCAAACAGTCATCACATTAGATCTTTTAATTTTGTAGTATCTAATGAGGAATGAGATTATCAATCTAGGCTTCTGGTATTATAAGCCTCATTATCTGTATTAATTAACATCTCCTATAATATACCTCAGGGATATTGTTTGGAAATCATTCAAGCTGGGTTTCTCCTGCATGGCATTCTGCCTTTAATTTAGGCAAGAGTTTGAAGGTAATGAGTGAGTTTCTTTCCTCTTAAAGATAAACGAGATCTGCTTTTCTTTAACTATATGTGAATGTGAGAGAGAGAGAGAATGAAAATGAGAATTTGGGTGTGGAAAGGTGTGGAATAATGGCAGCTGCGTGGATCAGCATGACGTTTATTACACCAAAAAGGAACAGAATAGAGTTGCATAGTAAGCATTTGCCGGCTTGACCTCATCGGTGTGTCCAAACCCTGGTGAGCTGACCAGAGCACTGCAAGCCTGAGCACACACTTCCATTTCAGCTGGAGTGGTTGCAAGGTGGGTTTAGATCATACAGGATGACTTCAGTGGTATTTGAAGTTCTTCTGGATCTTAGAAGTGCTTTCCCTACTGTGTCAGGAGAGAAGCATAATGGAGGTATAGGCACGCATCAGGATGCAAGGTGACAACCGTAAGTATCAGGAAGGAATATTTAGTCTTTTATGTAGCATGGCATTATTAGTTGAATGGGTGTTTCAACATGTTTTTTAGTTCCCCCTGAAGAGTCAGATGTTGGCCCTAAAAAGTGAGGATAAAGGGCATTTTGGGTCAATTGTCTCATCTGGTACAGGAAATTTTCTTACTGGATCAGCATAGTGTTCATCTGAGAATACTTTCCCTTAAAAGGTCATAAAACTGCCTTTGCCCATTTATCAGCCATCACAAACATAGCCCTTCTCCGAGCCTAGATGACCTGCTGTGTCTTACTAACCATTCCGCGGAGGGCTTTGGCAGTAGACAGAAATGGGAGAGGATAGCCATAAAATTTGCATGTATTTTAATGATAATATTTTAACAATCAAATTACACATGGAGCCAATTCTTCTATGTCAAGCAGCATTTTATTGGCTCTACAGTGAAGCTTTTGCTAACACTTTTTAGTTTTATGAAAGCCTGAGGATACTGAGAGTGGGAGAGTGAATGTTTTTGCATAAATCTTTTATGCTGTCCACGTAAACTGTCAGATTAAATTCCAGCAATCAAAAGGTTAATGAAGTCTGAACTTTAAGCTGAGAGTCACAAATTGATGGCCATTTTCTCACATCAAGCTGTCAACCAGTAAGACGAGGGAACAGGAGAAAATACCCGTGGTTGCCAGTTTGAAGGTTTCTTTTTCCAAGACATTTTTTTGCTTCACAGCTCCCAGAGCCAATATGCCCCTTCCTTGTTATCTCAGAATAAAAGGATAACAGCAAACCACATAAAAGATTTTAAAAATTAGAAACTCTGAATTTCTTGAGGCGTAGTGCCAAGCCTCCTTTTGCCCGTGAGAGCCCTTGGCTCAGACCCTTTGCTGGGATGAACTGAGCCTGACCACAGCTACTCAAGGTCGGCGCAGCCCACGGAAAGGAGCTTGGCTCTTTTTGCGGACCACGGAGGATGATTTACCTAATTGAAGCAGCTCCTTAAGGTACTTAAAATGAGATGGGATGAGTCTGGGCACAAGTCCCTGGCAAACGTCCGCCCCTCGGAAGCAGCGCACAAGTTTTATCCAGCCAGCAGCCACTCTACCAGGAGCGAGGATGATGAGTTCAGAGGGCAAGTGGGCTCTGTTCTGTTGCATGTGGCAGGCAATGTTTGCGCTAGCAGGTGCCCCTCAATGCGTCTCTAATAACACAAAAACACGATAAAAGGGAAGATGAGTAAGCTCTGCTTTGCTGTTGCAGACTAAGGCATTTCAGGATTTAATTATACTACAGGTATATAAATTCCGGAAACATGTTAATGCTCCCGTGATTAAAATTATAGAGGGCCTAATTGAAAAAGCATAAACCGAATTGAAGAATTCCTAATTATAGTTTGCTTTGAGGTGTTAATTTCCTCCATAATGAATGCATAATTTCTTGGAACTAGAAGAGGGGGTTGCTGCACCAGTGCGTGGGCTGCAGATGGAATGAAGGGATTATCATAAATGCAGCCAGACAATTCAGAAGAATAAACCTCTGCAGCCATGATGCTATTCTGCCTCTCTATAATTTCAGTTCTCCTTGCACAGCGCTTTTCCAAAGCAAAAGGCAGAGCTAGGAGATGGCGAGGGATTTGCTTACTGTGCAAAAGGAAGGGGAAATAGGACTAATTAAAAGTAGTCATGGTGCAGAAGTGGAAGGTGAGGAGAGAGGCGGAGAGCGCAGTATTTTTGGTGGAAAGGTCAAACAGCAAAACAGAAGAGGAGGCAATGCTGACTTCCCTCAGCGCCCACCTTGACAGATCCCTAAGTAACTGCAGGAGCTGATGTTGATGCAGGTCAATTTTTTTTCTGCCAAAGGTTACACCCTTACATCTCTTACATCAAAAACATGCTTCGTTTTGAAGGGAGTTGGTGAAGTACAGGATTATCAGATACAACTTCCTGATGTTTAAATCTGCCCCATTCCCACTACGGTGGAGGTTAGAGGTGTTTCCAGGTGATGACAGACCAGCTGTGAACTGATGCAGAGAAGTCCTTGTCCTTGGAATTTCCTTCTCCCCTTTCTCCATCCTCAATTTTCCTTTGTTCCAGGGCAGGAGATGCTGTAGTGAGGGTACCACTGACACCTCTCCCTGGTGTCAGAAGCATGATCATTTTGCCCTTTCTGAAAAGCACAAAGTGTCCAGAAAAGGTGGAAAGAATCTGGCTGATACTCCTGCAGCTTCAGGTGCTGAAAATCTGTATTACCCTTACCCAGGAGAGTTCATCTTTTCTATTGTACGTTGATGATATAACTGTGAGTAGACTGTTTATCTGGCCATATGGGCCTTGATAGTAATGAAGTTTCTCCTGAGGTTAGAAACAGAGCAGGTTCTCCCTATTTGTCTTGTGTTTTTCTTAGCCTTTCAATTTAAAAAAACCAAACACACACAAAACCAGCAAAAATATTTTTCTAGTGTTCTCTCTTAAAAAAGACATCAGATTCTGATGTGTGGGTTTTCCCTCCACAGTCTGGTAGCTGTGGTTGTGGAAAAGGGAGAGAAAGCTTTGAAATCCAAACTAGATTATTTCTGCATCCAAATGGAGCTAATTTCATGGAAGCCATTGGAAATACCCAAATTAATTCTGACTGAGAATACATGCAGATATACCCATCCCCTTCTCCAAGCCACTGCTATAATGAAGGAGATGGCCGAAAGTGTCGGACAGGCCCCGTAAGGCTGTGTCATAGTCTCTCCTCATCCTGCAGCTTGCTCAAGATCCACTTTGGCTCTTCTTGTCCTTGAAACTTCCTTCTGGTCTCAAACCAGCGATCACCGAGGATGACGACCAGACCTCAGTCAGCGATGCCTGTTTAATGCTAAGCGACATTAACAAAAAAGGGGTTGGGTTTTTTTATAGCTCAAACAGATGGCAGGTGGCTCAGGAGGGAAAAAACACCTCCAAAGCCACTAACATTAGCTCCTGTTGCAGCGAAAGCCGTATCTGTCTGCACTCATTATCTTTAATCTGCCAGCACAAAATAACATTGAGCAGGAGAGATGGGGACTGGGCCTGTTCCGCTGGGGAACAGCAGCTATTATGTCTAATCTGTATTGCAAGCCAGGTCAGGCTTATGGAGATGGTTGAGATAATGGAACACAGAGCTTTGAAACGCTCTCTGGTCCTTTTTTTTTTTTTTATTTCTTTTTTCAAATTTTTATTTCCAAGAAGATTAAACTGAGAGAATTTAAAGCGTTTAAAGGAATGATGCATATATAATACAAGCAAATAGATGCAGTGTTCTCATGGTCTGGGGATGGAAAGGAGGTAATTTTGTGAGTATGGATAGCATCTTTTATTAGACCAAATGATACAGCTGGGAAAAATGGGCTTTTAAGCACACAAATCCTTCTTTTTTGGTCAGTAAATACTGAATGTCAATATAGTTGTCTTTTTGACAACTACTTATGTTTTGTGCATGTTACCACATTTCTGTTTGCCGTGCACAGACACTGCAGTGATGGTTAGAATTGCTCAGGACTATATGGGAATATTTGCAGACCTCAGAGGTCTGTCGGGATAAAAGACTACCCACCTAGGGTCTGAGGCAAGTGACATTACATTTGGCATTATATATCACTTCTTTTTACCAAAAAAAAACCAAACCAACCAACAACAAAACCAAAAACGCCCTGCTACTTTCTAATAGATTTTTCATTTTTTAGTCAGTTGTGGGAATTTTATGTGATGCTGCAGTATGACTGCAAAGAAATTTCAGACAAAGTATTCTGGCCAAAGATAGCGTTTGATATGGCGCTGCTGGCAGGATGCTTTTCTACCAACACAAATACAAATATTTTGTTTGGGTTTGCCTTTTTTTTTTTTAAGCTTGAGACAGTGCACAATTCCTTAAATAGCTACCACCGTCTGTCCCACAGGTAGCTCATCGCAGTTACTGATACTGACTGGGGAGAATACAGGACCATAGCTCTTTTCTATACAGGGAGCATGCAGTCTGTAAACTTTCTTACTTTTTCTAGAGCCCATTTCAGTTGCTATAGAAATTTAACAAAGCTTCAAATTTTAGCGATAAAAGAATGCCCATGTGAAAACTCTGACTCCAAATAGTATTATCCAAGTGTGAAATCGCGACCCTTTGTTTCATGAATTTCATGAACATGCCTTGGTAATAAATCTAGACCACTGAACTGAATATGAGAGTAGAAGAAAATGTGAAGAGACTGTCTTACCAGTCTTCTTGATTAAATGGATTACATTATCGTTGGCTCTACCTCAGCAGGTTTTTTTCATAGCAATGGCAGTAATTACCATCTCTTCTTTCTATGCCATTTTTACAAATTTGGCTGAATTTGGCTATTTTGTTGGTATTCTTCAACTTCAGTGAATGTAGTAGAAGAGTTGTTTAATTTAACTGAATGTTAAAAGAACACACAAAAATGACTTCAAAATGAAGAATCTGGTGTGAATAACTTTGCAATATGAGAGACTATTTCTTTGCGTAGTATCACTATTATAAGCTTTATTTTTCTGAATGCTTTGCAGATGCGAACAAGCTGATTGATGACTGCGCAGACCAATATTCATAATGGGCTGGTTTTTGAATCTTTGAAATAGCCAAGCATATTCCAGAAGATGACATTGCAGAACAATCTCTTTTTTTCCTATTTTCTGCATAAAAATGTTTATTGAAAGTTAACCTTAACTTCAGCGTATTGTATTCTGCATGGAGCTGTTCCAAAGCATAATGGGAATAGCAGCAATCTTTAATTGATTTTAATGGGTTTCAAATCAGTTCTTAAATAGACAGAAAATTGCAGAACAGTGCACTGGGTCCTGTATGTACATCCTAGGTGGCTGTGAAACTCAGTTCATTACGTTTTGTAGATTAGTTTCAGAGCTTCTGATTAAAGGAACTATTGGAGATATTAAGGGTGACATTTTAAAACATGTGAAGTAGGTAACTCAATTCTCAGGAATATGTGGCCACCTGTTTGAACCCAGAAAACTTTATGAACTTGGAAACTGTCTGCGGAGTCGATTCTGAATGCCTGAACGTTTGATTACAGGATTGCAGGAGGAGTCTGGTGAGGAAATATTCACCATTATAGCCAAAGGAAAGCCGTGCTGTCCATGCAGTGTATGCTCAGAACAGCGAGTCTCAGCATCAGGCTTTATGGCAGTTATCCATTTAGTTCTGGTAAATTTTAGTAGAATTTATGTTATATAAATTTTTTTTTTTTTTTTAGTTTAGTGGGTTTTGGTTGAATTTTTTACAACATCCCTTCCATGCAAGTTCATGGGAGGGCTGGAGGCACACTGTGAGAAGGATCTCATTTACTGTTTAATTTCACAGTTTTGTAGAGTAAGCTCTATAGAGTACTGATAGATTTTTATAGGATATTTCTAGTTTCCATCCCTATTATATTTCCTCAAATTTCCCATTATTTTATTTCTTATTGTCTATGTGGCAGAATTCAGGCTTTTGTTTAGATACCTTTAAGAAAGAGAAAATAAAGGTGTTGATGCTACTCTTCTGTCTCAGTTTGCATCACCTTGGCCATAAAACAAGCATATGCACATTCAGTAGCTAATCTGAATTCTACATGTGGGTGTCAGGCAACACATCAAACCCTTTCCCATTCCAGTATCCTGGGAGCTGGCTCCATGCTGTCAGAATAAAGGCGATGAACCTTCATGGGTTTATACAAATATAGTTACATTGGCTCAACCAAATTTAATGGATTTATAAGTTAAATGATAAAAAAGCTAGTGTTAAGTATCTGTAGCCTGGATTCTGCAACTTAACTGTTAACTTAAAAAATGGTCTCTTAAAAAAAAAGAGGCTGGCTGGTATCAGGACTGCCATGTTTAAATAACATCCAGGGAAACTGGTCTGAGGGTGTATTTCCAGTGAACATTTCCAGTGGGCAGGCCTGGTGTTTGATGACTGAAGTTGTCTCTGATTTCTGTAGTTTTTGCAGAGCTCTGCAGTAGGGAATCAGCACTCGCTCTCTGGGGCTTCTGTGTGATGCTTGCCGAGGGTCTGAACCAGTATGCTGACAATGCTCTCGTGGTCTTAAAAACGCTTCTTAAAAATGATTGCCTTGTAAATAAGGGAAAAGAAGCTGAATTGGTTGTTGGCCCCTCTAATTATTGTACCTTTGACCCTGCTCATATGCACCTGATGCCTTTCATTCACCTCTGTGCAGCAGTAACTCTTGTGCATTGGTCAGATAGTATTTGGGTTTGATTTTCATGTTTTTGGGTAGCCTTTTCAGAAGTGCCGAATCTGTTAATTCCATAGAATAGGTGCAACAATGGAAATTCAATGTCCAGCCGCATGTCGGCTGCTACATCCCACATGCCTTCAGTCTGAGGTGACACAGCTATTGGAAGATGCAAGTCTTTTCCATCCTTACTTCATTCACCCCTTTTTGTCCTTTATGCTTTGAATTAAGATAATCATTAATAAGGAAGCTACTACCCTTTGGTACTGTCTTGTTTCCTGTCGCCTGTCAAACAGTTATTCTGAAAGTAATGTGATCATTTGAGCTACACATGAGAAGTTCTTGCTCTTCGTAGGGTGAACTACAAAACCTGCTCACAATAGGCTGCTAAAAAATGCACTGCAGGATCAAACTGTACTAATTGCCACTTATTTTTGTTCCCCAGGAGAAAATATTATTGGAAATAATATATGGCTGATAATATATTGGTGTGTTAAATATTAAAATTAAATGAAAATATATTAAATCTTGATCTGGTACGTTTAAGAAAATTTAGTATCAAAATTGGTCCAGGGGGAGTACGAAGCTGCAGAAGCATTGTTTCTTTCAAGCTTTCATGAGTCAGCTGAGGAGATCACTGTAAGGTTACAAAGAGATTATATTCCTTTTCATTCCCTACCATTATCAGAGTATAGTGAAGGCTTCACCTTGCTGATAAGGACGGTGTCAGGATACCAAAGTGCACCGACCAGATGTTGAATGCTTTATGGAAGGCTCGCACTCAGCTTTTCCCCTCCACGTTCGCGCGCATCCTACATCCAAAACTTGAGTCTGGTCTAAATACATGGCTAGATTTGTGGACAAACGCTTCCTCCGTCCATCCTCAAATGGTGCTGCAAGCAGCACAAAAAGAAAGCAAGAGCAGGGGAAGGAGAAGTCTAACAGTGCCCAGAGAGATCTTGGTCGCACAGAAACGGGCTGTGATTTGGAATGTTGATTACGCGCACTTGTGCTTTCACACTGAATAGAGAACTCATCATTTAAAAGATTACCTTGTAGATGATGATAAGAGCACATTTTCTCCCTCTGCAGACAACATTTGTACCGTGGTGGCCATTATGGCTGGTGCTTTTATCGGTGATTTAGAATGGAGCTGTCAAAAACTTTAAAAAGCTTCTATTAAAGTAATGTGGATTTATCCAAGACCTGTGAAATTTATGAAGGAGCCCAGTTTTGGCCTCTGTGTCTAATAAGAGTGTGCAGCGGGGCCGTCGGCTCCGCAGCCTTCTAGGAAGTCGGGCGCTGGTTAGTAGCCCAGATTTGAGGATCCCTAGAGAGCTCTCCGGAGAGCAGAGCTTGCGGGCACTTGGAAACTTCCCTGGCGTTCCCGGGCAGCTCCATTCCTTGGTGCAATGAGGTGTCCGGCAGCCGCTTAGCACCAGGCTCACAAGGCCCCTGCCCTGCAGCACGCACCTGTGTGGGTTTGATTGCAGTGTTTGCAAATGCGGCTGAATATTAAAAATGGAAGCAGTAGTTAGTTTTACTCTGTCATCTTTCGGTTTATTGGTCCTGAAGGTTGTTATATAGTGTTGGGAGTTTTAGTGCTCTGCTTTTGTTGTCTCTTTTAATATAATTTCAATGTATGACTGAAACTTTCTTTTATCCAGCTGGGCATTTTCAACTGATGTGTTGACTGCCCCTATGAAGCAGTGTTAGCTGATACCGGCTTTGAAGCTTGAGAGGGGGAGAGCCCCAGGAGATCCACGTTACTGCCTACCTGGTAGCCAGAATAAGAGCTAATAGAACAGTGTGGATATCTCCTCCTTACTTCCATTGCCCGCTTTTTTTTTCCTTCCCTCTAGCACTTCTTTTTGGAAAACTACTCCTTTCCCTTGGTTGTAATCACACCGCTGTGTATTACAAAATTGTCAGTCGTCACAAGTTGCAGATAGTTGACCCCGCTCGGCACCGAAACGGAGATGTGATTGCAGCTGAAGTGCTTTTGCAGGCCAAAAGGGCAGATCCTACCCACCGAGTTTATTTTGAGTTAGTGCCCGACCGCAATCTTAGGGGTCATAATGTATCACGGAAAGTTATCATCTTCTGAGCAAAGTTGAATTACTTTTACTCTTTTGAGAATTGTTGTAGTAATGCGGATGGTTTGGCCAAACTTTAGGGTGGGTAATTGCATGCTTGCTACTCAGAATTCCCAGAGGAATTCCCACAGGAATTTCGTTCGGACATAGGATCATTGGCTTTTTGCTCCGATGAAAAGGCAAACAGTTATGAGAGCATCCTAACGCTGCTGGTAGCGGGTGTGGAAGCACCTGACGTGCCTTGCAGCACTTCCCTGGTTGATGCAGAGAAGCCGATCTCTGAAACTGCCCTGAAGGCAGGCAGGAAAATTCTCTCCTAGGTAAAAACAAAACGTGAGGAAAAGAGCATAACCTGAAAAACAAAGATATGGCAGAAAAGAAGAAAAAAGAAATGGAGACTGTACCAGTCTGTGTACTAGCTAGGGGTGAACTGTGAATCCTGCACCTCTGGAGGGCGTAGACAAAGCAAAATACTGGGATCAAAGTATCAGACAGCGAGACCCGGAGTAATCATTTGATAAGGAAACAATTTCTCAGAGCGATAATCTTCAGTCCAAAGTAATCTTTGAAATCAGCCACGCTCTTGGCCACTTGACCACTGCCAAATAACTGAAGAAAAGAGTGAGGCTGAAGGATGACGGTCACCGAGTCAAGCAGGTAAAGCACACAGAGACGAACGTGCTGTGTCAGTCGGTGTGAGCTGGGGCACAAAGGAAAAAAACGCCAAGAAAGCAGTCAGCATCCTAAGTTACACCAGAGTAGGTTTTTTAGACAGAGGGAACAATGACAGCAGCATTAGCTCAGATATTTGTTTCATAGAAAAGGAGACAGTGTTTGAGCAGGAGATTAACAGGGGTCTAACTTGAACACAAATGGGACGTCTGTTACATTTCAGTTGAACGCTCCTGAGCATACCGTTGTGCTTCCAGAGACACCTCAATTTATTCCAAAAGAAAAAACATTAAAAGTAAAATTTCAGGTCATTAAAAGAATGAGTTACTCCATGAAAGGAAGAAGTGTGATAATGGCTAAGTAGGAAAGGGAAAATGTGGAAGAATACAGGCAAAACAGTATCTGTTATTAGGTTCTATATGTATCAAAACTCTTCTCATGATATAAAACCCTGCCTATACTGGTGGAGCATATATTAGAACCGTTAAGGGAGAAACTGAGAATGGCTTCAAAGGTAAGTAAGTTCTCTGATTAGGGAAGGGGTTCCGTTACCTGGCAATGCGTGTCCCTGGGAGCTCCCCGTTCTCCGCAGGTGACAAGTTTATGTGCTCGCGGCTTGCAGGTGGGGTAACCCAGAGTGAGGGTCACCCCTTGGGCACCGTGGGGCTAGGGAGACGGAAAGAGGGAAGCCTTGGCCTCTGTCTGGGCTGGAAGGAGTTTGATATATATTTATATATATATATTTATGTATATACATAAAGGAAACATTTTCTATAACCAGAAAAGACAAGTGTTTGGGATTGGATAAAATAGAAACCAAGCATTTTTAGGTTAGAAGGCCTGTGGCAAATGCCCATAAAAATGTCAGCTACAGTTTTGCATATTGCTGACAAACAAAATGACAAACTTTCCCAGTAGTGTAGATTATTATTGCCAGAGAGAAGGGTCGGAATCTGCAGATAGTCTGTTAGTAAACAATGTCCAAAACGACAATCTACAAGTTTAGGTTAAACAGGCTCTTGCTTACAGCTCCCATTACATCCTCAGTGATAATACTTAAAGTGTTGCTGGGAAGCCTGTTTATCTTTTTAGAAATCATAAAATAAATACCAGAAGAGGTCTAAAATATTTTATTAAAGCCTCTAATGAACTGTAGGATTGAGGAAAGTTTTCCAAAATACCGATGGGACATCATTAAAGGCTGCAATCCGTACGTCTGGTGGGTGCTCCTGCTGCATTAGCAGACATTAGTAGCAGAACTTGAGTACTAAGCAATTCATAAATTGGTCATACTTGTAAAGATTAGTTGGTTTTGTGTCTAGCAGTGGGAGCCAAATGATTTCCAAGTGATTTACTGACTGCCTCATTGTTAACGGTGAGTGTGCCAGGTACCTGCAGACCTGAAGGAACAGTTATTCAAAAGCATGAGCCAGGTTTTGTTTCACTCCTGCTTGCTGAAGGTGGCAGAACTTTGCTTCCCACAGAAGCATTGATGAGCTATTGCTATGCCAGAAATTTTTCAGACCAATCTTTCAGCAACAATGAGCCTGTGAAAGCCGGGAGAATGATACACCGCTGGCTGTTTCCAATCTTTTAATCGATCTCCCCTGTCTAACTAAACAAAGGACCAGTCTCTCACAGACAGGTGAGGGCAGCACATGTGAATATCTTGACAAAAAGTAAAATGACTGCAGCAGTATCTTTCTTTGTCAAATGGGTGAGTGGTGTTAAGCAGACAGTAAACCTGCCTCAGCTGTAGCAGCATTGAACTTAAGGGCTGTCTTTGTTAACTGCCTCAGGAAAAAAAAAAAGCAGAGTGCATTTGAATGCCTTGCAACCTCTTTGGGCCTGAAACAGTAAGCTAGAAATAACAAGATTGCTCTTACGTATCAGAGAGGCCAAAAGCTTAGCAGGAATCGAAAAGGATTAACATTTCATAGAGCTGGAAATAATATAAGGAGTTGTTGTTGTTTCCTGAAACAAAAGTGAATTGGGAGAGCTATAAAGCCACCTGCTCAGTATATATAAGCCAGCCTTTGAGTGATGGAAGGTAGGAGGAGACTTGCCATCAGGAATTAATGTTAGAGAACTCTGCATCCCAGGATATATCCCAAAAAGAGACGTGAAGGAGGGCCAAAAAAAGTTACATTCCTAGAAGATGTGAGAATCCTTTTGATCTAAACGGATTCTTGCATCCTGGAACTGTTTCAAAAGGGATCTGACACNCAGGTCATTAAAAGAATGAGTTACTCCATGAAAGGAAGAAGCGTGATAATGGCTAAGTAGGAAAGGGAAAATGTGGAAGAATACAGGCAAAACAGTATCTGTTATTAGGTTCTATATGTATCAAAACTCTTCTCATGATATAAAACCCTGCCTATACTGGTGGAGCATATATTAGAACCGTTAAGGGAGAAACTGAGAATGGCTTCAAAGGTAAGTAAGTTCTCTGATGATTAGGGAAGGGGTTCCGTTACCTGGCAATGCGTGTCCCTGGGAGCTCCCCGTTCTCCGCAGGTGACAAGTTTATGTGCTCGCGGCTTGCAGGTGGGGTAACCCAGAGTGAGGGTCACCCCTTGGGCACCGTGGGGCTAGGGAGACGGAAAGAGGGAAGCCTTGGCCTCTGTCTGGGCTGGAAGGAGTTTGATATATATTTATATATATATATTTATGTATATACATAAAGGAAACATTTTCTATAACCAGAAAAGACAAGTGTTTGGGATTGGATAAAATAGAAACCAAGCATTTTTAGGTTAGAAGGCCTGTGGCAAATGCCCATAAAAATGTCAGCTACAGTTTTGCATATTGCTGACAAACAAAATGACAAACTTTCCCAGTAGTGTAGATTATTATTGCCAGAGAGAAGGGTCGGAATCTGCAGATAGTCTGTTAGTAAACAATGTCCAAAACGACAATCTACAAGTTTAGGTTAAACAGGTTCTTGCTTACAGCTCCCATTACATCCTCAGTGATAATACTTAAAGTGTTGCTGGGANGCAGCAGTATCTTTCTTTGTCAAATGGGTGAGGGGTGTTAAGCAGACAGTAAACCTGCCTCAGCTGTAGCAGCATTGAACTTAAGGGCTGTCTTTGTTAACTGCCTCAGGAAAAAAAAAAAGCAGAGTGCATTTGAATGCCTTGCAACCTCTTTGAGCCTGAAACAGTAAGCTAGAAATAACAAGATTGCTCTTACGTATCAGAGAGGCCAAAAGCTTAGCAGGAATCGAAAAGGATTAACATTTCATAGAGCTGGAAAGAATATGAGGAGTTGTTGTTGTTTCCTGAAACAAAAGTGAATTGGGAGAGCTATAAAGCCACCTGCTCAGTATATATAAGCCAGCCTTTGAGTGATGGAAGGTAGGAGGAGACTTGCCATCAGGAATTAATGTTAGAGAACTCTGCATCCCAGGATATATCCCAAAAAGAGATGTGAAGGAGGGCCAAAAAAAGTTACATTCCTAGAAGATGTGAGAATCCTTTTGATCTAAACGGATTCTTGCATCCTGGAACTGTTTCAAAAGGGATCTGACACTGTTGACACCTGGTAATGCTCTCCTCCACCACAGTCACCATTTGGCCCAAGCAAACAATTCATGTTTCAACTTGGTGGCTGAAGAAGAAAGCATCTGCTTTCTGATATTCAGTACATTAAGAATTCAATATAGACTGGTATTTTATTCGTTAATCTTTTTCCCAAAGTGTGACATGATTGAAATCTGTTCTGCCGTTCACCAAGGTGTACCTTGATTAACTCAACTACATCAACAGAGCAAGTGATCAGCATCTTGCCCACATAGTGGCCACTGTTACTGGTGGGCCAAGAACGGTGTTTGCTGTGATGCCCTAGCAGTGTTTTTCTTACTTTGCCTTTTCCTTTTATTGTTGGAAACATTCTTGATATTTAAGGCTCTTGGGGCTCTAATCCTACCTTCCTCTCTCCCTCCTAGTGTCTATCAACTTGTTGTCAAGGAGGAGAAGCTGCAGAAAGCACGGAGAGCCGCAGACATCATTGAATGCTTCTCTGTCCCAGTGAGCTACAAGAACGCTTCCAGTCTTGACTCACCACACTACTTTGCAGCCGAGCTGAAACCCATCAACCTGCCCGTCACACAGCCCTTCACAGTGGGCGACAACAAAACCTACAACGGCTACTGGAATGCTCCCCTTTCTCCCCTGAAAAGCTACAGCATATACTTCCAGGCTCTTAGCAAGGCAAATGGAGTAAGTGCAGAGAAAATTGAAGTTGAATCTGTACCTATGACCACCTCTGTCTATCCTTCACATCTTTCTCCTTCATTCTCTATCAGTTTAATTCCTCTTCATTATTACCCTCTTACAGAAATTTGATTAAAATTAAACATGCCACTACTTGTCCTTCACTCAAGTCTCTCTCTGATGCCCAAATCCAATGAGAAACCTGTTGGGGAGCCAGACAATGTAAAGACACATGTTGGCATGTGATTTACAAAATGAATCGCCTAGAATTTGTTTTGTTTTTTTTTCTTGCAGTTGCGTTAATAGTAGGAGCTATTGTCCTTTTAAAAGACATAACTGCAATATCCTGATAGTCTCCAATTCACAGTGCTTGTGATTTTGGAGGAGACGTTATGAGATGGGAACTATGCAAAAGCTATGAAGTTGAATTACCTTGTAGCTTGCATTTGGTCACATAATGTAGCACTTATGGTTGGGATTTTCCGCTTGAGCAAAATGTAGGTTGTACTGCAGGGGCGACTATGTGCACATCTTTCTTATTCCTTTTGAATACTCTGGACTATATTTTTACATGTACTTACTCTGTGATGTTAAGTTTAAAATAGAGACTGTACAGGAAACATAGTTTGCTCTATTCTCAGACTCGAATGACATACACATAACGCCCCAACAGATCCCGACATAGGAAGAGGGAAGGCCTCTTTTCCCTCTTCCATTCTTCTGTTCCAGCCTAGAAAAGATTGTGACCTTCTCTTTTATCTCTCCTGTTTCAGGTCTGGTCAGCTAAACAGTGTACAGGCCAGATCCAGACTAAGCAGTCATTCACCTTCCTCCCCTATGACTCCCCTAATTGTTTTTCGTTATCACATAACATGGTACAGTTTGACACTCCGGCCTCATGAAGAGTCTTAGAGCATTAACATGGCATCAAGAAGTTGGGTAGCCAAGTGTGTTATTAGCACATTTGTCTGTACTTTCATGAATCTAACTTTAACATAGATAAATTCTCTAAGACATCACCTCTGAAAGAGCAAAATTAGAAAAATCAATCAAAGGTGAATGGTGTAGGCTTTGGTCTCCACTTGGGGTAGTGTCTTACAGCCAAACAGCAGCTGCACGTCACAGAGGACCATACATCATTTAACAGGCTAGCAATGCCAATGAACGTTCACAACATATCTTGGTGTTTTACTGCCTTCATGTATCACCATTTTCCTGCAGAGTTTCTGCTGTGTGGCTGACAAGCACAAATCTCTTCAATACCGTGCTGTTTTTCACCTTGGTTTCTTTTCTAGTCGATATAGTTTCCTTCCAGCACTACTCAATTAATTCAATTTTGGATTTGCCTTTATAAAGGAAGTTGTGAAATATATGTATATGTCTGTGTCTAGTTAGTTCCCCTTGTGTGATAGTTAATTGCTAGTGAACGGATCCCCAGGGAAGAAGAAACTTTATTTGCTTAAGTACAATATAATATGCCATAACTGGGTTATATGAATGGAAATGTAGGCTTCCCTTGGCATTCTGGATTTTAAGGCAGCACTAAGGTGTGGTTCCTGCTTTTTCTGGATCTCTGTAGCTGGCAGGTTGCATCACACTCTCCACATACAAGGTGATAAGGACTCAAAAAAGGATGGGCTCTTCTGATAGGAACACAAGACTGTGAAGGACTTCTTAAGCATAAGTTAATTAAAAGAGTCTATATGCAACAATGCACAGTTTATGACAGCATGAGAAGTATCCTGCCAGACAAAACAAATTCCTATTTGAGCAAGCAATTGCCTCTTGTGTTAATAATTTATATTGGTACAGTATATGTTTATATGTCCTCGAAATGCAGTGCTGTGGGAAGAAATATAGAGGAAATATCCAAGAGTGGAATATGGATCTGCAAAGGAGTAGCTGTGATACTTTCTGCTTCTGGATAAAATCCTTAAGCCCCACATTTCAAACATTAGGCTCTGATTTTCATCCAGTCTTTTGCAGCTGTAAATAATAAGTTTTGTTTCATTCCCAGAATTGTTTACAAGTATAGTTTGTATTTAAGAGTTCAGGGTTTTCACTTATGTCTATAACCTAAGCAGCTTTGACTGGTCTTTGTAAAGCCTACTAATAATTATGGCTGCAATGTGGCACTTTTGATAATGCACATCTGCGGAAAATCTGAAACAGTAACAATTTAGTACAATTAAAATACAGCCTTATGTTCCCTTGCATGTGAAAAACTTAAAAGAACATTGCCACTCACTTTTTAATTAGGATATTCTGTGGTTTCATTAATCACTGACAGTTGTGGGATGATGAAGCTTCTTTTCACACCTGGAACCTGCAATGAGAAACCTTCGTGCAGTGAACCAGAACATCTTCCTTTGGAAATGTGGGACTCTGGGGAGAGCTTAATTTGAAGAAACATTCTGTATTTGGTCAAAAAGCTTGATTAGGAGGAGGTAGAAGCGTTATAGGAGTTCTGCATTGTTTCAGCTCCTCTGTACGTGGAGGGTTGTGCTCATTTGGTGTTCTCGTCTGCTCTGCAACCATTAGCTGTGATTGTTACAGTGAAAGGAACATAATTAACAGCTGGATGCAAAACAAGTGTGGCAGATTGCTGCAAAATCAGATCACCAGCTTTTCTGCCTTCTCTTGTGCAATGTTGTACTTGTTTGAGAGTTTGAATGAGATGGCTGTCGCTGGCTGAATTCTTTTCTGTGGACAGTTGCATGAAGTTTGGTCAACGTGGTGTTGCTTCCAGACAGGAGTCTAAATAGAACGTGTGTGACACAGAGTGGTTTTCAGCTTTGTTATACAAAACACTTCCAAATTGTGTGAATTTCCCTCCCAGGGACTGTTGAAAGCCAGATGCTGAACTGAAATGTGTCAGAGTTTGAAGTAAGAAGGGAAAAAAGAGAAGAAGGAAACAGAAGCTCCGGGCTTTGTAACTGTGGGGGTGAGAAGCACCGTTAGTTACAGTTTAATTGTTAGACGGAGTTAGCACAAGTGACACAGGAAGAAGGATGGACAACTGGCTTCGTCTCCTCTGGCAGGATCGCCACACACGCTGTCGCAGCCGTCCAGGTAGTTAACTGGTGTTTGCTGGTTGTCCTGGTGCCACCTGCTACAGATGGCTGCCTGACCGAGCATGAAGTTTTCCTTCTCTGCAAAACCTCCCTGAGCTCACCCCTGTAAAACAGCAGCCCTTGCAGTGGTTATCCCTCTGAAAGGTGAGGCCAGGGCGGCAACACGGTGTTACTCCTTATCCTCTCTTATCCTTATACTGACTAAATAATCAAAGTTACATGTTGCAGGTTTTATTGTCCCCCAGTTCTTTATCTGGGTCATTGTAGGGGACGGTCTCTGGTTACTGATCCAGCCACACGGTCAAATGGGGAGAATTCTTTGGCTGCTGTGTGAAACCTGCCTGAATTTTTGAGCAGCTCAGAAACCAAAATCCTTCCTGCAGTTGCATTTTATCTCATTGAGTTAAAATGAAATCTGTAACGGCACAGTTGCAATCAATAACTCTTGGCTGTTTTTCCTCTAAATGGGAGATGAGGCAGGAGCCTTTGTAAGGCAGCGGGAGATGAGGTGGGGGACGCTGCCGGCTGCTCCTGTGGCCTGGTGGTCCAACAGGTGAGTGATGTTTTCAGGCCAGAATTGTGAAAAGTAGCACCCCAGGAATCAATGAGAATATTATTTTTGAGGGGATGATGGATTCTAAGGATATTCTTATTGATTTTTTTTCCTCTCTAATGACTTGTACTACATGCACAATCAGGCAGTTCATTATTATCAGGGGACTTCAGGCTGGATTTCTAGATGCTGACAGGTCCACTTGCAGTAGACAACATTCTTCTTCTGGGACATTTGGAGGTATGGGTAGAGCTGCCAGCAGAGATGTGGCGTTCACCGCTGTGGAGATGGCCCATGAAAAAAACAGTGAGGTACTTCAGTTCGGCACGAGCCCTGAGGTTCTGAAAAATGAAGCGGCACCAAGGCCACGTGGATTGCTTCTGTGAACTGTTGAACAGCTTTGAGGAGCTCTGTGTTCAGTAGGATTTCGGGTGTACAGATTTGTTCACCTGTGTTTACTGCCTGGCCAGAGTATGTGGACCTGAGGGTTTTCTTGATAGTTCTATCAATAGTGTAAATAAAATCCTCCAGTCCACCTCATGTTTGAGAGTTTGGGAGGTATGTGTATTCAATGATTAACTATATATCATTGAATTAACTTTCTGTTGTAAGTAATAAAAGCCCTATCCACATTGTTAAACCTCCCTTCTCCAAATGTGACAGATACTAAAAATAGCTGATAATTGGAAAGGCAATACTAGATTTAGCTTAGTCTCTCAGAGAACTAACAGTTTCCTTAAGCTGGCAACAGAAATTACAGGGGAGTCCATTGACCCTGCACAGACATATGCACATGATTTATTTTAAAGGCAGCAAACAGTTGACTTCAGTGGGATAAAAAAGAAACACACCATCTGGAGCTCTCGCGAACTTGGGCAAAATTTGTTGAGGAAAAATTCCTTAGGATGCTCAGTGGACAGAGCCACGGTTTTTATCCTGTGCAAAGCAGGTTGCCGCAAGCATGCTCAATGTATAGCTCTGGGAGACGGGGAACTGAAGTGGAAACTGAGGCCAAGTGGGAGGCTGGTAATTACTTGTCTTGTCTGTGCACCAGCGAAAGTTAAAATTGCTTGTCCCCAGTTTGAGCTGCCTGATGAAACTGCCTGTTGCAGGCAGCCCCGAACGCTACGTCTGGGGACAGCAGGTCTCGCTGGCGCTGGCAGGTGGTTCTTCAGACAAGGCACGCACTGTTTAACTAATGCAAAGTCATAATGATAGTAAAGGAAGGAAAAAATTGCGGGTGATGGATGAAAAAGCTCTGCTTCTTTTACTGTTTGTAGTCTGTGAACAGCAAGCTGTCATTTTAAAAGAAAAGAAAAAAAAAAATCATTTGCCCTTTTAGGTTGTGAAGATGCAGCTGTCACATAAACATATGTCCTGCTGCCCTCATAGCCCTTCGCTGCAGAAGATTGTTCCCATCCAAACACTGAAGAGAGAGAGGCAGAACTTGTCTTGTTATCATCCAGTGTACTTCAGCAAAATGTGCGTTTAGGAACGTAAATAATTAGTAAACAGCATCAGCTCCCTTTGTTTGAAAAAGGAAAAAACAAACTATATTAAAAGAATGTTTAAAAAACCGTGAAGATCCAGCGGGACGCTAAACCAGGCTCAGGGTGTGCAGTTTCAGGCCTGTGAATGAGCTGCATTGGCAGAGGGGTCACCCAGCTCCTCAGCACAGTTTGTCTCCTCTTCAGAGAGTCTCCAGCTTGTTCCAGCTGTAGGTCCGGGTCTGCCCTCCAGGAGCTGTCTGCCAGCACTCCGAAACACGGTCCTCATATCGTCTGGGTCCGTGGACTTAAAAATTTAGCCGTGGTTCAGCCTTGAGCGAGGGTACACCGTAATCATGTTTCATTCCTGTGGAAGGAAGTTCCAGAAAACCAGCAAACACATAGATGGGCTTAATACACAGTCAGCTTTCTGGGTACGAAGCATGTTGGAAAGTGAAGGTTGGCTCAAGAGCTGTCGGACGTATTCATGCCGTGTTTTCCTATTGTGGGATCTTGATTAAAATACGCTTATATTGTTCTATTACAGTTTGGATATAAAATGTCTGCCGTGACCTGGCAGTTGATATAGAGCCAAAGTAGTAGTGCTAATGGAATCTTAAATTGAATTATTCCTGTGACTTTAGCCATAATATGAAAGAGAGATCTTATGCTGAATATGTAGGATCTTGGGTCATCATTAAGATTGTTGTAGACATAAGGCCTTGTAAAACTTCTGTGATATCATAAAATGGGAATTAGGTATCACAACGTTTGAAAGAACATTCAGAAACCACGTGGAGACTGAAATTTGGTTTTTTACAGCTTTTGTTTTATCTCTTTATTTCATTATTTTTCTTAGAACTGCTTTAAGCCATCTGGATGGATAATTGAGAATGACCTATGTTGTTTATTCCTGTTTTACTATTGGCTAAACAGAAGCATCTTACTGTGAGCAGGAAAGCACCTTGTCTGAATCAAAAATAGTATTTTTCAGAAAACAAATGTGATTGTGGGAAAATGGTTTTACTGGTTTTTGGAAAAAAAAGGTGTTTTTATTTATTCTGTTTCTTGGTAGAAAAGTTCATACAAACTCGCAATTATCAGCACCAATCAAAGAAAAATAGACTAAATTTTGAGAGATCTCATTTTTATGAGACACTGAAGAGATGAGCAGCGGGTTGATCAATGAGGTGATCAATGGAAATCGATGGAATAATCAGCCCTAATCAGGAATATGGACTAAGTTCAAGTCTTTAAACTTTAGCATCCCTAGTAGCTGGAAGTCTGGTGTCTGTGCGGGTTTCTTTTATGTTTTCTTTCTCAGAAGATGCAATTTGAAATGAAGCTCTGAAGTCCAGATGTCTTGTTCCTCTAGTGATTGATTGCCCCCACTTTTGGCAGTGCCAGATCATGGTCTTCTAATAACTATGATTGTCTGTGCTAAATGCAGCAATTAGTAGCTGTAGATGCAAACAGAACACACTGCATCCTGTCTTCTCAGATCACCCTGTGGGAGGGTAATGTGCAGGAATATGCACAGGCTGAAATGAGATCAGTTACAGCATCATTAACAAGATTTCAGTTTTTGTTTTCGCACCTTTTCTTTTCTCAGCATTGACTAATTTCTTCAGCTTTTTGTTGTACTTTGAAGCTAGCAGAAAGCAATAAATATACAAGAAAATTTTTCACAACAAAATGTGAGCAAGTGTCCACCTGCTTTTAGACTGCAAAAATGCTATCTTGATTTTTTTTTTTTCTCATGGCTGATTTTCCAGGTCACCTTGTCTTAGATTGTAAAGTACATCAGAATCTGTCTGTCTTATAATTCCCAGCATCATGTGCTGAGGCTGTGCTCTGAAAATAAAGCTATGTTTTTCCTGCTTCATATATCATCACTAGTAATAAAGATTTTGGATTTCCAGAATAGCTGGCAATTCGAGCGGATTATACACGAGGCAGAGATGAATGGGGAACTTTGTTGTACAGCTGTGTTGACTTTGCAGTGCCGACGGTTGTACAGGTTGTGTAGAGGAGTTGATTTTTGAGGGAGGAGAGGGGCCAGTGCACCAAAGAGAGATGCCTCCAGTTTACTGGGATAACCAGCGCTTCAGTCCCGCTCTGGGGGCTGAATGGCTGGGAAAGGACCTCCCTAATAGACATTGTCCTTGGTGATCCAGGAATTCCTTAAGAGAGTTTGAAGGCAAGATCAACAAAGGGACAGTTTGTCCTGAATATTGTGGGTTTTTTAGACTACACAGGGATACTTATATCCAGGCAGCGTGGCTGACTTGTGTCTTGAGGACTGCATAGAAGGGGATCAGAGGGAATCGCTCTTGCCTGGATCCCGCAGATCTCCCCTTCCGACATGCAACGTCAGTGTGAGGAGAAAGGCACGGTGGGACCGTGTGTTCCTGCCCAGGCCAAGGAGGGTCTGTCACAGGTGGAACAGATTTTCTCCAAGAGCAAATTCAGACTTTCACAGTGTTCATCTTATTGCTTGAGGGTGGAAGGAGGTGCTCAGCGGTGCATTTGCTAGGCTGTTGTTTCCAGAGCACAGGCAGCATCCATATTAATGTAGCATTGTTACACACGGTAATTTATGCACTATTCGTTACACCTGAGACATGTACAAGAGCATGTAAAGACATAAAGTGCTAAGAAAGCCCTGCAGCAGATTACTGCCTGACAAAGTCAGCTTTTTAACCAAAGCAACACATTAAGTTTTGGATGGCAATCGTGCATCGGACAGAAGCAATCCATGCCAATAAGGGCTGTAGAACGAGGAGCTGGGGGTACCAGAAAGGATGTGTTTTCAGTGAGAAGGCTGCCGAGTCTGAGCTTTTACTTAAGCCAAATACAACATTGCTGTTCCGATCCAAACTCCTGTTTACGCAGATCTGTGGGCTCTGAGGTGGGTTGAACAAAAGCGTTGGGTTTTATCCCAGCTCTGCACTACAAAACCGCAGTGGTGTGGGTTGTGTTTGAATCGCTCATTTGGCAGAGCCGTACAGCATGCTGTTTTCCTTCACATACATATCAGAGAGCTGAAATATTCAAATGACTCCTTTGGTGTCTGTTTGCCATGTGTTTAAATAAATACCCAATTTGCAAAATTTGCAGTAATGGTGCATGAAAATTAGATGTACAGTTGCGTGTACTTTTGACCCAAGGCTTGTCTGCCTATTACAGGATCAGGTCATTTAAATGGTAAATTCTATTAGTTAATCAGGCAGTTACACAGGACCCATCACTCACACGTCGAGTGTGGAAAAACATGTTGTCACTCGTTTAACTTCTCACCAGCTAGAGAAGCAGCTGTATGCAAGTCCATTAGTATGGAGTGGTTTATGCAACTAGAAGTGTTGGTGGTATTTTCAGAGATGAAGTGTAAGAAAAATGCATGTTTATTTTAGTACCTTTTTAAAGGAATGTATGTTTATTGTAGATGGGTAAATTACACGCCTTGATGTTTTCTTTTTTTTGTTGTTTTTTTTTTTTCAGGAAACAAAAATCAATTGTGTCCGGCTGGCAACAAAAGGTATGTGGGTCTCCTTTTCCTGCAAAGCACAATGCCAGTAATGTAAAAGCTGCAGTGGTGACACAACTTGATTACAGTTCCTATTCAAAGGACAAGCCTCTTTCTTTTCTTGGTTTTTTTTTTTTTTTCTTCCCCCCCAAGAAAAATTACAAAGGCAGAATAACAATTTCCAGAACCACTTCACTATATGTGTAGACTCTGTTATTTTTTTTAAGACAGAGTGTCTGTCTCTCTGTGGTTTCTCCTTTCCCTTATTCTGTCGACAGCTTTCCTGTCCTGAGGACTGTTCTTGCCATTGGCAGAATGTCACTGAAAAAGCTTCCTATTAACTTTGTTCTCTCCACAACTATATAAAGTAGATAAGTAAGAGGAGATCTCATGTAAACCTAACCTTGAACACAGCAGGGCACAATTTTTGTATCACACTGTTTTCATGGTATAATTCAACAGAGTAGAGTACACTCCTTATTTTCATCACAATTAGTTCAGAATAGACCAAACTGATTAGTCAAATAGACCAGACTGAGCAAACCCAAGACAGTAAGGTGCAATGCTCTGATCCCCAGGTTGCTTCACAAGGTGTAGCTCTTGAGGGACCGATGCTGACAATGTCCGAGTTCCTTCTTGGAGTTTAGAGTTGCTCTAAAGTTTTCGAAGGACTTCAGAGTCACCCCAGGGGCTACTTTGCCAGCAAAGGTGTCAGAAACCAATTTACTTGTAACACAAACAGAGGAGTAGCTGTAAAGAGACTTCCTCAGCCCATGTCGTAGTCTCAAAATGAGCTGTAAGGAAATGAGAGGGTAATTGCCATGGGCCGTGCTACAGGTAGCTCTCTATTTCCAAAACGCAGGGTTGCGTCTTGTGCTCTCGCTGCTTTGCTGTAATGTGAAATAACTGCATTACTGCCTGTGGAGTCTTTCCAGAGTTGAACAAAAATTGGCAGGAACCTATGACCTTTTTTTCTTTGAGGCACCGTTTTTTCCATTCTTTTCACTCCTTTCTGCCTTGTGGCAGTACCAGAAGTTAGTTACTTCTAGGTACTTTATCCTGATCACTTCTGCATCTGCACTTACAGAGGAGTTGGGAGGGATCAAAGAAGCCCCAGCTAACAGTTGTTGGGTAGCAGAAGAGCACTTTTTCTGCCTTTATATGGAGACATCCCCCAGTCCGTTACCGAAAGCCGTGCACTGGGGTGGCAGGCGCTGCATGAAGCTCTCGCCCGTGCAGCGGTTTTCACTGCTGAGACCCGATACGCAAACCAGTGGGGCTGTAAGCAGTTGTGTCACCACTGAAAGCCAAGGACGATGAGCCATTTCTCCCCTTTCCCCCTTTCATCTGTAGCTCTGGTGCTCCCCATATCCTCTTGTTGCTTTCCTTTTTAAAAGTTCCTCGTAAAATCTTCGTTTAATTCATTTCTCTGGGCTACAAACATTCTGTGTGTCTCAGTCTCCCCTCCTTCCCCCTCACTTTTTCCAGCTGGTAGTGACGTGACCATTTTGGATACCTTATTTTGGCTTTCTGGTGGTAAAAAGAGAAAGAGCAGGACTGGGTAAGACGAGTCTGAGTGAAATGGGTCTCCCCAGGGTTTTCCCAGAGCATGACTAGAGGTCTCTTCTTGAGATCAGAGAAACTGAATTAATTCCTTTTTGGAAACCTGTAATTTCTTCCGTTTTGGTCGTTCCTTTCTCTGGAGTTGGTGGAAGAATGTTGTCATGCTAGCAGAAAAGATATTTGCTCTGTGACTATTCAAAGAAAAACAAAAACCCTACGTAGCTTGAAAAGTCCCATTCTTGCATGACCTTTTGATTTGCACCGTCTGATTCGGGTACTTTAGAAAAGTGTCACTAAGTATTTGACCTTGAGTTGACTTCTGCAAACTGATTTCATTTTCATTAACCTGTTAGGTCATTAGGAAGCATCAATAAGCTACCCTCATCCTGTCATTTATGAATACTGTCTCTTTTTAAAAAAGGATCTCTTACTAATATTAATTTGATAAGAGATATAAGAGAGATGGTAGAGCCTGAGGATGCCTAGAGCCACTGTTTTGTGGTGATCTTATTCTGTAGGATTTTTCTTGATTGACAAGAATGGAAAAGGACAAGAAATGATGGTGGTTCTAGTGTTGATTCTCACTGTCTCAATGGATATCACTTTTGATTAATAGGCAGATATCTCCTTTCTGTGCATGGAGTGTGGAAATCTCAGTGGAAATTCTTCTCTTTTTTCTTTTTCTTGTCCTCTCTGTGAATTGCAATGTTGTATTTCTCAGTGCCTGACCATTAGCAAGGGCCGAGGAATATCCACAGCTGTGGCTAATTCGATGCAGTTTTAGCTCTTCAAAGGTACGGTATTGCCTGCAGCTCACAAGAAAGGTAGCAGCACAAGCAAATGCGTGGTCTTGGTGATGTAACGGTATCTTCCATTGCTGGCACCTGTGAAGCGTAACAGCTGAGCAATAGCTGAACAATGTGGTTCCCTGGTTTGGAGCTTTCCCATAGTTTCAGATTTCCATATGTCACGAGGCTGAATACCCACCATACGTTAACTCCGTATGAATAGCAGGCCCCAGCCCCTGAAGAGGGGTGTCGTATCTGCCCTCTCCGCTGTGCGGCAGTGGACAGAGACACTCACAGAACGATAATTGCATTGTGACCTGACCAAAGGCTGATAGCTGGGATGTTCTAGCTGACCTGCTGTGTCTGTGCTGTCTTCTCTCTACTCGATATATTGATTATCTTTAATGGCGTTGCCCTGTATTTGCCTTTATTTGCACTGTTGTCTTTCTGAGGAGAGAATGAGCGAACCTGTAGTCTGCCTTGAACAAAATCGTCAGAGCTGCTAGCAGAGATACCGCTGGGGTGTCTTTGGTAACAGTCAGAGAAAAAAAAAACCTTTTTTGGAGTGGGGACTAATCTCGGCATTGACAGCTTAAAAGCTCCGCTTTGAGTTGGTACCAGGGAAAAAGCATATTTTGTTTTGACGCAAGAAAGTAAATACATACGGCTGGTGCCAGACTAAATGTTCATTTTGGGCTATAGGCCTAATTTTTTCGTTCCTAGACATTTGACACTGCAGTAGCTCCATTAACATTAGTGAAATGAGTTCTGATTTACACCAATGACAGGAAGATTAGGATCAAGACATGTTTAAGCAAGGCAAGTATTCTCTAGAAGTGCTGGATTAACAAGGGCAGTAAATGTGAATGTGGGAGTAATTAGGCAATAAAATGTGTTAGGCAGTGTGTAACTGGGGGATTATAACACATCCTGGGTGTTGCTGCAAGGCACCTGTTCAGAAGCTGAGTAGCTTTAATTACTTGAGAGACGCATGGGGCTGTTCCACTGTCGCTACTTCAGCGGGCTGGGAGGCGATTTGCTTTGTATGTCCCATTGCCTCAAAACCATGAAAATGAAAACAGACAACTCTTTAAAAAGTGTTTTAGTCCATTAAAGAGGGTTTTGGAGATTTCCCAGTTTTCTCTCCTCCCCTTTTAGCAAGAAATAGATTGTTCAGGTTGACCCCTTTTCGTTCAGTTTAGCTCCGCGCAGGAGCTGCTTCCCGTCCCTCTTCTGCAGGTTTTCTGCGCGCTGCTCCTCTTTAGGTGAACTTGGTTCTTGTGCTCGCAAGAAAGATCTCTCAAATCTTTGTGTATTGGCTTATTAAATGGCGGGGAGGGGTGTTCAGAGCATTAGGTCGTGACACCGGTCGTGCATCCTCCAAAGCAGGGCGAGTAGAAACCCTCTGGGCGAGCGCATCTGTTGAGCCCGTTTCCTTCCATCCAGCGCCTCAGTACGAGAGTCGGCTGGTGCCGGTGGCAAGGGCCAGTGGCAGGGACTCGTCGTCAGCCTTTGCCGTGCTGACGTTTGACAATCCATCAGAAAGCTCTCTGCGTTTGTCCAGTCTGTGTAGCCATTTCACATTTTGCCAGCATGTTTTAAATCCACAACATTATTAACCTTTTGTATCTACGTATGTATTTATTTTCAGGTTCATTGGTCTCAGATTTCTTACCACTTCCAGCCATAAACATCTCTCCTCACATGGGCTACTCTTCTTTTTTAAATTACTGGAGTAATGTTGTCTTTCACAGCATTAGTCACTTGGATGCATATCATTAGCATAAAACACTCTTTAAAAATAAGTTTCTAATTAAACCTCGATTTACCAGCTCTCTGCCATACAATTTTCATTCAGCCAGTTTATTTATTAGTTTTGCCATTTGGTTTCCTTGATAGCATTTGTTTTAATATGTCCCATTCTTTCTGAATTAACGGACTTGTTTTCCCTGTCTTAAAGCAACATATTTATATTGACACTTTATTAGAGAAAATTGCAACCTCTTACCAAGAGAGAGCGATTACCTCTTGTATTCTTAAAGTGCATTAAATTAATTTCACAGTGTAATTGAAACCAAGGCAGAGGGCTCATTAATGGTTCCTTATCTCTTGATGCTCATTTCTTCTTTCTTTAAAATGTGAGTTCTTGCAAATGAAAGAATGGAACTTTAATAATCATTATGAGGTACATTTTTATTTTTTTCCTTTTTTTTTTCTCGTGCATGCTGCCTGGGAACGATTTTGCTTGTTCTTAGCAGTAATAGGTAGGCAACAGGTGACCACGCGAAACCCGCCCAGCCTCTTGAGCACAGGTGATTATCAGTTCAGGAAAAGGCAAAATGTTCAAACTCCCAGAAGCCTGAGCAGCTTCATGACTTCTTGTTTCATATTTGGTTTGCATGGGAAAATACTTTTACAGTTATTCTAACTACAGTGTAAAGGGGGCACTCCTTACCCGGCACTCCTTTTGCACCGAGGTGACTAGACGCCTGTGCAGAGGGTCATCTGGAGGAGCAAACACCACTTAAATCTTCACAGGAGCACTTGAGCGTGACTGAAGAGCCCCGTGGATCCCTCGCTGGCCCTCTGCAGAGGCTGAATATCTCCCTGAGCATGCATGGAGATGATCTTGCATTTTTTAATTAAAGTAGCTATGGCATTTTCTGGGGCTGATTATTACGCTTGTTCCTAGACAGCTGAGTACTGCTGGTGAAGAAATGATGATAAGAAAATGAAAACTTCCTTCTGTAAGCCCTCTGTATAGAAACTTGTGCTGGAATCAGAGACTTTGCAGAATTGAGCCTCAGTAGCACCATGGAAGGTCATTCACAGATCACTAGTGGGGAGGTTCAGAACTTTTCAAGGGTTTTGCAGTTTCCATCAGAATTAACCTAGAGGTCTGTGTGTCATAAACCTGCCTTGTAGTATTTAACACTGGGACTAGTACCGTCATTTCACTCCAAGAAATTTGAATACAGAGAGGAAATCCCATCAGTTTGTGGAGATGGTTTCTTCTGCGTTAGCCTGATGTGTATAGAATGACTTACTGGGATGTAACAGAGTTACATCTGATTAGTACGAAAGGGAGGGGAAAGGAGGGTTGGTTTTTCAGTTTTGGGATGGATTAAATTTTTGTAGGGGTGTTCCTCTCCCAGTTACTGCTATCCAGCTATGATTTCCTCACCCAACAGTTACTTCACGTACACATCAGGGCAGCTGTAATGATACAGGGGTGAAAAGGCACTGGGATTACTGTGAAGTTCAAATGCTTTTAAGATTGAGAGAAATGGTCCTGGGGTTTTTTTGCATCAGCACTGGGAAAAGGGAACTTCCTCAGCGATGAGTGCACAACAATCTTCAAACCTCAGAAATGAACCTGGGTCTGAAAGTGAAATCATGGGGAGAAAAAAAAGACTGCACAAAACAATGGAAAATCAGGAGAAAATAAAGTCCTACTATTCACACACAGTTTTGCTGCATATGAAAACTGTTCATTTAATAGCTCTTGCTCCCTCAAATTCATTTAAGAGGGCTCTGTTGTTTTCTGAAATATATTATAGTTTTGTAGACAGATAATGTATTTTTTAAACAGATCTAATCCCACTTCAGATCTGTGTTATTGCATTTTGTTTTCTGATACACTGGAATGTTATTCCTTTGACAGGTTTATTCTGTTTTTCGCTATTTATTTCAGAGAGTTTCATAACACTTTTTAAGTTGAATGCATGAGAGTGTGTTGTTTTTTTTTTCTTTTCCTGTGAACAAATCTTTGCCTTCTAAAAGTTATTTTTTAGTACAAGTTTATATATCACCATAATTAATTGTTAATAACAGACACACTTACATTGTTCTTACTGAAAAATATTTCCTGCGGAGAAGACAACTCAAACTTCCTGGCATGTGGATGCCCACTTAACCCAGTAAGCATCTTTATTTTCACCAAATTTGGTATCAAGACTTACATAGAGGGATTTAAAATACTGGCTTTAAGGGGCTTCCTTAACCCAGGGAGCTAATGAACCAACTTCGAATTAGTGAAGAACCTGGTGCACAACTGGATGAGGCCACAAGTGAACTGAGTTTGATAACCTCAGCTGTGTTTCTAGAGGACAAGGCCTACTCTAGAGCTCTGCTGCACTGACGGACCTTAATCTTGGGCTCCCAATTAAAATAAGCAGTCGGAGGGGAGAGACACAGTGTTTAAGGTAAAATTTGGGATAGATTAGCAACAGTAGACTGAAAAAAATATCACCTCTGTAATTCAAAGCATCCACTGCTGGGATGCACTGGGTCGCTTCAGAAAAGGAAGGTCTTTAGCAAAAGCAGAATAACATGGACTATTGCTGTGTGAGCCAAGTCCTCCTGCAATCAAAGCAGGCGTGGATTGTGCCCTGGAGGCCCTTGGCCACGTGTGGTGGCTGTGGCTGGTAGGTTGTGCCATCGCCGTTGCTCGCAGATGAACCGGGAGCCAGGCAAAGGGGCGGCGGGGGGAAGCAGTAGTTGGACATGAAAGCCAGGAGTGAAGGTCGAATCAGAAAGGATTTGTTTTGGTTTATTCAGTTTTAACGCAAGGAGCAATGCATGACGACTCACTTGTGAAATTCAGAGGGGTTTTTTTTTTCCCCTCTCTTCTGCCGGAACGTTTGCAGGAAGAACCGTCTGAACGTCCCCTGAAGCCTCCTGCACGGGGGCAGAGAAGGGGCAGCCGCGGGTGCCGAAGCCGGAGGAGGGCTGTTATGTTTCAGAGGGCAGCAGTGTTGCATGTTCCTAACCCTCATACGCTTACACCAACTTATTTGGGTAGTCAGTATTTCTTCGCCGTTTCCCAATATGTGAAGATGCTTTCTAAGGTGTATTAGCCGCTGGTCAGGTACTGTGGATCACTTTAAAAGTTTTTCATAAACAGATTATCATTGTCAGTGTCCTTAAATAGCAGTTCCAAAGGCATGACAAACCCAAGGCTATTACAAATACACTATGCCTCTGTTTCCTTACATAGATTTTTCAATAAGCCAATGTTCAAAGCAGCATTATTATTAATGCATTAGCTTCTCAGTTTCTTCTGGGAGCTGGGCATTTAAAAAACTACATGGTAGCATCAGGGTATGTGACAATGTCATAAGAAAGGTAGGTGTGAAAAAGGCTATTTCGTAATACCACTGTAGAGAAAAAAAAAATTCTTCATTCAAGACACGCCTGAAAGTGCTGCCTGAACTTGGCAAAGTACAGAAAGTTTCCCAGTATTTTATGCAGCACACGTAGAGCATGTATACACAGACTCCCTAATGCATTGGCCATATGACTCCCTTTTTACTGTAAAGCAGTGAGTATCCTCCTTTGCATGCTGCTCAGTCAGCTCGAGGGTGAAGTCTTATCAGGCACGGGTTTTGTAGGCCACCGTGGTACTTCAAGCACCTTTGACCAGCCGGGCTCAAAAGGTGGCCTTATTTCAGTATTTGTTTTATACCCACCTCTGGACTTCGCTTGCTGGTTTTGTAATTTCTGCAGCTGGTGTGGCTGCGGATTTGTAATGATATCCGTGATGGGAGCAGAGTAACTGCTTAGAGGGGACTGGCTGGTGCAAAGGTTAATTAGGTTTTGTTCGTGGGGTGCAACAAGTCTATTATACATCCATAGCATTGTCATGCACTGTAAAGTTTTTGCCTGTGTCAGTCAAAAGATTGATCTCCCTGTGTCTGTTTAAGACCATACAAAAATTAAGTCACATCTGTAAATTTGAACTTGTGATAATGGGAATTTTACTTGTTTTCCATTTTTATAATTTCAAGCTAGTTTCTAAATAGCTCTGCAAAAGTGGAGAGTTAAAATGGAAACGTGCTCTCACCCTCTGAACCATTGCATCACTTGTAGGCATCGCAACAGCTGCTCTTCATCTGAGCTCTTCTTTCAAGTAAGTGTAATAACCCTTCTGATTCTTGGGGGCCATATCTCTGCCTTTAGCACAAATTATGTGCCTCTGTTCTGAAGAGAGAGGAAGAAAACAGGAGGAGAAAAGAAAAGCCTTTGTGGTGGATTTGCCTGGAATCTCCAGAATCAATTATTCTCATACTGCTATTTTATAATTCTCATTGAGGTTAGTAATGCTAATCTTGACTCCTTGCTGTGTGTTTACCCTCATCCTCCTACAGATTCAACTTGTATGCCTGATAATCCCTCATATAAATTCTGGTCTGTCCTTCTCTCCAAGACTGCTTTGTTTTGGTGCTCTCTCCACTTAGAATATGATTGAAAGCTTTTGGTTCTCATCATTCTTTCCATTCCTTTTGAGCTTTTTTAAAGACATGAGAATGTCTCATTGTAGTCTTAAGCCTGTGCTGCTTGCAGTCCTCAATAACTGGAGGCAGAAAATTGGCGTAGTGACGTTACACGTAGTGATACTGTTGGTGGTATTCATTTTTTTAATGAATTACATCAAAGAAATAGCCAAAGTGGGATCTGTCTTTCAGCGTTGATGAGCTGTTTTACTTTGGTGGCTTATGACACGCAGAAGCACCTGCATCGTGCGTAGCTTTGTTCGGTCCCAGTACTCTGGTATCCGCTGCTGAGGGCTGCAGACTGGTCTGCCTTCCACAACGCCTGCTGACGCAGAGGGCTGTTGCTGGGTAGTGCTGGCTAACAGGTATTCCGAATCAAGATGTAAAACGGTGCCCTTCCACCTTTATCTCAACGTTATCATTCGTAGAGGTACCTGTCTGCCTTTGTGTTCGCCTATCGGAGCCTATGTTTCAGAGGTATAGATATAATCAGGATCTGAAAACATAAGGGAAAACATTTCTACTTGCAGAGATGCTTTAATCATTTGTAGCCTGCTCACATGGAAAGCACCATTAAAAAAAAAGAAAAAGGAAATCATGTTTACAAGTGATTTGAGAATAACTGTCTTTTGAAAATAAGCCTCCAGGTCTATTAGGAAATTTTACATTCAGCATGCTGCCTGGCCATTATGTGCTACAAAGAAATTACTCTGAGCAACTCATTTTAACTCATAATGACTTTGAACCCATTATTTTTCATTAGTTTTTCTGGGTTAAATAATACTTTGAAGTTATTTTTCTGATTGGTTTTTGTTTCAAGAAAGACTTTCTATCTGAAGAAGTTGTATTCTTAGGTGTTACAAATTTGAAACCACACCTAGTCTTTGCCAGGCTGACTTGTCGCCTTACTGGGTCTTTGCTGTCATCTGGCCGTGGCTGAACCGCCCGTTACTTGTGTTCCTTCCCTCATTTTGTCCCTCCCTCATTTACACTTGCACTGGCTTTTTCTTGCCCCTGGGTGTTTGACCCAGCTGTCCTTAGAGCCGTTTTGGTTCCTTTCTCTTCTCCTCCTCTTGTGGTATCGGGTGCTTCTCTCCCCTGTGCAGTGACATGGCTGCCGATGATGGTGGCACTGATGATGGTGGCACTGGTGATGGTGGCACTGATGATGGTGGCACCACTTCCAGCGCAGGACTTTGTTCTTTATGCCGCAACAGTTGGAAATCTCACATAAATACCCGTCTTTTCCTCCTGCCTATAGCTCTTTTGAATTCTTTTTCCTGTCAGTTACATTTTTTTAATGCAATATTGGAATTGCTGCTTTAAATAAAGAACGTTTCAAATTACAGTTTGTGCATTAGATTTTATAGAAGAAACTTGTATTATCAGTCCTGCTTAGCTACATGCACTCAATAATCATTCTTTCTTGGATGTTCTTCAGTGTGCCACCTCCACAGAGAAGGTCACTTTATATCTGGTGGCTTATTGTTTTCAAATAATGTACCTGTGCATAAATTGCTGGGTGAAAGATTGCCACGGTACCTTTCACTTAGCTGCCGTTGCTGTTTCTCCCTCTGTCCCTCCCGTTCCCACCGTCCCCATCTGTGAGGGCTTACATGATCTGATGGAATTGCCACAGGGTGTAAGGCCAGAAATGCCAGTCCTCAGCTCTGCTGTTGGGTGCCTGCGATGCCAAAGGCGTATCCTTAATCTTTCCAGATCTATAAAGTAAATAATATAATTTATTACTTACCTTGCACAAGCTTTAAGAGGATTTAAAGTACATACAAATATCGCTCTAGGAGTGTATAGTGCTACGTATGAATGCTTGCTGGTAAGTGGATGATTTTTCACTTTCCTAGCACTTTGAAAAGGTTCTTCTCTTTCATTATGACTGGCAAAAACTTGAGTTTAGGCTGCTGGAATCACTTGCAAACCATCTCCTGGCTCAAAGTAGGTAAACACGTCATCTCTTCTTTGTGGACAGAAACACTTTTAGCTGAAGAAATCTTCTGAAAGATTTAACTCTGGAATACAAATGGCAGCCTTCTATATTGAAATTAATTTTGGATTTCAAAATTCTTGTCCTTAAGTTATCAGCCACTGCAGGGCCAGCTTTAACCACGATCTGAAGCAAGGAGGAATTTAAAAGGTTGAAAGCCACAAGGAGCCGGCACAGTATGAAACCACGCTTCCAGTAGTTGCACCTTGCTGAACTAGTCTGGGATTTAGGTATCTGTGAATCCACAGCAGGATAGCCAGATTAGACCTTGGGTGCCTGTGAGAGTGTTAATGAAAAAAAAAAAAACATCAGTGCTCGATGATCCATAAACCTGACTTCTCATGGGCTGATGAGGCAGGCGACTCTGGGAAAGAACCCTGCTCCGCTCTCTTTGCATCTCTGCAGCATCGCCAGAACACTATCTCCCATGAAAGTGCTGCATGTAGCGTGTTCTGTCCCACCGCATGGATGCTGGATCTCTGGGAATCTTGAAAAAGGTTGAAAAGGCAAAGTAAATCAGGTTGGTAGGAAAGGACTAAAATCTTGAAATAGCTATGAATGTAAAATGGAGTGCTGGGTGACTGCCGATGGCTGTGAAAGTCACATTCGTGCCTCTGGTCAAGATCCTGGGAACGTGCATTTTGTACAGTACTTAAACGTATATCTCTGAAAGTAGGAGCCTGGTCTAGTAGATGATGCACAGAGAGGGAGTCAAGGGACCTACAGTCTTCGCTTCTCTGGCACTGTCTTCTATCATTTGCCTTCCTTATTAAGATAGTAAGCTCAGGGCAGAAAATTGTCCTACTTCACGTTAGTACAGTGTAATGGGGTCCTGGCCTTAGCGGGGGCTCTGGGTGCGACTGAAGTACACCCAGTAATAACAGTGGTGACCTGTTCTATATCCTATTATTCCAGTACCCAGCTTCAGTTACGAGGAACAACTTATTCCAGGAAATGTGGTGGAAGTAACCACTAGAAAATATGGTCATAGTTTATTTTCTTTCCCTTTTAAAGTCAGCAGCGTATAAACATTGTTTTTCCGAAAGAAAAGGGTGGCCCCTCAAGTACAGTAGTGCAGAGCTTTCCAAGTGTATTTAAAGACATTTGTATGAAATGGCCATGTGAGCAGTTTTTATGGGCTTCTGTGCTCAGAGGATTTCAGATCTGCCTGCACGCCAGTAAAGGAGAGAAGCAAAACTGAATTCTAAAAAAGTGTTACTCTCAGGAGCAGCAGAAGTCACCTTCTGCAAGTACAGAAACAGCTCACAGATCTCCTTCTGCCAGAACAGAAACGTTCTCCTTACCTACAGCTGGTGGTAGTGCAGGTGGGAGTACAAGCAACCATAATAGATTTAGGCATCTGCAGGGAAAATACGCCAGAACGGCAGAAAAACAAGGGTGTTTTGCGGTAATGTTTCACTGCAAAGCTTTAAGAATCCAAGACCCAGGAATTTACTGACGCTGTCGTATTATCAATTCCTAGGCGCTACTAGCTGAGACAACTAGCAAATGGTTGGACTAGTAGCCTAAAGGAATTGTTGGCCTTTGCCAAGACAGATAGAAAGAGTTACATAGAAGATTCAAGTGAATCAGTCACCACAGTGTGTAGGTGCCAGGATGGATAATAAGCCTTTATTCTGTTTCTAGAACTGCAGTAGTCTACAATGGGACAAGAAATATCAAATGAAAATACACTGACCACACATTGCCCATAGTAACAAGCAACAGCCTGGCAAAATCAAATCGATCTAGTGGATTAGAAGATGGAGTTGACATCACATTCTTAGTTTTTTTTAACAATTTGTGAGGGTATTGAGATGATACAAAAATGGAAGAGGTCTGACTGTGCTGTTTGTGGTAGAAAATCATTCTTCAACACCTATTATTTAGGGTCATAGGAGTAACTGTAACTCAAGTGAAGGATAATTTGGAGTACTTCTGAGTTTCACTTCAAACGAAGAGTTTTAGCCGTTTTCAGGGAAAAAATGTATCTTTATCATTTACTTTGTTGTGTGATAGTGTAGGGATTGCCTGTACGATGGCATATAGCTCACCTCTTGGGCAGATTTGATCTAAGATTGTAAGAGATCTTGTTGAATAAAGATGGTAATATGCAACCAATACATTATTTTGTTTTCATGCTTAGGAGTCCCATCCATGCATTTCAGACATGTGCACATAGTAGTTACCAGTGAACTCTTAACTGAATGGGAAAATTGGTGGATGCAGCAGAGCAGTAGAGTTGTCAGGGACAAAAAGCTGAAAATTACATATGTGTTTCAAACAGCCAGCATTTTTGCTTGGTAGATACTGTGTTTTGCTGTGGCAAACTAGATTATCAGCTTAGCTGTAGGAAAAGTGAAATCATACTTTTTTCACGGCATGTGGTGAGTTTTCTTGGTTTGCATTCATCGTGTCATTGTTCTATATGTACTCTTCAAGATATGGTGAGAGGAGAATATAACACTTTATTCGAGATCAGATCCTCATCCCTGGAAGTCCATCAGCTACGGCCCTATTCAGAACATATCAGAAAGCCCTATATTCAGTTATATGATTTGATCATGGTAACCATTGGGACTCATTCTTGCAGACAGAGATTTTTTTAAAGCATATGCAGTTTAACGTGTGGCAAATGGGCAAAAGAATAACCCAGTGAGGCTTTCTGCTGTCTCACCAACATATGGACTCAATTGAATATTACCTCCCCAAGCAACTGACTTCATGAACAGAAGTGATTCAGCTTTTCCTGAAGGTCAGCAACACAGAGTTGTTAAAAGAGCCATGATGACAGCACTCTGTTTTCACCTTTGATTCCCTTTTCCTACTGTGTTTAGCTGTAGAGGGAGACTTGGCTGACTCCAACAGCAAAGGTGAAGCCCAAGATAAAATTGTGATCTCCTGTAACATGAATTCATTTAACTTCATCAAATGCAATGGGGATATTTTTAGGAGTGGTTAAGTGTATCAGGAATATAATAAAGATAGGCTTATTTAGCCTTTAGAGTAGCCACGACTCAAATCTCGTGGGGCTTTCTAAATCAAGATCAGTGGTTTAAGCTATACCTGGAAAAATTCTGTGCAGCAAGTAGTGAAGTCAACAGAGCTAAGGTATATAATAAGTGCTATACAAGTAATCCCAGCAACAGGGGAGGGGGTAGCATTCTGCAAGGTCTCAGTTATTGCAGGGGCAAAAGACCCTTAAAGTCAGATCACAACAAGGAAGTAAAAGAAGAAATGCTGTGCAAATAATGTTCCTAAATGTGTTTTATTTTTAGGTGTGTAGGCTTTACTCTTAAAAACCCAAAAATTTCAAATAGAAATTATGTTGTCTTGCCTGGGCTGCAGAAGAACTCATGCATGGAATACATTAGATGATGTGGAGGATGCTCTGTGCGTTGAATTAATGCTTGTTACATGCATATGTTTATGCATGTAAACATACATGCATATGTTTATATGTTTACAAAAGCCAGGCCTCCAGTATAGTGAGAAATACAAATGTGTTCCGATTTTAGAAGAAAAAAAGTTTCTGTAAGTAATATTATGGAATATGTTACTGCAAACTTTTAGATTCATTGTTTCGATGAGTAAGGATTGCACCTCCACTTAAGCTATTTGAGATGAAAATTATAGCTGCTATTTATTCCCCTGCTTCTGGGTGTATGCTGAGTGCTTCAGAAGAGTAAATTCCCCGTTACAGTATAATACTGTGAAATATTAGAGTCAGTTGCATTACACTGGGATTTTACACCCTATTACTGCTCTGAATTGTCTGTCATTAGTCTTTATTAAAGGCAGATTTGGTTAGATGGACAATTGTCTATTGCAATTTGATTGCAAATATGTTGTTAGGCTTTCAAATGAATATTTGAAGTGGATCATTGCACGATTTTTCTACAATTTCTCTTTTTATCTCCTCCTTCCTCTGCCTCCATCTTTTAAGGAGCTTCCACCCAGAATTCCAATGCAGTGGAACCAGAAAAACAAGTTGACAGCACGGTGAAAATGGCCGGAGTTATAGCTGGTCTTCTGATGTTTGTTATTATCCTCTTGGGAGCAATGCTTACTATCAAGAGAAGGTAAGTTTCTGCTTTGCTTCCTTCTTGGACCTTCTGGCTAGAGTTTTGCTACTTCAAAAAGAAGAATACATTTGGTAGAGATAAAGTTTTCAATTTGTGTTACAGAGGCCAGCAGTTAATACCTATTTAGGTAACACTACCACTAAGAAGTTGTAGTCCTAGAAGAGATGCCTCTTCTGGCAGATACTATATGAGCAACAAATGAATGGTTGTTACTGCAAAGAGTTTGTAATAATTAATTGATAATTAATGAGAAGGGATAGCTCATGAAAAAGCATGGAGAAGTACAAGTGATAATGAGGCAATGGAAGGGGGCATGTGAGCCTGTGCAGGTAGCACAACCGCGGTCTAACAGAAGACAAGAATTCTTTCTTAACAGCCAAGAAAAATAATGTCTTAAAATAATGTGATCAAGGGTCTTGTTCCCAAGTGAGTCTTGATGAGACATATTTTCACACCGCAATGTCTTTGCAACCAGTGTTCAGCTGGAATATTACATCTTGCTGAGGGTTAGAATCTTTCCAGGAGTTAGCTTGAGTTTACAGGGGAATGAAACTTGGAAGAATCATGTATGGTAATGAAATTTGTTCAAACAGTTCATTTAGTGTGGTTTTCTTTGGACCATCTGCACTTACACTTTGAAGTAGACTATTGTAGTTGCTACTATTTGAAGAGCTCCACATTTACAGTGTAATATGCTGATTCAGAAAACCACTTAGGCAAGAGGTTTTCTCGAGAAAATGATGTATTTTGTATATATTTTTACCAGTCACATTTCTGAAGTGAACCATACTTTTCAACAGTAATTTGAGTCTAAACGAAAAGGAGCTAGGCAGCCTGGCAGCCCCTTGTCCAGGGTACAGGTAGCATTACGTGCGAGAGCCTTGGTGATTTTACTTGCTCTGCTGCAGGGAGTGCAGCTTCCCAAGCAAAGCTCTCTTCCTTTGAGATCTCTTATCCCTGTGACAAACAGCCCCACGTTTCCTGAAAGTAAGAGCAGCAGTTAAATCTAGGTAGGAGCTCCTCTATCTCAATCCAGAGCACATAGGCAAATGGAATAACTCTGTGCTACAGGTGCTGGAGTGCAGGGCTGCTGTTCAGGAGGACCTGGAGAGGTGGAGAAATGGGCTGATGGGAACCTCGTGAAGTTTAGCAAAGGCAAAGTCCTGCAGCTGGGGTGGAGTAACCCCATCAACAGTACAGGGAGGTTTGCAGAGAAGGACCTGGAGGTCTTGGTGGACAAGTCAAACACAAGTCAGCAACGTGGCTTTGCAGCAAAGGTCAACTGTGTCCGGGGCGGTGTTAGCAAGAGCGTAGCCAGCAGGTTGAGGCAAGTGATTATTCCCTTCCGTTTGCCATTGGTGAGATTGCTCTGGGCATACTGTGTCCAGTTTGGGGATCCTCAGTACAAGAAAGGCACTGGCAGATTAGAGCAAGTCCAGAGGACCAAAATGGTTCGGAGGTGGAGGATCTCCATCCTTGGAGAAATTAAAAACTTGACTTGGGCAAGGCCCTGAGGGACTTGCTGCGAGTGAAACTGGTTTAAGCAGGAGGTTGGACTAGAAGTCCTTTGAGTAGCCTTTCCAAATGATGTAATTCTGCAAAACCGATCGCATATGTACTGACTACTGTGAATTTCTGTTGAATTAACTGAAGGTGTGGGCAATCTAGACTTTTAATCCAATTTTTGTTGTGTGCAAAAATTTCAGATTTTGTGGACAAATGTGTACATGTTTTATAGTCCCATCTGCTGCACTTCTGTTCAGGGTTAATCCCAAACAGTACAGATGTCACTGATTCCAGTCTCCCGGGAGCTTTTCAGTTCATAAGCAGAAAAAAATCAGATGTCTCCAATGCAAAACAGAAAAAGATTTTCAGGAAAAATTGAGTTGAGTTTCTGGTTTGTTTAATGCCCAGCCCTCATCCATTTCCGTTACCTTTCTAAATGTTCTTTAAGAAAAACTTTTATTTCCAGCTTGAGAGGTAAAACTTGTAAGGAAAACTGTCAGAGTAATGGCACATCTCAACATCCTGGTGTATTTCACAAGCTATTAAAAGTTGATAGCATTTCTGTCCTACAATGTATTTTTATTGTAAATCATGTATATTGCTTGGCATAAAACAAACAATGATTTTTCGTGATGACCAGGAATTCCTTATTTGAGGACAGTTTTTCTGTGGTGTAGCCTGCCAAGAACTAAATCAGAGAGGTAAGGATACTCTTAGGAGACAATATGCTTTAAATACTAAGGAGGAGGTAATACTTGTAATCTCTCTGTATTTTCTCAAATTTTCAGCTTTCACATTAAACTCGTATTCCCAGACAGTCTACCACATCTTTTGAAATGTAAATGTGGGACTCTTGCTGTTAAACACTGTGATTGCTGCCAATCTATTTTTTTGTATAAATTTGAAAACAGTTAGGAAATTTCTCAGAAGTAGAATTATGGGCAAATAATTCTTTTTCTCCAAACACTGTGGAAGAAATCTTCATCATTCTCATTCTGATGAATGCATTGATGTGGAGATGTCTGGATACATATCAATGATTCAACATCTTTGCTTAATCTTCTGTCTTCCAATGGAAGCTGGAAAACCAGCAAAAGACCGTGTTATCAATATGTAGGAATCCTTCAAAGAAAAAGTAGAAATTTATGGCTGATGTAGATTATCAGATTATCAGGTTTTTTGCCTTTTTTTTTAATGGACTCTACATATTTTATGCATAATATAACAAACTTTTATTAGTGGTCAGGAGGAAACTTAGAGACTGTATTATATAGTTTAGTTAGCAGCTATATAAAATCACTGAATTTTAGCTTTAATTTTTTTCTGATGCATGTTTAACTGAGATAAATAAATGATGGGGAGATCTATCAAGATCCAACTTTTTCCAACATTTGATTCTTAGGATGTTTTGACTGTTGTGACTGCTGCAATGTAAGTTGATATCTCATAGACAGAGAAACACAAACAAATACAGAATCAAAAATACTCATGTGCAGAGCAAGTTCCAGGGGCTGAAGTCTGAGGACCCTTTTGCTTGATACAAGAATTCCCAAGCTAGCGCTGAGCTGACGCAGCGCACGTGTTCTGCCGTGGAACTAGCCTGGTCCCAAAGCAGCAATGTTCGGTGAATTTGGGTGTGAGGTCCCGTGGATAGAACATTGCTGTACCTGGCTTCGCCGTAGGCTCTGTTAACCTGGGCATCTTTCTTCAAAACTAAAATTAGAAAGGAGGCGAGTGGGAGTATTAGAAATATAAATTCTCCCCTTTTTCTTTCTAGAGCTGGAAAATTACATTTTCTCTGTGTCATTCCCTGCCACCCCCCCAGTGCAAAGAGGCAGCATCACTGCAGTCTGTACCTCTCTGCCTGTTCGCTGCCATTTGCGAGGAATGGAATACACACTGTTCTAAGAAATAAACTGGCTCATCGACTTTAAAATCTTTTCCCATTTAGAAGCTATAACAGAAAGAGGTTGTGGAGACTTGCTCTCCCCAGGTCTGCGTAGCCCACCTCGGGCGCCCCTGACAAACCCGCTGGTTGCGTCAGTTCTGGGTCTCCCTTGAGTGGGCACCTCCAGTCGTTCCAGTTGAGGCTTGGAGCTGCGTGTGGACAAGGCTTCCCTGAAGACAAACCTAAGCCTGCCAGGCTCATTTCATTTGTAAACTAATGTGGATTGGGCTTTTATATAACGAAAGGCCGCTTCGGACCACAGATTGATTTGAACTTCTGGAGGAGCGCAGCTGAAAACTCTCACTTGTCTGAGAGAACAGTTTAACAACAAGTTCTCTTTCTGTTCTACAATCAGAAATGTTAGGCGCTTAAGCTCTTGCATTTGATTTTTGCATTAACCTTACTTTAAAAAGAGTTCCTCTTTTCAGTTCACTAAGGCTAATGCCTCTGTGTACAAGACAGTGTAGTCTTGCAAGGCAACAATGCAGAAAAATAATTTAATTAGACAGACTTGAGGCATTTTCTTCAAACGGAGCTGGAAAATATCACAGTGACATTTGTTCATGGTCCAGGGCATCATAATTCATTGGTAATAGGCACAGTAGTGGATTTCCTGAATGAAGCATTTTCTTAACCCCTGCAAAGAGCAAAGGAAGAGAGATTAGAAGAGACGGAAACACTAAGAGGAGGCATTTTGAGGTTAGGATTAGACAGACCATCAGAAGCTGCCTTTTGTTTCTGAGAGACGCACCCAGTCAGCATACTTCTTTGAACCTTTCATATATGAGGCCTGAGCAAGCGTTGCCCAGTTGCTCGTAGTTTCAACAGACCGTATTGCAAAAACTCGAGCGACTGGAACATTTCTGGGGGCTGCCAATGTTTTATAGGGTTTAGTCAGATATGTGTAGCTAAAGTAAGCCAGCCAGAATGTTAATGCAGTGGAAAATTTGGGTTTGACTTTACGTTTGTCATCTAAAAGTTTTAGTTGAACCCTGTGGTCGCCTAAAGTCTGCTAAAGTTTCTGTAGATGTATATCTATGTAAAAATTGTATGTGTGTGTATATATATATATGAATTTGTGTTTTAAATATGACTGTGTTACAGTATCTAAAATCAAAACCATTAACAAAATTTGTTTTCTTGGTTTTGGAAACCCACTAGCTACATCAGTTACATGTTTGCAGTTGCAATATCATCATATGTATTTGGATGCACGAATTACTGCAACATGTAATTTACAGTTGGTGATCAGTGCCCACATGGGTGCATTTGTCCACATAAGGCAGTACCACCTTCTTTCATTAACAGATACATACCTTGAAATACCTCGTTTTTACTGTATCAAAACATTGCTAATTCTCTAAGGAGCTTGTTCGTTTGTCCTTAATATTACTTAAATATTTTTGTGTAATAAAGAATACAGGACTGGTTAGTAAAAACAAGCTGAAACAAGAAAAACAAGACATTTGTAAACTTCTTTTCTGGAGAAAATACCCTTTGACTTTTCCCCCCAAAAGGATTAGATTTTGGTCAGTTCTGGACAGTTTTAACTCCGGTGTAATCGTGACTTGCATTTCCCTGGAGTGAAGAATGTGACACTTCTCAGGCTTGTACGTTTGAGCAGACAAAGCCTCTACTGACCCCTTTAAGTATAAGATGGAATAAATAGGATCAGACAGCCTGTCATGGGCGCACTGTGAATAAGTTCTTTAAACTGCTGTTGGTAGCAAAAAAGGAGATCTGGGGCTATGTAGGATCTAGGATTAGTTCCTTCTCTGAAAACTCAGCTCCTTATTCTGCATTAGGATTTAGGTTGTTACCTTAAACTAATTAAATAAAACCCAAAAGCCTCTTGAGCAGAACACGCCCAAGCTGTAGGATAGAATTACCATAGGGATATTTGCACATTCAGGGACCCATGTCCCTTCTGGGTCCATATTAAGGTGGATGACAGGCAGGGTTTTCAGGTTGTGCGATACATTCTAGGATCGGGTCATGGTTTTAGTGATCTGTAACTCTGACCAATTTTAACAGTTAGTTTGGAAATATTCCTCAGGAAGTCCTTATATTAGGTTGCATATTTGGGGAGAATTTGGGCCAAAATGGCCTGTCCAGTTACAAACTATAATTCTCCTTTTGTTTGTCTTCCTTTATTTTCTATCCTTATGCAATAAATCTTTCTGAACTTTCCTCTGTAGCCCTGAGGGATACGCAGCTTTTTAATGAGAACTAAGAGCCTCGTGTGATCACATATGTCCGCTGGCTGAGACATGAGAAAAGCAGAAAGTACAGCAAGATGTTCCACAGAACTATTACAGTTGATAGTCCTGTGTGAAACCTGGCATTGGCATGTCAGAGGGGTTTAATTAATGGAATAATTTTGGGGATGTAGGGTGTTCAGATGTGTGGGCTCTCATTTTCCACATCCTGGTGATTTTTCTCTTTGTTTAGAGGTTCAGGGGAACTTGGAATTTCACAGTGAAGCTCTGTGGCAATCACTGCACCTGAAGGGGTGCATTGCTGTCGCATGGAGAATTTCTGGGTTTCAGGAGAGTATAGCATTATGTTATAGATACATTCAGGTGTACCGTGGAATCGGTGTCATTCAAGGAACTTGGCATATATTGGGAATCTGGCCAGAATTCCAGGTTTATAGCAAGGGCCACCACCAGCCAAAACATGTCACGTCAGAGTAATCCTCTTGTACACCTGTAAGTCACGGTCCCTTCCCCAGTGCGTGCGTAGCAAAGGGGCGGCTGTGCACAGAGCGACTGCGCTGAATCTGGTGTCCGTGCGTGCTGGTGGAAGTTGTGTTCAGAGCAACCATGGAAGTGAACACTTGAACCCTGCATTTATACTTGTAAGCGCTTCCTAGTATTTGTAGTGTCCTCAGGGATGGGATTTTAAAGTTGTGCAATAGGTTGAAGTTTGTGTTTCGTTGTTTTTCCCTCTCTTGACCATGGCCGCTGCTTTCGAGGCTCCCTTGTGCCTTGCTGGTAATCTGTAATAATGTGCCTGATCTGTTGTGAAACAGCCTTTTCAGAGAAGCCCTTTTCCAGTTATAAAAGGGAAGACATCACCTCTTAACTTATGACTGATTGCTGAGGCCCATTTTTTGGCGCTGCTCAAAAACATATCAAAATATTCTGAAGTGTGTTGTTGAAAAACTGTAATAGAAAATACTTAATCATAGTGACACAGAAAGCTAATGCATACCCCAAGTGATCATCTACAAATATGTAGTGATGCTTGAATTGTTAATGAACTATTTGCATTTTAGAGTTTGATGAAGCTTGATTTATCATTACACAATTTGTTCATTGTCTAAATATTCCAAAATGGTGGTGATCTTACATTGTCACTTTCCTATTTATTGCTATTTATATTAATAGGTCTTAGATATTTCTTTCCATTCCAAAAATCTCAAAGTACTTTACAGGCAAAGGTAAGTCTCATTACCCGTGTTACTGCCATGGCAAAGTTAAGGAAGAAAGAGGTGAGGGGATTTATTTGTGGTGACACAAGTCAGTAGCAGAAGTGGAAACGCAACCTCTGTTTCCTGTCTGCAGTTCCGTATCCATTCCTCCTGAAAAAAGTGTAGAGAGAGTACAAGAGGCAGCACAAATACTTTGTATATCGAAAGAAATCCTAGCGTTCATATAAATCTAATTCTGTGGTTTTCTTTTTTTCTCCTTTTGGATATTTTGTTCATCTGACTGGCTGTCGATATTTAGAAGAAATGCATATTCCTACTCCTATTACTTGTAAGTACTTGGCTGGGGATGACGTTTCTTGAGTGTGCTCACCCTGTGGTAATTTTGTGCTTTGTTGTATTCTTTTCTTTTAGCACTTTTTTTTTACCATTCCATTTATCCTTGTCTTTCCAGCAGCTTGTGTTTGATTTTCTCACTTTCACACTGTTAATGCTTTCCCTGTTTCACCATCGCACCTACAACTGTGCCTGCAAACACATGTCCACAGAGATGTCAGTGATGGTTTATAGTGCCTCGAATGCTAATGGACAAATACAGTGTCCCAGCTGCACCTTTTTTAATTGTCCATCGTATTTAGCCAGACTGCAGGGAAATTCACACCTGAAAGTTATTGTTGGGAATTTCTCAGCCATGGATATAAGCTTTTTAAAATGTAAGGTTTCTGACAACTAGGACTCGATATTATCTCAGCCAACATCCCTGTTCCTGGAGCTGCCAGGTTCCGAATGTCAGTTTAGACCATTGGATGATGAAGTGGTTCAGATATTCAGATCTAAATCACCTGTCCAGTCCTAATGACAATGCTGCATAATTAAGGCAGTTGTTAAGGCGCATGAAAATGCTTCACACATCAGTAGCTCCAGAGCCATCTGTTGTTTAAAGGTTGAGGGGCTGGAAAGTAATCAGGGCCAAGCTGTTTCTGCCATGATAATAGTTGGCTGAGGATCAGGAGGAGGAGAGGACTGGATCAATGATCTAAGGGAGGAGTCCTGGAGAATTGGGTTGGATGCCTTTGCTGCCACCAGAGGGTTGGAGGGACGGAGAAGGCAACTATCGCTGCTGAGAGAAACAGGTCTCCCCTCTCCATCTCTCAGAAGCAGCAGCATATCACTGACCTAAACCTTTCCCTCAAAAGCAGCAATCTGCCAGACTTCCCAGGGCTCTGGCATAAACAAAGTTGTCAAAAGGGCCACGTCTGCTCTGCCAGCCCCTCCTAATCTGCCGCCCCTGGAAACCTCCTCCTCCGCCTGTTCATACAGTTCATCTTTGTTTTGATCTAGTGACTTTCTTCTGTGGACACATCTGGAAATGGCTCAGCAGGTCAGCAAAATGACTGCGTTTATATTCTGTCCTTTTACTGGAAGTTGGCTTCTTTCCCATATGAGTTGATTTACATCCAAAGAACAAGGCAGAGGAGTTAAGTATGAGGATCCCTATGCACCACCCGTTGGAGTGATTTTGCTTCTCGATGACCTATCAGAAAATACTTGAAAGAGGAATCTTCCCCACTTGCTAAGTGTGTGAGGAGCCTAAAGACTGTATGATGAGCCTTGGCTTTGCCCAGCTACATAACTGTAAATGCAGAGTAACTCCATTTCCTCTGGACTTCACGCTGGTTCACCAAGAACGGAATTTGACCTTAAGTAGTCAGATTTCAAGCGAAGTTTAACTACCTGATAAAGTAGGGGACGGTTTTAACGTGTAGGTGCTACTAGCTAGTTGCATTTCTTGCTACGACCTTTCCTCTTCTGCACATTTCTTGTGAACGTCAGAAAAGTGCCCCTGCACGGTTCTACTGTTTTTGTTTCCTTACAACCCATCAGCACCATTGCCTCAAAAACAGTCCCCAGTTTTCCATTATATTTTGTCTTCTTCCAGCAGGCAGTACGTGGTAAGAATGTTGCCTGCTTCATTTTATTTTGAGATTTGTGTATTTAAAAACATGAATCAACTTCTGAGCCCTTTGTGACCCCGTTTTACAACTGCACAACAACATTGCTTTAAGCAGTCAGCTGAGGATTACTCCGCTACAGAGAAAGTAAGGGTATCATTAAGCAATCTCTTTCTGTCTTGGAATGGCTTCTGTGGATCAATATATTAGAACTCTTTTTTCAGGGAACAGGAGAGTGACTCAGGAAAAGTGAAGAGACAAACCTCTGGAGGTCACCCAAGCCTGAGGTTGCAAAGAGCTTCAGCAGTAGCAGAAGCAAGTGCTTTAATAAGATGTAATAAGGCAGATGTGCACCAAGCAGTATATCACAATGGAGAAAAGCCAGAGGTATCATCAGGCAAGGTTATGTGTTCATAGCACCCCACTGAAGCACTCAGCGGAGGTTTGAGCTCAGGATGCAGAAATCATATAACTATCTCCCTAGCGCTGCACCCAACATTTTTTGCAGAGAGCTCATTCTTAGCTCAGCGCTTATGGTGTCCCAGGTACCCCATCGCGCATGAGCTCTGCTAACTGGAACATCGTATGGTAGAGGTAACACATAAATAGTCATCACACAATAAATACTTCCATCATCAGGCTGTACGTGTCGGCATTTGTTTTCAGACTGACATTTGTCCTGTTCCCTGATCTGACAAAACCAAGTTGTTTTTTTTTTTTTCTTCCCCTAAACACAGTCAAGGTACAAGGGATGTTCCAGTAGTGAGGGAAGAAAGCAGGAGAATCCATGAAGGAGCATATGATGAAGGTTTATTGATTTTAGTGTTTCAAGTTTCACATGAAATAGGTTGTTTCATTATGATTGCAGATGAAAATCTTAAATTGCTAAGGACTCTGTAATTCTCAGCCAAAGCTGATAGAAATTGCTACAGCCTCTTATGAGCAGAGAGGTTTGATTTATGTTTATTTGATATGTTGTGAAAATAAGAACAGCAATATGTTTTGTTTTGGTTTTTTTTTTAAAAATAGAATTGGTTTCCGTGCTAGGACCTTATATGAATGTTTTAGTCCTGAAGCAAAATTCAGTTGAAAGAGTTACTAATATTGAAAAGCAGGTTCTCAAATAGATCTGCTGGCAAACCTTTGAATATGACCATATGGACTACATCACTTTATTTTTAATTTCAGTTTCTGGACTTCAAAGTTGTGTTTCTGAGGGTAATTCTCGTCTCTTTCAGATGATTCCTCTCAACCCTTTGTCATCGGCTATACTGGCATTTCTTCTTTTTAGGGACCAAAATCTCCAACTCTAACTCTTCTAACCAATTCTTAATGATAAGTCTATTAATGTCATGGAGACATATATCATGAGTAACTGATGTTTGCAGTGACAGGCCATAAGTGTTGTGGAAGTCTCTAGACGGGAGTTCTGCCTTCAGCCTGCCTTGTGTTCTGCTGCAATCCAGGACTGTAAAGTCTGATTCTGTAAGATGGTTGAGCACCTGCAGCTTCGGTGAAACCAGTCAAAAATATTCATTTATAAGAGCAGCTCTTTTAGCTATTTTGTGCATATTTTGTGCATACTGGCTAAATAGTTGTAGGATATTTGTGTAGCAACACTTAATTAAAAAACAACATATAGGAAGGGATATTATTGTGGCTGAAAGAGAAGGCCATAAAGATCTTTAACACACTTGAAGTGGAAATACAAACCCAGGAGGTCTCTATTCCTAACTTGCTAAGTCATCATGCAGGATTGACATCATTTTGTGTACTTCAGTTTACCCATCATTAAAAGTTAGTTGCTTACAATTTGAGATTCTTGGACAGAACTTGGATTTGTGATGGGAAGAGAGGGATGCAGAATTAGGAGTTCCTGTCCTGGTGCACTCATTCCATCACTGTCACATGAACCTTTTCAAAGGAGTTACTCTGTATTTACACCAGTACAAATGTTGTCCAAGGTTTGTACAGAACTGCTAGCTCTGCCACATTGCACTTAAGTCTAATGCATTGTACGATACGATGTGCGATATAAGATAGCAACCCTTCCAGGTCCGAAAGTTTTTGGTTCTTTTCCTAGCTGAAGCTGTAAAACACAGACAGCAATTCAGCTGGTTTAAAGGAGGTTTTGCATTTAATGCCAGACACCTCTTTTGCAACAGTATTTTCAACTGCAGCAGCCCCACATCTATGCTTTATTATTTCCTCGCCAGGAAAAGGAATGGAAATGTTTTCTGTGTTGTTTTGTTTTGTTTTGTTTCTTTCTCCTGGGCTGGGGAATGGTTGCACAATGAAATTTAATCAAGAGTGATATCAGACCAGAGAAGTATTTCTGGAAATGCGTAGATTCATGTATGTGTTACAAGCACTCAGTTTAATGTTATTTATAAGAAAAGGGCACTCAATGGCCAATATATTGTTTTCCTTTTCCCCTGAACTGGCCAGAGTACTGAGGACATGATTACAATGTAGGAAGCCCTTCAACTCTCATCGTAATTTCATACCAATTTTAATTATTTTGGTGGTTTCAGCCAGGAGTTTCTTTTCATGGGAGAGGATCTGTCAAAGGTATTAAGCTAAATTTATACTTGCATTTTCTGAAATAACAGAGTTTGTGCTGAATCTATTTCCACCGTCTGTGGGACATTTGAAAAGAAATAAAACATTATTTTATGTATAGGCATACCTCTCTATAACCACATACATAAATATCTTCATATATTTCCATGGATGGTGGGATCTGCCTGCACAGGTCAGCTTGCTAAATCAGAATTTTAAGAAGAAGCTGGTTTTCTCATTAGATGCTGGAAAAACAGAATCATGAACCAGTGGTTATGCCAGTCTAATGAAAGTAAATTAAGAAAAAATACAATTAAATATAAATGAAATATAATTAAAATCCAGAACTATTTTATTTAGAACTTATCTGTGTGGTGGTTGCAAGCCTAAACTTTGCAGAGGGCAGTGTTTACTGGCTGTCTATGCCAGCATATACTTATACTTATGGCTCTTATATGCACCTGTCTTGTCTAAAGTTTATATGTCCTCCACAAATAGTGATTAATTTGGTCAAGTAGAGCTTAGAAAGCACAGCCCTACATTTTTCAAGACCCTGTGTTTGTATACACGCAGTACAAAATACTCAGAGCATCTTTTGGCTTGTATCTACGTTACATCACTTTCTCGTGTCAAGCACTGTTTGCTTTGCAAGGAGAAGCGGTGCGGCTGGTCCTCGCTCTTCCCCTTTTCCCTGGTGAGCTCCCTCTGCTCCTGCGATACCCTGCCCGGAGTTGGGCTTCGCCATGGCAGGCGCTAGAAAAGTGCAAGTAAAGCTCTCTCTGCGCTTGCCGGTGAGTGGAGGATTTGCCCTTACAGTGGCTATAAGAAGCAGTAAGCTGCCTACGTGCTTAGGCCAGAGAATATTTCTCAGCTCTGCTGAGGTTTCAGTCTGCACAAAGGGAGCATGTGAGGAGCCGCAGTTTTGGGCAGGACCCTCGGAGCCCGGGGAGGAGATGCCCCAGTGCCCGGAGGCTGTGCTGCTTTTAGCCCTCGTTCCTGTTGCTCTCTGAAGACCTCCAGTGACCGAGATTTCACAGCCTACCTGCCCAGTCACCTTGAGAGACGGGCAGTCTCCACTGCATATAGTTTTCCCAAAGTTTAAAACGAACTGCCCTTCCCATAGCTTAGCCCCATTACGTTTTCCCCAGCCCCTGTAGACGGGGAGAACAGCTTGTCTGCGGTGTCTTTTCATATGTTTGAAGACCTATCAACCCTATTTGATTTTCTTTTCTCTAGATTAAAGATCTGTATTTCCTTTGGTCTTTGCTTGTAGGTCATGCTTCCTAGATTTACCTTTCTTGTTCTGTTTTGTATGTGTCCCTGTGGCACACATCTTATTTGAAGTGCAGTATTGCAGCAGAGGCCTTACCGATCCTCGGTCAGAGCAAAAGGATTACCTGCGGCTCGCAGACCATAGTGCCATGTATAATCCTTCCCTTATTTTTATATGAAACTGTTCTTTCAAACTGAGTTTGTGATCTACTACAAGTTTAAGGGACGGAGATCCTTTTCAACAGAACTGCTGTTTAACCAGTGCTCCCAATTGGATATTGGCATGGCTGATCGCTGCCTGCCTTAAATTTATGCAGATTTCCTTGTAAATAATATGTGTATGCCTAGCAGGCTGCTGCGCACAAATATCTAAAAGGAATTGTATTTTGTAGCTTTCTTAAATTGCTTATTGAAAATGAGGTCAATATGCAATTCTTTTCTGTAGGAGGAAATGTCATGTTTAACTTATGTGATCTATACCTAATGTCTAAATTACCTGTGCATGCAAATCTACATTATGGTGTATATAATCCATCCTTGTGAAACATCTAAAATTAAACCTGTCAACGTACATGTACGAGACCTCTTTAGGAGTGGCAGTTACAGATTTAACATTCATGCATGTAAAATTGGTATGAAAAGTTACAGAAGAGTTTGGAGCTGGTTTTAAAATATAATCCCTGAATTTTATCCAAACCTCTGCAAAACAGGAGTCTGATCCTGCAGATACATCTGACTGAAAATATTGCTTGAGCTTTCTGATTAATGCCCATGGCAGTAAACGCTTTGTAGTCGATGCTAAGTTTGCATTCCTCGACTGTTAAACTGGAACTTACGCAATTTTAATATATTCCTTCAGCATTTTATATTTATTCTCTGATAGGAGTAGAATGTTTCCAAAGTAGCTGAATCAAATCTCCATCTTTTTTTTTTTTCTAATTTAAAATTCGCACTTAGTTTAGGTTCATTGCCAATAGTTCGTATCCTTGCTTTGGTTGGGTTACCTTCAACTGCCTGATTATGCAGCTGGTTTCATATTTTTATTCTGCTTTGAGCATCTTTCTGTCTCATCCCTCCTGTGTGTGTATAGTGCCTGTAAACATCATCTCTTCATTTACAAACCCTCTTGAACTGAAAAGGGCAACCCAGTAACCCCCATCCATGGGCTTCTGTTTTCTTCTTGGCACATTGTCCTTACACTTAAACGTAAAACGGCCATTAATATCACCTTATTCACATTTTGACATTTCAGCCTCTTCACCCTGTGTTGATTGTATCAGACTCTTTTTCCAAATACCTGCCCGGTCCTTTATTTCTTCCCTTTTTCAACTGCATAATGCATGAGATGGAAAGTGTCTTCTCAGTGCCTGGTGACAGACGGTGCTGGGTACCCGCAGCCTGCGGCCGGCCCGTGATTGACACTAATGCACTGAGAGCAGTTTCGTCGGGGTGCTGCAGATGTTGTGTTCGGGGAGGCTGGTCAGTAAGGAGAGCAGCGGCCGTGTCACTGATGCAGCTTGTCAGTGATTCACAGAGATCTCTCCAAGTGCCCTATTTTTGGAAACAGCATTTCCAGATAAATGCTTTTCCAATTCCAAAGGCATTTTGACATGCTGGGAAATGAACCTCTACCTAGCTGTGGGTTTAAGTCACATCCCTAACATTCTAGAAAGTGCTAGTTATTTGATTTTATAATCCTTTCTATGAATTATAACGATGGTAAGGTCCAAATAGGCTTAGTCCTGTGCTGCCACTCTACCCAGACACATAACGAAGGCAGAAAAGGCACATTTAGAAACCGAGAGCCCCTTGATGTGTCTGGCAAGCTTAGCTCTGAAATCCTCAAAAGAGATCTGTCTTCCTTTTCCCTCTAAATTTAGATGAAGAATTTTTACATTCTTGGAATAGAGAGGGAGAAAGGTGGAAAACGATAACACGCTGTTGAAAGAAAATTGTAGCGTTTTCAGATGCAGAACAATTTTCTGTGTGACTTCTCTCTGAACTTGCATAAGCGTTAGCTGGTCCACCTGCGAGCAGCCTGGTTTGTGTGTGCGAGTTAGATTGAGAACTTTAAACTCATGTCACCTTTTCTTTTTAGGCATTCAAGCCAATGTTTTAGGGGCCTCTCTGTCTTCTACAGGACCAGGTAGAACTGCTTTGCATAGGGCTTTTGTAAGCAGGCCTTTGGGGACTAATGGGCTTGGGTTTGGGGTCATTTTTTCCTGCCTGGCACATGCAGAAATGTTATTGCTCATTCACTGAAAGAGAAAACGAGTTTGCCAATTCCAGCCCTGTGTAGCTTGTTGGCATTTCTGAAAAGATACCAGGCAATGGGACTCAGAGATAATTATTGCCACAAGTAATTTAATCTGGATTTTATAAGGAAGTCACCCTTTTTGACTCACCATTTTTAAACGTCAGTAGTGGTCGTCTGTAATGGCTCACCCCAGCAGTCCAGAGTGCTTGTTATTAAGGACTTCTGCATTTTGGATTGGTGTTTCCCACTGAGAAATTTTAATTCCTCTTGCCAAAAAATTCACATAGGCATGTACGATTAGCAAATCTAAAGGATTAAAATATCTGCATAGCAGGGTTAATACACTTCAAGACTATTGTTGTTACCTCAGGTACCACAGCACAAAGAAAGGCTGTAGCTCACGGTTAATACATCTGACTGTGCTAACATTGCTGAACGCTGGAAGCAAAGCTTTTAACATCATTAAACGCCAGCTTTTTGCTTCATCGCTCAAGGACAGTTCCCCTGTTTGCATCTTCATCTGCAGAAGTGGATACACCATCAAGATTTTGTGAGATCTAAATATGCACTCTGTAATTATGTACCCAATTTAAATAGCTATGGAGTTGAAATCACTAACTCTAAAAGGCTGAACCTCAACTGGTTGAGCAGATGAAACAGATGTGTTCAAAAGTTTGCAGGAAACATTGGATATTTCTCCATAAATCTGGGCTCTCCTGGTCTGGATTATCAGCTTACTTTAAAATAGTAATTTCCCACAGAGGTAGGCAAAGGTTTAAGTTCTCTTTGACCCTTCCTTGCAGGTGAGCGTAGCTGGCCTCGTGAAGGGCTGGGGCCCAGCTGTGTGCTTGAACTTGCTTGTAAATGCCACTCTGACATGTGCTGTGAATAAATAAAGCCTGTTGGGATATGTTGCAAGGAATATCCTTTTAGGAATCTAATGACGTTTAAAAGATGGGTAGTACTTACCATAAGCATGTCATTTTAGTGAAGAAAAACCTCTTTGCAAAATGATTTAGTTATTAGGGTTTTTTTTTTTCTTTGAGTTGGAGGAAAAAAAGAAAACTAAAGCTCCTTCTTACAGTAATCTGTTTTTCTCCCTTTTATTTTGTTTTATTTTCTTATCCACGGAAGTCGTGTAAGCAAAGGTCTTTGCTGGTGCTGGGGTTTTGTGTGATATTTTTTCAAGGTGTGGGTTGTAGAATGTCACACATTCATTTTTAAACAGTTTTGCTCTCTGATATGAATGAAGTACAGGGCAGTCAAATGTCAATGGAAGCTTAGCAGCTCACTTTTCCTGCTTCTCTTCATTTTCTTATTATTAGCTGTGTTTGCAAAAGAGGAGCCTCTGATGTTCTTGGCTTTGTTAGCGTTTTCAGAGCAGGCAGTGTTTCTGCTTTTGCCAATGTTTTTGACGTCTCCTCGCAATAAGAAAAGACCCATTTTCCCGGAACAGAGGCATATTTGGACATTTCTAAAATAACTTCAACCTTTAATTTGCCCCACCCTTCACTGACTGTCAATCCTCAGGGCAGTTTGGGTGCGTGTCAAAATCTCGTAGAGGTGCAGTCCTCACTGCTCTGCTGGGGGACGGGGCAAAGCTCCTGCTCCGGCGCTGGGGTTGCACAGAGTCAGGTCGCACTCTCCACCGCAGCAAAAAGAAAATCCCCGGTGCAGGTGCCCCGTGGGATGGATGCAGACGTCCCTTTACCTCCTAGCGATGGCTGCCCTCATCCCGTGCCTCTGCCCTTCCTGGAGAGGCCGACACCGCTCCAGGGGCTTTACCCCTGCCAGCCCCTTCAAGGACGCGGCAGCACTCCTACTGCTGGGGTGATGCAGGTGTGTGCAGGAGCAGTTACTGGGAGGGACGGCTAAGCTCAAAGACTGGTATCGCTATATTTATTGCGCTCCACAACGGTTATATTAAAATGTTGTGGGGTTGCCTCTCGTGCCGTTTGCCACATGCCCTGCATGTCTGACCAAATGGGATAATCGTGGTTTTCAAAATGTTTTCGCATTGTTTTGTTTTTAATGGGGGAATACTGACCTTGATTTCTCCCCTCTTCAAAATACCCTAAAGGAAGCTAGCCAAGAAGCAGAAGGAGACTCAGACCAGCACGCAGAGGGAGATGGGTCCCGTGGCTACCTCCGACAAGACCTCTACCAAACTCAGTGCTGTTCACAATGAAGAAGCTTTTTCTTCCAGCTGCCAAGATGTTAATGGATTCAGTAAGTTTAACTTGCTTGCAATGGATATGTCCCCCTTGGAGAGCTCTAGATTCTTAAAAGGACCTATTCCTATGGGAATATATTGAGGAGTTAGGAATGACAGTGATAGAGATCATTGCAAAAGCTCGATAGAAATCAGGTGTCTGAAATGTCTCTGACACTGCCCCTATTTTAACTGTCAAATAGGTGTAGCGCATTCCTTCTGAGTCTAAATCTACTGAGAATAATTTATAAAGTCTCTTCTAATAACTACATCAGACAGTCAAAAAGGCATATGTTTACTTGTTCTTCAGAAATACGTTTTCATTTGTGAGTAGAGTCGAACCAAATCACTTAGCTGGCTTGTAGGATGAAATAACATTTTCTGTATGAAATTGTTATGAAAGAAAGCATGGTCTCCTGGTTAGAGAACTGGAATGGAAAGACAGCATTTCGTCTTTTGTCTGTGTCCTCCGTTTATTCTTCACACGGGTTCAGTAAAATTAATCTTAGCTAATACTTGTAAACCACTCAGACCTCTGTAGCTGGAAGGGTTTTGTGGGTAAAGCAGCACAAAGTCATACTTTAGCCTCGCTAGATCCAGATTGAGTGCATGGTGGATTGCATGGTGGATTTGTAAACTTTTTTGTATTAAATAAATTTTAACTTAGACACTATGGGAATGTCACTCCTTCTTTTGACACTTAGCCTGCTAGTTTGAACAGGGAGCAGCTCTGAAACAGAAGTACGTACTAAAACTCTTTTGCCTTTCTTAAACATCTTTAGTGAAGTGTTTTTTCCCCTAATGACTAACGTGGAAGCGCTTATAATACAAAATGTGTTTTATCATTGAAACCTTTGTAATCTCAAATTGAGTGGGACAGGCTGAGTGAATTCTTCTTTTCCCTCTATCTGTAGGTCATGTCAAATCCCATCTGCATGTGTTGCTTCTGCCACTCTGTGTAACATACCTGTGCGATGGATAAATAGGTGTTTATCCATCAAGGCTAGCAGTGAACACTGCTGCCTGATATTAAATTGACTTGAGTCAAGATCTAATTTTCTCAGGTGCTGAGTAGCTCTATCTCCTAAAGAGACAGCAAGAGTTATCAGCGGTTCATCTCTGAAAGACAGGATAGCAGAGGACAGCATTGTAACAGACATCCTAGAAACAGCAAAGGTAGCTTGTTTAAAATGTATGGGGAAAATGCAATTTTTAACACTTTCTTCAGAATTTGGATTTTTAAAAGTTTTGGCATTTTTTTCCAACCAGAAAACAAGAGAAGAGATGAGCCTGTAATGTGACCTCTTTTTTTTTTCCCTTGGTATTTTGAGAGACTAATTAAAACAGCTGAGTCATCTACTTGAAATGGCAACTATGGAAAATACGTTGTGTCTAATTTTGTAAAAAAGCATCCCTCCAGGTTTTCTTTTTTTTTTAATCAGTTAGTCCTTTGCTTGTCTGACATCACTGCAAGTTTTATCACTACCTCTCTCTATAACACAGCCTGAGCCAGGTCATGGGCCGATTCCTTTCTTTTTTTCTTTTTTTCTTTTTTATATCCATGAGAAACAATTACCAGTAAGCTTTCATGATTTCTCTAAATTTTTTACTGCCAAGTCCAGGATGCTGAGGTGTCAGAGGTAAGTTCTTTTCCGTGCAGTAGCGTGCACATGCTGATACAGGAATTATATGGATAGAAGACTTTCTTTTTAAAAAATTGCCTTAATAGGGTTTTAATACTTGAGGATTTCTATATGGGCCTACTCTAACTTTTGAATAACATAATAGGATTACTTTGTAACCTTTGTGCTAACTAGTAGAGTTTTACAGGGGGTTATCCATCCTAGCTTTTGAAATCAGCTGTCTGTCTTAAGCAGCAGTCGAATTCCTTCTTAAATTGTCCTTTTGCCTCCCAACAGAAAACAGCATTTGCAGATATCTCATGATAGGTAGTCGTCCTCTCCGTCTTGACCCTCAGCTACGGGAGCCCGAGTTGGCTGTAGCCGTGACATGGAAATACCCCTTTCCTTTTTGAAGAAAGTCCACCAAGAGAAGCTAGGTGTTTTCCATCCCAACACCAGCTTGCTAGCTCACAAAAGCAATAAAATAGAACAAGACAACTTGTTAAGCAGGAAACCTCAGAATTATTGAATGACTTGCAAGCAAGTTTATCTCCCGGTGACAGTGTCCTTGCAGGGCATGTGTCCTTCCTGCCAGTTTTTCCTTCCTGTCCCAGTCAATTTAATGACTTTCCAGACAGAACAAATTCCATGAGTCTCCCTATAGAAGCTGGTTTCTTCCCAGCTTGGCCACTGCTCTGCTCCTGCTGCAGGACTTCTGCTGTTCCTGGGTGACTCCTGTCTGCCCTCCCGCTGCCTCCCGCACCGTCACCCCGGGGAGCTCCCACCCGGCAGGTCCAGCAGCAGCGAGGGAAGAAGCAGGGTCCCCCTCCTCACAGCGGGCGCTGCCTGGCGCTCTGCAGCACGAAGGACGCCAAAAATGAGCAGCTGCCTTTCGGCTTATCAGCCCCTCCTTTTCTGAGGGGACATAGAGCTGAGTGCTTTTACGGGCAGCTCTGAAAACAGTATGCAGTGAAGTAACGGTGGTTTCACCACCATCCTCCTGTCTCTGCTGTTGGTAAAAATGCAGATTTCTTCACCTACTCTATCTCGGTGCTTTCGGGGGAGATGCTTTCAACATCACCTCGTGCAGATGGTGTGATCCATAAAGTCATGCTGTTTGCGTGCAACGGAGTCCTTTGTCGAGGCCAGCGCAGTGCTCAGGAGCACACAGTCCTGTTGGGCGTTTGTAGTTTTGAATTTTATCATTTGGCAGAGGTGTTCATTATCAAATGTGATTACATTCTGGAAGATCTGCAGCCTCTGTGCTGGAACAGGGAGACCTCAGGTCTTGCTGAAAAGTGGAAGAGAAATGGGCATTTATCTTTCCTGGCCCAAAGCAAAACCCCTCATCCCTCTTTCCATTCTACACTGTTAGTTGTTATTCAGGCAGAATTCTTACTGGTACAAAGAGGAGTTTAAACTGAAGGGATTTTATGGACGCAGCCTCTGTCTCTGACATCGTACGGAATCAGAATAGGTGCTTGCTGAAAGATAGATTAGTCCGTGGCTATTCCAGCTTGTCTGGTTTTACCCAGGGATTATGTGGAGGAGAAGTAGGCTCATCATAGTTGTTCATTTTTTCCAATATCTTGCTTTTTAAAAAATAAAAATATATCCGAAATCCATTAAAGGTAGGTGATGGTACTCGCAGTGTTTGAGCCTGCTCCTCACTTTGCAGGAAGGTTTGGAAAGCAGCGGCGTTTTCCTCCGAGTGGCACAGCACAGTCACGTGTAGGCATTGCCCCGGCACGGGGTTATTATGAAATGAAATGAAACGACAAATGGAAGGCAAGGTGGGCCTAAAATCACCCACCAGCATCTGTGCACTGACCAGAAAGGTGTGCAGGGAGTTGTTATTGCACATAAATAGTGTGCAATTTGGCAGCCCATCCGTGTGATGGGAGAAGCGGTAGTACATCATCTTAGCAATGATGCACTAATGATATGTCCTGCACAAAGGAACTGCTCTTCTGGCTTTGCAATGCTAAAATGCCATGGATAGTGCTCGTCCAGGAGAAAGCCATGTCACCAGCGTAGCCATCTTGACATCCCTGGGGGAGTGGTTGTGGCAGGAACCATTTGATTCTGAGGATTTAATCTCTTAAAATGCAGCCAGTTTTGCTAGAGACTGATTTATTAGGGTGTGCTTAACTTTTATGACATCTCCGTTTTGGAGGAGACTGCTTTCCAGACAACTCTCAAGAGTGGGACTGGTACAGATAAGGTAGGTTGCTTTAATGTTACAGGCAGCAGCACGGTTTGAAGACAGCATTTGGAAGCTGCAGGGAACTGAGTTTTGCATTAGTGAGCACTATTGTTCAGTTACCAAGTGACTGAGCTTTTACTAGTGAGAACAAGGAGATAAAAGGAAGCTGTAGGTAAGTGGCAGGAACCATCTGCATTCACACCTCTCCAGACCCTGCATGTTTTTGTGATGAATGAAATGCAAAGGTCTTTAGATTTGCTGTAAGTCACAACAATTACATCAAGATCTAGTTCTTATTCCTACCCCATAGGTAATTTTCGCTCCCAGTTAGGATACCTGCTAAATGCAGTCCAAGGACCTGCAGGATCATGACCATGAGATGTTTTCCTTAGTAAAAAAATCTAAAATTAATAGTAATAAAGCCAAATTTCATCAAAAGCAAAAAAGGGGAAAAAAAAAACAAAAAACAAAATCCCTTTTACTGGTTTTCATACTGATTTGGGATTTTTGTGGGGTGTGCTAGTTCAGAAAATCTTACAAAATGCAAGGGAGAACCATTTTCAGAATAGGAAGGAGCCTCCACCATTCTGCATGCCTAGAGGGGTCTGTGTGGCCTCACGTGCCGCTCCAGGGAGTATAAAGAGGATTTTAAATGAAGCCTTAATCTCCACCCTGACATGAAATCCTCTCTGGAAGCGTTCCCTGTGATTGCACTAGTGCTTGTAAGAACCTCTGGTTAGGTAGCAGCACGGTGTACACATCTTCTCTCTCAAGCCACTACCTGACTGATTTTGAGAATGAGCTCTCCAAAGTTCTGGGAAACTTGGTTTTTGCTGGGTTTTTTTCCCCTTTCTTGTTCTAAAGAAATAATCTAGAATTTACCTCCCTGTCTCACAAATATGGTTCATTTCATAAACCTCAGTTGGTAACATTTTTAATCAAACTCACTGAAGTGAGGTGTATGTCTTCAGCTGCCTAAGTAATCTATTGTTAGCAATTCCTGGAAAGGCAGTGTGGCCCAGTGAGTTCTTTTATACTCCCAAATTTCAGAAAAATTGAGTCCTGCTCCAGTCCCTGACTGTTGACTTGCTCTGTGTCCCTGGGCAAACAAATTTCTCTTTTTAGACCTTATTTTATACATCTGCAAAAATGGCCGTGTTCCAAGTACAGTAAGGGGAGGGTCAGATTTAGGCTAACAAACACGGGGAGAAAATGTGAGAGGCCTCAAATGAGAGATATTTTGTGGCTTGAAGGCAGCTGGGGCAGAACTCCAGCAGACTAACCTATGAGAAATTTGATTATTTTAATGTGTTTTCAAGTGGTGTAAGTCTGAAAATATGGCAGGAGAATGCAGAATGAGTGCAAGTTCATTTACTGGATGACTATATACTGCTTAGGAGGTGATTCTGCAGACTTTATGAAACTCCCTAGACTAGTGAATTCTTTGGTTCACCCCATAGAATAGCTTGAATTTTTTAAGTGGTGTTTGCTCTAGAGGTACAAAAATTACTTCTGAAATTACTTTGATGTATACTGAATTTTATCTGTCGGATTATGGAATAGTTTTTCCTGTGTTATCTATTGTCGTCTTTCTGATGTACTGAGATTTGTGTTAGCTTGTTTCCCAACATTTTGAGGAGGAGATAAATAAATGCCTGTAACTCTAAGAGTGAATGCAGAATGATAACAAAAGAATATGCCTTCAGAAATGATGGATTACAGTAAGAATGTACATGTGTGCTATTGTAGATACAAACCAGCCTCATAAATTTACTATCAAGAAAAGAATCTACTGTGAAGATGTTGAGACTTGCCTCCTTTCCATAAATATTTGATTAATATGGAAATAATTTGTAGATTCATGTCCAGAGAAAGCTAATGCTTTAATGGGAGAAAGCAGGGATGCTTGTCCTGCTGAAACTCACAGGGAAAAGGATTATAGGCTTTGCTATGAACAGTCCTGGGTTGAAGAACAAGTCCCTTGTTATCTTGTATTGTTTTAACAAAAAAAATTTGCTGCCCTACCTGTGTATTCTTGTGGTTCTAGTGTACATTGTGTTTGAGCAGGCTTGTTTTACTGTTAATACTGCATTTGATTCTCTGTAGTTTGTATTTTGGGGATCATTTTTAAGACTCTTTCTCCTAGAGACAAAAACATAAGTTTGTTCCTTTGGTTAAAAAAAAGGTATCTAGAATATAGTCCTATATCTGTATCCTGTGTAGGAACACATTGATTTACAATAACTATAATGCTATATTTGGGGTCTGGAGTGCTTATATTGAAGAAAATCCATCATGATGACAATGTAATAAATGTAATATGCATGTCGAGATGAAAAATATAATTCATTTTGATAAGCCTTATATATCCCATATTACTGTGTTCTTTGAGGAACATTCTCCCTGTTCTTTCTCTCTCTTAATATATGTCTAAAGTCTTTTCCTTATGTCTTTCCTACCTAGCATCACCCTCTCCTTGTTCATTTTCTGTCCAAAGCAAAACCCTTCAGAGCAAATCTTTGTTGAATTCCTACTACTCAGGTACTAGTTCCAGACTTTTCTTTCATTTCTAAATTTTCTTTGCTTTTGTATGTTTCCCAATATGACCTATAGACTGAATCTGCTGAGTGTGAGAATCGGCTAACCTTGTTTTCATTTTTTGTAACTTTTTTTCCTATTGATCTTCTGTTGATTTCCATTGATCCGTGTCGTGTGGGTGAACGGAATTCCATCTCAAAGTATCATCAGACACTGTTCCATCGACCACGCTTTTAGGTAAGAAGACAGGTATGGTGTACTGCACTGCATGGGAGAGCAAACGCACTCATTGCGCCTTGAAAATAGCTCAGACAGCACTGTTCAGTGGCTGGGCTCCAAAATCATAACTAATCCTGTGGTCATGTGTTGTGTTAATTGGAGAGTCTTTTGCTTTACTCATGCTTTATTATTGTTATTAATTGATATTTTATATTTTAAGGAAAGGAAAGCTCAAAAATTAAGGTTTAGGAGCTCTATCAAGTATTTGTTTTTTCTCTTTGTGAATGAGATTTGACATTCTGGGCTGAATTCCTACATGCCACCTTGCCTTCGGCTTAGTTTTGAGTCATGTAGGTGGTTGTGCCTGTGCAGTTGGCACAAAATCATAGAATAGTTTGGGCTGGAAGGGACCTTTAAAGGCCATCTAGTCCAACCCCCTGCCGTGGGCAGGGACATCTTCAACTAGATCAGGTTGCTCAGAGCCTCGTCCAACCTGACCGTGAGTGTTCCCAGGGATGGGGCATCTACCACCTCTCTGGGCAACCTGTGCCAGGGTTTCACCACCCTCAGCGTAAAAAATGTCTTCCTTATAGCTAGTCTGAATCTACCCTCTTTTAGTTTAACACCATTCCCCCTTGTCCTGTGAGTGAGGCTCAGCTAGGTTTGCCTCAAGGCTTGCAAATGTAAGTGAGGATTTGCATGTCCAAAGCAGGTGGGAGCTTATGGTTTTGGACTCAGTTGCAAGTATAAACGTTATTTAGCAAAATCTGAGGCTGGGTTTGGGCAAGCGGCCCCACCTTATTCTGTGTATGCTGAGAGTTAAATGCTAAATGTCCAAGCAGTTTGGTATGGGTTTGAGAGGATGACAAAAAGGCAGGTTCTTAGAGGTGGAGGCTGTTCGCTGGCTGCTGGTAACTTTAGAGGGAGGTGTTGGTCTTCAGCATCTCTGAAAATTAGCTTTTCTTGTTCAGATGATAAATAAAGCATCCAGTGTGCAGCTCTTAGCTTTTGGATTTCTAAAAATAATACGTTTTTACAGTAAGTTAACAGAGACAGCAAAATTGGCAGAAATTGTTAGCTGATAAAAGAAGTTATCCTGAAACTTATTGGAGGGGTACCCTTGAAAGTGAGTAATAACAGCCTACAACTTCAGGCTCTCCCTGGAGGATGCCGCCTGCGTGTGGAATTTGAAGAAGGCAATTCCTCTGCTATGAATCAGAAAGATGATGTGTGGTTGATCAGAATCTAACCAGTGGTATTTATCAGACCCGTCATTTTGGATTATGTACAGTAAATGTTCACTTCCAGACACAGCAATCTACCGTGGCTGCTTTAAACATTACTCTGAGCGTTTTGAAGGGCCACAGTTAGACCAGGAAGAAATTACAACCGATTGCTTAAGTGCCTTGGCTTACAGACTAACAGCCGGCGCACAGAGACTTGGAAGGGCTGCCACAGTACACACATTTATCCTGCTATCTGTCAAAATGCTGACGGCAACGAATGACAAGGTGGGGAAGGAAAGGAGTCCTTTTTCCAGAAGGTTTGTTCTCCTTTCCCAGAGACTCAGTGTTGTCAATAGAAAAGTCTGAACGGAGATTTATCCTTTGACTATGCTTTAGAAACAGGGCCCAGACCTGCAGTTTGCTGGAAGATGTCAAACTGCTCTCAATCTGGTACTTGGCATCTGTGAAAACTGGACCCGCATTTGAGGGAGCTGTTTTCCCCCTCTGTCCCGCTAGTGAGAGTTACGATGTGAACTGCACACTTCGTAATCTGAAGCTCAAGGAACGATAGACAGATTCAATCTGTGCTTCTCATTGGAAAGCAAAAGCCAAAAAAGCCAAAACTTTCAAAATCCCAAATTTTAGAGAGGAAAAAGAGGAAATAGGAATTAAACTGGTCTTGTGTTTATGTATTCAAAACTCTTTTAAACTTAACTTCTACTAACCACTACATCTGAGTAAGGATCAATATCCCTGTTTTACACATGGGAAGTTAAGTACAGAGCACTTTTAAGACATGATTTACAGAGACTGGTCTCCCCCCCAGGACCAAAGGAATTTAACAGCCACAGGTGCTGTGAAACAGCCCTTAGCATTGAAGAAATTTCTATCTTGTGACTTGAAGACAAATTAAAACCTTGGTGTTCTGGCTTCTTGGACAGATTCACCAGACGTTGGATGTTGCTGTATGAGCAAAATAAGTTTAATTTTTGACGTTTATTAATACTCGTTCCTGGGAAAGGAAAAGAGATCTTAAAAAGGGCATCAGTCATCTCACTACCAATATCCGTCTTTGGGCACTACCTGCAGTTCAGTGCTATTTGTTCCCATCTGTTATGCCTTCTGCTAATAAATGTTCTGTATCTGCAATAGTGGATGACTCCCTAGGCTTGGCTGTGACATGATTTGTTGATAGTAAGATATAGGGGATGTTGGTTTTGCCTCTGCCCTATCCTGTGCTTGATTAATACTGTTTTATGTAATGCATGTTTTTAGCTCCATAATTTTCTCTCCCAGTTGTAGACAACTCTGGATTCAAATGTTTTGTGCAAGCATCTTCACTAGGGAAGTGAATATTTAATACTAACAAATAAAGGAGGTAGATTTCCCTATTTTTAATACTTCAGTAAGGCCCATGTTGTACCAGTACTGTAAAGCCTGAACAGGAGGTGGTACAACCTTAGAGGTTGTTTTTGGAGAAAATGTGCATGGCCAGTAGCTCTCGGAAGACGTTCAGCAGAAGTCATCAGGGCAGTCTCTTCAGGGGAACCAGCATGTCCTTCATTGCATCCATTAATATCTCCCGGCAGTGTGTAAGGACATTTACCCATGTTCTCATTTCAACTACTCAAGAGGATCCTAATAACAAGAGTCGCTGCCCTCCAGAGAGGGTGAGGACTATAGTGCCTTGTAGTCCCTTGCTGATGGGCGGATCAAGCAGAGAAAGCTCACTGTGATCAAGTCGCACACAAAAACTGGCTTGTGCCTAGACATAGAAATTTGCCCTGAATTTCAGTCTTCTGTAGCCTGGATGGGCTTTTGCCCATGCCTAATCCATCTGCTGTGGGAATATCCACAACCTAATGTTCAAAGAACTAAAAAGATATTAAGAAGCGGATACACTGCAGCAGGTTGCCCAGAGAGGTGGTTGATGCCCCATCCCTGGGAACACTCCAGGTCAGGTTGGACGGGGCTCTGAGCAACCTGATCTAGTTGAAGATGTCCCTGCCCACGGCAGGGGGGTGGACTGGATGACCACTAAAGGTCCCTTCCACCCCAAACCATTTGATGATTCTATACTGCTGCGTTAGCAAGTGTCACCATTACTGGCTTTTAAATTGCGGGCTGAGTTATTTTTATGCAATGGAAGCTCGAAAATCAATGGCTGGATCTGTTCAGTTGTATCTGTAGCCTCCCAGGCCATGTCAGCCTCTGAGGAGCTGTGGGAGAGGCTTTCACATCAGTTTGCGGTGCTAACGTTGGCCTGCAGCAGAATGAGCAATGGAGGTGCAGGCCCTTGTAGGCTGTTACTTGAGTTACTTGAGCTGAATTTCTCTTACATTTCTTTCTGCCAGCAGATGATCAGGTAGCTTGGAAAACTCTCTCTTCCAGTCCTTAGTGGCTTCTAGTTTTGTGTGTTTGGAAGTTGCCAGTAGTTTTTCAGCTGTAACTAATGAATTGGTCTGTAAGGTAGGTAGATCTGACAGCCTCTTTTCACCAAGGAGGCAAAGAGAGATTTGACTTGGTGAGGTCCACGCGTTTGAAGAGCTGCATTGTAACACATGTACCCAATAGTCCCGAGTCCTAGCCCACCTCACCAAAGCCCACCTCACCTCATCTTCCTTACATCTTAAGGGGATTTTCTTCTATGCTAACTGATGAAAAAAATGTATGCAATAGTTTTTATAAGATTAGAATACACTTGTGTAAGTTGTTTACCAAGCAATTCTTAAAAACCTCTTTAGAATCTAGAGAAAATTACTTTCTCCAGCACTTTTTTTTTTTAATTATGCACATGTGGCTTCTTCATAGCCTTTGAAATGAAAGATGCATCCTCCGCTCTCTGTCAAACCTGGTGTCAGAAGGCTTTTTGTTAAGGAACGTGCCTTTTTATATCTCAGTTGATATCATTAGACAAATGATACTTTGGTTTGCCTTACCACTGTTTGTATTGTATATAGCATATTATAGCTGGATATTTATCATATAATAAGCCTTGATGCACACAAAAAAGCAAATTCAATTTACCAGCTTGCACCATATCCCTAGTTTAAGGAGAAGAGATATTAGCCATGCTGTAGTCATCCTTGGAAGATGTCAAATAATTGACAACCCTTACTCTAGTGTAGAGAGATTGGAGACCTGTGTAATTAAATCCATCACAAACACCACTCAAAACATAATTTATTTTGTGCAAAGGATGTCTTATCGTGTTACACACTTGCCAAGGCTGAAAGAATAAAAATGTAAACGGAGATGATAGGCCTGTCATTTCAGACACAGAAGGAATTTGTGGATATTAAAGCAAAAGTTTTGAAAGAAACTTCTCTACGTATACGAGATGATACCTCAGTGCAGCATTGCTCTTGGTTGTTTGGGGCATGGGTTAGTTTTCTGGTCAGAAGGCAACTCATACTCTGTGTCCAGATACCTGTCTCTCAGACTAACAAAACTACGTTTGCGAAACAAGATGACATCTATAAAAGGACTGAAAGTTTTAATCCCTCAAAGGTGCTCCGGATGAGCAGGTCCCCTCCCAGCAGCCTTACGGGGACGTTGCACAGGGTCTGATCACGCAGAGCCACTTCCAGGCTGGGAATCTAATTTCTCAGCTGCTTTTTGTCTTATCTGTGACATCTATGGAGAAGTTTATCAGTTTTTCTGTGGCAGGAGATATATTTATTTTACTTGTCTGGGTGGCAACAAAACTATATAATACAAGGTGTTGTAGCAGCAGCAGGCAATAATATCTCACCCTCAGGGTTACTCATCCAACGGGGAAAGATGCCACCCAGCTGGCCTCTGCGTCAGCTTTTCTCTGCACGCTGGACTCCCCTACATTTCTCTTGGCAGAGTAAGACCTCAGAGTTTACTTCAGCAGGTTCATGATTATTTCTCCAGCAAAGAAGAGAGTCACAAGAAGCACCGTTTCATAAGCAAGGGAGAGTCTGTGAATATTAAAAATGGAGTCAACATTGTTAAACTTGATTATCTGCCGTTACACCCTAAACAGATAAGCTGAGATGCCTGAAGAGTTTCCCAATCAGGCTAGTTGTGTGAGAGCGAGTGAATCATTGATTTAACGTCTTATACAAAATTTCAGGGTATTCTGTGAACTCTGAAGCTGATAATGAAAGTGCCAGCTTCAGAAATCAAAATATCTGCATTGGCAACAGACATCTTAGTATAGGGAGTAAGAGTGTTGCACTAAAAAGGGTTCGCAAACAAGCTGACAGCATATTTGGCTATTGCAGCTGCTAATATTAGAAACGATCCTCTTACAAACAGCATGTTTCCAGCAACATGCAGAATACCTGTTTTATTTACAGCTGCACAAAAAGAATTGTGGAAAATCGGAAATGGTTCTAGAAAGGAACCGGAGCCCTGAACAGCCTGCCCTAATGAGACTTCAGAAGCTCTCAATTGATTTACTTTATCAAAGAGAAGCTGAAGAAGTGATTTGATCAGTGCCTGCATGGGTCAAGATTTCAAATGCTCAGAGGGCTCTTTAATCTAACAGAAGGTATAATAAGATTCAGTGCCTGCAAGTCGAAGCTAAGCAAAATCAAATTGCAATTAAGAAATGTTTAGACAGCAAGGGTAATTAACCATTACCACAATTTTGGGGGTCAGAATGGAATCACCATCTCTTGGAATGTTTTAATTTAGATTATTTCTTGGAACTGTATTCCATCATCAGTATGCAATGAAATATGGTGGTATGTGTTCCTATCAACAAAATGAGGATATATGACTAGAAGTAAGATGTGCATATGAAATAGAATTAAAAAAACCTGATGCACGATTATGTATGTTTAGTAGTTTCTGAGTATTAGAGTGAATTATTTCAAGCATCTTTCAAAAAAAAAAAAATCTATTTTCTTGATTTGGTATTCTCACTGAAAACTCATAAAAGGCACACATGCTTTAGAGGCAGTGCCGAAACTTTAGTGAAAATCTTGGCCAATTTGTCCTACAAACTCATCCTCATTTGCAAGGGAATGGGGACATGTTTGTGAGAAGGCGCGGAGAGAAGGGACTATGGAAAATTGCTGTGACTTGCTTTTAGTGCAACAACTAAAGCAAAAGTCTGACTTTGCTGAGGGGTTGGTATTTTTTGTTGTCTTTTCCAGTAATAACGGAGTCAAAAGGAATGAGACGTGGTTTTATAGCTGCAACCTGCAGGAAAAGCAAAGCCTGCTTGCAGGCCCTCCAAAGACTTTTGGTTGATTGTCCTAGTGAGAGATCAGTTTGCTACTACCTCCCCTCCTGCCTGCATTTTGAATTGTTCACAAAATGGCTGTAAACAGCACATCTTGAGAGAAGGTGTCGTGCCTTGCGTGAGTGCCTCATTAACCATGCTTAGGTGCGGGCTCATGGTGTGATTAGACGGAGAAGGAACAATATGTTTCTTGCATCAGGCTTTGTTAGCAGAACACACAAACGCTAGGTTCACCTCATACATAGCGATTTGTCTCCATAAAAGCCCCTCCACTCTCTCCCTGGCCCAGATAAAATGCTTGTGGAAATAACTGACATGTCCTGAGCTGGTGCAAATGTCAGGCTTGGGTTTCCTTTCAGGTAGTGCAGAGGCCATTCAAGATGCGTCTGTCACGGACGTCCAGAGGAGGGGATCTTCTGCCTAGTTTCAGCGCTGTGTGTCGTTCGGTTGACAGTACGATGACCCAGGTTGTGTGACACTGTTTTTTTAAGCAGAAACACTTGGCTGGGTGAGAGGCACGCAAACGGTGCGATGCCACGGACCATGCTGCAAGAGCTGTTACTGCAGTCAGTGGGTTTTGTCCCATTTTTTAGCTGTCTGACCAAAGAGACCACAAGCACAGTTGTCACTATAAACCCAAAGGCCAGAGTCAGATCCTTCTTTGCTGCTGAGCAGCTTCTTCTAGTTCCCGATTCATAACACGGGCACCTACTTTGAGGGAGTTGCTCTGGAAAAGAGGGGGCACCACTTTCCTGGCTTCGCCTCTCCCTGTGATACTTCTCTCTGAGGAGAGAGCCAAGTACACCAGAATTAAAGGATCTGATGAAGAGAGAAATTAATAATTGCCTGCAAAGGAGCTGAGTGATCTGAGCTACATTTTACCAGTAGCCTGTGCTCTGCATTGCCCTTACTGTATTAGCACTAGAACCGCACATTAGTTTTAAGACTCCCTCTTGAGTAGGGATATTGTAATGTCTTTTAATTGGGGCTGATAAAAATGTGGCATTACTTGTAGGTTCCTCAGAGAAGCCAATTGTGAAATTGGGTTTGTATTAAACCTAATGATGGAAAATTAAGCATAGTACGTCTGTCGGAAATGGTCCGCGATAAAAATCTTCTCCTCTCCATTACAGGAGGTTAATAGGGAATAGGGGAGGAAAGATGCACTGGGAAAGCGAATCCAACTAGGGGAATTAATAAGCCTTGAAATTCCCTCTGTTCAGAGTTCTCACACTGTCATTAGTCGGAGCATTAGGGATGATTATACAAATGCTTTGGATGTTACTCTTCCTTAAATCCCAAATTTATTCACATTTTGTGTCTAGGGTTGCTTCGCTAGAGCCATAGCTCTGTAAATCTCTGAGTGTCCTGGGAATGTGACTGTGTTTATGACAACCTGGGATTCAGAAATCCGTAAATTCAGTAGCCTAATCTTCAGAGCAGATGATCACTTTGTGCTAATTTATTTCAGAAGCAGCAGGATGTGTTCAGCATCTCTGATAATTCAACCACCAGACTTATTTACCTCACACTGGAGATCAACTTGCCCTGCAGCAGTGTCCGCTGCTGGCGTTCCTTTCTCCTTCTCCTGGTCCTGCATCTTCAAAACAGAGCATATGCCCGTCTTGATACCTTCCCCCTAATATGCCAGTAAACAGCAAAAGCATTATTTGTCGTGTTTTGTCATGTCATGGTTTGCCAGTCCAATGCCCTCACCTGTCTGCTCCTACCCACCTTTGCAGGGACAGCGGCAGAGATCCTGACTGCTTCCCATCAAAACTCCATGGCGATTTCTCAAGGATAGCAATGTTTACAATAGCACTCCGGCCGTATTTCTGCCTCACGAAAATCACCCTGAAATTGCAATTTCATTTATTTATTCTTTATCCCTTCAAAAACATGACCTCAGTATTGCTGACAAGGGATAGTGGTTAGGCTCTTTGTCAGTAAGCTTTCTGTAAGAAACAAGCCTTGTGTATGCAGTCTTAAGGGGTTTTTTAATGAACAGGCTGAGGGAGATACATTTTCTGTTTGCTAATAGCTTGGGTTTGGGTAAGACCAGAAAGAATTGATGCAGCTGTTAAACTCTGTATGTGCAAAAGAGCCCAAGCATCTCAGATGCCTGTAATCATAGGAAAAAACAATGGTTTATTTGGCGAACTATTTAAATTTGGTCAACTCTGGTAAGAAACTAAATTTTTCATCTAATATGAGTTTCTGTTGTTAAAAATAACTATTGTGACAGTCAATTGTTTGGTTATTTAAGCTCTTTTCTGTTAGTCCACCAGGAATATTTTGTTGTGTATGTGTGTTGTGCTGGGGATATAAGAGGTTACAATTCCATCTGCATAGTGATAGAGATTTTTTTAATCCATTTCTTTCAAAAAGAAACTTTTTCTGTTGTTTATGTATCTGAAATTTAAGTTTCTGCATGCAAGATAACTATATTTTTATGCTGGTTTATTTTTTCTGATAATATTACATCTTTGTAATTGACATATAAATTTTAGGCCTGAACTTACAGAGCAGTTAAATTTGCCTCTAACACCCTGTGTGGCTTATTTGAAATGCTGTTTATTTGTTTGCTATTAACTTGGACCCCTTTCAGTTATCTCATATTGTACACCCCAAATCCTGCTTGAATATCTTGCTCATCTGTATGCATCTTTCAGTCATGTTCTTTGCAGGTTTGTGAAGAAAGGTACGTAATGCCATTGGAGTCGTTCTGCAGAGCTCACCCTTACAAAATGTGCTATTTCGCTCTACATGCCGTATCCTCGTTAGCCTGGTTGGCTCTTTACTCTGTTTCCCATCTCATTGGGTTTGTCTCCTTGCCACAAAAAATATTCAAGTGTGATTCAGTCTTTCTAGGCAGCTGTAGGCAAGTGTGTGTTTCCTACTTATTCTTTACTTTCTTTTGCCTGCGCCAACCTGTGGGGTGGTGGAGAAACAAAAAAACAAACAGAGCAAAAATGAGAGTGGAAATACCAGATAGGTGAAAGCTTGTTTTGCCTCCCTGTCTTTAAAACAGACAGTAGCCATGGAGAGATGACCCAGCCAACCCTGACTATCCAGACCCACCCGTACCGGAGCTGCGAGCCGGTGGAAATGTCCTACCCTCGGGGACAGTTCCAGCCAGCCATCCGAGTGGCCGACCTGCTGCAGCACATCACCCAGATGAAGCGAGGACAGGGCTATGGATTTAAAGAGGAGTATGAGGTGAGAGGAACCTTCGCTCACGTGAATAAGTAGAGGAGTTGCGCTCACAAAGATAGGTGCCTGGGGAGGGGAGGATAATGGTTTTTAAGAGCTTCTTTTCCATAATTCACTTACCCTCTTAATCCTTTCCTTTCTCCATCTTACTTCTGTTTATGAGGGTAGGATTTTACAGCGCTAGCAATCCTTGGTGGCCCTCTAGTCCAAAGAAGAGGTGTTTACTGCAGCAGTAAGATAATGACATTGTGCTCATCCGTTAGCAAGTGCCCTCTCTCCCGTAAAGAGCAGACAGTAAATATCTAACAGGTGCTGAACTCAGTGAAGGACTTGGAGTCCCGTAGTCCCTTACTTATCGATGTGCTTTCATTGACAATAGTGCAAGCCAGGCCTCAAGAAAAGGAAGGGTTTTTGCTTGAGCTTTTTGGGAGCTCCAAATACTCTGTAACAATTGATCAAATTAAATCACAGTGTAATGACCTGAATGCAGAATTGTAAAGGCAAAGGCAGGAACCTTGTGTATGCTCAAACCTCTGGCTGAGAATATGTTCGACTGATGTACTCTTCCAACTCCATGTGAGGAGAGAAGCAAAGAGCAAGTTGCAAAAATGAAAGCTGCCCTCCTCCCCCCAACCTCTTCCCCCCAGGCTGGAATGACCAGGAATGTAATCCAAATGACAAGAAGAAACATGACATTGGGGAGGAGTTGGAAGAGGAATATACATTTAGAGCAGAGAGAACAGAAGAGGGAAATAGCATCAAACATATGTGAGACTTTGCTCTAGCAAGCGATAATTATAATGAATGTAGTAAGCTTGTGGGAAGGCAATAAGCAATTAATATGCATAGTGGCATTAAAACTACTTAAAAATAACATAACAGCTGTGAAAAATAAGTTACTTAATGAAAACAGCTCACTTTTCCACCCTGCAAGTAAGAGTCCACGCGGTTTGTATCATTGATGCTGGGTTTTGCTGTAATTGAGAGGCAATCTTTTCCTGGTTGTCACCAGGGAGTATCTTTTTTAATCGGATGACATCAAAGACTATCATAACAAATGTTTGTGGTAACTCTATGTTAACCAGGTCTAGTCACTCACGCCCCACAATCCAAGCACGCTAATTAAACTATCAATATAAAGAGCTCTGTTTAATATTGAAAAAGGGTAATAATTCTCCTAGGAGGTTTACTTAGTCCCCCCCTTGGCCTCCATTTCCATGAGTAGTACCCAAAACTACATTCAGCTCAATTACTGATGCCCTAAGATCTGGTTCTTGATGTTCAAGAAGAAAACAGGTGCTGGCATATATGTAATTTTCTGGCACTGGCATTGGTAATTATCAAAATAACACATTAGCATGAAAAATGTCAATGCAACTTTCAGCTCCACAAGTTCTGCCTTTCCCAGAAAGTGCTATCTACATACGTATATAATGACGATGACATTATATAGATTTGCATAATTCCTTTCTTTACAAGAAATAGCCTGGAGAATTCCACAGGCTCTCAAATCACATGCGCTCTTCTACCCTTCAATCAGAGGTAATTGCCTGAAGTAGCAGTCATTTTCAGTGGTGGAATTTGGTTTTCAGAGCATGGGACACAGGCAGCACTTCAGCTCCAAATAGCTTTCAGCCACCAGCAGCAATACCAGAGATGCGGGGAGGATGTCAAGGAGTGTTACAACTCCTGGAAGGTGGGAGGTTTAAATTGGCTGAGAGCGGTGGCTCAGGCTGGAATCTGGAGGAACACAAAGCTGCAAAGCTGGCTTTGCAAAATGTTTTGCAGAATGGTTGATAAAATCTTAAAAAAGAATTTGATGTCTCTTTTAAAACGTGTTTTCATACACTAATATCAGTGTCACCTCCAAATATGTTTTTTTCTTCTAATGAGCTGATTTTCTACTTACTTCACAAATTGATAGCATAAATTACAGACTATTTAGTGGCATGTTACCAAATAATTTTACTCTCACGAAAAATCACTTTGAATGGAGTATATCAATCACACATGGCAATCTCTTATCTTTGTACATTCTCATCTCCACTGAGTAACCTGGAAATTGCATTCGATATTTTTTTAAACTATACCTTCACCTACAGACCATTAGAGCACAGGAGTATGTTTTACCGAGGGCATCTAGAAGAACATTTCTGGTGCTTGCATCTTGTGCGTAACTCCACGCTGAGATGAAAACCGGGATGTGATTGTGTAAGGGCTGTCACTGCTGGTGTGAAATGGATGATAACTGTGGGTGTGAACGTGGGAATCTGTCAGCACTTGCCATGTGTGTTACTTTGGGTCTGCCTGCTGCACCTGAGACCAACGTGTGACTTGGGCCTTTTTGGCTGCTGCTTCTGTTTAGCAATAAAACGTGTAACCACAAGAGAAAAATAAATCACTGGCACTGGATGTAGATAGCACTATTTGGGATTAGGCATAGCCATAAACATGTAAACAGGACACGTTTAAATGTCACCTGTTCCTTTTTCAAAACATATCAGCCTTGATTTGTTGTGAGCTCCGGGACTAGTCCCATGGACTTACTGCAAGCACCGATTACTGGCCTAGGAGATAATAAGCTTAAGCATCCAAACTCATTTTCCGTTATGATTTACAATGTCACTGAAGTACATTCTCCTGCTGCATTACTGAGACCGTTCAGTTATTTTGGATTTTGTGGCTCCTTTCTCAAGCATCTTAGTATTGAGAGCCTTCAGCTTATTGAAGTCACCTCTGGATTGTAACCCTTTCATTTCTGGCTGGCTACACGTCCTCTGTCTGGTCGAAAGAATAGATCCTGTGGTTCAGGCTATGACGGGACTGCAAAGTGTTGGGCAGCAGCGTGTTGCTGTAGATGCTGTCCTTGGACAATGCTGGCCTAAGGTTTGCTGCAAACCAGAATAGGGAACTGAACTGGCTGAAATACTTCTTTTCAGTTTTTTTTTTTAATCCAAAGCAGTTTTTAACCCTGGGTCACAGCAGAGCTGTGGGAGCAGTTTTGCTGCCGCTGTTGAGAAGGTAATGGCTGCCGGGAGAGGGCCAGGACTCTGTGGCAGGCTTCGAGATGAGCAGCAAGGCTTTTAATTGATGTTGTTGCCTTTGGCAGCAATACTGCAGCATTGGGGTAGATCAGTGCAAATGAATGATTCACGTTTTCATGTTTAAATTAAAAACAAATACCAAACTAACTAAATGCATCCATTGGAAATTTAAATCGGCTTGCAATAAGCCTCAATTTAATGTGAACACTTTAGTTATGTTTGGGCTATGTTGCTTAGAAAGCTTGATTGAGACAAAGCTGACTTCTAGCAATCTATCCATGTAATTTCAGATAAAAATTGGATCAATTTAGTTTAAAAAGCATCATTGTAACGTAAGTTCCACTACTGGGAAGATATTTCAGTATAAATTTCACAAAACTTCTCTAAAAGAAGAAAAGTAGGAAAAGCCTGAAATCAAGTCCAGATTTTTGAACGCTGAAAGTTTACAGTTGTTATATCAAAGAAAGAAGGGGGAGGGTTTCCTGTGAAATGCAGATCAAATACCGATGAGTGAGTAATCTGTCCTGTCCAAAAATGCTTACCATTTTTGATAATGCAGAGAAAAACAGAAATATTAACCCTTTTTGCTATTGTAGAGATACTTATTGTACAAATACAAGCTGAAGGAACAAAACATTAGGTATGCTTCTCTTTTTCTGGATGCAACCAAATTATAATTGATTTTTTTGCCTTTGTATTTCTAATGCAGTTTCAGTTCTTGGTGCTGCATTTTTAATTATCTCACAGAAAAATTGTTTGTGCTGTACCATCCATGTACATGCAGTTACTCCAATTTGTTCATCTGGTGTGTATAAAAGTAGGGGTATAAAGTACACCTCTGCAAAGGCAGTTTGTGTCCCTCACCAGCCAGAGCTGTGCTCCCTCTCTCCAGAGATGGATAGTTCTGTGAAAAGCAGAGACTTCTTTGGTATTGAATGAGATGAAAAATCCTGGACTCTTAAATCTTTGGAGGCTGTATCAGGCAAATATAAAACCATCAGTTTCAATGGAGAATTTCATGTTCAAATCACATGAAAGGATAGGGTTTGTTGAACAGGGATTTATTGGACCTGAATGTATTTTCTTTGGCCAAGATAGCTTCTCTCATGTGGAAGTCATGAGAAGGGATTTTCTTCTCTTTCTCTTTTCAGATAGCTATGATTAGATGTCTAATGACTGTTGCCATTCTCTGGTTGATCTGCTGTAATTTGATATTAGTGGAATAAGGCACCTTCTTCCTCAGTCTTTGAAGATGAAAATGAACTTTCCTCACCTCTTTTCTTTTACTCGGGGATTTTTTTGTTGTGTGTGGGTTTGTTGGTTGGGGTTTTTTTGCTCAGGAGATGAGGTGCTATTTGGAAACAGCTGTCTGTAAAGGAAATATATGTGATCAAAGCCCTCACCACTTACAGAGTTATTACTCTTTCTCCTGGGCTTTTGAATAGGAACTCACTGTCCCTGCCTTTTGTCAGCAATGCTCGTGGCAGTGCTGCAGTGCCTGACATCTTCTGTCCTGGAACCCCGTTGGGGAAAATTCACAATGATCTGGTCTGCCAGGGGTTTGCTCATATTAAGTTTAATTGTAATGTCAGTGTTGTAGATCCTAATAATTGTGTCTCTCTGCTATTGCTATTGCAGGCACTGTAATAGACCTGGATGGCTCGTGAAGATGAATATAAATTCATTTTCTAGCACAGCTGTGTCAAACTATCCGCTGCTAGCTAAGGCAGATAGGATTCTACAATGATTGTGGTATAAAAACCCTGTAATTCCCTGGGGACCTTAAATAATACAATTTATAATGTTGCTGTTGGTTTTAGTAATGTTAGGGAGTCCTTCCCGGAGGAGGCAGATCTAGAGAGGCAATTCAGCGGGAGCTGTTCTCCTCACCTGTGTTTTCGGCACAAGTCAAGGCTGGGCTGGCTGCAGCCAACACCGGCGGTTTGCAGATCGCGGCTTTCCGTCCGGTTGTGATGCCGGCGATAGCCAGGGAGCTGGTGCCGCGGCTGTTCCAGCAGAAAGCGCGGCGGTGCCTGCTGCTTTCAGCTGCCTGGGCCGACCTCCCCGACCTCCGCAGACAGGGAGAGGGATCATCCTGCTTTCGGGCAGTCCGGGCCGTCTTCCAAGGAGGGCAAGACCATCCTGCAGCCAGATCCCGTGACAACTGCCGTTTTCCTGGCTCTGCCTTGAAAATCCTTCCGGGACACGTCTCAAGGGGAAAGTGGCTCATCTGAGTGTGTTCAGAATAGCTGTAGGGCCAAGCTGTGGGGTAGGGCAGTGCTGTGCGCTGCCAGTTGCCTTACCCCATTGTTTCTCAACTAAAAGAGCAGATTTTAGGAAAATGACTATTTCTTTTCATACTTCATGAGCATGTTTTACCTCCTTTTGCTTCTTTTCCTTACACATGATCTAAAACCCTGAGCTTTTTTATTTTCCCCCAAAGAAAACCAGCTAGTGGTTTGTATTGCAACACCCCTAATTCATATTATTCTATTAATATAGATTAATATTATTCTATTAATATAGATTAATATTATTCTATTAATATAGAAATAGGTGAAACCACTGCTTCTGTTTTCAACTTAAATATGAAAGACTGAGCACTATGTTTCAGCCATCTGGGTTTTCTTGGAAGTGTATGTATGTGAAATCTCCATAAACCCTGTTCTACAGGGGAAATGAAGTTAACCTGTGACTGTGCAGCCAGAAACAAATTCCACTGATCCTTTTAGACCTGAAGTAGCAGGAGGAAAATGATTCTTCGCTGGCAGAAGCCAAGAGATGCAAATGGTCTGCACCAAGCTCTGCTTTTTGCATTAGTGGATGAGCCCTTTCCTCAAGAACAGCTGTTTGCTTGGTTGACTACTGAATTATGCAGCACCTTTGTTTTTGCCCTGCTCAGTCAGCGTAATCCACCTGAAGGCATTGGCCAGATTTTTATAAACACACCACTATTGTTTGTTTTGCAGGCACTACCCGAGGGGCAGACAGCATCCTGGGATACAGCCAAGGAAGACGAAAACCGCAATAAGAACAGATATGGAAACATAATCTCCTGTAGGTGTAAATTCACATTAAACTGAGCTTTCTGTAAGGTTTTATATGCATCCTGTGGAAAAAGGTGTGTTTGGGAGTCTCACTGAAAGCTGGTTTACAGTGCTGAGCGTTCAGTAGTTCAGTCTGTTTGTTACAGGCTATGTTTCTATGATTTTTTTTATTTTATGTTTTTTTCATTGTTTTACATAAATTCTTTGCATGACTTTATGGTTTTTTACACATTTTCTATCTACCTTGCTTTGTGTTTGTGTTTGTAATTTAAGGGCTAAGTTCTTTTGTCAGATTTTCTCAATGGGTAATGATGCCCGTTTTCTGTCCATTTTCACTACGTAACCCTGAGCTTTCGGTGCCACGAATGGGAGCACAAATGGAGATGCAGATATATCAGATTTTTAGATATGGATCAGGATCAGATTTTCTTCTTCTTTGTGGTCAGTAACCAGTGGAGCAGTCGCTGTGTGTCCCCAGAGAACTGGTTTGATGTGTGGGACAAGCTTAGATTCTGCCTCAGAATCACAATAAGGCAGCTGAAAATGCAGTAAAGCTTCTTAGCTTTACTTCTTTCAATAACCAATTGCTGTTGATGTTATAGGAATTTTGATATGTTGCAGAACTGCAGGGCAGTGAAGGACTCCATAAAACTATTTACGTCAGATTTATTCTCCATCAGGACTAGATTCACCTCAGTCATTTTTATCAGATATTTGTGAAGCCTCTTCCTAACGATCTCCAAACTTGAGCTTCCCACAAGCTCTCCAGGCAGCTTACCCCAGAGTTTCATTATTCCGTATCATGACTGGGGAGAGGAGCTGTGAGACATAATTCTTTTTAAGGGCTGCTGAGCAGCATCAAGTTGGACAAGCTAGGCCTGAGACCATCAGAACAAGAAATAAGAATATAAATGAATGTGCCATAGATGTTCATGACTGGATAAATCTATAGAACACTATAAGAGCAAAATTAAGTCATGCTGAGTGATATATTTAGTACGGAATTTTTTCTCAGGTTAAATATGTATTTCCTGTGGAACAAACAGACTTTACTAAAGAATTAAAAAAAAACCTTGGCCACAAAGGAAGATCATCTCACACATAACTACTCCTCTCTTTCTTTTAAGACTTGAAAGAAATGATTCATGTCACAGTTTTGGGGGAATGGCATAGAACAGCTCAGTTCAGGGACCCCATGGTAAAGATGAAGAAATCTGGAAATGAAAATCAGGAGTTTGTGAGCCCTGATCTGATCCCACTTCTGCAGCTGGCTTTCTGCATTGGTTGTGAGCAGGTCACCAGTTCCGTCAGTCTTTGTTTCTCCATGTGGAAAATGGAAGTGATAGTACTGGAGTATTACAGTTAGCGTGAAAATCGTCTCCCTTAGCTTCAGCTGCCTAAAAGCTCCACCTCGCTCTAAGTTTCCCGAGTTCCGAGTGGCAAAGAGATATATCTCCAGACAGGGGGTCAATTTACCTGTCTATACGATTATCTTAGATTAAATTAGTCTAAGACAGAATAATCATCCAGCTATAACAACTACACAGTGGACTGAAGATGGAAGTGCCATAGTATGATATAAGGAAGGAAACGTGAAAGGCCCTTTGTTTCTCTGTATGATTTTGAGGAAGCAGTTGACATAATGTAAAAGTGGAGGTGAAAAGAGACAAGACTGTGCAATAGCCACCATCTAATTCATGTGGAAGGTAGTCACAAAGAAAACGTTGAACTCCAAGTGAAATATGAGAAGAAATTAAGGAAGCAAAATCAAGGAAGATAAATGGGGTGTTATCTGAAGGGAAGGTGTTCACAAGGATGAATTGTTGTCTAACGAAGAGTGATGTTAGCCTTTTAGCTGTAAGTATAAATACAGTAGCAATACAGATGGGAGGTGACACACTTGAATAAGGGAATGCAAAATGTAATCAAAGCTAAGGAAGAAGTATCTGCGCGGTATAAAACATCAGAAAAGAAGCTCAAGTTTGAGGGCTGTTGGGAAAGATTTCAGAATGAGGTTAAGAGGGTGGAAAGGCATAGATAAAGAAAGCAAGGGCAGTCAAAGAGGAAGGATGCAGAAGAGTTGAAGGTAAATAACAAAGTTGAGTGGGTTTTCTTCGCTTCAAATATGTGTCAGAACAAAGAGTTTGAGGAGGAGACAACAGCTCTTCTAAAAGACAACAAGGAGAGTTTAGTAATGTGCAATAAAGAGTGATAAAATGGAGTTAAATCCTCGCTTCACTTTGAAGAGGCTAGGGAGAAGGAAGGGTGGATGCCTAAGGAAGGAGCATATCATTCATCAGACATTTTGTAAAACCATTGGGAAATTATCAGTGGTGTCACTGGCTAAGCCTTGAGCCAGACCCTACTGATGGGCGACGCTGGGCAACTTCCCTGAGTAAAGGCAACAACAGGACCCAGAATAGAGAATTGATAGCAGAGCTGAGAACAGCAGGAGAGCAGTTCCCTCTGGGCGGATCATGAAAACGAATTGTGCTCGGTGGGTACAAACTGTGCAACAGCCTGAGCAGACGAGGGGAGGTGGAAAACGATTACACCCTTAGCTGCTTTATTGTACTAGAATTGTAATTGCTGGTAAAACCCAGAGTATGCACTGATTGCTCCTGCCAGTTTATTTGGTAAAAGGCTGCAGATGGCAATTAACATTATTTATTTAACCACAGTTGCCATTTCATCACTCCTGGAACAAGATATCCCATGCGTTTTAGGGAGTGAATTGAAAAGTTAGGTTGTGACCTAACTTTTGTAACTGCTTCAGAGACTTTTGTTAAAATGTTGGTTTGTGAGCTTTTGCAATAAATAGCATTGCTCAGTGAATCACAGCAGATTAGATCTTGTGTTTATGGCCTTCTGGATAATAGTACACTTACAGGACTGTTTTACTCGGCTCACTGCTTTCCCAGGGCTGTATTAACATCGTGGCTCTCTATGAAAACCAAGATCTTATTGCCAGCCCCAACATCTGCTGTTCTTACATTTGCAAACCAAAACTGCAGATGAGGCTAATCTGTTCATGGAGAGGAGATGCAAGAGCATTCTAAGCTCTCCCATGCCTTAAACCATGACTTTTCGGGGTTCCCTTCAATCTGCAACACTGGTGTGGTTTTTGGAGAAAAGAAAAAGCTGAGGAGTGGATTTGAGGTCTGTATGACCAGAGAAATCCACTGTTGATGGTGGAAAGATGCACTGTAATTGCACAGATTTGCCATGCTGGAGGAAGCTGCCCTGCTCAAACTTTTTATTATATCAGCAGAGTCCATGAGCTTTGCTCCTGCGCTTTGGATATAAAAGCTGTAAACACTAAGATAGTTGTGGAGATGCAAGTTTTTCCTTTAGGCGGCAAGGGTAGGTAGGGTATCCATTTATGTGCTGAAGCGAAATGTTTTAAATTTGCTTTAGGGTCTAGATATTGAGGCCTTGAAAGCACATCAGCAAGTGGTTGTTAGGGGAGGGATGTTGAGCTGAACCCATTATATAGAAGAGCAAACATCCAGAAGCTATAGGGGACCTTTCGTCCTATTCTGTTTCTCACCATCTTGTTCAGACTTAGAGCCATTACATTATAAGAGAGTAAAAACTCTCAGATGAGAGCTGAGGACATAAAGACAGGATTGTGTTTTGCTTTGACTTACAGGAGAGCACTTTCTTTCCCTTTCTTTTCTCCCTTTACTGAGCATAATATTACAGGAGGAGGTCAGCACTCACGTACTGGTGCTGCTTTAGACACGTCCTCCCATCTGCAGTGGAGCATCTTCCCACTTAGGCACCATGGTTTTAAAATCCTGTGATGGTCCAGTAAAAACTATTGAATTGATGACAAAAGACAGTAGAGAAATTTGCTTCATTTTCTTCATGCTCTGACTACCATATGCTTTGGGCTGGAAGACTGTGAATTAATCAGAGAATTTTGTGGTGGAAGAGACGAACCACAGAGAGATTAACGGAGCTCTCAGCTGAAACACAGGTGGAGTGCACTTCTTGGCCACACACAGGGATAATGCATAAAATAAAAAAAAAATCCCACATGTCAGTGTTGGACTTAGAATAGAAGTCTTCTGTCTCCCAAGCATTTTTATTCCATGCTTTCTTCTGTAGTGCCTAAACTCTTGCTTGTCTGTGCAGTGTCTGTGGTACGCGATCCTGAGAGGGTGGGATATACCACACCTCGCTGTTACCCAGTTCTCAAGGCACAGTGCAGGACCAGTGAGGAAAGAAAGGGGAGGACAGCGTGCCTTGGGAGGACAGATCATCCTTTCGTACCAGAACTGGGTTGAATAATTTCAAGAGATGTCTGTATTTCTCCAGACTGTGTGGGGAATCTTGACAGCCAGTTTAGACTAGCTGCGTAATATTCAGATGGCAAAAGTTGTGTGAGATTAATCCAGTGCTGGTGTCAAAATGAGATGTGGAAAAATTGCAATGATCTGTCAAATTTCCCATTAGTGATCATTTGAAGTAAGTTTGAAACGGTAACATATTTGTGCTAAAATGGGAGCACAATGCTTTTCACTGAAATTCTTGTCATTTTTAAAATCTGTTTTAAGACCAGTTTTCAGTCAAATTACTCTTCATACAAATTTAGAGTTCTGCTAACTTCCATACAGACTATAGTAAACAGGAAGAAATAAAATAATTTCTACAATTGTTAATTTCCATTTTTTGCAGTCCAGAATGTTACAGACATTCTTCTGTTTCTCCCTCCATCTTTAAAGTTTCTTATAATCCATTTTTAACACACGGTGATACGATGTCTGGTAAATTTACAGAAGAGTTGAGCGACACTTTCATTTCAGTGTGGCAGATATGTAGTCTCCTTGGCTAGTGTAGTCCAGTGGAAAGGGTGCAGAATCAGAAATAAATTCTGACCATTGGGAGAAGATACAGTGAAGACATTTGCTGTTCTTCAAAAAGTCCTTTAAAGTCTATAGATGAAAAAAACGAAGTACATGATCATTACTGTTAGTAGCATAATAAGTTGCATTGGTTTTTGCCCCTCTCCATTAAAAAAGAAAAGCCGAAAGAATTCCAAAGGTTTTTTTGGGGAAAAAGGTATCTACAAAGTAAGTTATTTCATGAACTTTTATTCAGACTGTGCTCTTAAGCTTATGAACAAGATTAAAGGCACCATTAAGACATCATTAATATTTTGTATGCTTACCATATACAGTTTTTTTTTCTGCTGCACTGTTCACACTCATAAGAGAAGTAAATCTCCTACAGGAATTAATCTCATTTTTCTAAAATATGTAAGGAAATACTGTGAATTCTGTCCTCCTGAAGCAAAGTTCAACTAAAAATATTTTTCATTTGGTCCCAAAATATAATTGGACCTAAATCTGAATGTCTCCTTTTTTAAAAATGTCGTTCATTTCCAATGGTCATTTTTTCATCCGTCACTGTTCTTCACAGATAGAATAACCTTATTTGGCTTAAAGGGAAAAAAACACCACCACTTTTTACAGCTACAGAGCATCTTTTCTTTATCCATAATAGTCTTAAATGCATAGACCTCTTTTGCATCTCCTTCCCAGATTTTTCACAGCTAGCTCCCTCAGGAGGTATTCATCCTGTCTGCTTTAAGTTTTTAACTAAAGAGTGACTCAAAGAGCTGAAATTTAATTTTGGAGTTTGGTTCTATTAAATGAAGAGAGGCAGGTTCTTCCTTGAGGGCTATTCAGAGCAATTCAGCTACACACTGTGCATAGACAGTGTCTTTGTCTCACTTAAAAAATCAACCTGAGATTCTTTTCACCTGCCATTAGGGTCATTTTTGGTCTTATCACTTTTTAGATCTATTGTTGCAATAAGTTAAGACTTTCATAACGTTATTATATTGTGGCATCACAAGAGGAGTCAGTAAATGTTCCATTCCCAACCTTTAGCTCTAGGGTTTTTTTTTTTCTTTGCTTTTGTTCCTTGTGATTCTTAACTAGCCTTAGTTTCCTGCCTTGAATTGCACGTGTGAAATTGTCTGCGGGAGGTTTTGTGTATTTCATCTACATGTCCGGTTTAATCAGCTCTTTGTCTGTCTTTGTGACTTGCTCTAAGTATAAATTCTTTTGCTGTCTGTCTAACCACATGATTAACTGCAACTCCTAGTGCAGTTGCCTTGAGCGCAGGTAACTGTCTAGAGTTGGGAACAACATCAGCCCTCGGAGAAATATACCTGCTTCCACTGCCTCTGCAAAGGTTATATTTATTAGCACAAATATAACAGAGCTTTTGATGGATTCACCTGCGTAACCTTTTTTGAATGCAAATATGGGATTTGATAAATACAGCAATGTGGTTGTATTTTTTGGGTATGAAAATCTCACCCAAGGAATGAACAGAGTATGAGAATCATTGCTTTACATAACTGAATGAATATTTAATATATATCCATATCTTGGGTTTCAGAACTGCATGCACATCTGTCTTCACAATTATTGTCTGATTCTACATTTAATTAAGTGATGACTAAAACCCTTTTTGACTGAGTTACTGCAGAATCACACCTCGTATTTTTATATTTCATTGCTATGATTCTTTTTAATTGAATGTCAGTCATGCTTAGGCCCGTATTTTGCAAAGTGCTTCCAAACATTAATGCTTTACTGACTGAGGGTCTAAAGAGCTGGTGGAGAGGAAATAAACTTAATGGACTCTGTGTTATGCTTCTTTAAAGAGTCCTTTAAAAAGGAGCCTAGCATGCCCAGCAGTGACCTCTGTAACACAGCAGCCTTTGCCAAGCGACTGGCCCTTAGATAGCAGTTCTGCAATTAATTGCATACCAGTGCTGGGATTGCCAGAGCAAATCAGCTCAACAGCCCAGCTCGCGGAGTATCTCCTTTGACAGAGCCCAGCACCAGCTGTTCCAGAGAAAGATCAAAATATTCCCTTGGTGGAAAGTCATGACATAATCTGCCCAGTGGGGTAGTTCCTTTTTGCATCTGAACTGTAGAGCATGCTAGAGATGAAAAGATTGATATCTGTTATTTTATTGCCTTATTGAAAGTAACTTTGAACGTCCTCAAAAACATGAACATTTCTAATTTTTTTTTTTTTTTAACACTGCCTTGATGCCGTTTTGTTGCCGTGAGTTCTGTGGGTTGCATAAAGGAATATTGCTCTGATTTCCTTTGGTATTTCCTTTCAAGTTTCTGGGTTGCTCCATTTCTTATTTGCAGGATTTCATTTGCCATTTTACCCTCCTTAATCTTTTATACCTCTGTTGTGACCTATTCATTTTTATCCTGATCTTGACAGTTTTAGCTCCTGCCACAGTTTCCATAGATCAGATGAAGCCAGGGAGGCTGTTACTTCCAAGCGTGAAGATGGCTTTTGTGGGTGGAGATACAGCCTGCAGAGATCTGGCCCAAGACCCCCAAACCAAGCAATGTTTGTGGTCTGTCTAAAAGTTCTGTAAGGATTATGGGGACAGCAGTGAATTTAATGAACGCTAACCTAAGGATCTAAACGTTACATCTTAAACACAAAAGAAAGGGCTTGTAGGAACAGGAATACCTGTGATATTCGTTCATTTTTTATTGTTGTAAGTATCCAATTACCCACTTGCAGGAATCGGCAGATAAAATAAAACACTTAGAAACTCCTCTTTATCGTTACTGTCACTTTTTTTTCCTTTCCTTCTTTCAGATGATCATTCAAGAGTGAGATTGCAACTGCTGGATGGGGACCCTCACTCTGACTACATAAACGCCAATTACATAGACGTAAGGCTCCTGGACGTTCCCGCTATGACAGACACTCCTGCTGACAAGTCTGCTTATGAATTTGGTGCATCTGACACAGGGACAGACCATTGATCTGATCTGAATGACAGCTGAACATTATAGAAACATCGTGTCGTGACAGGGAGAACATTCTCAGTCTCCAGTTTATTCTGTCTGACCAATCTGGACAGATGGAGATTTCCCGTGTTTGACAGATCCACCAACATAAGTGGAATGTGGGCTAAGTGGCGTAAGCAGAAATCAATATTGGCCCCTCGCAATTGCGTTAGTAGATACCTGGGACTTATCAACTTCTTACAAAGTTGCGGTGCAGAAGGCGTGTAAATAGACCGACGTATGTGTTTTTTAGTGTTATAAAATAACATTTGAAAAGCAGCCTCCCTCGCACACACAGAATGATCAAATGAACGTGCGTTTCTTGTATGCATCTCCTAAACCATAGGAAAATGACAATGTTAAGGAGAGTTTCTTTACGGGATGAAAAATACACCTAATAAAGTTACATAAAACTGATACGCAGCATTTTCATACAGAGGCAAATGCATACCTTTCTTCTTTTTCAAACAAGAAGGTGCAGCCTTTATTTTGCCTATTAGTTTTCAGAGTTGCCCACAGGTTAGTCAGAGGACTTGGGTTTCTTCGAGGAAATAATGAAACCTGCCAATTCCTGTTTTCTCTTTGGCATAATGAGATATTATTATTCAGCCTGAGCAAGATACTATCACTTAAAATCTCATAGGGCCACTTAGTTGCCTATCTTCATTCATTCGATAACCAGTGTTAGTACACTGTTAAGAGTGTAGCAGTTGCTGGTACCTGGAAAATAGAAAATACCTGGTGTGCTTTGTCTGAACTGTGATCTTGCAGACTGTCAGTATTTTCTCTTTTTTCAGGGGTACCACCGGCCTCGCCATTACATTGCAACTCAAGGCAAGTTCATTCTTGTATGTCTAAATATTTGTAAAACCACTGCTGTTTTAAACTGTTGTAAGAGCTATTTATAGGGTGAGATCTGTTTTGGGGGACATCTGAAAACTTGGTATAGGGGCAGAAAAGGGAAGGATATAGAATGTTCCAAGATCTTTAAGGCACAAAACCTCAGCTACAGGAATAATGCTACAGACTTAGAAGTGGCAGTACAATCTATAATGTGTCCTTTGTGCATGAAGTATGAGATTAGAACCAAAAGGGACTTTATGGAACTTGGGTTTACCTTCTGGAGTGAAATTGCTTGAGGAGAGCAGTATGAATAAGCCTGTGACTGATGAGCTTTTGGTTACTGGGAACTAGTAGGAAATGCATTTGAACACCACCTTCTGTAAGTTGGTTGATGAGTTTCCTATGCCTTTAGGGGAAAAAAAGAAAGAAAAAACCAACACAATTCAATGCTGAGGGCTATCCATGTTAGATGACAAACCTCCCTACTCCTGTTCTTTACAACAGGGTGCTGTTTTCCTGCATCACTGGCCAAACTCTTATGCCATGACCACTTCCTCTACCATTACTTGTCCTCATTTTTGTGCATTCCTTACCTGCAAATGTGATGTTCACAGAAATGACTCTGTTCTTAAATTCTGCTTTATTACTTCATTGCTGGCTTGTCCCTATTGAAAGAGTAAAAAAACCATATTAGAATAAAACTGTCATTTGAGGATGTATGAGTATAGGGAATGCAGCAAGGCAGAGAACATGGAGGATGGAGTATGGGCAGAGTGGGTGGAAAGAGTCTGTGGGAGGAGTTCGTCTACAGTGTAGAAGAGAGGAGGGAAACAGGGTCAGAGAAGGGCTCTAGTCTAATAAACCTCTTGTGAGTACTGGCTGTTGGAACCTTTAATTTTTCTCTGTGGGGGAACTTCAGAAATGGGCTAATTTCTGCATGTTTCCTTCCTCCTTCATAATTAATAAATATTAAAGTGTGAAATGGAGGAATTTTAGTGCTGCATCAGGTACAAATTTCAATACAGCCTTAATAACAGAGTAACTATAGGGTGCCTCCATGTCCCATCACTTATACGTGATTACCTACTGGAGCCATCTCCACTATTTACAATACAGCCATCACCTCTGTTTCCAGCATGCTAGAACCTTAAATACCCCCTGCGAGAAAGTGTCTGACCCCGTAAAGAGCTCCAGGCTGTTTGTGTCTGTAACCCTGAATCGCAGAGGGATGCTCTGAAAGGGAGAGTGGGATCCTGTGGGAACAGGGCAATGGCTGGGGAGCAGCTGAAAGAGTTGTTGGTGTTCAATACACTCTCTTAAGGTGTCATTTTGTCTTTTCTCCTGCCCCAGGGCCGATGCAAGAGACAGTGAAGGATTTCTGGAGAATGATTTGGCAAGAAAACTCTGCAAGTGTTGTCATGGTCACCAACTTGGTGGAAGTGGGCAGGGTAAGGGTACGACTTTCCCAACATAAAAAGCCAAACCAGCACTGGGTATAACACGGTGCTGCTGTTCAGGCAAGCTCAGCAAGTGAAATGCCTTTTGCTTACTGTAGTAAGGGAATGAATTAAGCCGTTCTGGGGTTTTCTCTAAAATGCTAGATTTTGTAATACTTAGCTGCTTCCCTTCTAGACTAATAAGGATCGTGTTCCTGGTGTACGTCTCAGCTTTAGCAGAGTTATACAAATTTATGCTAGCTGAGAAGCTGTCTCCTTTTTCAGTACAGAAGAAAAAATGTACTTCTGTAACCATTATTCTTTATCTGTATAATTTGAGTACTTATCTACCCACAAAAATCCAGAGGGGCGAGAACCTGTGACTGGTGTTCAAACTATCAGAAGAGCTCTTTAAATGACAGTTCAAAGCCTAGAGTTTCCAGTCACTTCAGAAGATCACTACTCTGTGGTGGTATGAGATTGTGCACAGCTGGATCCTGGGGCCACCCAGCAGCGTTGGTCTCCTCGACACCCACCACTTCGCTCTCTTGGACTCAGAGGAACCAGAAGTCCCTGTGTCAGCATGAGGCAATTGCCAAAGCCCACGATGGGAGCAAATGTGAATAACTCAAAAGGCATAGGCTAGACTTTAGGGAATAAGAAAAAGGCAGGTCTGGGGTGGCTTTCCCCAGCACGTTCTTCCATACTCCTGGTGGTCTTTGGTTTAGAGACATTCTCAGCCAGAAACTGGAGCTCTTAAAAATTTTGTCCTGACGTTTGTCACCTTCCATTGCTTTGGTACTAAGAAAAATGTAAATGATAGTTTACTCACAGCCATTAGTAATTCAGCTGCTTTGTATTTGATTTCCTTTAGATCTCATGGTTGAATGCCAGCTGGTTCTGTTAATTTATTGTTATTTATTCTATTTTACCTTCTAGTGACACTTCAGTTTGAAATAAATGCCTATGTGTAAAAAAAAAAAAACCAACAACAAACCTACGTTAATCATATTTAATATTTATAAAATCCCTTCTGATTGTGACTGGAACTGGAACATGAAACCTGCTTCACAATAGCTAATTGTTTCAGCTTTTAGGTGCTGTTCCACTCTTCCATGCTGGAGCATTTAATAACTTGATAAATATCCCTTCCAGAGCTAGTTTTGCACATGGCTTCTAGAAGTGGCTGAGCTTGGGATATGTTTACGTGATCAGGAGATTTCTTTCTTGAGCCTTAGCTAAGGCCTGTCACAGCTGGTAAAATGTCAAATTTGTGTCCACATCTGATAAGGAAAGCTTAGAGTCAAACAAATTTGATGTATCAACAAGTATCTCACAATCCCTGTGAACTGAAATTCTTTGGCTAAACAGAGAAAGTGTGGAATTACAGTAGCAATAACAAGAGCATAGATTTTTCTCAAAGGGGATGGTGGTAGTGACTGCCAGGTATTCTGTAAACCTGATATATGGTCAGGGCATATATGGAAATTTAAGGGAGACTATCTTGAAGAAGAAGAGCTAAATGCATCCTTTTCATTTGTATTCACAACAGAGGAAACTGAAAAAAAACCTCCCTGTGGTTTCTATATATAGTAAAGGAATTTTGATCTAATTTATACAGTTAATTTTGACAAGGACTGTACAGCAGAAGAAAGCCCAATTTGCGTCGGCTTCAGCTTGAAAGTGGAGTAAAATGTACGTCAGCTCTCAACTTGAGCTAGTTCCTCTCAATATTTTCTTTTTTCCGCCCAGGTAAAGTGTGTTCGATACTGGCCAGATGACACAGAGGTCTATGGAGATATTAAAGTCACATTAATTGAGACAGAACCATTGGCAGAGTATGTCATACGCACATTTACTGTACAAAAGGTAAGGAAATCTTCAATTAGCTAGAATTTTGATACAACACTTAATTTGTGCTCAGAAATGTGAACTCTGGGAAACATATCCAGAATGCTCTTGGAGATGGGAGCTCTTACTATTTGGACAGGTTTCACTTCAGAAACCTGAATTTTTGACAGAGATTCCAATTTTGGACAAATGATTTTAAATGAACATCTTGATGTAGCCACAAAAGTAGAATCCACAGTGCATGAAGTTTAAATGCAGCCAAAAGCCAGCAGATAGTTGACACCAGGAATAATAACTGTCGTGTTTCACAGTGGCAAATTACAGATGAAAAAAGGTATCAGTTAAAATGGATGCCAGGTAGCGTCCCCTTTCAACAGAAATAAAAATATAATAAAGGCAAAAGTATAAAAATTATCCCCAAACCGGCAGGATTTGGAAGATCCTTGTTACGTGTAATTAGAAATTGGAAGTCTAAGCGTCAGAGTCTTCCAGGTCTGTCCAAATTACTCTCCAAACACTCAGTAAGTGGTTTTAAAGCTTTTCAAAAATTCCTGCTAAATGAACTTCAACCACACTGGGAATATTGTTCCAGCTTTCTAATGCATCAGCTCCATATTTCACTGAATTACTGAAAAACTTGGTAAGAAATGCTAATGCCAAAATCTGACAGGTTAGAGGACCTGCTGCTGGATTCCACCTACGTTTCCTGTACGATAAAATGTCCCAGCTGACTGACACTTCTGTGATACCCGTTGCAGGGCATATAGAAGTGGTGTCAATTTTCATGTATCAATAACTTGGTCTCACCAGAAAGGCTGAGTGATGGGTCTGGGTACCAGTTTCTGCCCTTTTCACCACCAGCTGTAATCTCAAACTGAGATTTTTTGGCAGGAGGTGGCAGAAAATCTACCCTTGCCTGGGGCGTGCGCGCTCTGTGGGTGTTCATTCCCCGGGCTGTTACTTCAATGCCTCAAAAAGGATTTAAGAGTGACTTCTTGGGGCTTTATGCAATAACACCAAAGGAAGCTGGATAAGTGCAGCTGTGGTACGCTGGGGCTGAGCCTCCCTGTGAAGCTCCTAATGAGCTGGGTTTGAACTCCGAGACAAGAAGTGTGAACTGGGAGCTGGCATTCACCTTCATAGTCCTCAGCTGCATGTTAGAATCATTAAGGTTGGAAAAGACCTCTAAGATTATCGAGTTCAACCGTCAACCCAACCCCCCCATGCCCACTAAACCATGTCCCCAAGCGCCTCATCTACACGTCTTTTAAATCCCTCCAGGGATGGGGACTCCACCACTGCCCTGGGCAGCCTGTGCCAAGGCCTGACCCCTCTTGCAGGAAAGAATTTTTTCCTAATGTCCAACCTAAACCTCCCCTGGCACAACTTGAGGCCGTTTCCTCTCGTCCTATCGCTGTTACTTGGGAGAAGAGACCGACCCCCCCTCGCTCCAACCTCCCTTCAGGCAGTTGCAGAGCGCGATGAGGTCTCCCCTCAGCCTCCTCTTCTCCAGGCTGAACACCCCCAGTTCCCTCAGCCGCTCCTCATCAGACTTGTGCTCCAGGCCCTTCCCCAGCTCCGTTGCCCTTCTCTGGACACGCTCCAGCCCCTCCATGTCCTTCTTGTCGTGAGGGGCCCAAAACTGAACCCAGGATTCGAGGTGCGGCCTCCCCAGTGCCCAGTACAGGGGCACGATCCCCTCCCTGCTCCTGCTGGCCACACCAGTGCTGATACAGGCCAGGATGCCGTTGGCCTTCTTGGCCACCTGGGCACGCTGCCGGCTCGTGTTCAGCCGCTGTCGACCAGCCCCCCCAGGTCCTTCTCCTCTGGGCACTTTCCAGCCGCTCTTCCCCAAGCCTGGAGCGGTGCCTGGGGTTGTTGTGGCCCAAGTGCAGGACCCGGCACTTGGCCTTGTTGAACCTCCTCCATTGGCCTCGGCCCAACGATCCGGCCTGTCCAGGTCCCTCTGCAGAGCCTTCCTACCCTCCAGCAGATCAACACTCCCGCCCAGCCTGGTGTCATCTGCAAACTGAGGGAGCACTCGATCCCCTCGTCCAGAAATCTCTCGGAGTGAAACGCGGTGCAGGACACGTTCCCGAGTATAGTGAGAGCTAAATGCTTGTTTGGCCCTCTGCGTGAGGGGAGGGAGCAGTGATCAGAATACACTGATTCCAGTGACGGAAGAAAAAAAGAGGCTGTGTTGTCTCCTCAGAAAGGCTACCATGAGATCCGAGAGATTCGGCAGTTCCACTTCACCAGCTGGCCGGACCACGGGGTTCCCTGCTATGCCACAGGCCTCCTGGGCTTCGTTCGTCAGGTGAAGTTCCTCAACCCCCCGGAAGCAGGACCCATTGTTGTGCACTGCAGGTATGCGAGCTCTTTGTCTGAGCCTTTCCTCCATCGGCTTTTTCAGCTTTTTTCCTTTTTTCTTCTCGCCCGGCAATAATCAACTACATTTTGTTTGTTCAAGAGTATAATTTATGGGCCTCATGGGGAAACAAAGTGGAATTTGGTTTTCTTTTCTGAAGTGGCAGCTCTGGAGCTTAGCCGGCATGAATCGGAGATGATATAAGTAGGTCAGAGAGAGCCATTTGAATGTAGAAGACTCTCTGGTGGCCTATACTCTCTTAGATGCTCATAGCGGAGCTGGGAAAATGGTAAATATCTGGGACAGCCATTCCAGTCGTTATCTACAGCAAACCTCATGTGGCAGAAGGGACGATGCCTACAAAAAGACAGGGCTGCTGACAGGGAATTTCAAAGCAACTTTACTTTTCTTTACCCACGTGCACTGCAGTTCAGCTTTGTACCAGCATCAGGAGTCTCAGCTGAAACATTAGTCTGTCTTCCCAGGTCTGGCTGCCAGCCCTTGTGCATCCTGGCCTCCTCAAAGCCCAGGAGCTGGAATGGGAATGTCAGACTGAAAACCTGCCCAGTGCCTTCCAGCTAGTAAATAAAAGGGGAATGCCTGAGGAAACCTCACTGCTTGGTTTACAGCTGTGAAAATTCAGACTATTGAATCACGCGCTTGCTAACTCCCCTCTGCTGCTGTTGCTGGTGAGGGCTCTTCTGTGCTGTTTTCTTCCAACTGAGCTTAAAGCCCGACTGTGCCAGGCACTATATGAATATGTAGGAGAGTGTCTCTGACATGAAGAACTAACAGTCTGAGGTGAGATCAGGCATGCTGCTGGTGGTGGGAGAGCAGACACGCACACGCAGACCGGCGTCAGAGTTAGGAGACTTCAAACGCAAGGAAAGACGTTGATACAAAACCAGAGTCTGTGTTTGTAGCAGCTACCTCTGCGGTGCTCGGGCCGTAGCTCAGGGCACGGGTTCTATAAAGGAGTCGTGGCTGGAGCACAAGCTAGGGAGCAGAGCTGGCTGTCCCAAAATCTCATCCCTAATCAATCCACAGGCAATTACCTCTAAGTGCCGTGCTGTGTGATCAGGAAGAGAGAGAGAATACATCCCGCAACCACTTTAAAAAGGAAAATCAATTAAATCTTACCTTTTTAAAACAGTTTTGGTTTGGGGGGTGTTTTGTTGGTTTTTTTTTAGCAAGCAATGAATCAGTTTTATAATAAAATACAGCTGAGCCTGAGGAGCTGGCAGAAGGGAATTCTTCAGAGCTCAGGGCCTGAATTTGCTACCTTGGGTGCCATGACATGGGTCTGGCCCCAGAAGGAGTCTGAACCTGATTCATTGTCACCAAGAAAGCAAGGAGAAATTTTTCATCCTTCACATTTTAATGAATAAATGCCATTTCCTCTCCATTATTTATCTGCTTTGGAATTTTAATGACTTGCTTTAAGTGGTAATTACCAAATTCTGCCTACCGATGCCTGGCTGCATAATATCACTGTTCGGTATTTATGAAGTGCCAGGATCCTCTAAATATAGAAATGTTATAACTATTTGTTAAAATTCTGAAAAGCTGAGAGATAAAGCAAGAGGAAATGCCAGTTATTCATTAAGATTCTGCAAATGAAAAATATCTTCTCTCTATTCAGCAGTTGATTAATCTGGGCCATTAATTTATGGTCATTCATATCTCCTTGCTTTCGGCACTGCTGGAGTTTTCATGCAACTCAAGTTTCCCTGATTTGAGCTGAGTTTTTCTTCTTCCTTCGGAGTAATGTGAAGAGCTGTTCTCCTCTCTGTATCCTTCACACCTAAACAGCTTGGATGGTTTCCCGGGAGGGAAGGAGGACACAATGACAACACGGTTTGGGAGGAGATGGTCCAATTCTCGCAAGCAGGGCGGGGCTCTAAAGTGAAGGTTTTTAGTAGCCTCGAGCTCCTTTCTCTATAATTTTACAATCCACAACTTGAAATCACCCTCCTCGGGACCCAAAATCCTCCCGATTCAAAAGGGAAAAGGAATGTTTGAGGTGGAGGACTGAGCCCCTTTCATCATGCCCACTTGAGTAAGCATGTGCCTGCCTTTTAAAGAGTCCCATGGAAGAAAATTTCTGCAATTGCATCTATTTGCAACCTGGAGGCTGCTCTCCCACATCCCGTGTGATGAGAGGTGTGCAGATGGACCGACCTGTAAAATCATGGTTGTTTTTGTAGAGTAAGTTGTTGGTTTTATTTTTTTTTATGTTCAAGAACACAAAGCTTTTTTTCCTGCTACCTGGGTCCATTTTCCCTTCAAGAAATATTATTTCACCTCATTCTCTTAAATGCTAAGCTAATTTAGCTACACACAAAAAACAACCCAAAAGGGAGAGGAGAGCAGCTTCCAAGAGAAAGCAGCTGGGTCTGTAATGCAGTTATTTTCTCCTCCATAGAACCCTGCCTCTCCATAGTCCCTTGATCATCCAGACCCTCATGTTTTTTTCTTTTTTTTAGTGCTGGGGCCGGGAGAACAGGGTGCTTTATTGCCATCGACATCATGCTTGACATGGCAGAGAACGAAGGTGTGGTGGATATATTTAACTGTGTGCGAGAGCTGCGATCCCAAAGGGTCAATTTGGTGCAGACGGAGGTGGGTGCCAGCGGGTCTCCTCTTACAATGTACTGCTTTTCTGTCAGCTTCTCTGCTCAACAGGAGCCCAGCAATTCATTAAGTCAACACTTGCTTGCTCCGTGATGTGATTATACAGAACTTTCTGTGGCTAACCGTGGCCAGATGTGCACCAAATCACGTTCACTGGCAGCTGCTCAGGGCCTCCAAGACAGGAGGGCAAACTGTGAAGTTTAGGTCTTAGCATTGCTGATTAATTTTATTCTCACAGTAGCAAAAAGCTAGCTTCCGAATCCTCTCGTGACTCATTCACAGGTATACTGCAGACTCCAGTAGTACCTAATTTATATCAATTGCAAGCTAAACACCTGAGTTACACCCCGGTTTCCTCCTCAACCCACCCCCATTTTGTCCCAGTGTTCCTGAGAGTGGTGACTTCCCATTTTACTTGTAAATTTGAAATAAATACATGAGACCTCACATTCAATGATGGATGAAATATGCTTACAAAACTGTCACATAGCACACTGGGTTATTTGCCTCCACATGAAGCAGAGCCAAATATGCATATCGGACATGATTGAAGGAAAAAAAAAAGTGTGATATTTCATGATGTGTATTGAAAATATGATTTTAATATCTTATCTCCTCCCCTGTGCAGGAGCAGTATGTATTTGTCCATGATGCCATTTTGGAGGCGTGTCTCTGTGGCAACACGGCCATTCCAGTTTGTGAGTTCAGATCCATATATTACAACATCAGCAGACTAGATCCACAGACCAATTCCAGCCAGATAAAAGATGAGTTTCAGGTAATTTCATATGTCTCAGTCATTGCAGTTGGTGTATTGAAGGTGTTTAATCAATTTCTGTGTGTTATTTTATGATTTCCAACAGAGCAGAGAAGGGGGACACTGAGCAAAGGTCTGATTTCAGCTGATTTTTGTTGCTTTACTACTGGATCAGGCAGAGATTTGTTTTTGAGCATGGACTTCTCAGCCTTCGGCAAGGAAAAAATTTCCCCATCACTTCAGTAGAGCAAGAGTACTAATTTTCACACATAATGTTGTACTTCTCATTTCAAGAAATATTCTGTTGTTCATTTTCTTCTGTAATTTATGCAGAAACATTTATGCCTCACGGTCCCTTATTATCCGTTCTCATGGCTCATATGCTGCTTCTGAGTCTTGCAATCAACTTGTTGACATCCTTCCATACAAAGGAGAAAGTGAGCTCAGAGAGCGTTACTTTCGCTATTGCTAATTTTCAATGAACTGAATCCCTCAGTTCACTATAGATGTTTTGCCACGTACCTGGTGATCAGGACTGAGACATACAGTAAAACTCACAAGTGCTGGCGTAGCGCGGTTTGCCTGGGGCAAGCAACGAAATGGGGTTCCCTCCACCTTTTGCTATCGCCATTGCTTATCCCACCCTAATAAATGGGCTTGGGACACATGAGCCACGAGCCCTGTGGACTTGTATCTCTCACACAGTAGAGAACTCACCCTGCAGAACACTGAACTAAGTTTTTCAGTCTTATTCCCCATGTAAATCCCTTCAGGGGAGAGAGAGAGACATCTGCTATTTGTTAAGAGGCCATTCTTAAGAGCAAAAAGGTGGAGATTCCTTTAATTGTAGGAAATGCCCACCCCCTTTCCCAGCAAAGTATCTTTTGCAGCAAGAGAATGTCTTTTGGGAGCCCCAGTCTGAGTCAGATGTCTCTTTTCCTCCTTCTCTACGCAAAGGGAGAATGTGTGTTTTTTATCTGAAACCTTACAGGGAATCATCAGGGTTGGTATAGTGAGATAAAGAATGTGGATCCCCACTGATCACAGTTCAATTAAAAAAGGGTCTGGTTTTATCAAGTGATATCAGATCTGTAAAAGTGTTTCTGGTTCTGGACGCTTGGCATGAAGGAGACAAAGCCTAACTTCATCAAATGCTGTTATGCTATTAAAAAAACAAAGTCACCGCTTGCTGGGCTTATTTTGTCATGATATGAGATGAGATTTGTCGCCCGCGTGCTTGTTCTTTTGAGCTGCCAGGGGCTGGCAGCTCCTGTGGGAAGGAAATGCTCCACTCTACTTTGCATAAGAGGTTCGTTCTCTGTCTAGTTGTAGAATCTATTTTTACAGGATTTTGGCTCAGAGCATTCTTCAGCCCTAATTGTCTGGATTTGATGCAAAAGATGGTATCTTTTGCTGCAATCTTTGTGAACCAGTTGATCTAACTATAGATCTGTTGGTGCAATTTGGGCCCACTGGCCCTCAGGTAAGGCTGGATGTATTTCTCATGCACTACATGTTGTCTGAACATGCAAAAGCTTGTCCTGGAGAGTTTTTGTAATCTGAATAAGTACAAAAACAAGGGAGAGAGGGGAAGGGCATAAAATAGACAGGAGTAAATCACTAACAAGTCAGCTGTCTAATTATCTGCACTGTCAGAGATCTGAGCTTTCATGTTCCTTCCCCAGCCAGGCTACCTGCTATCCATCTCTAGACAAAGGGACTTTTATGTAGAACCTGCATAATTTAGAGCAACTATATTATTTCAAATTTTATACTTTGATACATTCCTTTATCTTGTATTGTCTGATCCTCCTCTTTTCTCCATTCATAACCTCTCTGTGGCAGAAGTCAAGCTCTTTGTAAGGATTTTTGGCCTCTAAATATTTTGTGTTCCTCTGATGGCTGCAGAGGAGTTCACTGTATGACTGCATGGGCTTTGCTCAGGAAGAGGACGCATAACAAGTGAAAGTAGAATGATCAGATAGCCACTGATCTACCATGACTTAAGTGACAGTGTTAAGATGCATTCACTTTGATTTGCTATTTTTGATCCCTGCTGACCAACCTGGACTGGTTTGTCAGGACGCTTCCACAATGGATAACAGAAAAGAAAATTAAATTTAAAGAAATACAGTCTGTCAAGTTGTGGGAAAGACAGATAATGCTAAAAGACTGACAGCAAGACTCCAGAGATAAGGTGATGGCTATGTAAGTGAAGCATCCTATGTGTTACTCCAAAAGGAAAGTAGTAATCTAAATAATACATGAAACAAATAGACTTTCCTGTTTAAAAAATCCCAGCATTTTCTCTTAGGTTTTTACATGCATTGTTAAGATAAGCCAATAGTTTGAGGAATTGCCAGAGGATTTGAACCCAGTCTGACGTGCTGGGTGAGGTCAGGTCAATACTCAGGGTACTTCTGCACAGGATCCACTTGAAGAGGGAGAAAGATGTGTGCTTCCACCCTAGGGAGGGTAGAAACAGGAGAAGGTTTCACTCCGTGACCAGGTCAGAGCTGCAACTTGTACCTGTAGCTATTTCCAACCTCTAGGAAAGAACAGAAATGGTATCTAACTGCTGTGGGGTTTTAGAGCTGGAAATTGTTAGTAGGTGTGTAGTGCCCTCAATTTATGCTGGAGCTTACAGTGTTCAAAGAGCACCTCAGGGCAATGTGCAAAATGCAACGTGTTACAACAGCAACGAACTCCTCAGTGCTCCTTCATTTTCATTCTCTGGGATCTCAAAGATCTGCTAGTCTATGTACCTTTAAAATAAACATATTGTGCAGGTGGCATCCTTCTTGGAAGTAAATTCAAAAATATTCAACCTGCTTCTGCCTTTCTTTTCCATTTTCCCTCCCTCCTTCACAGACTCTTAATATTGTGACACCGCGTGTTCGGCCAGAAGATTGCAGCATCGGTCTTTTGCCAAGGAACCATGACAAGAACCGCTGCATGGATGTGTTGCCCCTGGACCGGTGCCTGCCTTTCCTCATCTCCGTGGATGGCGAATCAAGTAACTACATCAATGCTGCACTCATGGATGTAAGCAGCACTGCACTGTCCTCACTGATCCAGTCTGCATCGAGTTTATTTGTTCTTGGGATACTTTTCTGGGAGAAAGGGATCCAAAGCAAAAAACCTTTTGTAACTGCAGTTTCTGGGTCTGACATCTCCAAACTGGGCAAAAGCACACAGAAATGTGTCACCTAGACTATGATTATCACACTACCATTGTAGTTCTGCCTCACATTGGTGGAAAATTTGTGACAAAGAAGTTCATGAGCACGCAGTCTGAGGTTATATCGTAGAAATACAGGTGGACAGAGAAGTGGTGGGACAACTCTTCCCATATATTGGTTGTCATATAAATTGCAAGAGAAATGTTTGCCAGGTTAGCTCTTTGAAAAGAATAGTTTGCAGTGTGGAGCGAGTGATTTATGTGAGATTATGTGGTTAAGAATATGGGAGTACAGGGATCAGATGTGCAAAATACTTAAAGGCTGAAGGACATGAGTAAAGCTGATGTGAATCTGTCTGAAGGCATTTTCCCTTGCTTTGTTTATAGGCTAGAATCCCACAGCACAGGTCATTCATATAGGGTGAATTATGTTGACAGTTTGTTGTTGCTGTGGTGCCTAACTGCCTTTGGACAGAGATGTCTTTAGAGCCACTAATTATTGCAGTTGGAGTATGTGTACATAGGATCCAGGGTGAAATGTCATCATTTTTTCCCTAGCAATGTTGGGGTCGGTTTTTTTTAATTTTGTCTGTTCTTTCAGTCTTTGGGGAACAGTGATACTACTGCATTTAAGAGTCAAGTGGTCATAGAATTAATTTTAGATTTTTTTCTGAAAGATTGTGATGTTTTCATTGCAAATATGCTTAAGGAAACTTTTTTTTTCCTTTAAAGTGTGTTTTGTTCTTTGGCAAGTCTGCAGAAGCACAATGAATTCTTCTCTGGTTCCTTAGGAACTGGGAATGTGTTTGCACTTTTCAGCCCTCATTACCTCCAAGCACTTTGCTAATACTTGTATCCTTCGCCACAAAATTCCTGCTAATAAAGGAAAGGAATTTTTCACCTGTCATTGAAATTCAGCCGCTATGATGTTCTCTAGCTCTCCTTTATCCTTCCATGGAGGAATCAGCAGCTATTGAAAAAAAAATCAGAGAAGGGAACAGCCGAAATCCCACATTTTCATAGGCATTCCTGTTGAGGACAGACCTCGCAAATTCTTTGTCTTTTCCAGTAGTTTCATGTCTGCAGTCTCGTACTGAGCATGGACCTTAGTGCTATAGAACTATTGTTAGTTCTTTCATGGTGTGAAGACAGGCACATGCTGAGGAACACTTGACAACACAGTCCCAGAGGTGATAATTTTATTTACAGATTTCTCATGTTTATCTCTTTTTTTTAAATTTCTCCCCAAATCTTATTTGACTTGCAGCTTGCTCTGTCTGTTACGTGAAAGCTATGATGGAAGAAGTGCTAGAGCAGGGAGGGATGATGGTACATCTGGAATGGGTTACAACCTGGGTTTGGAAGCATGAGTTGTCCCAGGAAGGCCATCTGGGAGGCTGCTCTGGACTGTGTTCACCAAAATTACCCTTAGACACAGAATGCTGTTTGAACCCTCCCTCGGGGCGAAGCACTCCGTCTGGGCTCCTAGTTTAAGCTCTGCTGGAGGCTGTCTCAGTCTGTTGGTTGCAGAGCTCTAAAACACCAGCCTCCTCTGCCTTGAGTCAGCTTTCAGGAATACAGCCACGGGGCTACTGTTGCCCACAGAGGGGAGGAATTCTCCCCCAGCACATTTGGAGACTCCTGGTCTTTCCTCTTCATGTCCTCTGTCCCTTTCAAGTAAACAGACCTTAGGATCTTTCCTATGAGAATCACTGGAAAGCCATGTTTGCATCTGCAAAATGGTTTGCTAAGAAGAAAGGAGAAATACTGTCCTTCACCTTCCCCTAAAACAGTTGAACATAATCCTTAAGCAAAGAGACTTTAGCCACATCTCTGAATCGAGCCATACAGAAGTGGTGATAGGTTTGCATTTAATGCCTGGGGCTTGGAGAAAGACATGAGTCCATGTCGTGTCCCTGTTGTCATCATTCCTCCAAGGTCCTACACATGTTCTCTTACATGAGGAGTTAACATCTCTGTGTCACTTCCCCTTTAAAATTGGGCAGCGAGCCTGGTTCCTCACCTGTAGCAAAGGTGGGGCATGGGGCTTTTTTTCTTCTAATGGCAAAACCCACAAACACATCTTACCTTCAGCCAACAGCAGAAACATTATGATGTTCTTAACTCTAATTAAGAGATAAGATTCACTATTTTATTTACCACTTGTTGCCTCTGGTGGTCTTGTTCGGCGTAGCTTTTGACCCATACCAGTGCTCCTAGGTTTGAAACACAGAGTAGGGAGAAAGAGGAAAATCCATTCCAGACTGATCATTTCCCAAGAAATCATTTCCTTTTCCTTCTCTCTACTTCATGTCCCATCACCCCCCTCACACGTGCACGCTCAGAAGCATGGTGCAGCCGCCCTGCAAGCTGGTGCAGCGCCTGCACAGCACCTTCTCCTCCTCCCAGCATGGTCTGCTCAGCACTTCCACCCACAGCTGACTCATATGGAGAAGAAAAGGCAAGCCCCTCCAACAACCATCTTAATACTTCGGGGTCTTATTTATTTCTTTACTTTAAATCAAAAATCTTAATCTGTTGTAGTTTTTTGGTTTGGTTTTGTTTTGATTTTTTTAACCCAGAAATATTGTGCCTTTTGCTTCAAGTCTGCTTCACAGCTGTACGGCACAAGGGACTGTGCAGTTTGTAGGCTCATCTAAGCATTGCCTGCCGTGGTTGGAAAGCGATAAAGTTTTGAGCTTGTACCCTTTCATCTCAGAGTGCCTCGCAAACATTCATTAACACAGCCCTGCAGAGGTTAGAAGCACAGTTCCTCCCCTTTGTGGTTAGGGAGATTGAGGTCAGAGGGCTTTTCTGAGGCAAAAGAATAGCATCAAAAATTAAATGCCAGTGTCGCATGCTGTGAATATTGCCCCACAAGCTCTTCAAGGATGGCTGGGATCCAAATGTGCCACCTCTGTAGCTCTACATCACCAGGGAGCAATAGCAGATGGGGGGCTAATCCCTTCTGTAGTTCCTAGGGTCCATTGCGGCAAAAAGGATAACATTTGCTTCCAGCTGTTTTCTTTCCAATTATTAATATTACTGATAATAGTAGTAGTAGTAGTAGTAGAATTAGTATTATTTGCCGAGTCTCAAAATATAAATAATTGATTTGGGTAATCTCTGCTCTTGTGACACTTCTTTAATGAAATGTCTTCATTGGGAGCAAAAGAATCCCATTATGAGACATTCATTCATTGCAGAGCGATAACAAGGAGAAGGATATGTGATTTGTATAATCTGGTTAAATGGCTCAGATTGCCTAGCCATAGCCTCCTGGGTATAATATTCGTTTGAATGAAAGTTGATTGAATTTTTTTTTTTTTTTTAACTAATCTTATTCTTTTGTTAGAGCCACAAGCAACCTGCTGCCTTTATTGTAACCCAGCACCCTTTGCCCAACACCATAGCAGACTTCTGGAGGCTGGTGTTTGATTATAACTGCTCCTCTGTTGTGATGCTGAATGAGATGGATGCAGCGCAGGTAAGTAATTTTTCATCATTTCTGTCACATAACTTTCTTCTCAAATCCAGATGGTTTTAAGGGCCTTTCTGCTGCCATTTTGTTGTGCCTCCCCACCCCAATAAATAGGTGAAGGGAAACTGGAAAGTAATAAGTAATGTTCTGGAGTATAATGAAGGATAAGTCCACATGCTTGGCTCCTTCTAAGGCAGCTCATTCTTCCTCCAGTTAACAGGGATTAGATATCTAAATACGTTTTGTTTGTGAACCTAAATCTTGCTCCCAAACCTGCTTTCTTCCCTTTCTTATTTTTGTCTTTAGTTCAGAAAAATGTTCTCTACCACAGCCCTAGTGTGCTTCATGCTTGCCTGTTCACATGGCATTTCCAGAAGGATACAACCAAGAGAGATGCTGAAATCATTCGAAGGATCTTTTCCCTGAGATTTCCAATGCAATTCTGTAATACTGAGAAGTGTGGTTTGCACAGTTTCTGGAGAAGCACATTGTGATGTGTATTTTTTTTTTTCTTTCTTTCGAGTCTCATGTGCAAATTGGTTTCTTGGCTACTAAACACACCATTATTTTCAGGAGTTGAGCTTGCTGGGGAGGAGCGGCTGCAGTTCCTCCTGTACTAGCATTTCCAGCCACCTTGCTGATGAGTGGCAGAAGATAACAGCTTTCAAAAAGGCGTAATCATGCAATTTGTGTGAAGAGTACATTTGGCATGGCTAATTCACCCATTACAGCGCTTGTTAAACAAGAGGAGAGGAACCCTCAAGTAGTTGGTACTTTATGGATTAATTTTTCATTTGTCTCTTCTCTGTCTTCAAAATCTTTCCTCACTTGAAGGCAGCGAGATTATTGGTCTCTTTTTTGATGGTAATGGAGAAGCCGGTCGCCCCGTTCGTTGAGGGGATCTCCCTTCAGGGTGAAGGTTATGGGATTTTATTTCCAGCTGCGGTAAGAGCTCTGCTCAGAAGTGGGCTCTCTCGGTGACCCGCAGAGTCCCACCGCTGTGCGAGGAACTGGAGGTCCCGTGCATTTGCTGCTTCCTGCCCGATTCACCCAGCCTGATTCTGTGACTTGGCATCGAATCCAGAGGTGGATTTCACCTTTGCCTTTTTTTCTGACACTTCAAAGAAAAACACAGCTTCTTCTGGAAATGACACGCTTTCTCACACTTTGTTCTTGGAAAACAAACCTATCAGCCTCAGCCAGTGTTATTCTTGTGACTTATCTTTCTGCACAAGACTTTACCTCCTTTGTTTTTTCCTAGCGAAATTCTGTTTTTATAAGGTAGTCTGTAGGCACAGGAAAGGAGATTTGGCAATACATAAAGTCACTTTGTCACCTAGCTCGAGTCTGCAGCCAATGCCAAAACCACCCAGCTAGCCCTGAAGTTAAGGGTGATTTTAAAGGTTGTATCTTAAGAGCTTTCAAGGCAAGGTGTGACAGTGTGATATCTATTGTGAAAGTGAGGTTTCTGAAAAGGAAACTTAACGATGTTGTGCTTGCACTGTCGTGGTATGACAATGTTGTAATTATCTAGCTGTTCGTCACTGCCTCATCCAAGCGCTGTGCCCTAAGCACTGCAAACCCGTCAGTGGACAGTTGCCTGCAGACACCGTGTTTGTGCGCAGGAGCAGGGTGTGTTACTCATCTCCGTGAATAGAACACAAATACAAAAATTGCTTATATAAAAGCTGTGCGTGAACTGTAGAGAGGAAAAGAGTTAAAATAAATAGGTAAGTGAACCTTTAATCCACTATGCAGGGAACAAGTGCAAATAAAACCATGTGGAGGTCAGAGAACATAACAGACCATTTTAAGCACTGTATATGCATATACATATAGGTAGATGGCTGTTCACAGACCTGCTTTATGAAAAGCAGATTTTTAGTATTAAGGAAAGGTTTAATCTTTTTCTTCTCTCCAGTGCACTGTGAGGTTGTTTCCTAAAGCACCTGCTCAGCTCAAATCTCCTTGCCTATTGGACAAACGCTTTGAGAGGAGATCTGTAGGCTGCTTGAAAGTCTGAATGAAGAGTAAAGACAACCTTCAAAGGAGGACTTGCTTATGTGTTCTTGGCTGGCTTGCTTAATCTGGAAAAACTAACAAGGCCAAAGATGCATAAGATTGCGTGAATATCCCACCCAATTTAAATCCCATATGATCAAAGGAATAACAGGAATACAGAATTAATGCAGTAGCATGCACACACTTGATGTTGTTACTGGCAATGATTGAACTCGAAAAGCTTGAGATCAAGTTCAAATGAGCATCTGGGGGTTTCAAAACTTCTAAAAAATTACACTTGAAAATAGGAAGGAAAAAAACAGAAAGAAATACAATCTCAGCAGAAACTGCTAATGAGATCTCATGCAAAATATTTTCTCGCCATGATCTATTTCCAGATGGGTTTGAAATACTTACATTGTAATTTGTGTGGATAGGATTTTTTTTGTACTTTCAATTCAGTAATATCAGCATGAGAAAAAAGAGTACCAGCCTCCTTCACAAACTTCAGAGATTCAGTTCACCCTGAAATTGGAGATGGTCCCGTTGCTCTCAGAGCAAACTTGTTTTCCCTCCCCTGCTCGCTGGTAGAGTCAGAAAGCTAAAAAGTTCTTCTTACAGAAAAAAGAAGTTCCACTTTGCCTGAATTAAGATTAATTTTCTTGGTGCATGTACTGTTTCCTCATTAACACAAACCTCTGTGGTTCCTATTAAATTTTTTAATGTTCATTTTAAATCTACACCCCTACAGAAGCCTCATTTGTCAGCCACCTTTTCTGCACCTTTAGATCCCAGAATTCAATCAGTTACAAATTGTGTTCATACAAAAAAAGAAGGGGGGGCAAATCAAGCTTCTAAAATATATTTCTTTTTTTCTTTATATTCATGATATAAAAAACTACTGAGCTAGAAGGAGGTCTTCTCTGAGCAAATACATGTAATACAAGATTGGTTATTGATTTTGAGTGGGTTATAAATTTGAAAGGAAAGAAGACTGAACATGCACCTAGTTTCTGCCTGTCTCTGTAATATCTAAGGTCATCATTGTTATATAATAGTTAAGGTGCTTTCTGTTTCTTTTGGTGTTTTCTCCAGCTCTGCATGCAGTACTGGCCAGAGAAGACGTCCTGTTGTTATGGTCCAATTCAAGTAGAGTTTGTTTCAGCAGACATTGATGAAGATATCATCAACCGGATATTCCGGATCTGCAACATGGCCAGGGTAAGATCAGTGAAATACTGGTTTCCCTATTTATTCTCAAAAATATATTTTGGCATGAGGAAGAGGCAGAACCAAGACTTGTGGTTTTAGAGATGCTGAATCTCTCACCTAGGAACAAAATTCCACTGCAGAATTTAGTGGCTACTTCCTTTAATTAACATGTAATTGCATCAGTCTGTATTGGTAAAAGACTCTTGGCTGAAGTTAGAAAGTGGATGATATGAGCTGAAAATCTGTATTTAAATGGAATGCATTTTTCTATGTATATTTGAGAACAATTAATCACTTAGTAGCCAACATAAAACCATCAATATCATAGGAAATAAACTGAGATAGTGTCAGCAGCTCTCCATCTGTCAACTACTATGCAGTGCCTCTGAAGACAAATGCAACGTTTGCTGGCTAGGCTGGGATTCCCAGTTGCCACTATTTTTCCTATAAATAAGCAACTGCCATTTGTGTAAGAACTCTTCGTCTGTATCCCTCAGCCCCAGGACAGCTGAAATGATAGAAACAAAGTTTATCTGCACGCTGGACCCTGGCAATGCAGCTTCAGCGCTGCAGGAAAGGATTTCAGTAGAGGATTTTTCTCTCATTAATCATTTCCCAGATTGATTATGTCTCCTTTTTTGTTCCTTTTTCATTTTTTCTAATCAGAAATGGAAACAGGCTCCACAAATTACATTTCCATGCTGTTTAACACACCAGTGTCTGATTGTATGGTCAGAGGCTGTGCAGCAATTCAATCGTGGCATTGCAGAGTGAACCTTGTGGTCCAACTATGCGAATTGATAAATCAGTTACGTATTCACCTTCCTGTATCCCAGGCCAACTGCCTCTGAACCAGGGACAGCCTGGAAGTCATAGAGCTAATGAGACTAAGGCTCTGACTCTCAGGCTGAAGCTGGCTTGTGAACTCGCAGGGTGGAGGCTGTGATCTCGCAGCTCTCTGCACCCATCTGTGTTCAACACTGTTGTGGTTTAAGCCAGCAGGCAGCCAAACACCACACAGCCGCTCACTCACTCCCCCCTCAGTGGGATGGGGGAGAGAATCGAGGGGAAAAAAAGTAAACTTCATGAGGTAAAGACAGTTTAATAGAACAGGAAAGAAAGGCAACATAATAATAATGATGATAGAATATACAAAATGAGTGATGCACAATGTAATTACTCACCACCTGCTGACCAATGCCCAGCCCGTCCCCAAGCAGCAGTCGCTGCTCCCTGGACCACACCTCCTAGTTTATATACGGAGCATGACGTCATATGGCATGGAATACCCCGTTGGCCAGTTGGGTCCGCTGTCCTGGCTGTGCTCCCTCCCATCCTCTTGTGCTCCTGGCAGAGCATGGGAAGCTGAAAAGGCCTTGATTAGCGTAAACACTACTGAGCAACAACTAAAACATCAGTGTGTTATCAACATTATTCTCATCCTAAATCCAAACCGCAGCACTATACCAGCTACTAGGAAGAAAATTAACTCTATCCCAGCCGAAACCAGGATAAACACCAATGGCCACTGCTAAAATCTTTGAGGATTCTTCCCTGCCACAGTCCCCAGAGATTTTTTTGAGGGCCTTCTTTTAGTTCTTATGGCATAACTAACCTCTAGCACAGGCTACAAGGAAAAACATATTTGATCTATTTGATCTATTTGTACAGTTTGATGAGACTTTATTCTCTACTGGAAACAAAACAAGAGATCCTATGCACCTAGTTTCTGCCTAGCTCTGTAATATTTAAGGTCATCATTGTTATCCAGATTAGCAAAAAGCCCTTGTTTCCCCACTGTATCAGGTATCCAGAGTGGAGGATGTTAACACCGATGGTATCACATTCAGAGGGGAAGATGCCGTGTAACCAGTGCTCCCTGCTTTACCCTATCTCTCTGCTTCCTGCCCTGTTCCATTTAGCATCTTGACAATGCTCTTTGTTTTAGCCTCAGGACGGATATCGCATCGTTCAGCACCTGCAGTACATTGGCTGGCCAGCATACAGGGACACCCCTCCTTCCAAACGCTCCCTCCTGAAGGTGGTCAGAAGGTTGGAGAAGTGGCAGGAACAGTACGATGGGAGAGACGGGCGCACTGTTGTCCATTGCCTGTAAGTAGGACTGGAAAATGTCTGTAACCCCACGAAATGCCATCTGAAGAGCACCTGTTATGGATCTGGAAATTTGGTGGTTTGCCAGGCTGGGGAAAATGAAGTTAAATTACGTTTGTAATACACTTCAAGTTGAATATTGTGCTACATTATAGCATCCTGGCCCAGAGATTTACTGGTTGCGGTAAGGAGTAGCTGAAAAGGCTCTGCTGCTTTCTGTTGTGTAGGTAGGTCTCATGATTGGAGCCCAACAAAACCGAAGCAGCACTGCCACGTGTCCAGCTCTGACCACGGAGCTACTGTGAGCCCCAGAGCAGCGAGGAGCAGCACTGCAGTGCCTGGGGCTTCCCTGTCTGCCACTGCCAGGGATCGGCTCAGCCCTTCCATCCCTGTCTCCTGCCGTGCAGGTCTCCACTTTCACAAACCCTTGAAAGTCCTGAACCAGTCCTTATGTTACAGACCTTTCCCAGTATTCGTGGTGTGTGAGCTGTGCGTACGCAGTGCTTTCCTCCGTTCCCTCAGCCTTGCCAGGCTTCACGTGTTGCCCCTTTTCTTCTGCACCCAGGAACGGTGGGGGACGCAGCGGCACCTTCTGCGCCATCTGCAGCGTGTGTGAAATGATTCAACAGCAAAATATCATCGATGTGTTCCACATAGTGAAAACGTTACGGAATAACAAATCCAACATGGTGGAGTCACTGGTAAGCTTTTTTTCCCTGCTCCTTACCCTACCCAGCATATGGAGGGGGAATTTTAGGATGAGTAGAAAAATTCCAGGGCTTAGCTCACTATGAATAAAACCAATCATAATGTAAAGCCATCAGAATTAAACCCAGTCCCATTTTAGCACGTGCAATGAATCCTCTGGTGCCACTGCTTCTCTCCGTGAGCAGCCGGGGAGCAGCTCCCCCGGCAGCGTGCTGAGCAGTGCCGCCCACAGCTAGCTGCCTCCCGCAGGTTGAACCCAAGTAGCTGTCACCATGGCATGGGGACGGAGTGGGGTCTGTCCTCCTGTGCGCGGGCACAGCCCGGTGCCTAATCTGTGACATGCCTTGAAACCTGGAAGGGGGAGCAGTCCCAACCCCAGGCCTTGCTCCCTGCAACTGGAGAGACTAAACTGTCCTGAATTCTATCACCTCAATCGATCACACTGAATTCTTTCCTCAAAAGCAATGTGTGCAATGATGGCATGAAGCAAATAATGAATAGTCCATACTGTGGCTGTCTCTTTGAGTGTTTTTCCTTGACGATACCATCTCTTAGTAATGCTTGTACAGGATCACAGAGAAATACAGTTAATGTTTGCTTGATCCTGTCAAATGGGAGGACTCTCCTCTAAGGAGGAAAGAGGTCCCTAAGAAAGAGGGAGGAAGCATTTCTGGCAGCTTGTAGAATGAGGCTCTGAAGAATTTACCCGTATCCTAATGTCACTGATTTCTGTTCTTTCTTTCAGGAACAGTATAAATTTGTATATGAGGTTGCACTGGAATACTTGAGTTCCTTTTAGCCTAGTGGAGGGAGAGGAGCCTCCGAAATGCCAGACCCCAATCTCTGGCAGACGCTTCTCCCCACTCCCACACTGGAAGGCAGTAACACGTGTGGGAAGGAAAACCTCTCCTTCCTGGAGCAAGAGACTGAGATTGCACAGACCTCGCTGGAAGGAGGAGATGATGCCTGTGTTTGCTGCTGCCTGCTTTCTATCAGAACATCTACTGCTTCTTAAATAACCTACTGTAAAAATTAGCAAAATGGGAGACAGGCTGAAAGACTGGACTTTCTAATCCCCTCTGACTTCTTCTCTCCTCTTTTGGATTGTATTTTTGCTCTCCTTGCTGCAGAGTGGGGAAAGAATGAAACCCTTAGGAAATTCTCTTTTAAATGTCTCCTTTTTAATTTATAGTTTTGTTCTCGAATCCCAGTCTTTAATTTCTGAATTTGATGCAGTAGTCACTTGGGAAAAATGAGATAGCCATAGGGGATATATGAAGTGTTTCATTACAGTTTGTCTACCTTATCGTTCCCTTTTATTTGTTTTTCCAAATGAAAAGGCCAACACAAAAAAACCCACTGGAATCCTCTTTCCATATGTAGTCCCTTTTAGCATGAAGATAGATGGTGGAGATGAGAAGCTGTTCATGAATTCACTGCCTCGGCTTCTACACAAATGTTTCCTCCCAGTTTCTGCTAGACTGCCAAGGCTGTGCATGAACCGGTTACATCTCTCTGGTCTGTGTTCCTTTCCGTGCTGGTGAAGCAATACCATTAATGAGTTTCCCAGCCACTTGAACCTGAAGGTTAAATATTTGCATCAAACAAATTGCGTTTGTCTTGCAACTTTTGGTAACTTTGTTACCATATTTTTCAAGTATTTGCTGGGGTGCAGTGTGTCTTTGAAAAACAGGGTATAAAGTAGGTATTATTGATCATGTACTATGTATTATTATTTTTTATTTATTATTTCTATTGCTGTAGAGCTTAGGACCCCTAGTCACGACAGGACCCTGCTGAACTAGGCACTGTGCAAACAGAGAACAAAGAAGGTTCCTGCTCAAGAGCTTAAAATCTGAAGGTAATCTTAAAATTGAGTTTGGTCAAGATTTCCTCACTATTTCCAAGCTGTTTTACAGTCAGATGTAGTTGGCTGATTTATTCAGATTTCCAGCTTCAAAACGGTAACCCATCCAAGCTGCAGGAAAGGTGATGTACGTACACAGAAACCTATTCTGACAGGTGTTAAGAAAAGTGTTAGACCAGCACAGCAACTTACTTTCTTAAGCAAAACAGCTTTTTTTTTGTTCTGCAGAAATGCCTGTGCAACTCTCCTTCTTTGAAACAAACACCAGATGTGTTTTGCCATGGTTCTGGGGCTCACTCTGACTTCTTAGCAGCTAAGAAATTGCTTTTCTAAAAGAGTATGTTTAAGTAGTTAATCATTAAGGTCTGGAGGGTAATCTTGGATAAAAAAATAATTGAATGAACAAGACCTTGTTCAGTATTTCAATTTAGCCATTTATTTATCTTGAGGGTGCAGGGATACGAAGTTGCTCTGTGTGTAAATTAGATTCTGGAAGATGTAGGTTTCTTCAAATACAGATTTGCTAAAAGATAGACTGAAGGTAAGAGTTTAAGGAAACTCCACTTTCTTACCACCCTGTAGTTTTCCGCCCTCAGGTAAATACTCAGACTGTGCTGGGAGCTCTGTCATGTCAATGCCTGGCACAGAGCATGCAGAAGTTCAAAAAATTTTGCTAATCCTGTATGTAAATTCAAAAGACACCTCTGCTTCATGGTCATTCTTTTTTCAGTAGTTATACCTTTGCCTTGACAATGAAGGATGAAAATTAAATCTGATAAAAGCAACTCTCAACTCATACCAGTATCTAACAAAATAGTTATCATCTCTACCAAGACCTGCAACAGTCCAAGGAAGGATGCTTGGAACAGCAATAATCTTTTTCCTGCTAAGCAGAGGAGAAGCTTGCATAGGGTGCTGAACTGCCTAGCTCATGTTCTTTCCAAGGAGCTTTGGATTCTTGGCTTGTTCCAAGTGAATGTCATGAAGGTCTTAAATGAGCTTGAACCACATTGTCCTTGATGTAGCCAGTGTGCCATAAAGTATCGGTGAGAACCCCCTCATGGTGCCTCTGCCCTGTTTCTAGTTGGCCCTTTCTATTGTCTGCAGGAAATCATGAAATCACCTTTAGTTCCTATTGGGGCTGTAGGTGAATGTCTCGCGTCTCCTGAAACATACTGGGTTTCATTTTTTTTTTTTCCTTTTGCCACTAAGCAACACAAACCATTCTGCAGAAAAAATAGAAGGCAAAACAAAATTGTGAGAGAAAAAGGAGAAGGAAGGCATAATATTAGTGGTTTGATTACAGGTGGCTTGCTGTAACAGTGTAGGTCAGGAGTTGGAGCCATTAGCAAAGAAGAGAGAAGAGGGAATCCTGATCCCAGAATGGGATTTTTCAACAACTGCCCAGGTAGGAAGAAACTACAAGTGAGAAAAGTGTTCATGACTTTGCTAACAGCAGAAGGCCAGAGGGAATCACTCCCTGTGGATACTATGGAAATATTAATTAGTATTTAGCATTCTGTTAATTTTACATGGAAACTAGCGTAGCGATAGGTCCCCGCCATGAGTTACCGAAGGACTAGTGCAAGCACGGAGGGTGACAGCCAGGATAAAAGGAACAGAGAGGTAGAAGAAATGGGAACATGACTGAGATGTGAAGTGTAGGAGGTAGTTCAAGGCTTACCAGTGGCATGAAGGGAAGTGGATTAAAAAGCCAGAAGTAAGCCCATAGGAGGGATGTGTGCATGGAGAGAAGCAGGTGTTGGAGACGCAGAGCAGAATAGCACTTGCAATGGAGTTGTTTAAGGGCTCGGGGTAGGTTTAAATGTGTTTTCATAGTATGAAAAATGCTACTAAAGGGTCAGGTGCATGTACTGGTGTACCCACAGGAACTGGCCGTGTGCTTTTAGCCCTCTGCAAATGCAAAGTGACATTAGCATAAACTGCAGGGAAAGATATTTAAGCTAAATTTTACCTTGTATTTGCAGGGAACAAGTTTAATGCAAATGTTGGTTACCACAGCCCGACTGTTAGTCACACCTTATTATGCGGCAACTCAGCCGTGTCTTTCAACCATCTTCTAATGTCCAGCCTACAATCCGTGTGGAAAGCTGCTCAGCAAACACTACAGATTATATTGCCAAACTGTTCTATCGTCATGCAGTTACGTTGCTTTTGGGGGACTGCCCCAGCTCCAGTCTGTGTTGGCTCAGGGATCTTTATGCTGTTCCTCGCTGCACAATGCATATGTGCTGAATGTGAATTAATGATGAAGGGAATTGTGCGGAGGGAGGAAAGAAGCTCTCTTTAAATAACCTTATTACCTTGAGGTTGTTTAAACCATAGAGAACAGCCCATAGCAAAATAGGTAATGTGTTTGAAGCAAGATTATGGGTGATGGGTTTGTCTTCGCTGCGAAAGAGAGAAATTATGAGATGAGATAAAGGAGGTTTTCTCACTGCTGAAGGGATTAATATTAAGGGTGAGCTTTCCAATCTAGGCATCCCCTGCTGTGGATAGAAAGCAATAATGTATGGTAGAAAATGTGAATTCCTCAATGACTGAATTTTAGGGTGGAAAAAGATGATATTGGCAATATTTGAATGGTCATAATGAAGATCAACTTATTCCCATTCAGACGTCCTTCAAGGGTGAGGAAGCACTGTTTATTAATAGCACAGTATTGGTCTAAAGTGTAACCTGAAATTCAGGGAACTAGAAATAGGTAAAGAAGGGTGGAGCAGGGGTGACCATCTCATACATGGGGTAACTAACATCTTAAATTATTAAGGGATATAACTGAAGCCAAGAATTCCAGAGCTATCTAGGCTGGCTGCTGGAGAAGGAAGATCCTGAGTTGTCTGCAGGAAAGAGATAGACCAAAACCCCTAAAAGGTACAGTAGGTCTTAACAATGTGTTCTTTTTTAATTTTTAGTTTTGGGTTTGGTGGTTTTGGGTTTGGTTTGGGTTTGTTTTTTTTTTTAAATTAAGATCTCTGCAGGAGTTGTGTCCTATGCTGGCACTTTTTTTTTACCTTATTCAGATTATCTGTAAGGAAAACGGCATTCGACCTCCTGCAAGTAGACTTGAGGTACTTGTTTATTAATGTAAAGAAATGAGGCCATGCAAGGGAGTACAATGTACATGTGAAGGTAACTGAATCAGGACCTCTGGTGGCAAGCAAGCAAATGGGACTTTGGTGGGTTTATTTATGTCTGCAGATTGAAATAATTGGTGTTCTCTGATGAGGGAAGTCTCTGGACTATGGTTAGAAGGAGGTCTTTCAATTTGTGACTGAAATTCTTTAGCAAGGTTGCACGGAATTATGTCTGTGTTTGCCATGCTCAGCTCCAGCCAGTTTTATTAATGCACTGGTGGGTCCCTCTTAATTTATTAACATTTTAGCCATTTATGTGAGCATTTTGGTCCACAGGAAACAGGCAGTTAGCAATGAAAGATTTTTACATGCATTGAAAAGCTGTAACTTTTGTGGCCTTCACCCCCAACTCAGTTTCTGTACCCCGTCTCTCCTGCTCAGCCTCTGCCCCTGTGCACACATACATCCAGGTAACTCCCAAAAGGCAGACGGAGATTTTGGGAAATGCCTGTGACCCCGAATCAGTCTGGTCCCTGTAACTCCGTAGGGCAGAGGAGGGAATCCCAAAGCTTTTGCCTAGAGAGGCGCGTATCTGTGTGTCAGTAGTTTCCAAGCTTTTATTCTGGATCTGTAAATTCCCTGCAAAAAATGTCCAGTGACAATGTGGACCCCACAGCAGTAGATTTAAGCCTGCAGATGGTAGACTTGGTTTTCCATTTACTTTTCACAGGCCTTTTAGAAGTAGTTTGTGGGATTTCCCTTGGGAATCTCAAGCCAGGGATTGCTGGTCACTGCTCTGGATGTCCTGTAGAGTCAGAGAAAGGAGAGAGGCTCCTGCAGCAGGTGATTCAGAAGGCAGTTAAACCAACTGCCGGCTGGAAGGGAAGGAAAGGAGGAGAAATCTCCTTTGGGAGAAACCAAACGTTGGAAGAGAAGGCAGATTAAATGGAGTCCTGAAACAGGTAGGAAACTTGCACCTCGTTCTGCCTCTCATTCTTGCATGGCTGCTCTTATATATTTCTTACTTTTCTGAGTTCGTGCCAAGATCATAAAAAACAGGTAATGCCACGTTCCACGCTGTGGAGCTCAGTGTAGACGGAGCAGTCAGAGTGTAACAGAAGGAATAAATCCTGAGGGACAAAGAGAAAAAGAGGTCTGCTTGAGAGAAGAATCTTGACATATGAGGTGCCTCTCTCTCTCACACTTGCAGAATTCTTAACAAGTCATCACAGAGCAGCGCACAGTCCTGACATGGTCCTGGACGTGCAATGCAGTGGAAATGTTCCACTCGGAAAACTTCATTGTCCTGTAATAAATTTAAACAGTCAACTCCATTAGGTTGGTAGCACAGTTAACTTTTATGACATCTCCAGCCAGTGCAAGGGGCATTTCAAGAACTTGGTGTGAGCCTGCTCTATTTTCGTTGGAGATTCTTTCATTTCTCTTAAGTGTACAAACTTCAGTCAACCCCAGTTTGTTAGAAAAAATAAAGGGGGCCATGTGGCAGAAGTTATCCAGCGTAACCACTGCCTTTGGGTCAAAAATTCAGTATACCTCCTAGGAGACTGTGGAATGGTAGAACAAACTGCTGCGTCTTCCCTGAACAAACCTTTTCAGGAGTAGAAACAGGGGAGCCAGCTAATTAAAGTCAGGGAGACAGAAGTGAGTAATAAGGATTCTGTTAACCCTCCTGTGTTCCTGTTTATTTAGATTGCAGTCTTCTATAGCCATACATACGTAATATACAATTTAAATGCAAGTGCTCTTCCTTTCCCTGTTCCCAAACATACCTACAGCTCTTCTTTCATCGAGGGTGAGCCAACAGCGTAGCAAGCAAAGCCCACTTTCTGCAGTTTTGGCAAGGACCACTAGGAAAATCTATTATCTGTTCATTGACTTGGAAAAGGTATCAATCATCTTCCTCATATATCCTCATACTTGAAGAATGTACAATTTGCTGTAACAGTCAAACAAAATCATACATTTTCATACATCAAGACAAAATCCTGGTGGTACTGAGTGTGATGGAAAGAAAAAAGAAAAAAAAACTTGCTGACTTCCAGTGACTTATAGCCTATATCTTTATTTGCTGTGTTAAAATATTTTAAAAGCCTCCCTTGTAAAAAATAAACTATACTCAGAATATCCTACAGTTTCATGTTGGACTACTGTAATTGTGAAAACCTGGCAGCTTTTTCAGTTTGTAAAAACATGAGAACTCTAAATTAGCCTTTCCATCTTTATCCCAGCACATCTAGCAGATTTTTCACCACTATTCTGTTTTCAACCTGAGCCTTAAAAAACAAAATAATGCAGCAGACTGGATCACAGATGCTGGTGTTCCCATAGTGTTTCCTGGTGGAAAAAATAATTTTAAAAGAATGAAACGAGAAAAGAACAAACTAAAATGTTTTTCTTGCAACTCAGTTCTGCATGAGCTGTTTCTAAGAAGTATAAACATGAGCCAGTCCACACCAATTTGTCTGGAGCAAGGATTGGCTTGTTGCAAGGTGAAGGTACACTCCAGATGGACCCTTTGGGACCAGTCCCCATCTTCTGTACATAGGTTTCCAGCAGCGTAGTGATTGCTTTATTGGAGGTGCTTGTCTCAGAATGAGTGTTTCAGTGGAGATGTTTTTCATTGGGAGATCTGATACCCTGAAACGCTACTATTTGGGGGACTTTGTGAGATACGTCAAATGTGTTGCACTATGGAGATGTATTTCCTTGTGTGAGTACATCATCTTTCAGTGAGGACCTCCAGGAAATATTTGTGTGAGATTCCGGAAGGGAGTGCGTTTGCAGGGATGGAAGTGGGAGCGTGGCCAGCACTTTACAAGCTTTCATGAATTTAGATTTTCTAAAAATAGACTCCCCAGGACAAATGATGGTCAGTTGTTTGCATTGCTGAAAGTCTAACCAGACTTCATGTGCTGGACTTTCATGTAGCTGGAACAGAACTGGCATTACCCCCTCATCGCCCCTGTAGCCCTTTCTTACGTCTCCAGCGCTTAAACGCTGTACTTCTATGCCAAAAGTTTGAGCTGTATCCTTAACACATCCTTTAACCCATACTGACTAACCACATGGACAAAATTCACTCCCACATTGATTTAATCTCCTTCACCTCCTTCCCCCCGCTTCAATCCACACCACTCCTGTTGAAATTAAAATGTACTAGCGTCACTTGTTGCCAGATTGTCACTACTTCACACAGCAACGCTGTGGCTGCAGCGGGATCAGCAGTCTCCTATTCCAGCTCCCCGGGTGCATTTTGCCGGCAGGAGGAGTGCTGCATGAGAGCTAGTCTCTGCTGTTGCGATGCTGCCCCCCTCTCCCTCCCTTTTGGCCTTTATGGATTACTGGTGAAACTCACTTGTACAGTTTGGATGTTTGATAGATAAAGCACGTATGAAAAAAAAAAAGGAAAAAATATAAATACAAAAATCTCAACACTGTGCATTCAGTGTCTTTTCTTTCTAGCTTAAAAGAAGGAAAGTAAATAATGTCAAGTCAATGAATATCAGATATATTTTTTGACTGTACATTACAGTGAAGTGTAATCTTTTTTTTACAACTGCGAGTCCATCTTATTTATTCTTGTAAATGTTCCCAGACAATGTTTGTAATATGGGCTGTGTTGCAAATCCATAAAATAAATCTGTGATCTGAGATTAATGTTTTACTAAGAGACTCTTGTACTTGTGCCTTTTCTTTGCAGTTAGAGGGGACAATGCATTGCAAGTAGTACTGCTAGAAATGATGGGGTGATTGCGTGGAAAAAAACAAGACCAGCTTCTTGTCCCGGTGCTGGGCAGCTGGCTTTGCGTCATGGTGGTCATTCAGGAGGAGCTCAAGAGCAGCAAAGAGAATTCACTGGGCACTTCAGTCTAGCTGCAGATTTTGAGTCAGTCCTCTCAGAAAGCCTGTGTATGTGAGCTAAGTATTTTTGAAAATTAGTCTTGGCAGCGTGGGTTAGAGCAAAGCATATTTTTGCAACATTTTCCTTCTAAGGGGTATCACTGTGTTGTTTCCTTGGTATTCAAGTGCTGAATAGAGATTGCTAATAAGCTACTAAGATCTTTCTGGTGTTTTCTATAGACAGATATACAAGGGGTTTTCTTGTGCAGATGTTGCATGCCAAACCCAGCCTCAGGATGTGGGTGTCACTAGTGAATGTTTTCACACATTTACCAGCAGGTGCCATCTTCTGGTCTTCTGCCCTCATTTATCAGCAGACACACGTGGCGGTGCTTGCCATCCAGTTCAGTTAGTGCGAAGGAGTAGACTGTAGGCAAGAAAGTAGACAAGGCTCCTGTGCTCTGAAGACCCTTTATTCCCAGAATACAAGCAGGAGTGCGTCAAGATTCACAGCTTAGAGCGTCAGAACAGGAGAGTCCAGTCGTGCTACGCTCATACACCCAACTGGTAAGAATTACTCTTTTTGGCATTGTAAATTAGCCTTACAAAAAAAAAAAAAAAAAGTAAAGCATCTTAACAAGGATGATGTAGCTCCTGTTTTTCTCAAAGCATGGTAAATCTACCTTGGAAGCATACTTTACTATTCCTTTCTGTACATATTCACTATTTTCTTTTGAAAATACTTTGTTCTAATTCTTCATTGCTATGAACAAAACACTGTTACTGCACTAGGTATCAGTGTTTGGCTCAGATACAGGTGTTTTTCATTGGCCTGATAAAGCAAACTCCCCATCTTAATTGTGGTGAACATCCAGATGTAACAACTGTTTATTCAAAGGATCATTATAATGAGGTTAGACAGTATAAAACACCCTTCAGTTACCCAGAGTTATCGTATGCCAGGGAGCCAGTTAGAAGAAGTTGATACCAAAGAAAGCTCCTCACCACAGTGCTAGATTGAGAGGAAATTTTACCTGTAACTCTTTAACAGAGACAGTTTTATATTCATAGTGATTAATTACAGTTCATCTTGGCACTTTATCCAGATTTATCCAAAATATTTTGCTGACACCTGATATTAACGTTGCATTCATGGAAGGTAAACAGCAGAGACAGCTCTGCCGTATTCCAGGTGCTCTTATGAAGACGCACGCTGAAGCACCAGCACTGAGACACAGACACAAATTCACCTTTCTCTCCTCCTGTCTGCCCAGCACGAGGAAAGCCTTGGGTTAAAGGTGCTGGGGGAAGACGGGTGCAGAAGCCTGAAACCCACTGGGGTTCAAAGCACTTCACACCCTGTTCCTGTTGCCGTGACTGGTGCGTGCCGAGGCGTGAAGCCAGTAGACGTTTTATCCAGGTCAGTCACTGCCTTCAAGTATCAGCTGCTACTTTTCCATCCATCCCCACGATAACCAGCACCATCATGCTGATACTTCTGCGAGGTCTTCCAGGTCTGACGGACACTCTGCCTCAGCTGAAGCTCCCACAAGTTAAACCTTTAAAAATCACATCTCATGCGGAGCTGACGGTGCAGCTGCTGTTTAACAGCAGGCCTCAGAACTGGACTTACTCAGGCATGGCTGCCTGCTTGATTGTCGAGTTGCCGAACTCTGGAGAGGGAGCATGGATGACTATCTTGCCTCTCCAGAGGGTGAGTCTGTCTTGGATAAAGCAGTCTAAGGCGGATGGTTGGATTGTCCTCTGGATGTGCCTGTTTTGCTCCACTGATTGAGTTAGCTAGGTGACCAATACTGACTTGGGCAACTAATTCTGAGATGTCTGCAGTTAGATGAGGTGTGTTCCCCCAATTAGTAGGTATCTGCAAGCAAATGACCTGTGTCATAAATAAGGTGGCATTAAAATGGCATAAAGAGAGAAGGAACAGATTTAATGCTTCTTGCTTATGCTTGGAAATTCTTCTGAGTCATCTAGCTTGGCCGTTTCAAGTCCTCTCTTTCTTTTGTCAAGTCCCACATTTGAAAAACAATGAAAAATATTTTTTTTTAAAAATGTTGTTCTGTGTTAATTTTACTTTTGTACACTGAGGTATAATTTTAATTTACAGGAACTAAACCAAATAAAAAGACTTGTACTCTTTCTTGAAATGATCTTGTTTTTTGTGAGTTATTTCTGTGTCTATTTGGGGAGTATGTCATATTTCTTAGCAAAAGTGTATTTATAAATGGCTTGTGAAAGTTTATCCATAACATGTTTCTATATTGTGAATCAGTAGCTAGACAGCATTTATGCTACAGGTCAATAGGATTACTGAAAAGTCTGTAACATTTACTGATATGTTTATAAACACCCATAATGTACTCTTTATGCCAAAAGCAATATAATATTTAGGACTCCTTTATTAATACATTGTAAATGATATACTGTTTAGATAAACTGTAACCTGATGGAATTCTCAGCAACGTGGTGAAATAGCATTTTTATTGCATATATAAATGATTCCCTCTAAAACAACTGTGAAAGAAAGCCCAGCTTGCATATAGAAAAATCAGTGAAATATGCAGAACCTTGTTCTGGAGATGGATAAAGCCAGAAGTTTCTAGCAATAGCCCCCTCAGTAGGCTCACATATAGGATGAATGTGAGCGTTGTCCATGTAGGATCAAGAGGCTGAAGAGCTTGTACTAAATATCCTTTTATTTGAAATTTCTGAAGGTGTTCCTGGGAGTATCCTTTCACTTAGTTTCATGACTGAGTATGGCGAGAAGGAAGGAGAGGCCACCAGTTACTGCCTGAGCCTGTTATGTAGGACACACTTAGCTCAGCTCTGAGCTCCACCACGGACTTACCATCTCTTTTCAGGAAAGTTAGGTTGCTGCTACTTACAACGGTAAGTTTGTAATGGCCTTCTCTGGTACAATGCCCGATTGTGGGATATCACAAATGCGAGGTGACACCTAGATGGATCTTTTTTCCGAGTAACGTGCTGAATTGTGCTTGAACTGACGCAGACTTTTTCCATCCATAGGATCCGTGCAGGGCTTCTAACCCAGCAGCGGAGCGTGCCAAGAGCACATGCAGCAGGAATCCCCGTTCAGGATTGAGATAGTCCGGTTTTGTGCATCACTCTTGCAAATGAACCTGTTCCATCAGCAAAGTAGGGCAGCGGTTGTGCGTGCAACTCTGTGTGCAAGTGTGTGTGTGCGCGCTGGTGTGTCTTCTGTCACCTCCTCCTCTTCCTAAAAGCTGAGCACAAATATACCTCTAAACCAAGAGCGACCGGAAAGCTTTATTGGCCGTGTTTAAACAATCCAGAGTGTTGACAATGAAAGAATGGGTTGTCTGGGAAAATGCTGGTGATGTGCAAAGAACGAAAATTATTGTTTATTCTGGTGCCATAGGAACTATCTTGCAAAGAAAAATAGACTTTGACAAAGGAGGTAATGAGCAACCCCAGTTCTTGCGCTTGTGTGTACACGCAGTTGAGTTATAATTACACCACATGGCTGAATGTGCGAATACTCCACTTGTAAGCAGCCAGTTTCCAGCTCATTTGTATAACGAGGCATCACAACATGTGATACTGGTTCCTGTCCGGTTGGGGTATGAAGGATTAGCTGTGGCTAAATTAATACCAAAATCCAAAATAAGCACTTGGCTTGTTTCTACTCTGGATCTTAATGAAATTGCTTGGTTTTCAGAGGTTGTATGTAGAAGTTATGTTAGTCTTTACGGATCTGTTTTTTAGCTAACTCGACACCAATGGTAACACCCCCTCCACAGCGGCAGACAGAAGCTTTAAGAAACATGCATGGTATAAGAGAAAGGTTTCTTTGACATTTGGGGAGGGGTTTATTGCTTCCAGTCGAGGAGATCCTCCACACAGCCCTTAACCCGTCTTTTGCACAAAACTCTGAGACTTGTTGCTCAGCCTTGCATTGCTCAGAGCTGTTTTGTGTCCAGGTGAAGAAAGAACTAAGTGCCACTATTCTTTTTTAGTAACATTTTACACTAAAACCTAGAGCCTCCAACCATTTTATAATGAATGGTCACTGCTTGCTGTGTTACTGGTATATGACCCTTGTTTTTTAATCTGGCTCACTCCAGGTTTCGCCGTATAAAAATGTTCTTGTTCTAGCAGGTGTTGAGATAAACCCCCCACCTCTAGAAATCCAAATCCCTCTTGGTGCGGGTGTGCTCACCCTGCAGCCGGGTCAGGACTGAAGTGTGAATCTGTGGCTTGGCCCAAGCTCAGGTTTGGAAAATGAGAAGCAAGTGAGTCTGGGGAGAGGGCTTTGCCCCTGCTCCAGCTCCCTCCGCTCCTCTCGGACAAGTCGCAGCCCCTCGCCCTCCTCTGCCCTCAGTTACCCTCACCAGTTACTGGTGGGCAGGGTCCAAGGGAAATGGGTCCCCAGCCCCGCATCCCTTTTTAAACAGAGTAGCTGCAAAAACATTCATCATGCCATGAGTAAGTATTAAGTCAAAACTCAGTTTGGGCTGTAAACATGCAAATAATTTTCTTTGACAAACTCCTGCTGCTGCTGTTGATTTTGTGAACCAGCTTTGCAAGTTTGGAGACTAATTTTTGCAAATTGCAGCTTGGAAATGAGAGGACCAGGCTAAAAAGACACACTAACATTGTGGAAATATAAAGCAGATAGCTTGCTGAAAGAGAATGGATCTCTGTGGGTACCAAACATTGTAACAGTTTTTGGTCTGAAAGCGTGTTGAATAATGTCAGAATTTTATCTGCATCAGTCTGCAGAAAACACTGCCCTTTCTTCAATGCTGCTACTTTTTCGTCTGCTGCTGTTAAAGCAATTTTCTCACTGTGGACCCTGCATGAAACTGCTCGAGCCGTGGCAAGCCTTTGCAAGCAGAGACCACGAGGAGATCAGAGAGGAATGTTTATTCCTGAGAATCATACTGGATTTTTAGGGAGATAACTCCATCACTTCAGGATGTGATTATTTGCAATTTTCTTGCTCGCTCTCAGACTTCCGAAAAAAGGGGAGGCTTGCAAGTTATCGGTCCCAAAGCAAGCTCTGAGGGGTTGATAAGAACATGCTGCACCCTTTGAACCTGAGGGGCAACCTTGAAAAGAGGCATTGCAGATGGATTTAACCATTTTGGTAAATGCAGTCACAAAGAGTGGAAAGATGAAAATGAAATGTTTTCCTGACATGTTCCATCCACTTTGAAATGACCTAAGCACTGAAATCACTTTCTGTTGCTTTTTCCTTACCTTGTTTGGTGATCTTCCTTGGAAAGCAAGTTTCTTTGGGCATCATATCCTTGTGTGAAGCTGCCTGATGGGTACGGTGACAGCACAGCATAGGGTGCTCCAACAGCCTGGGCCTCTGGAAAGGGAGGTTCACGGTTGTTTGGATTAAATACCATTTTGATCTTACTGGCATTTTGCACCTTCACTTTTGGGCAATCCAGGCTTGTTTTTTCTTACAAGCTGAACTTCTGTAACTACTCTGTTTTGTATTAGGACATACGTATATCTCTTTATGTCCTCTGTATATCTGTATGTCCTATATATATATGTAGAATATGCATATACACAACATGTAGTGCTTTTATGCTTTATGCTCACAGCTTTTACGCCACTTCGCGTGGGGTTATCTAGCAAGCTTGAGGCTGTGTATGTTCTCTTGGGAAAGGGTTAGCCAGGGAGGATGTGTGCTGGGGTGATACCTGGAGGAAGAGATGGGGGGGGGGTTCTTCCATCATCACAAAGGCCCCATTTTGATGTCTTGGGAATTTTCTCCCAAACCTTTCCAAACTTTGCTGTTTATTTTGAACGTGACTGCTGTTTTCCTTAGCAGGCGCTGTGAGGACATGGCTGATCAGGTGACAATCTAGTTTTTCTGACAATTCCACATCTCAGTTCAGTGTGGGAAATTATAGAGGCCTAAAACGCTTTCCTATTTCTGCTATAGCCAGTGCCCAAGCACTTCCCTCAAGCTGAATTGAGTTAGGGCTTTACCTTAATTTATACCGCTCCTTTTGGAGGAACGTTGCTGCGCTAGGAGGGGGCTGTGTTTGTTCATCAGCAGGGCAGGAACTGTGCTGAGAACAGGGGAGGCTACTAGGTGGTAAACAGAGAATTTAAATTTCTGAAAGCTCTCTCAGACCTGTTCAAATCTCTGCACTATGTAGATAAGGCCAAGCTGTTGTATGAGCTGACACAGTAGGAACAAACTTCTGGCATATACGCAGCAGTTACAGCATTAGAATTGTAAAGCACCTTTTTTCTTTTTTTTTAATCAAGGTAGGAACAAGTTTGAAAGGGTAATTTGTGTTGTGTGTTTTCTGCTAGAAACAGAAAAAATCAAGAGGGGTTGGAAAGGAGGGGAGGAATCTGAGCAAACATGAACAGTCTGATGTAATCAATCTGGTTGCCTCAAATGTCATCGCTATTTTACCTCACTTACCTTTTATTCTCAGGATATCACAGATTTTAGTGTCCTTTAAGTGAGTAAGGACACTCTCATGCCTCTTCCCTGACGCAATCCTTCCTTCAAGGAAGTAGTAACCTAGAATCTGTGCCTAAACTAACTTTTACCTTTATCTTGGTGATAAAAACATACAATGAGCTGGAAGCAAGTGGATTTGTTTTTCTGCTTAGAGACTTGTTTGGATTGGTACGAAGAGGTAACAGCAGGCAGCCTGGGGTTCAGCCAAACCGCAGGACCCTCTGGTTGTAAAGTGTTTGTTTTCTTTTGCTCCACAGCCAAGTAGGAATCTAACAGACTTAAAACCTTTGGAGACCCTGACTTTCACCCAAAGCAGAACATAAGCCTATTTTAAAATTGTGACAACTTCAGGTCTAAAACATTCTGCAAACATACACAAAGCAAACATTACCGAGTCCCACAGTATGCGATGTGTGTCACCCAGCGAAACACCTCCTCGCAGACCTGCACTCTGTCGCTCTGGTTTCCCTCTCCGCTGCCCGCTCTCAGAGAGGCTAGCTGCAAAGCTCTGACGTAGGTTGGAAGTGCTGCCTTTAAAATCTGAGTGCTATGGTCTAGCCCTGGTTATAGTCATGCTGCAGGAAAAAAAATGTGTATTAATGTATTTTCTGATTGCAAAACTACTACATTAACCTGAAACTTAGGTATAGCCATGCTTCTTAAGGAATTGATGAGGCAGAATTTTCTGTCACAATGGACTAGATGGTTGTTGTAGGTCCCTTCAATTCTATTCTATACAAAAACCACTTGAAATGGTAAAGGAAAAGACTGCATATGAGGTCAAGTGCATTGCTCTGCGGCTGTATTCTCGCAACAAAATCCTAGGATGTTCCCAGACAGTGGAGAGAGCGGTGCAGGAGCTGGAAATGCTGTAAAATGGAGGGAATCAGAGGAAAAGAGTGAAGGAACTCAGAGCAATTTCTTCGAAATTCACAGTCCACAAACTGTAGCAGCCAGACTGTAGAAGACCTCCTTACCCTACTGCACACTGAGCAGACAAAAATCTGCATCCTTTGTGTCCTGGTTTTGGCTGGGATGGAGTTGATTTTCTTCCTATTAACTGGTATAGTGCTGTGTTTTGGATGTAGTGTGGGAATAATGTTGATGACACACTGATGTTTTGGTTGTTGCTGGGTAATGTTTACGCTAGTCAAGGACTTTTTNCAGCTGCGTGGTGCTCAGCGGCCGGCTGGGGTTAAACCACGACACTTTGATACCCGCCTTTGTGGTCCAGCCAGCTGTGGGGTTCAGATCTGCTGCCAAAGGCAAGCAAAGCTGCTCCCATACTACCTGCTGCGTTATAAAGTGGCTGCAGCCCATGGGGAAAGGACCAAGCGAGGACCACTGGGCTCTCCGGGCAAGTAGTCCTGTGTGCCAGAGCTGACAACGACGCAGTAGAGGTAGAGCATCCCTTCAGGCAGCCATTTGAGAGAGACTCCAAATAGGAGCATATATCTTTATTAATCTATGGATACTTTAAAGCACAAACACGCAATCTTTAATTAGACATGAGGCAAGTGGAGACTGCTCTGGAGTGCCAGAGTATGTCGGTCCACCCTGCGTGCCTGCTTGGTGCTGCCGGTGCTCTGTGGGTGTTAGCCAGCCCGTTAGTGTCGAGCGACTGCGGTTGGTGGGGTGAACCTCCTACCTCTGGTCTTGAACGCGGGGGAAATCCTTGAACTAAGTAAAGGAGAGAAGATGCCGATGGCTGCTTTTGTCACAGGACTCAGATGTCAGCAGAGAGAGAGTGATGTTAAAAATGAACTAACGAGCATTGTTAACAACACCAAAACTGCTGCCTCCAGGCAACATTTTGCCAGCTTCATCCAAGGTTTTCTCTCTTTCAGCTCAATATACCGATTAAACTATGACCAAAGTAGGAAATGTTATAGTTTTATTTTTAAAGAACATAAGCAATAGCATTTTATAAATGCAGCAGTTTCCCTTTGTCCAGAAGGAATGAATATTCTGGCTTCCTCCACGAGATGCAGTTGCCAAGAGGTGTTCAGCTGCTGTCCCAGCTTCGTGATCCCCACAGCACATATGCCTAAGAAATATAATCCTTCTGCTGTTGTCTGCCTGCGTGCTTTTCTGAATGCACTTGCAATTGCAGGCATGAAAAACAATTGGAGATGGGAACATTTGTTGGCTTTAAAACTTGCTGGATGACAGCTCAGCCTGACTTCCAGCATGAATGATCAGGGGAAGAGCTGATTCTGTCCCACCTCCGCAGGTGAAGGACTCTGCTGAGCCTTGTGTAGGACTGGCTTTCATTTTCTGCTGATACTAATTTACTCTGCTTGGTTAGAAGCGTTAGACTCTGCACAAACCTGTGTTGCTTTTGTCCCCCATTGCTCTAATTCTGTCCTAAATACAAAAGGGCTCTTGGGAACAAGATCCCATTGGGCTGTCATGCTGAACAGTCTCCCTAACCAGATGATAATGATGGGAACTGTAGTGTTATATGGGATCGGTGGGCACGTAAGAATGACTTTTCAGCGTGATTCATTGCTTTAAAGCACTGCAAATATTCTGAAATGCTTATTTCTAAAATCATGTCTCCCTTTTAAAATATTGGTGTTTGGTGGTGTTGATGTGTGTGCATTGGAAAGGAAAGGTACTGGTAAAAATCAAACAAAGGTTTCTGCCTTTCCCTTTACTGAAAACTCAGGCTGTTTTCCTTCTATTAATTCTCCTGTAAATCTATAGCTACCTATTACCTTGGACTGCAATGGCTTCAATGGGGTTTTATAAACCTTTGGCCCTGTCGCTATAAAAACTTCCATGTTTTTGCCAAACCTCCCTCAGAAAGATTACTTCGGCTTTGAAGATGCCAATAAAGGAAATTGCTTTCACAAGAAAAGAGCTAGGAAGACAACCCTAGACCCTTCATTTGGATTTCCTCCAATCTTAAATTTATTGGAAATGAAGAGCAGTCCCAAATATATTATAAAATGCACCGTGGTCCAAGCAGCGAGGTTTCTCTGGGCAGTGCTTAGTCATGTCTCAGTACCTCCTGCCCCTTCTTCAGCTTTTGAGCAAAAGCTTCAAAGGAAAGAACCAACCCCCCCGCAACCAGCCGAGCTCTGCGGCGTTGGGCACGGGGCTGCGGCGGGGCGGTGAGGAGCCGTCCCGCCGCCTGGCACGGCCCCTGCCAGCAGCTGCTCGCCGGGATGGAAAGCCCCAGATGGCGAGTGGCAAACCTGGATCCCCTCTCCCTGCGCGGGTGGCCCCGGGCCATTCTCTGCCGTCCCTAAAAGGAGGTTTCTTTCTTTCTTTCTTTAGCCGTGCGGTTTTTTGCTGTTTTTTCTTTAACCCAAATCCCTTTGTGCAATCTTCTTAAGAGTAGCACATGCTGCTGGACCACCTGGAGGGTGCCGTATCATGGCATAAACCTGAAAAGATGAGGCTGTCGTCTTTATCCACAGAGAGTCTGGTTTAAACTGAAAAACGAACAAACTTGGAAAGTTAGCCGGAGTTCTATTATTAGCTCGGCCAAGCTGAAAAACGAGGCTGTGCGAATGAATGCGTGTTCACTCGAACTTCTTGCCCAGATTTCCTAGATGGAGCCTGGAGAGCTCGAACTCGCGCGGGGGGCTGCAGGGGAGGTGAGAACTGACACAGAAGGCAGCACGGCCGCGACAAGTCGCACGTTGCTGCTTCTCCTGCTGCTGTGATTTCTCTGAAGTTCTTTCAGCCCTTCAGCCAGCAAGTACCTTACGTCAGACAGGCAAGTGACAACACGAGTACATCTATCAGCCCTTTAATGAATGTAAGGGAATCTGCTGTACGTTGTCACCACATCCCCTGCCTGAAGCCTGGTGCGGGGACACTCGGGTTGCCCTTTACTGCCCAACCTCCAGCAGGACCATCCTTTAAGGCTGGCCAAGCCATGGCTGGTCTGATCAACCATCCAAACATGGCCTCGCTGCTGTCACTAGGCAGGCGGGTGAGGAATCAATGCTACACATGTACAGATATCTCATCCCAACCTCAGACAGTGAGAAGTGGCCTTAAAATGGCTTTTATCTGCATGGAAAGGGACAGCAAAGCGGGGGCCGGGGAGCAGCTGTGGTGAGTCCTTCGTCTGTGCAGGGAGAGGAGACACTTGGGCAAGAGATGGGGAAAGTGGGAGGATTATTTGCTGGGGGGGAAACAGACTGGCACAGCAAAGGATTAACCCTAATCCGTCTCCAGCTTTATATCACTGTGTGAAATAATAATCCCTTCTGCCCCTCCCCTGCTCTGAGGATTGGGACAAATGATGAAGGAAAAAGTAATATTACTTCTCACCACTGAAGCCACCAAATTTTAATTTTTTTTTTTAATTTATCTTTTATTTTGAAAGTGTTTGAATATGCTGGATCACTTGATATTTCAAAATGTTCTGGAGCTATTTGACCACAAGAAACATTTTGTCAGCAGTATTTTGTGAAGAGGCGGGGGGATTGCTAATACCAGAAAACGGCCCGCGCTCCGGGCAGGCTGAATGCACAGTCAGATGTGAGGTTTGGATACACGCTGGCACATCCAGCACCAAAACAGAGATGTAGCTCATTGCTTAAGTGAATTATCGCGTAGAAATGGGCAGCTTCTCTCTTTCTCTCCTTTTCTCCCCCCGTCCCCAGGGCAGCTGCTGGGCAGGAGGGTCCCAGCGCACGGAGCCCAGCGGGGTCGTGCTGAGAGCAGTACGGGTCTGCCCCCGCGCCCGGGGTCTCGGAGCTGGGGAAGGGGCTGTTGGAAAGACTGAGCCTGAAACAGCAGGCTCAAGTTCAAGGTGAGACGCTGGGAGCTTGCTGGGTGCGTGGGCTCCTTCCGCCTCGGTGACTTCTCTGTCTGAGCTCGTCTAATCTCCTCAGGTGATCCAGTATCCTCCGATGTATTTAGAAAAAGTCATGGTTATGTATGTGGTTATGTGCACGGGACAGGTTGTTTCCCTCCGTCTTTCCAAAGCTCAGACTAGGAGGTCTTCAGGCCAGGTTTTAGTATCTCCACAGATGGAGATTTCTCAGACTCTTTGGGGCACGGGTTCCAGTGCTGCCCCACTTTTGTGAATGATTCTTCTGATGTCCAATTCCTTTGCTGCAACTTGTGACTGACTCTTGCCCTTTCACTGTGCATGTCACAGAAAAACCTGTCTCCATTTCCTCTATAACCTCTCTTTAGAACCTCTATAACCTTTAATTAAATTCCATATAAATAAATTGTTTTCTTGGGGAGCTGACTCAGTATCTTGATGTTTGGCTCTTCTTATCATCTTCAAAATATATTCTTCTTGTTAACTTGTTACATGGAAGTGGATTTCACGTTTGGGCGTGGAAAAACATCTGTATCCCTTAGACTTTGCCTCCCTGTGACTTCCCTGCTCCACAGTTAGTTGCTCAGAGAGGCTGTGTTGTGTGGAGCTGCGTGGCTCTGCCTTCAGGGAGCTCTTCCAGAGCTGGGCCCTTCGCTGGTGCATTCATCACATCCTGTGTTTTTCTGGTCTGGTTAACCTCTTTTGAGGCCAACTCAATCAAATCGCTACTATTCAAGATTTCAAAATGCAACAGACATAACAGGGACCCAATTCTCTTTTGATAACGCATTCTTCAGTGGTAATGGTGATACTTTGGGTTTCCTTGTAGTTATCAAGATGCTTTTCTTTTCTCTGTGCATCAAAGCGGTAATAATTTGACTTGTCTTCCTTGAGTGATAATTTTGTTTTATATTTTTTTCAGTTACATTTATCTTCAAGACATTGATTTCATTCCTTTTTAAATTTTTTAAAGTTCCTTCCCTTCGCACGGGTTTTGTAGTGATTCTGAATGAATTATACTGGCTTTGTAATTATTTTAAATAGACACTACTTTTACATGTAGTGCCCAAAACAAGGTAAAAACCTTAAGCTAAACTATCTGAGGATAACTTTCCCTGCACCCTCAGAAGGTTTTTTGAAATACTGCTTTGTTAATAGTTTCAATGAATGTATTAGCTACAGTAATTGATTGTTTCCTTATTCTATGGAATAGTTCCTAACCTTCCTACGTACCAGCACTCACAGGAGACCCTCAGAGCTGGTGCCCTCCCTCACCTGGGGTGGGTGGAAGTGGGTGCCCAGCCCCTTGGCTCCTGCCCACCCCTGTGCAGGATTGATGGGCTCAGAGAGAGTGCGTGCACAAGGGAGACTTACTGTAGATCAGACTGTCTGATTTAATTTTCCCAGATTTCTGGGAGGAGGATTGAGCCAGCAATTTAGTTTACTAAGTCCTTGGAAATTGCAGACAGCTCTGCACGCTGCCAATCAGGGCCTCGCAGAAGGGTTGCAAAGAGGAGAAGGTAGTAGTGTTCGTGTTGGCATAGATTTGCCACACAGATGTTGAGCTTGTTTTTGACTTGTCAGAGCAGCAAATTTGCATTCATAGCATAGAGCCAACTGTGCATTAAGTCAGTCCCTACAATCAGTGGAATAATTTATTTACGTAAGTTTGCTTCCCAGGGCTGCGTAGCGATGTGAGTGTAGCCAGATCAGATGATCCAACTTGGGACTGGAGCTCTGCCTACTTACACACAGCATCCTATAGAATGTCAAGATTCTTGGCTTGGATATTCAGTGTCACCAGAAGACAAGACCTCACCCCTGGGCCCCAGAGCTCGGTGACCTAGAGGCTGTGCGTGGTTGCAATGGACCTCCTGGACTTTGAGAGTGGCTCAGGCCATCTATGCAGCTTTAACCATGAGCCGTAGGAGAAATGGTAACTGTTGTGTGAGGGTACAAGCTGCGCTGGAGAATGTCCCCACGTCCTTTTTATTTTTTTCCCTTCATTGTTTTGTTCTTTCATCCTTTTCTCTTTTATGTAATNAAATCCCATCATCTGAGATGTAATGTTTGCTGTAATAACAGCTACATCATGTAACTTGTGACAGTGATGGTCCTGGCTGTCATAATAGGAGAGACCCAGCAATGTGACAGGGACTCGGTTTTAGTTGGGTAAAAGAAAAAGCTATAAAAAAAAAAGTGTGTCATGGATTCACATCCATTTGAGTAATTTCACAGAACTGCCAGTAAGAAAATTAACCCATTCAAACCCAGAAAAGATGTATTTGAAGTAAGACACATATATGACACCTCAAGACACCTATCTAGACCTCAGAGAATCTAAAATACCAGTTTCAAATTCTGAAGTATGTCCAAAAAGGGGCCCAATTATGGAATAAACTTTCAGAGGAAAATGGACAAAGCCAAAGTCCAACCAATTTAAGAACTTGCTGTAGCTCTGTCCTCTTGTGCAGCACTGTAGGAAAATGAAATTTGCTTTCAGCCTCACTGGAAAGAAGCACATGCGGAGTCACTTCACACGGGATTCTGTGTACACCAAAAATGACAAAGAACCAGAAATCTCACAGGGATTGAGTTCACTAATGTACTTTACATTTCAATGTTCTGATACCATGGTGATGGGCAACAGTGGAAAGACATAAAATAGAGTGTTTTCAACAGCTTTCTCTTACTAAGTGCACTTCATACTATCATGAGAAAGTCCTCTTGATTTTTTTCCTCTTTCTCCCACTTCAAATAAATTGTCTAGTACGTAAAAGGTCATTTTGAAGAACTTTGCTTTTCTATAAATTACTGGATTTTGTAAAAACACTGAATATAAGTGACAATCTCTTGTCTGTCTGTATTTAGTATCCTACTTTTAGACTCCAAAGAGAGAGCTTTCACAATTTTCTCAAAAGGAATGGGGCGAGGGAGAGAAAGGGAGGGGGAGAATAGTGTACAGCACTTTCTTTCTGAATTTTCCATGTTTCTTGGACAAGAAAGGAATGAATATCCCAGAATAATTATATAATGATAATAAAGAAGGCTGTGAAAAGCCTTATCTTCTAAAAAATGTTTGTTGTTTCTCTCTGCAGAGTGCTGCAAATGGCATCCAGTCTGGTGTGTGTGCAGCTTTTCGATAGAGTTGCATTTGAATAGAAAGCGGTGAGTTTCGTGGGATTTTGCTGATCTTGTAATAACTTTTTTTTTCCCTGTCTTCTGGAGCTAATCTTATGCCTGACTTCAATAATTTTGAAGGTATTTGAGATTTGTATGTTACTTGATGGGGTTCAGTTTATTAATGCTTCTGTCTACTTAAATCCACTACACGATCCCAGTGGTGACAAACTGGCAACCACAATTATCGCCGGTAATTGAGGAGTGACACTGCACATGCAGGGCTGGCTCTCAACCTGCTCCAGACAATGGAGCCTCTGTACAGAACAGTGGGGATTTTAAAGGCTAAATTTAAAGTCAAAACATATCACTTTCTGTTAAAGAGGCATTCTGGGAGTGGAGGATGTGCTAAGCCTCTTGCAGGAGCAAGTCTCCTACCTTCCATTTCTTTTCATACCTTTCTTACCTCTTTTCCCTTTACCTTTCAATGTTCCTCTCGGTGCTTTAGATAACTTTCCCTTCCTTTGGTGCCGAAGTGATCTCAGTAGCCCATTCTAATGCAATATTTAGGTGCCTCCTGGCTGTGGTTTAAATGTTGCTTTAACATTTGCTGCACTAAAGTAGATTTTTCTTCTAGCTCAACGATTCTCAGTTCTTAGCTCCTTAGGCTCCTGTAGTTAAAACTTCTAGAGCCGTACCAAAACCCCAGATCTCAGTGGCTCATATCCCATTTCCAGCATCAGGTATTTTTATCCAGTAGTATCCCGTCTTTTTGCATCATTCAGTGTTGTTGGTAGTAGTTCCTTCTTATTTTTCAAGTGCTAAATGGTACTAGGAGACAGATGAGCATTTATATAGAATACTTGCTGTATTACTTTTTTGTGTGCATAAAAGAGTGGTATGAGATTCAGGCTGAGTGTGAGGGAGGTGTTTAAAACTCTGCTGGGAGGAGAAACTGAAAAGACTCTGAGAAAGCAGGAGGATCATTTCTTTTGCTTCTGTTTAACATCTAACAAATCTTGGGTTTCCATCTCCTACTGAGGTCCAGGAAAGAGCAGAACGAGAGCTCTCAATGCCTACTCAAGCTTATTCCATTTCAGACGTTACTGAAGCACTACATAAATTGCTCCTAAGAAAGCACAGGATCACTTGACCTTTTTGACGCTCGCAGCGACTGCTTTGTCATCTACTCTTCGTTATAATACCATTTTCAAAGGTATGAAGCTTGTAGAGTAATCTGCTGCTCCGACATTTGGGGCAGTGCCCTACTTGCTTCCAGGCCTGTCAGTCTCGGCAGGTGAGGGGAAATCTCTGGGGAAATATTGGAGCTCAGACTTTAATAGACTAATCTGCACTGTGATGGAGTCTTCTCACTGCGTTCCGGGGACTTTGCTTCAGGCCTTCGACTGACGCAATTTGTGATTTTAGAAAGTGGGGGATCTGTATGAGTTACAGTTTGCATTTCTTTCTCGCACGCACCCATTCACAGGGTCCCATAAACATAGCAACAAAGTGCCAGTTGTGGATTTATCCATGCCAAACCAGGCAAGGCTGGGATATATCAATAACCCATTTTACAGGCAGAGAGGTGAGAAAGATGAAATGATTTCTCCTGATTAACACACACAGGACAAAGCACTGCTGAAAAAGGCAGCTCAGCCGATGTTGATGATGAGTTCGTCGCTGCTCAAAGGTATGATCCTTCCCCATCCTTTCTCTCCTTCTGGCCACCCCCCAGCCCTGCTAAACCCTTTACAAGTCCATTGAGCTTTCTGAGCAACAGAACACCATTATTTTTCCTTGGTTAGCTTTATGTAGCAAAGGAAACCGCAGGGTGAGGTGAGGGTTGAATGGGAATGGGCAGGTACCTGGCCAGGGGATGGCCAGGGTGGACATAACCATTTTTTCCAGTGGCAGCCACAACTGCGCCATGTTGCGAGCATCAAGAGCTGAAGTGTCTTCCCCCATTCCTGTCTTTCCCAAATTCAGACAGAAAGAATTTCTTTATGAAAGGCACCTGGCTTGGGTGAAGAAATAGGTCAGTACTGAGACCCAGCTCTTTCTCCACCTTGGCATCTTGTGATATGGAAAGTGTCAGGCAAAAGCCTCATTAGCTGCTCTCTTGCCTTGTTCCCTGACCTACTGCGTTCGCAGAGGAATTGCTGTTTACCACTGGTGGAGCAGACCCTCTCCCGACGCTGTTGCTGCTGCGGTCACCCGAACCCGTGCGGTCGGGGCAGCACGAGGCACGAGCCCCTGCGGTTTCAGCGCACGGGTGCCCGCAGCCGTGCCCGCAGCCCCTGCTCCTCCCGCGCCGCTCGCCTCGCACCCAGCCGCGGCAAAACCACAGCGCGCACGCCGTCCCCCCGACTCCTTCCCCTTCGTACCCCAGGGTGCGAGACGGCCCATCTTTCTGGCAGTATATGTCATGAGATGGCATATTTGTAATCGATTAATTCTGCACTGGAAGCACACCCATCATCCTTGGCAACATATGGCAACTAATCTGTCCTTAAGCAGTTAATTAGGCACCATTTGTATGCACATGTCACCCTTTGCACGCTGAAGCAGCTGCGGTTCCTGTAGGAAGCTGTTTGTTCTGGGCTGTCTTTCTCCTGCCTTTGTGTGGAAAAACGAGATGTTTCGTGCTCATTTTCTTTGCGTATGTTCTTTTTAAAGAACAAAAGTAATGAGGTGCTGCGCTGGGGTGCAAGGATGGGGTAAAGGAGTGATCCAATCTTTAAGGCACTGGATGAGCAGGGGGCCAGCTCCGTGGCTCTGTGTGTGATTACAGGGGTCGTGGGTAACGTGGCAGGAATTGCCCTCCCGCGCACTACGGAGGGGCAGGAACGAGGTGCCTTGGCAGGACTGATCAGGCAAACTTATTCAGAAGGCACTTGTGTCTGAAATGCAATTTACTAGCCAATGTTATTCATTTCTAAATTTAAGAGCACCAATCTACTGTATTTAAAACTCAAAAGGTGTTAGTACTTGGCCTTAGGAAAAAAAAGAAACAAAAAACAAAAACAACAACAACAAAAAAACCCCCAAAAAACTCAAAAAAACCAAAACCACACAGTGTGTGTTTTGGTACGTGCATGTGTTATTAGTTTATTATTATTATTAGTTTACTGCTCACATTGCTGAGCATCACCCAGAGTACTATGTGAAGCCATTTTATGGAGGGAGAAATAGGTATTGCTGCAAACTGCAGGAGTCTGAAAACTTAAAAAAAAAAAAAAAAAAAGAAGGGGGGGCGGAAATTGAGCCATTCATTGCAGGGGGCAGACTGTCTGACACAGAAATTACAATACCCTTCACCTATTATTAACATTTATTGTTTTGTATTACAATCATTTCTGCAACCCCCAAATCAGAGCTCTTTTATGCTAGGCACTCTCCAGACCATCCCACAAACACAGTCCTTACTTCACAGTGCTCATAATCAACATCAAAGGCCGTGGAAGTTTGGGACTGGAATTGTTCTTGCTTTTCTGTTATGAACGGGGAGGTATAGCAAGGATAAATGAAGTTCTACAGGTAAAAATGGGGTCTGGATTGTTGAATGTCAGATCTAATGCTGCAGCAAAAAGATATCTTTCTTCCCTTGCTGAATTTCTAGTTTAGTATCTTGCGTCTGACATCTGGATGGCATTCTAACAACTTCAGAAGGAAAAATGTGTAATGGACAATCAATAAACTGTTTGTTGGGGAAATTTTCTCCTACCAGAACGATAGAATCAGGAAGTGAAAAAGCATGGGAAGACATTTCAGAGCTGTTCATCAGTTATCACTGCTATTTAGTTTCCTGAAATTAGAATGGAAAACTCAGTGCCTGCGTTGGTTTGAAGACACAGAAAGTGCATGTTGTTCCATTACCTCCAACTTTGGTAAACTCCTTGTAAGTCTATGACAAATTACTAATCAGTCTGCAATTTTTCATACCTGTCTTGTCTCTATCTTGCTGTGCTTTGGTGTGATTACTGCATAGTCTATCTCACAGCATCTTGTAAATGATATATCAGCCTTATTGAACGTGGTGTTCCCTCCTGCATTTGATGAGCTGGGTCCAGCCGTGGGTGCTTGCATGCGGCTGAGTCGAGCACACGTGTGCGAGGGCTGGGCTCTCCCCGCACCCCCGGTGCCGGAGGCAGATTGCTGAAGTCAGGCTCATAACGAAAAGGCTCTGAATTCCCCCCAGTAAGCTGGAATTTCTCCCATACATAATAACAGCAGTTGTGCAGTGTTTCAAATAGCTTCAGACTTTCCTCTAGTGTTTACTGTCTTCTATTAAGTTTAATGTCCTTTTCCTTTAGAAGCAAGTACAAATGCACTGACTACAAATAATACACAGCAAAGGCAACGTTGTAACATGACTGGTTGCTTAATCTGTCCGTGAATGACTCTTTCCCCCATCACCAGCCTCGTTAACCCAATGTAATTTTTGTTTCTTTCCCACTAAAATTGCTTTTTTGTTGTATACAGCTGATAAATTCCATTCTTTCAATGTAATATATCGCAGATTTCTGTATGAATACTTCAGGATCCGTCTGAGGAAAGCCTGAGACCCGAGGTGCAGTAAGAGCAGGGGCAGCTGCGAATGGGATTTTCATTATTGTTACTCCATTGCTACTCCCAAGCCCCACCTGGACCCGGGTCCTGTTGACTTGGGTACAGTGCACATATGCCAGGAGGGCATTGCCTCCTTCTGCAGTCTTTACAGGCTGAGTACCCCGGAGAGCTGAGGTGCAGGGAAAGATAAATTGATGGGGAATCCACCAAGGCCAAGTACTTTGAAGTTTCTAGAAGAGTGAGTTACAAATAAAAAGAGAAAAAGCAGCAAGCTACAAACCAATGTTACAAGGTTGCCTTCATGTACTAGGGACAGATAAATGAGATAGAAAGCTGCTTTTTTTTTTTTTTTTTTTACAGCCGTCATTGCAGTGTCTTCTGTGGGAGCAGCTGACTTACTGCATCAGCTAGCAAATGGGACAGGTTTGCTGCCTTTCGGAGACACGGGTGTGCAGGCATAGCCCCAAGGCTGCCCACTTTAATGGGCTCTGCTCTCCATCGCGTTTATGCCATTCCAGAGCAAAGAGGTCCTGTGTGGGACGAAGGGATGGTGCTAATGGCCAGCAGTTTACTGGTTTGGCTGACTTCCCCTTGGGAGTCCGAAGGGATGGGACCGTTGTGACCTTGACTGTGGGGGTAAAGCCTCAGGAGGTGAAAGGTGGCAAAAAGGCATGTATTCAAGGAGTAGAAACTCCTCATGGCCACAGAGAACAGCACAAAATCAAGAAACTCGCAGTCATGGTAGGAGACACTGTACAAAGGAGACTGAGTAATTAAATAAGTCTTGTTTGCCACACTCCCGCAGGGATGAAGATGTGTTAGGAGTTTCGAAGTAACCCAGCCCCCAAGTGAAGGAGTCAGATGGGATTGACATAGTGATGGCTATTTGTGTGCCAAAGTGACGTAAGGATGAAGCTAAAAGGCCAGAAGCTCACGAGAGAGGTGGACTTTGTGTGTCGGCTGGGAGAAAAAGAAAAGTGAGAAAGAAGAAAGGAGGGAAAAGGTGGCAGGGACGAGGGAGTTGAGAGGTTACTGCAACTTGAAAAAGACATTAGAAGTGCTACCATATTAAATGAAGGAGGGCATCAAGGGGGAATATTATGTTTTTTTAGAAGTTGTGAAGAACGGTACGAATAAAGTAAGGTGAGCAAGCAAGGTCAAGGAGGCCAAAAATGAGCAATGAGGCAGATTTACTGTTCTGAGAGATACATGGTTCTCCACCTGCCACGGCCCAGCTGTGGGAGAAAGACCTGAAGTAAGAGGCATAAAATGAATAGCGGTGCAGGAAGGCTTTAAATTACAAGGGATCAATTTCTCTGACATAAATAAAGTTTCTTTAACCTCAGTTCTCCCATGAGTCAGCATTTCTGACTGGAAATGATTTACACACAAAAAAGATATTAGAGACATGATTGCAAGTGGAGAATGTAAATTTAACAAAACCAGTACTTAGCTAGGAAGGATGGAATAAGATGCAACAACTCTGTAGTTAAACAGGACTATATAGTCCTTAGCCTGTGAGCAGGCCAATATTCAGCATTGTTCCCCAAATTATGATTCCAAACTTCCTGACTTCAAGGAGAGCCTCTGCTCATTTTGCTTCTACTAGAGGTAAGATCTGTTTTAAGCCAGGATCTCAAGGGACTGGACTTTCCCAGGCTCAGGTTGATCTACTTTCCTTTGCAAAAGGGTGGAATGATGACACTTGCCTATTAAGCCATGAACTTGGCGTGAGCAGGCACTGACCTCCGCTGTGCTACTACTTAAGTTATCCAATTTTATCTCATTTGCACACCTAATTTGCTGGCAAGGTGACATTATCGAGTGCTCATGACGATGAGGACATATTATTTAGGGCAAGGGAAAAAGAATAAAAACGAGCTGGAAATCAGAGATAAGGTTGTTTGAAGGGACAATGAAACACAAAGCAAAGATGGTTGTAGGGTAGGGCTTCTTTGGTCTCTGGTTGAGATGCCTGTAGGTCGTAAATCCATGTAGGTCAAACTGCTTGTATGATACCCACAGCCTGTTTTTAGAAACCTTGCTAGAGGTTTGTTTAGGATTTATTTTTGCCATGTAGGTTTTATTTATTTTTGTTATGTTTTTCCTTGCTTGTTTTTATTCTTCAAAACTGGAAAAAGACCAACACAGCTCTCCCAGGCCAGTGACTGTCCCAGGAGCAGTTCAGACTGAGTGTGTAATCAAATTGGTTTTTTCTAATTCTTGTACTCTCAGATCTTTTTTACTTAATATTGCAACCATAAAAGCCTTGACTGTTTTGGGTAATCCTTACACATTACCAACATCCTCATCTTTGTGCTTCCTATGCATCCCACCATAACCTGATTTGGAAATGCCTTCAGCAGCAGTGCTATTCTCCGCTGCTCGGACAGTCCCAGGGAGCCGGGGGCTGCAGACACCCCAGCGTGGCTGACGCGGCATCGTCTCTTATTCACGTACTGAGCAGGAGTCTGGCTCAGGTGCAGCTCGAGGATGTCTAAAGTATGAACTGCTCCATAACCAGGACGCTGGCTTTCCTCGAGAAGATGCACAATGATGCAGCTTTTCTTCTGTAACTCAGACGAACAGATACTACATCAAAGAGGGAGATAGCCGCAGCAGGGTCAGTGACCGGTGAGGAAGGCTCTGAAGCCGTCTCCATACCGAAGCACTGGTTATGGCTCTGGGTTTACCTGAGCGAGGAAGGCATGAGCGCACTATTCCAGGTATTGACCAACCTATGGCAACCCTCCACATCCATGTTCCTAGCCAGTTGTTACTGCAAAGTAAAACATGAAATTTTACTCTACATCCTTTTTTTTTTAAAGGCCACATTTTCCTGTTTATAGTGTTTCAACAATATATATGTATTTTTAATAGCCTTTAGAAACCAAAAACATCTTTCAGCGTCAAGAGTCCCAAATGACAGAAAGCTCCAGAGAAATTTATGCTCGCTGCTCGTGGTACCCCCGTGTTGCCGTGATTGGGAATGGCAAGAGGTCAGGAGAAGCAAAGGGGCCGTGGAGCAGCCGGGAGGAACTGCTGGGCTTGGAGCTCCCGCAGTGGTCTCACGGTCAGAAATCACAGCTGCTGCTCCCAACTCATGCTCACAGCCCTGGTACGTCCCCGGCACGTTTTGTGGGCAAGCGGTCTCCTGGAGGAGGGAAAAGGGAGGGGACAAGGACCAGAATGTTTAAGATTGGCCTCCCATTTTTGAGCTATAAAATTGAATGGGGAAAAATGCCTACTTTTAAATGCTGAAATAAGTCCCAATAATTTTCTATATTTCTCTTCATTTTACAGCATTAGCTGTGAGTACTTTTAATGAGTCTTTTTATGAAAACCTCTTTTGGTGTGGGGGGAAGTTATTAAGCCTCCTACAAAGGGATTTTATGGTTTTAATTATAAACAGGTAATGGAGTCTATGTAAAAATTACCTTTTGACTTTGCAATAAAACCCATTTCCCCCAAGGTAAGAATCCATAAAGAGAGAATTACACAGCAAGGGAATGGAGAAGTCTGCTCTGAAATCACAAGGTGCCTGCACAACAGCAGCTCTCGAGAAGCCCTAGGGATCCATTGACCTTAGTCTGCGTGTCTGTCTGTCTGCTGCAGGCCAAGGAAACCGCAAAGGGCAATGCAAGGTTGCAGGGTTGCCCAGACTGTCTCACTGCATTGCATTAGAGCAGCCCCAGGACTTCTTTAACTTTGTTAATGGTCACATACAGACCACCCAAAAACCACAGCTGGAGACTGCTGCGTAGTGGAGGGATGTAACAGTTCTGCTTCTTTCCTTTGAGCCGCACAGTGAGCTGCCATGGTTGGAAAGATTAACATTTTTTTTTTGCTGGATAATATTCCTAGACTCATCCACCCTGGCTTTCTCTCTGGGCTTTGCCCACTCTGCAGCAGGAATCGCTTGCATTTCAACCATGGAGAAAGCCCCTGTATTGGAAAAGCTTTCTCTTTCAGTGATTTTCACCACAAAGAAATAAGACTTTTCTGCTAGCCCTGTTCTGGAGAGGTTGGTCAAGGGTTGAGCTGTCAGTGCAGCCAAGGCCAGTAGCCACAGCCACCCTTTTCCCTGTCTTGAAAGGAAAACAGTGGTTTGCCTCCTGATGTGAAATGCACATCTTTCTGATTGTTAGAGGAGGCGTTTTCTTGGCACTAAGACCCGGTGCTGGCGTTCAGCGCTGAGCTCCGCCGTGCTCGTTCTGCAGCCTTCTTATGACCTTGAGTAAGTCACTTAATTTCCCTTTGCCTCCCCATTTCTCCCTCTCCCTTCCTTCTTCTCTTCCTTCCTGTCCACAGAGGTAAAGTCTTTGATGAATGGGGTGTCTTTTAGCATAAGGTCAAGTGATCCAAAGAGACTGAGTTACTGTGACTTAATGAGTTAACTGTGTCACTCACCTGTCAGCGAGAACGGACTGGACGTGTGCTCTTAGCTGACTCCTGCTAGGAAATACAGCACGTTGTTTTAAAACACCATAAATAGAATTACTCCAGTCAAGAGTCTACTGCATCTGAAATTAGGAAATAAGGAAAGGCTCCTGAAAGCAAAGACTCTAAAATAAAAACATTTATAGAAAATGCGCTCTTTTTTTAATAGAAAAGGTTGCTCTTTCTTCAGAGCGCAACCCTGGTGTCCGAACACGCTCACGTCCCCTTGCAGCAGAGCTCAGCGAGGCAACGGCGGGACCTTGTTTTGCAGCAAGACATCTCCCGGGGACATCGGGTAAGGCGTGCGCTCGGGCCAGCTCTGCACGAGCAGCAAAACTAGCAAATCCACAGTAAAACCAGGCAAGTGGCTGGGACCTGGCTGAGTGGTGACCCTTTCAGAGAGACGAGGCAGCACCGTGCCGACGGGCTGGTGGCAGCGCTGGCTGGCAGGGAGCAGCGGTGTCACCCACGGTCACCAAGCGAGCGGCACCGTTGCGAGACCTCAGGCTCCTTCCAGGCCTCTGGCTGTTACTATAATGCTCTAGCCCAGACCAGCTGTCTACGCCACCTACTAGAAGTGGCTAGTTATTTGACTAAGTTAATACGCAGTTAGCCACTGTAAGTTTTAATTGCCTTCTTTGAGCTGGAAGACTGAGAAAGAAAGAGATGAAGAGAAAAGAGCACAGCACTGGAGACTGTAATTCGCTGTCTTTTAGTTCTCCCTGTATATCATTTATAAGGATATATAGACTGTTATGGCTCATCTATATCCCTCTAATCATTAATGAGGTGCCTTTCATGCCCTAAAGTTAAAGTCGTAAAAGTAAAGTGTGTTTTCTACTGCAGGTCCATTTTAGTTCTTTATACAAATGTCCTAGTGCCCTTTATAATTTATTTGCTATAAATCTTGACAGCGGTATTTGTTTTGTTTTTCTATCTAAATGCAGTGTTGAGTGGAAACAGCCTCATTATCTCCCTATTTCTAAAGAGAATTCACTGTCTTTGAAAGGTGCTATATTAAGAGCCCTAGAGATAGAAATCCCTGTACATACAGAAGAGGCACAGCACAGGCAGGCAAATGGAGCCTCCCCCTTCCCTGCTGCTGTGCTTTAAGTGATGAATGAGCAGTACTTCACTTATCTTCCCGGACCTGTGGGTTCAGCAGCAAGCAGGCTCATCCACACCTCGTCTTTTCCCTTGCGAAAAGCAATGCCAGATGAAAGATTTTGCCAAATCTAGGGAAACAAAAATTTGCTTTTTACAAACTAGAGTCCCTCTTTTTTGACTTTTGAGACAGTTAGTTTGTAACAAGCTGAGCCTTGTTCTCTTATTTGTATTAATCATATTGATCACGGTAGTACCTGACAGTTAACTGAGTCCCCACTGCAGTAGACTTCTGGATTTTTTGAGGTCTCACTCCCAGGGTGTTTCTGTGGCTGTCTCTGATGCTTTCGTGCTTTCCTGCATTTCACTTTTAAACTCTTCAGCAAGCTACAATCCCACCGGTCAACATCCATAACCCGGCTGCGGCGTCGAGGAAATTCTTCAGGTCACGTTCTTCAGTTCCCGCGGGAGCCAGCCTGCGCGGCGGTGACGTGGGTAGTGCTTCGGTCGGCCGAGGTTTCACTACAAGTCTCTTAAGTCAGGGTGTACAATTTGGTTTCAAGGGGGTTTAGCTCAACTCATGTCAGTATTTTAAACAGCACTAGGAAAGTAAGGTTGGTTACCCAAGATTTATAAGATCTAGCACAGAATTGAAGTGCCGCATTGAGGTCTGTAGCCTTATGCAATACCTTTCCTTCTTTTTTGAGAAGTCTCTCATTACATGTACTGTCAGCCCTGACTCGTCTGGAAAGCAAACATGACGATTCAGCCTTGTTCTCCCCCTCGTGATGCCTCATGAGATAACAAAGGAAGAGAGTTTACTGAGAAAGTCCATTGGGAAGCCGGTGGGCAGGCAGTTGCTTTTCATATCCCAGATTTCTTCATAAAATACTTTATTTCCTCGTGAGAAAAGGAACCTGCTACCAAAAAAATGTTAGAGAGAGAGAATATGGGAAAACAGAGAATAAGAAGTAAATTGAGTTTAAGGCATGAGACCATTTTAACTGTCTATTTCTTCTGCTAAAAACCTGATGTTCTCTAAGACCGGAACAGCTCTGCCAGCCTGGCTGCACCTCCACGGCACGACAAGGATTGCTGTGAGCCCCCGAGCCTCCGTAAGGCCCTTCCAGAATTGCTTATGGTTTAGATGGAGCCGATAACTAATCTCCTTCCTACACAGCCACATGCACACGCACGCACACGTGGCCTCTTTCATCATCCTCCATTTCTTCAGAGACCCTTCACAAGAACGTTTCAAAGTCCTTTGACACCAAGGAGGGCCTTTCTTTTGGCTTCAGCGGGCTTTGGCTGTGAGGCTTATCCTCGTTTTAAAGCAGGCTTATGTTCTTCTTAAGTAATTCCTCTGAAGATTCTCAGAAAACGTTAAAATTATGTTTACACCTCAGATCTCTGCCTGGGAGGAACGATACTATCATCTATCAGCATCAGTTCCCTGTTATGGATGTTTAAAGAGTTAAATGGTGGCCAGTGATTTTTCTAAAAACTCCTGTAAAAGAGTCCAGTTCAACAAACCACTCATGCATATGTTTAAATATTGTTAATCTCACTGGGAATCCACTACGTGTTTTGCTGAATTGTAGCCAAAACACAGACCTCCTGGCTCCCACTTACCCACTAGAAAGGGTTGGATTTATTTTCTCTTTCAACGCATTTACCAGAGGTTTTAAAAACTTAGTTGTAAGCGTGCAAAGTCTTATGTTACAGAGTCACGTAGCTGGAATCCCTTTCTAGAAGAGCTCTCCCCTACACATAGTTTATTAAAACCCATGAACACCCGCTTTCTTTCATTTTCAGTCATCTTTTCTGGTCTGCGGAAGCCGTGGCCCCGAGACCCTCTTTGCACGTCGCCTTTGGTGCAAGAAATGCAGGTGGGTTGTGCTTGACTTCAGAGGCGAGCAGGCGGGAGGGGAGGCACTTCACCTCTTCCTCGGAATTGTTTGTACCATCGCAAAGGGCTTCAGCACCTCGGAAAACATTTTAGACCAGATGACATTTCTGTCACCAGAATGTACTTATCTATTTTGATCTTGGCAATTAAGCATCACAAAGGTTTTGTGTAGGTATTGTCAAAAAATGCATCTTGAGAGGGAAGAAGATGTTCCGACTAGATGTTTTTCTATGTCCTCCATCTGCCAATCTTCCTGCTGACAGCAACCCAGCTCGTCGAGATTCCTCTTTTACAGACAGAGGATGGCCCAGAAACCCTGTTAATAAGGTCTATTCAGAGGCAAATCTCTTTTTTATTCGGAATTATGCTGTCTGTCCCTTTCCCTTTGTTATTGTAATGAGCGCTAACCACATGCATAGAAGTGAGGTAAATAGTTTATCTATTCCAACACTTAGATCCAGATCCCCAAGTGAGATTTTTTTGTCAGACAGGAGATTGAGTGCTAGGCTTTTTTTCTTAATCTCACTCTTACCTTTCAAATCATCTGATAGCCAAAGCAAAACATTGCTTTCATAAAAATGGAGGTTTACAACTAATGGGCATAATTTTTAAAACACAGCAATTGCTAGAGATTGCTGAGCGGTGCACCAGATACGGAAGTTTTTCACAGCTTTGGAGCTAATGAGTTGTAGACATTGGCAAATACTAACTTTTTAAATTAGAGCTACTATAGTTCAAAAGAGACAGATGGCTTTATTTATGAAAAGGGATTTAAGGACCACACACAAAAGACAATGTGTTATGAGAGACCATATATCAGAAAATGTGATATTTAAAACAGTTCAAATTTCAATTCCCTTTTCCTCATTGCCAGCCAAATCTGATGCAGCTGCTTTTTTAAACCCAGGAATATTTGTGCCTCAATTTTCTGTAACCAAATAGAAACAAACCCCAAATGAGGAAACTTTGAGAGGCCACCTTCAGAGCTGGAAATATTGTAGACTTCACCTTGGGCCTGATTCAAAATCCTTTGAACTAATTTCTCTCAGTGCCAGTGTGCTTCTCTCTCTTGCTCTCTCTTCCATTCAATACCCATCGTGTCAAACATTGGAGACTTAAATTTAGTGATCAAAACTGACTTGTTTCCAGGTTCTTCTTATGCAACACTCAGGGTATCTGGAGCACAGAATTCCCTGGTAGAAAGGTTGTGGCAACAATTTGCCAGTGTTGTACTTGACCATCACTTTAAAATACAAATTTGATCATAGGTTTAGATGGCCCAGAGTTACTGAGATTCCAGTTGCTGTTTTTCAGCAGAACTCAGAGCAGTAACGGGTAACAATATGTGTTGTTAAAGCCATTCTTGTTCAGAAGAAGCTGCGCAGTGATGTATCACATGGTAGAGATCCGAAACTGGTACAGAATGGCGTAGACATTGACAGCTTTTTCATTCATCCACAGAACATCCAGAGCTGCACCAGGCCGGACAGACTCAAATGGGAAAGAGCCCCACTAGAGACGCTGTACGAGAGCTGCTTCCGTGTAGAGAGACAGGGGATGCGATAGTACAGCGATGGGCGGTAGTATAAAACCTTGGTTTTATGTGCTTGGTTTCAAATAAGGATCAAATCATAACCCAGAATGGTACGTAGCTGTTCGTGTTGTAGGGGGACAAACTCCTCATAGGGGAAGATATTCCTCCTCTGCTGCTGTTTTTTTTTTTTTTTTTTCCAGCTTTAAGAACAACTCCAACGATCTCTTTCTTGTCAGCACAGCATATGTCTCCTCTGCCCTGCCGTTATCTGAACAGAATACAGAATGGAAGCAATTTCCAGAAAGCACAGCAAATATTAAGACATGCAGAAGTGCAGGGCACAGGTAAAAAATATCCCAGCAGTTACTTGGCTCTCCTGAATATAGCGTGGCAGTTCAAATATTCATCAAGTCCAGACTGCTCCAAACAAGGAGGCAAATTCTGAACCTTTAGTTATATGAGGTGAGTTGTTTATATGTCTTGCAACCTTCATGTATCAGTGTTACTCTTACGTTTGCTTGGTTCGGTGCCTACATCTCCTGGGAAGCTGGGCATCCTGCACTGTTGTGTCCATGCATCAGAGTCTCTGGCACCCACGTTGCCATTGCTATTTAAATGACAAAGATAATTTGTGTAAATTATCTTTTGTTCTCTAGCGTACCTGAGGAATAACATGAGGTAGTGGTGTGAGTCCGGCAGAGGACACCAAGGTAGTCAGGAAGTTTTGAAATCCAAAGCTGAGACATCCAAATCTCAACAAGTCTCTGAGCAACGTGCACTGATTTGACCTGCTTTGAGCAGGGTGCTGGACCAGGGAGCTCCAGAGCTCCCTTCCAGCCCAGGGCCGATGTGAAAAGCAGTGCATGGCAGTGGCTGGATTTTTGCCAGCCTGCTGTCCTGAGCAACACACACCCACACAAGAAAAGCTGCTGCAGTTCTGCTGGTAACCTGTTCTAGACAAGGAGGGGTTATTTTCTCACCCTAACGAAACTCATTCCTGTCAGCCACGCACAGAACTACCTTAAGGCATCAGTTTACGATGCTGCTTTTCCCATGTCACCTGGCAGATGTATTTTGAAGAAAGCATCTGTAGAGCAGAGATTGGAGCTTCTGTGCTGATTGAACCCTCAGTCTCCTAATAGCAAAGGAGCTGTCGATGCCCTGATGGTGACCTCTGTGCACCCGGGAGGAGATGGTGGCCACCACTGCACATTCACGCAGAACCTTCAGCACCCATTGCGTGACCGTTGTCTGTAGCTGCATATTCTTCAAGCTGTGGTTGTAGCTGGAGCCACCATCCACAGGCAGTGCCTGAGGCCAAGCAAAGACATGGTTCCTATTTTAAAAGAGCTTATTCCCTTAGGCTTACCAGCAGCTCCAGTGAGATTTGCGTTTGTGGGTTTAAGCTGGAAGATCTTAATTCTCAAACTCCTGCTTTCCATACAGTTAGCAGGATGGAAGGGTTACAGGCACCTTAGGGCAATGACAGACAGACATACCCATAGTGTTTGCTGCTAATTAAAGAGCACTTAGGAAGTCCTGGGCTGAATGATTATTATTCTGTAAGAAAGCAGAATTAACATGTAGATCTCCCCACTGGAAAACAAGACTCGACACCACAGGGACAGACAACAAGCTGCAAGCTACTGTGAAAGGAAAAGTCTGTTGTGTTTGACATTCTGTAATCTTTAAATAAAGCATAATTTAGTCACTAAATATGAGCTCTTACTGCTTTAATGTTAAGACCAATATGACTACTGGCACTAAACATAGCTAGGGATAAAGGCATAATAAGAAATTGCAGGAGAATAGTGTAACACAGTTTAATTTCCAGCAAAACATAAGGAGGGTGGGGGGATCTATTTATTTTAGGATTATGAAATTGCAGTGGTTTTTGCTTTTGGGTTTGTTTTTCTTTTTTTTTAAACAAGATTCCAGCAGAAGAGGATAAATGAAGATAAGTGGTTGACTCAGGCATTCTGAAATTAGCGCTGAAGCTTTCTGTTGTAGCCTGTCGTTACTCTGTAGGCTTGCAAAGCAAGAAAAAATGGAAATATTAAGTGAAGATGCCATTGAAATGAACTGTTTAGTTATAAGGGCTAAAACCCAGCTTGTTTTTATTGGCCCTTATGCATTTTTATTTTGCTACTCATTTCTCATTATACAAGACATAGCTTTCCAGAGAGAGAGAAAATAGACGTATGGAGAACCTACTGACCTGTGCCTAGTATTTAGACTTTGTACATGCATTACTATGCTACATGGATTTATTATATACTAATAAATAATATAATAATAACTTAGATTTATATAGCACCTTTCTATTCCCAGAGATTCCAAAGCACTTTGAAAACAGCAGGACTTAATTGTCTTCTCACTTTGCTTTTATGCACTCGACTTCAGGGGGATTACTCTTGATTTACACTAAAAATATACAAAAATTGGTTATCTTCCCCCCAGACCACAGCTAAGAGGAACACAGCAATTATGAAAGATCACTTAGAAGCATGATAAGCCATTTAGAACAGAAAATTAAAATGGGGGTTTTTTTGGCTTAACAGAAAAGAGAGTGCTATAGAAAAGCAGAATATTATAAGCCACAACTGGAATTTGGTTAGCAGCTGTGGCTCTGAACCATTTTGTTCAAAGCATCTCTTAGTCCTAAGTGGCCAGCCTTGGGCTAACGTTTCATGGGAGCGAGGGCACTTTTGATACATTTCTGGAACATCAGTTCAGGGCTTGCAGTTGCTCAGTCATCACGTTGTATTTGTGGGGGTTTGCTGCAATCGTCCCTCCCTTTGTGGGTAATGCCTACATGGGGTTTGGAATTCAGAAAGTTCATTTCTAGCAAAAGATAAGTCCCTGTGAAACAGTCTTTGAAAACAGTTTTACTTTTTTTCATTAATTTATGAAGTGTATGTGATGTAAAATGTGAGTAGATCAATGTCCTATAAAGAGGACAGTACATAAGGCAGTACGCGGAACAGTGTCCTCAGCTGGCAAATGAACTTTTTTTTATCAGAACATTTTAAAAAAGCAGATTACCATTTTTGCAAAAGCTAGTGCTTTAAAAATCTATGCCAAACTATTCAATCCATGAAGAATTATTCATTAGAAAAGAAATCAGAATATTCTGAAGTTTTAAAATGTTTTACTGTTTTGAACTTTCCCTTAAAGTGATTTTTTTTTTCTCCCACTTGATCTTTTAAGTGGTACAGTGCAAATAGCATTCAGCCAAAACCAAAATGGGGAAGGAAATCTAATTGCCTTTTCATATTGTTTAGATTTTCAGGCTTCCTAAAAATTGAATATTTTTGTTTTGATTAGAAACACTTTTATCTTTTAATTCCTAAAAAATCTGTAATTGTCTCTCTAATGTGGAAATGCTATTTAGGGTCTTCTGTTGTGATGTTTGACCTTCAGAGCCTGGAGGAACTAATTCCTCCCCTCTCTACCAACTCAACTGTGGCTGAGGAACAGAAAAGAAGAGAGAAGAGCTAGTAGCTAAGGGGTTTTGTTAAAACACATCGCTGCTGTGGTTTAGAGCCAGGGCTTCGCCTTCTGAACCCTTGATACTTACACTGAGAGGAACAGAGTGAGGATGAGCTGCAAGTTTCAAGGTCTTTAGCTGGTCTCCAGGTTGTCTCTACCATTGCCTCAGTTCTGCTATGCTGTGTTTTGGTTTTCTAAAGACGGAAATCTGGGCGGCGTGACAAAGATTGTTGAAAATGGGTAGAGCTGCTAAGGGCAAGCGGGGTAACAGCGTTCCTGTGGGAAGATCTTGCGTTTCCTCACTTGTGCGGTTTTTGTACTGAGCGATAATTGTCCTCAAGAGTTTTAGTCATTCATAAGCTTACTTTAGTACAGGTGCAAACTTCAGAAAAGCTATTTTTTTGCTATCAGTAAAGGACATTGATGCTTTCAGGGCCATCAGGGCTGGATCTGCCCCCTCCCTTGAGAGAGCTGTTATCAATTAGTGCATTCGCAAAACCTTTTGAGCTGGACTGTGATAACCACAGCTGGGCTCACCTTGTGTGTCCATGGAAAGAGCAATGACTTCAGTTAAGAGAGCATCTGTGGTTCTGGCAGTGCCGGTGCCTTGCGGTGTATCAGAAGAAGACAACCTGCGGCCAGCCTCCCTGGGGTCCAGGTAGGTAGGATTTGCTGAGGCTAGTGGGAGGTACTAGAGACTAAAATTCAAATTGCAGACACAAAATATGGAATAGGCTGAGAAAACCACAGCTGCCTGCGGTGGCGGGGGGACGGCATAGATTGAGGAATCATGAGCATATGACACATCCCTTTAAACTGCAGTGAATGAAATATATGCCCTTTCCCATGAAAAGGTCATTGGCTCCATCCAAGATAGTACATGGGGAGGCATCTTAGGTTTTTCCTATGTGCTAGGTAGCCCTTCGCATTTGAACAGCTTCCCCCTCTCTGCCCACCCCCTGCTTTTGCTGTAAGGCCCCAGGTCTTGAAGCAATTTTGTCCAGGCAGCGATAAGTCCAGCAAAGAAACAGAAAATATTTGAAAGTGGGGATTACATCTTCTCTGAGGAAATTACTGACAATCTGCAAAGTTTACAGCACAACAAATGAGAGCGAGTGCGTGAGGGCAAAGTGCACTGGCTATTTTAAAAATATACTTGTTCTAAAGGCTGAAGTGGTGCTTTAGAGAGAAATAAAACAAGGATGAGGAAGCAGTAATAAACCAGGACTGTTGTGCAAGTGAGCAGTTGCCTTCCCAAGGGAGCACTTCCAAGCCCTACTGATGTGTGACGGTACTCCTTATCACTCAGTGCTATCAGCTGTTGTAATAAAAGTGGCCTTGTAAGGGCGGGCTGGGAGCTCCTGGCTGGGGTAATGACTGCACTCGTTCCGCCCTCCTGGGAGAGGATTTGCCTTGGACCTAGTAGGGTCTTGGTCTAAGTCTGTGTCTTCCCGCTTGCTGCTTATTGATCTCCAAGGAGAAGGCTCCACTCAGGGTATTAAGGGTCATTTCTCACTGCCAGCTAGTTAAGTGGCACAGGGCAAGAGGTAAATACAAACAGAAGAAAGATGTTTTAATGCGTGCTCAGGAACTTGAAATGCGATGGTTCTTCGCAAATGAAAGGGATGCTCATCTCAGCTGAATAATTCTTGAATCTGTGGCATTGCACTATTTTGTGTTAGATGTATCCACAGTGTTCAGAGGTGAGTTCTTGTAAATGGCCTGGGAACCAAAGAGACTGCAATAGCATCCTTGAAAACAACTTCAACTTAGAGGCAGTATTAAATATAAACCGAACTTGCTCTCAGGAATCATTTACATGTAAATTCTGCCAAAATTTGTTTCAAGGCACAATAAAGAGTCTGTGCTGAACATCAGTGTTAAAAGAAATGGTTAGATATAAATATCTTGAACTGCTGTTTTTCCTGAATATACCTGCTTTCAGCGGGTATCAAATCAAACTGGCTTGCTCCAGGCAACTCAGCCTCCCATGTACTTCACATAGCTGGGAAAGGTAAATTTGTTGTAATCTTGCTCAGAGCTCTTATTTTCTCATCTTTGTCACAGGAATGACCCAGAATGGGACAGAAGTCTTGATGTCTAGAGCCCGCATGAGAGACGTCTCCAAGACCCAGGTAAGCCCCTGGTCTGTCATCGGCTTCAAGCCGGTTCTCCGGTGCTGAGGGAGCGTGAGCATGACCAGGAGGCCTGGCAGGGGTGTCTCTCCCTCTCCATTAATTGCTGAAGGAGCCTAGGTGACTTATGCAAGTGTGGCTAACGTTATGTGAGATGAATCTGTGCCCTGGGGAGCTCTTGATGGTTTTCCCAGACTGTCGGCCAGGCCCTCAGAAAATAAATATAACATCCTGGAATGATATGTTCGCAGTTGTTTTTTGCTGACAATAGCAACCTGCATTTTGTCTATAGGGAAAAAAATATTTCCCTATTACCCCTACAACACCGGGTTGAAATCTTTTTAGCCCTTGTGATGTTATGGAACATTACCTCCAGATCTGAACGTGCCAGCTCAGTCTGTCTTTAGGTGTCTGTCTTCATGTTGTAGAAGGAGGTCCAGAAATGCCCACGAGTGATGCTCTAAGAAGAAGGAAAGTGTTTTTTTTCTTCTTCTAATTTAGAGATATGTTGGTGTTCTGCAATAACGCCAGCATACAGAGTTATAGGGATGCTTGTAATTAACTTCTTAGGTGGTCTTTATCAATATTTCATTTGAACAGCTCATGAACTTAGTTATCCTTGGGACACCTCTGCAAAGGGAAACTGAGGCACAGTGACTTGGCTCAAATTATATGAGGATTTTGAGAGAATTGGAAATTAGTCTCGAGTCCTGGTGTAGTTCCCTAACCACTGAGCCTCCCTCCTATAGCATTTTGGGACAAGGCTATAGAGCACTGCATGATTCCTAACAAACTAGTGACACTTCACAATACTTCTCCTTATCCTGCTTGCAGAGTGCCCCCCTTGGAGGTGCTTTGGCTGGAATTCAAAGCTAAGATTTTCAGAAGTGACTACCAATTTCTGATACCCTGGAGTTTACAAAACAAATCCAAGAAGTATTAAACCTAGATCTTTCTCCTCCCCTGGAGGACAGAACACTCCCTTTTCCCCAAGTTCCCGTTCATTAACATTAAAATCATTACCAAGAGGAGAGCTGGGGAGTTCACATGTTTTTCACTCCATCTGTCTTGCATCCAGGTTGAAGAGGGCATGGATGGAACATCTCCTCTTTATTGCTGGAGCCTATGGAGAATTAAAACAAATTTTTTTGATCAAGTAATTTTGTAGTATAGGAATGGTAATGCTCCTCCTGAAATAATATCATAAACATAATTAAAAGAACTCCCAGAAGAAGAGACTCAGCAGTTTTGGGAAAAAATTCAGCCTTATGTAAAAGATAATATGAAAGGGCAGGACAGAGACTTCTTTATTTTGTGTTGTCTCTGTAGCATTTCTGCTTGTGGAAAAAAGATTCTGTGAAACATTGCTTCTCCACATGGATGCCACATAACTATGCTTTAAATAGTTGAGCATTCAACAGAAAATCAACCAAACATAGTTTTGTGTCATTCAGCCATGGTTAGGAGCATCATATTTCTGCACTGTCTTCAGGAGGTGTGAGCATCTCCCTGTACCCGCTTGCTCCGGGGAAAAAGAGGTGCGCGCTGGGGTCGCACCCCTGGTTACAGCGCCTGGACTTGCTCATTATATCGGGCAGGAAGACGACCTTCGGCAGTTTCCTCTCTCTGCCTGCCCGCAGCTTCACATGCTCACTTATTCGTGTATCCCACTAGCTCACAAATAACACTGAAGGATGTTCTTGTGCGTCTCCGATGACGCAGACCCCAGTGCTGCCCACTGGCTTGGGCAAGTGTGTGCTCTCCTGAAGGCACGCTGGGGCGATGGGGAAAAAAACAGACCGAGATCCTGGGGGAGTATTTTTATTCACTGAACCTGGAAGTAATAGTGACTCTGCAGTAGAATCTGTTATCTGGGTTTATATATTTTCGTGTAAACAATCACATTTTTAGTCAATCAGATGGATAAGGGATGAAAGCTGGGTTTTTCCCCTCAGGAAAACTTATGGGACTTAAACTTGGTGACCAGCAAATCCCTTGCAGAAATGAACTTTGCTCAATCTGCATTCAACTACATGAAATTGGTATAACATAATTTGCCAATTTATTCATGTATCTGATATTTGCTAATGTGTTTTGATTTATTGGCTTTCTCATATCACAGTAAAACTGTATTTTTATATACTTTATTTCCTCCACAATCCCTAGCATGCACAGTTCCTGCTGGGCCTTCACAAATTAATCTTTGATATTTTTTCCTTGCGTCTTGCACAAGCAGAGAGCACCATCCATCTCATTTTGAAATTGGTTATGCTCCAACTTTCTGCTGTTCCTTTTTCTCTTTTCTGCTCCCCGTCCCACAGTACTTCCCAGTGGGCACGTGTGTGCGTTCACCCCGCCGTTGCTCCCGTCAGCGTGTCTCTAATGCACAGCACGGCAGAGGGGTGCGGGACGGACCTCTGAGCATCCGTGGTACAGTCGCTTGATTAGCACACACCCGCTGGGCCCCCTTCTCTGGCTTTTTTTGTCCTCTCTGCGTCTGGCAGGAAAGGCACTGGGCAGCAAAGAAAAGAGCTGTCACCTTTCCACTCATCAGCAAAACAATTTAATTGACTGTAGCCAGTCTCAGAGACGATCTTAAACAGGAGAAGCCAGTCACGCTGTCTGAGACCCCAGGCCAAGCTGGGCTCCCATCCAGCTAAGACAGGCGTCACGCAAGCCTACCGGTTTGTGGTGAGAAGGTGTTAAGCTCCTAGGGCCCTACGCAGGGAATAACATCAATTGCGCTCCTTGTCTTTTTTGGGGGTGCCCCATGAAATTTGTGTGTCCAGGACTTAGAGATGCATTTTCAGAGGCTGTTCAAAAGGAATTACAACTTAACTGGGGTGCTGAGGATAGATTTTAATTTAGATGTAATTGTCTCTTTTTGCTTGTACAAAATCTGAGGAATCACAGTATCTACAAAATTGGCCTTGCTATCCTTTTTTGCTGCTGCTGTTGTTCTTTTCAAAGACTTTGGTTGTTACACATGAATACAAATACCTAAATCAGGTAATGGACATTGTAAGCTGCATTCTGGATGTCCACCATTCCGGTGGAGGAAGGATATATAGAGGCAGTAATAAAAGCTTTAATTTTGTCAACCATGTTTGAAAGCTGGATTCACAAAATGGTTTAATGGAAGGATTTGGATTCTGGGTAACTTCTTCCCAACCCTTTTAGGTGCACTAACTGAGAGAGGGATAATCAAATTTAAGTGACTTTGCTTAATTCACTGGAAACCATACGATCCACCGCTGCGACAGCTCCTTTAAATGGCTTGTTCCATTATCCCAAACGGTTTGGGACCCCTGGTGCACAGGCTAGTGCAGAGCCCAGGCAGCAAAAGCCAGCAAGACTATTTCCCAAAGCTGCTGGAATTTTTATGATTGCTGTATTTTAAACTACTTAGAAACATACTCTTAATCTGCTCCCAAATACACCTGGTTTTAGGGTCAAGATAGGTGCGTGTGAATGCAAATGTGGGTAATGCAATGCAAATTGCTTTAATGAAAATGAGGCTGCCTCTTTAAAAGCATTGGCATTACCAAAAGAATACAGGCTAATATAACTTCCCAGAGTACACAACCATCAGTTTGCTTTCAGAACTAGACGCTCACCAAGGAAGGCACATACAATACATAAAATAGAGGAAAGTACAGTGAAAAGGGAATAGAAAAGGGAATAAAGCTGAGATGAAAGGAAAGAGGGGGAGAGAGCACAGAGAGAGGGAAAGGGGATGCTACAAGAATCAGCAGAAGATTAAACTTGCATTTGGTCACAAAAGAAGAAAGGACTACATCGGTGCAGTCTAGATACAGCAATATATATACATTTAAAGAAAAATGAGGGTGAGAGGGAATGGTTTTAAGCTGACAATGTTTTGGAAGGAAAATCTCGAGGTCCGTCCTGTCCCAGATCTGATCCTGAGTGCAACAGATAGGATTTCCCTCCAGCGTTCACAGGCAGAAAGTTCTGCCCGGGGGTGCTGCATGGTGAACTGTGGCTGCATTGGGAACTTGATCCTCTTTTTAATCTTGTGGCTGATGCCAGGTCTGAAAAGTAAATGTGAAGAAAAAGAATCAACACTCGCCATCCCTCCCTTCCCCCAAATCCAGAATGAATCCACTTGACATGAAGTGAACTGTGGTCTTCATGGGAAAGGCAGGAGAAACCTGGTATGGCCACTGATAAGCAACAATATTCTTGTCTGACTGCATCGCCATGTAAAGGAGAAACAGAGAGGGGGAGAAGCAGCCCTGTTTGCCCTAGGGCCTTTGCTGGGGCTCTCATCCCTGTTCCATGAAGCACTAAAGCTCCTGTGTCATCCCACTGACCTCGGTGAAAAGGATGCAAAATTTTCCTTTTACTTTACAGTTTCAAATCAGAGAATCATAGAATGATAGAATAGTTTGGGTTGGAAGGGACCTTTAGTGGTCATCTAGTCCAACCCCCTGCCGTGGGCAGGGACATCTTCCACTAGATCAGGTTGCTCAGAGCCCCGTCCAACCTGACCTTGAGTGTTCCCAGGGATGGGGCATCTACCACCTCTCTGGGCAACCTGTGCCAGGGTTTCACCACCCTCAGTGTAAAAAATGTCTTCCTTATAGCTAGTTTAAATATACCCTTTTTTAGTTTAACACCATTCCCCCTTGTCCTGTTGTAACAGGCCCCGCTAAAATGTTTGTTGCCATCTTTCTCATAAGCCCCCTTTAAGCACTAAAAGGCTGCAATAAGGTCTCCCCGGAGCCTTCTCTTCTCCAGGCTGAACAACCCCAGCTCTCTCAGCCTGTCCTCACAGCAGAGGCGTTCCACCCCCCTGATCATTTTCATGGTCTCCTCTGGACCCGCTCCCACAGGTCCATGTCTGTGCTGAGCTGAGGACCCCCGAGCTGGACGCAGCACTGCAGGGGGGTCTCACCAGAGAATCCCCTCCCTCGACCTGCTGCCCACGCTGCTGGTGATGCAGCCCAGGACACGGTTGGCTTCTGGGCTGCGAGTGCACATTGCCGGGTCATGTCCAGCTTTTTCTCCACCAGCACCCCAAGTCCTTCTCGGCAGGCTGATGGAGAGCAGCCTCTGGATGGCACCCATCCCTCAGGCCTGTCGACTGCACCACTCAGCTCGGTGTCATCTGCAAACCTGCTGAGGATACACTCGATCCCACTGTCTGTGTCATTGCTGAAGTTATTAAACCGTCTCAATGCGGACCCCTGCGGGACACCCCTCGACCTCCATGTGGACCTTGCGCTGTTGCCCCCTCCCCTCTGGATGTGACTATCCAACCAATTCCTCACGCACCGGAGAGTCCACCCATCAAATCCATCTCTCTCCAGTTTCGAGAAAAGGATATTGTGGGGGACCGTGTCAAACGCCTTACAACAGTCCAGACAGATGACGTCTGCAGCCCTTCCCATGTCCACTGATATAGTCACTCCATCGCAGAAGGTCACTAGGTTGGTCAGGCAGGACTTGCCCTTGGTAGAGCCATGCTGGCTGTCTCGAATCACCTCCCTGTCCTCCATGTGCCTTAGCATAGCTTCCAGGAGGATCTGTTCTATGAGCTTCCCAGGCACAGAGGTCAGACTGACCAGTGATCAAACAAACAAATAAAGCGTGTGTGGGGAAGAAGTATATTGGAGAGAAAGAAGGGAGCCACACTCCAATTCCTGCTCCAGATGTTTTCCTCCTCCTGCCATTTGGTTTCTGCTCTTCCTAAGCACCACAAGTTAATCTTCTTTGGTAAAGTAACAAAATTGAGTGGCAGCTGTTGCCAACACCTCTCTGCACACAGGGGAAGAAGTCTGCTCACGTGTCGGTAGGGTATCAGTGGTGACAGTCTGATTTGCTGATACTCGGGTTACTTCTCTGAGAGAAAGGGCCTGTCTCTGCCAGCTGGGACAGAGAGGCAGACGCAAAGACAGTTGCAAGCCGTGTGGCATCGTGGTGTGAGGTGACATTCTGCTCTGCAGCTACATGGAGCTGTGCTGCAGCAAAAAGGAAGGTTGGATAGCGGCAGGGTTGACTCAAGAAAACAGTGCACGGGTCTGGAACTGCAATGAGGTGCCCTTTGGCCCCTCAGAAGTCAAAATGGGAAGAAGCTGAAATATTTTTTCCCTCTTGCATAGCATGGACAGTAATTATCCAGTCACTATAATGTTGTGTAAGCAGCATTAGAGGAGATAACATTTTATTCTGATCTGCTCAGGTGTCACAGGGTGGCGAGCACAGCGGGTATCGAAGTGTTGTCTTCTATGGTTTTTCGCTGTGTGACAGATGAAGACTCTCCAACAGACACGCTGCCCACGGGAGCTCCAGCCCTGGCAGTGCCCTTGGTCCCTTGCTCTGCCTCTTTGTGGTCCACTGCACCTTCCTGAGGTTTTTGGCCTTTCCTGTTAAAAGCATTAGGCTAAGATACAGCAGTGAGTTTGGGGTGTAGCAGTAGGGTGGATTCTTAGTGACTCTTCCTGAACTTAAATGATTGATTACATGATTGCCTGTGACTGCCAGGGATGGACTTGAAGACTTGGGTGGTAATTTTCAGACCTGTATTGGGGGATCTCTAATCCCCGCCACCGATCAGTTTTGTGGTCCACGCGTTCAGTATTGTTCCACATAAAATGGATGTAAAGTGGCCTGATGAAGAGCAGCAAGCCCAGGGCTCATGCACTTGATGGGGCTATGCAGAAACTCATGCTCTGTTCTCAAATGGTTTGTGTGGACATGATCAAACAGCTTTCTCCTGCTCTGCCTCAGCGTGCCCCTCTGTAACGGAGGCTATGAGGCACGCTGCAGGACTCCAACATGCTGCTGGATCCCTGGGATCCATTCAGGGAAGCATAACTGACACTAAGAAGTTTATTCTCTAATAAGCTGTCTTTGGGGCTAGGCTGGTATAAAACATGTTTGTGTGAGTCTGGTACTGGACTGTCACTTAAACCTGGATGGTTTCCCATGGCCTGGTGCACTGCAGGTCGAGCAGAGGGCTCTACGGCATCCCAGTGGTTAAAGGCCAGTGCTGGTGTCAGCAGTCTCGGCAGTCTCTCTGCTTCCATGTGATGTATTTTAAGGACATTTTTTGCTTTATATGTCTGTAAAAGGCGCCTGCATGGGAGTGATGGAAATATGCATTCCTGTCTTTTGTGTCTGACTGACCTTCTTATGTCAACTGGGAGAAGGAAGACGCGGAGCTGGGAGTGCCTGCTCCCTGCGGGTGGGAGGGCAGCGAGGTCCCCTCCTCACCCTGACCTATCTGCTTTGTCCCCTTGGACAGGAAGACAAGACAGGACAGTAGGTTATCATAGCTAGCGGCTTGCAGAACTATCCCTAAGACAGATAGCAGGAAGCGAAAGGATCAGATTTAGATTGTGACAGATACGTGGACAGATTGGCTGAACGCTCCTCTGTGCATTCCAGTGGTGATTTGCTTAAAGACACCTCAGCAGTGGAGGTATGAAGAAGCCTCACAGAACCATCACCACCACCAAAAACGAAAGCCACCACCAAACAGCCGAGGCAGCTGTGCCCTGGGACCTTGCTGTGTGTCCCAGTCTCCAAGCTGGACTGATTCTGCTCCCTCAGGTTGAAAGGAGACAAACCAAATCCTGGATGACTTTGCAGGAGGCTTGGTGCAATCTTGCTGCTTCTCTGTGCCAGGTTAGTGTCAAATCAGTCTTAGTGGATAACACTGGCTTAACAAATGCAATCCCATTTCCTTCAGCTCCAAGGCTGCAACCCAGCTATTGAGAGCAACTTCTGTAGCTCAGGATGGAGACCTATTTTGCTGGCGCTGGGAGTCGTACTTAGTCCCTGCTATCGTTCATCATGGGCTTCTCAAGCAGGGTGGGGATGCCCTGCTTTAACAACTGGCAGCCAGAGCAGCAGCGAGGCTCATGCAGACAGATGCTCTGGCCTTGCGAGCTTGACTGGGTGCTTCCCTCCGCTCCCTATCTCATGTACCAGGAGCAGCGAGTGAGCAGCCAGCACTGCCTTTCAAATGTCCGTACCAGGGAACAGATGCTCTGTCTGCTGTAAGACACTGAGCCCACCTTCAGACCCACCACCTCAGGGAGCAATGCCATTTCCAGACCTTTTAATTCATTTTCCTCCCCCCCCAAAGAAGATGTAGAAGTAATGGTAATGGTTTTAAATGAAAAGAGATAGATTTAGACTAGATATAAGAAAGACATTTTTTACAATGAGGGTGGTGAGACGCTGGCGCAGGTTGCTCAGCGAGGTGGTAGATGCCCCATCCTTGGAAACCTTCAAGGTCAGGGTGGACGGGGCTCTGAGCAACCTGATCTAGTTGAAGATGTCCCTGGCCACAGCAGGGGGTTGGACTAGATAACCACTAAAGGTCCCTTCCAGCTCAAACTATTCTATGATTCTATGATTCTACGTTGGTGACAACAGCAAGAATGGAGCTGGCTGTCCTGCTCCCAGGATACGCTGCCCCTTCCAGCACTGAATTACCTATAAACTGATCGACGAAGGGAGACGGCACACAGTTTTTTCCAAAGAGTTTGCCTTAGAATGCTGATTACTGGGCAGCAAAATTACACAGCCATTCTAGCCATTTCTTTTCAGGCCCTTTGCTGCCTAAAGCTGTTTCCGCAGCTGGAAAACTTGGGAGGCTGGACCATGGATGCTGTGGACTGAGAAGTGCAGCAGGTTAGCGCAGACGGGAACGAGAGCTCCAGCCGTCCCTTCTGCTCTGGCCGGCAGCGTGAGCCGCCGGCAGGTCCCGCTTGGTGCCTGTGCTGCGGAAGCTGAAAATTGTGCTCTCGAGTCATTTATGTGAATCCGCTCCTGTGGGGTCAGAAGTCCTGGAGTGAGATAATCTAGGCTGATATCAGTTTCCTGCTCTCTCGGTTTTCCTTGTAAAGCCATTACCAAGGATTGAGACAGATGCTTTCCCTTAAGAGCTTTACATTGAGGCAGATTCCCCATCCCCATTGAGATGCTGATTTCTTGGTCTGACCCTCCCCGGTTTCCAGATGTCCCAAAGACATTAAGAGCAACATGGGGAGCGCAGGAGGAGGAATGAAACTCTACTGCATTTCTTTTTTCTCACTGTTGTCAATTAAACAGGATTTATGTCTTATTTCTCTGTTCTGTAATTACCCCCTGGGATTTATTTCAGATAGCTCAAGAAAACAATATACCTCCAGAACTTTCTGGCTGCCAGGAAGAGTTATTGCTGTACCTCCTGACTGTCTAGCAAACCCCAACTCCCTTCATTACTTGCTTTACCCTACTGAGGCAGAAGTGGGTATCCATTGCAATTTTGTTCCCTTTCAGGAGGGTACATAAAAAATGGCCCTGGACATGTCAGGTACAGTGATCCTCTAGGACAAATTTAATCACGGATCACAGAGAATATTAATTAACTCCTGTGCACACCGCATTGTGAGAGCTCCCCTGTGCTAGCCTGCAGAGTTAGATTTTGCAGCAGAGTTGTCATTAGTGATGAGTGAAGGCCAACCTGTTGTTTCCGATGGAACACTCACTAATGATGTTCTGATGCTACGGGTTTTTTTATTTTGTGTTCATTTCGATAACAAAAAAGAGATTTTTTTTTTTTTTACTTACACTTGAAACATTTGATCAACTGGCACTTTAAGAGGATATGGGGTTGCTTGATTTTTTTTGAAAGCTGAGGGGTGGGAAAGGGATTTGTTTGCATTTGAAGGAGGGCTTGACAAAAAAAAAAGAGAAATATTGACATAATTTAGGTAACACACACTGTAAACAAGCTGCTAGGTTTTTCTTATAATAATTTACATCCATTCCTCTCTAGAGTGCAGCCTGTATATTTCTCCTCGTCTGAGACAAAGCCAATCATTCTGACTTGCAGGCTTTCTCGCACATATTTCTGCCATATTTGCCTTGAACTTCGGGTTTGATGAAACCCCTTATCAAGTCAAGCTCTGCTAAAATCGCCAAGGGTTTAATACAAGATAACAAATTGGCTTATTTTATTCATATGTAGCTTTGCTTCACACAGCTCAGCCTGAATTTGCAGACAGATTTGCTTCCAGCGCAGTTATTTGGGATTGCAGGTTAGTTTGAGGTCATGCAGGTCTACTGCTGGAGAAGCCAACACATGTTAGAAAAACATACCCAGTGGGAATGTGTACCTTCTCCCTACAAATGCAGACAAGTGATTCTGCCTGCAGCTGTCCCAGCCGTGAAAGACTAAGTGATCATTAATGAAAATGATTCCACAAGTCACTTGAAGTAGAATCATAGAATNCTCGTGTTCAGCAGTAGAGTCCTCCATCCCTTTAAACGGCAGGTGGCTGTGTTGGTCTCAAGGCGGGACTGGTGCATGTACTTGTTACTACTGATGCTGCATTAGGTCTAAGGGAAGAGAAGACAGGTTGTGAGAAGCATCCTTGGAAGAGGCAATAGAACAAATTGCCTTGCTCCTGCCTTTAGATTCAGTGTCCTCCTGCTCAGCTGGAGTTGGAGCTGAAGTACTTCTGCTGTCAAAGGCAGGCTGCAAAGTACTGCTGTGCATATAAAACTTCCCTTGCTTGCTGGCAGTCATAAATTACAATGCATCTCATTTCTCAAGGTACTTTGCCATAGCTTGGGTATGAAAAGCATGATATAAAACCAAATTATTCTTTTTCTTAACAGTGGCTTTCTATGACAGTTGGGCCCTAAATAGGTCCTCCCCAAGGGCTGCCTATCCAGGTAAGATGTCACGGCTCCCTCGAGGCTGCACTGGCTGTTCCCCATGGTGAACATCACTATTTGCCTTTTTCTTTCTTGGTTACTCTTCCTCTTCTTTTGTGGCAGTCCCATGTTTCGCTTTCATTACATCTCCATGCGGTTGTGTTCTTCCATGTTTTGGAAAGCCATGGTCATGTCCCAGAGGGCAGAGAAAAATGTAGATGGCTATGGAGGAAAGAGCTTTACCTTCGTCAGTGCTTGGGGAGGGTTATAGCAGTGAGGGAGGATGAGGCTTTGCATTCATTGCAAACTCAGGGGGAGGGAGACCCATCATTTCTGACTCTGTTGTTTGTTTCCATCAGATGAGTAGCTCTACAATAAAGTTAGCAAACAGTTGCTCTTTCTGCCTGCAGAAACTCAACCCTGTGCTGCAAAGGTTACTCTTGCTGTTAAAATTGCTAGAAATCAGAGCAGTTGCTGCTAAAGTTTCCTGTTACTTATTCTGGAAAATGATGCTCATATTCATTTGCCATTCTGAACAGGGCTTCATTCAGAACTTCTTGTAACAAAAAGTACTGTTTGCTTATTAAAAATAACTGCCTGGCTTGAAAGGTACCTGGGAGCAGCCAGAGAGAGAACAAACAACTTTTTAATTATTATTTCCAAGTGAAAATGAAAGGTCCAAATTAGAGCTCTGGCATGTATTTGTTGAAGTCTTCATAAACAGTGCTCACACCACAACTGAAATTACAAATACCACATCTGTGAGATCCTTCTTCTGTCGCCACTGCAGTGTTTGTAATGTTAATGCTTGTTTCTGAAAGTGTTTTTGCTGAGGAGCTTCAGGAATTTTTACTTGTAGTTATTTTCCTACTAGTGTCATCAAAATAATAAGTTCTTCTGTTTTTTCACCTCTCTCTCTCTTTTAAATGTACCTATAAGTAACCATCAGGCTTTCTGGGAAAAAAAAAAATCATTAGTATTTTCATCTAAATAAACGAATAATACACTGGCAGTTTTCGAGTTCCCTTTTAAGCCACTGTGTTATACTTTCTTTCATACGGTAACTCCTGAGAGAAACTCAATAGGGTCAAGAGCTCTGTGCAGTGAAACTGTGCAAAGTAAATGGTACCAGAATAACAGTGTCTCACAGTCTATACTGCAAACCAACGAAGAAGCTGGCACTCTGAATTGAACTGTTTGCTGAATAGCAAATCTTCAATGGATTACAATGCAATTTCTCCCCTTTGAAAAAAATCTTTCTTTTAAAGTAAGGTGAAAGAAAGTATAGTTTTCTTCAAATAATCAGCTGCAGAAAGTAGATTCCCAAGTCCACAATACTTGTATCTCAATGTAAATTTGATCTGTAAACAAAAATTGGGCAAAAATAGGTAAAGATTTTCAGAACTGCTGTATTTGTCCCAGATTTATTCAGGAGTTGAGGGCAAGGACTCCTCAGTCAGGTCTGGCGAGTGCCTGGGAAAGCTGCTAGCTAGAAACAAGAAACACATCGCTTGGCAGCCTCTTCCTGCGGTTCTGTCCTCAGGGTCTATTGACTGTGAAAATTTCCTCCACTGCTTTGACATTTGCCTTACTATAGAAACAGAAACATTCAGGTTTCTGTCTTCAGTCCCTATGTCGTTCAAACCCATGGAGGGCAGGAATGAACGGGAAGAAATAATCTCTGATGCTGGGTAGCTTAGGAACTGCTGGGAAAAGTCATCTGCTCTGCCACCAACTGCTTTATGTGCTGCGACAGGAGGATGGATTTTACTAGACTTGCTTCTTATTTGTGTTGTGCAGTCTGAAATTTGTTTATAAAACCTCATATTTTTATAAACAGAATTGGTGCCAAATATTGGCGAAGTTTGGGTATAGGGAACAGAAAAAAGGTGTACCTCTAGACAGGAATGTGGAGGGTGGAGGGGAAAGGAGGCAGACCTGGGGAGCCAGGGGAAACTAAATGTCGGCCAGAGGAGCTGCAGCAGGAGCTGAAGAGCCGCAGCGGCAAAGGCCACAGCGGGCGCCTGCAGCAGGGAGCTGTAAACCCGGCCCCGGCCCCGCCGGCGGACTGCACCCGGGGCTGGTCCCTGCGTTTCCAAACTGGTGGTAGCACTTCTCAAATCGTAGCAGACTTCGGGCTCCTTAGGGAAAGCGGCACACGTGGTTTTTCCCCTGGGAAAGGGCCAGGACTTTAGGCGAATGGTCCTTTCTTACCTCTGCATACTGTAATATGTTTTTGTTGTCGTTTCTCTTTGGTGGCAGATCATCACCGAGAGAAACTGGAGCAAATCTTGCACTTGATTTCCTCCATCATATGGTGAATTCCTCTGCTTCATATGTTGGTTGGGTGGTTGATGAAGAACACCAGGAGGGAAAAAAGCAATTATATCCAGCACAGGCACTCACAGCTGGTATCACAGCTATGTATTCAAAGTGATGGTTACAGTACCGCTGGAAAGCCATAACATTTACAGTTTCCAGACAAGTTAAACGATTCCAGTGAAAGCCACAATGTTCTTCATCTTCAGAGTTAACCCCCCAAATTTGTACTTTAAGTAACCCTGTGCCCTGAGCCTCTCTGTTTGTGCAAGGTAAACCCAGCAGGGAGCATGGGCACCGCAGCCTGTATGGCAAGAAAGTATATTTGTGTGGGTTCATGTGAGGCTCGTCTGCTAAAATATCCCTGCTCTCGGGTAATTACCAGCTTCTTTTGAATCTTTCCAGATTCTCTGCTTCTGCCACCCACAGTTAACATGGACAAGAGGATTTCTCAATCTCAGCTGTGCTCGGGTCCCACTTCGCATGTTGTCAAATGACTACTCCAGAAGTAAAAAAAGTACAAAATCTCTGTAGTGTATTAAATTATTGCTAACGGTTAACTCCAAATTAGGCTGTGTAGGTAGGCAAAAGACAAGGAAATTTAACATTTTACAGGTTGCCATAAAAAAAAAGGGTGGTGACATTCAACAAAGGAGTACAGACTCTTAAAAAAGAATCACAATCTTGAAATCCATCACTCCTTCTCCCCTCCAGATTTGGGGCATTTCTCAAAGCCTGTTGGTTGCTTCCACATCTTCTCACTCCTCTGCTCTCCCTTCCCCTCTCTCCCATCTCAGTGGGACCTGAATAAGTTAACGCTGCCAGTTATGAAACAGGGGGTGCAAGTAATTTTGTAAGAACATGGATGATATTTTGCAATTTCTTGTGGATCACTTTGGACGTACCTTTGGTACGTTTGCAGCATGTGGGATCTCTGCTGGACTGCAGAATGCACCTGTAGTGCCATTGCCATCAGAAAATGCCCATAGCCCTGGGCCTGATGGGGCTCTGCCCAGGGTTGAGTGTGTGATCGTATTCAACTTGATAAAGCCAAGTAGAACCCTACAGCAGTTTCTTAGAAGAGCAGAGCTGGAGAGTGGCTTTGTGGCTATGAGGTTAAATAAAGCAGCCTCTGAAATGCATGTGTGAGGAATGGGAGTGCTGCCACAGAGGTGAATCAATGAAGATCACGTTGGCAGTAACAAATACCACTGCCTATCCCTCCTGAAGTCCTGCGAGTTTCCAACTTGCCTTGAACAAAGGCCCAGGTAATAAATGGCAGCAGAGGCTCTTGGCTCTGGAAAACTTAATTTTAACTGATCATCAGCAGAGGTGAACCTGGAAAGTGATTTTCCTTCCTGCGATGACCAACCTCCAGAGCAGCCGCTCCGCTAAGAACATTTGCAGCCTTTTGTTTTTCCCCCAGTCCTTCACGCTAACTGCATTCCTGCATTGTTATTAGGATTGCTCAGCGCTGGGGAGCTTTTTAGCCGCGTAGCCTTCAGCGTGTTTCAATGGAGCCGGCGTGGCTGGCGTGCCACCAACTGTGCTGGGTTGGCCATGCCACAGGACCAGCAGTTGTACCTGCTACAGGGAGTGCCAGGGGAGGCTGAGAAAATACTTAAATACTTCTGAGTAACAAACAAATCTGAAAATTTGGTGACCCATTTGTAGACAGACAATTTTTAGGTGGTGAAAGGTGAAACTATTCGAGCTGTCTATAGTAAATGATTAATTCATCTACTTTATTTTTCTGAAACTCTGGTCTGTGGTCAAGAAGGCAAGCAACAACTTCATGTATGAGTGCCAGCTTTGGGTCTGATGTTGTAAAGGCTGAGATACTGATTTCTACTCTTGAGATTTGATGAGTCCGGGCTCCAGGGGGTATCACCAGACTGCAGATCCCTAGGGCTTACAGACAGCTTTGGCTTTACCATCCCACGAGAAAGGTTGGGCAACACCAGGATGTTGCACAAAGCCCAGGGAAGGGTGGTTGCTGACCTCCAGGTTTTCTGCTTCAGCTTTGTCTGGAGGAGCATATGGCTATCTGAACCTTGCAACATTAAATTAGTCCAGCCCTTCAGCCTGGGAAGGAGGGATTTGTTCACACAGACAAGTGAATTATTAATACAATTTGCAAGAGGTAACCTCACTGAATCACTCACATAGCTGCTTCTTTCCCTGGATGTAAGGCTGCAACTGTGGCAAGGTTAATACAGACCATCCATCATTTCCATTAATAGATGGCAGAGCTGTGTAGATCCCTTGTGTGGTCTGCCTTTAATTATTTTTTAAAGTGGCCTCTGTATATTTCTTTGCAGTGAAGGCTGAAGTGGAGAATGGAGGTCAGGTCTGTGGGCTGACTGATTAAACCTGCCCATCACACCTTCTGTACAGGGCTCTTTCCAATGCAAATAATGCCTTGTAGCAGAAGAAATAGATAGGAAAAATGTGTTGGTGCAGTCTGCATTTGTGAGGAGGCAGATTTTGAATAGACTTTTTTTTTTGTTAGAGAGCAAGAGTAGTTTTTTCCCCCTCCAAAACACAGAGGGAATACTGAGCTGCCTTTTGTGGCTCCAATCCGAGGTGCACCAAGGGTGGAGAGCGCAGTGCTAGTGTAGGCATGCCTTGTTACTGCCCTGTTAGTGGTCAGGACTTCTCTCAATACAATGTAGTTTATACTGCACCTTATATTTTTTTAAAGGGTGTCTGTTACCTGAAAATGAAATTACATGCAAAGATCTCTGTTGCCTTTATCTGTCCTCTGGCATCCAATCGACTTCACAAGGTTTACACCACATGCACCTGAAACACAGAAAGAAACTGGAGTTTACCAGATTATCACCCCTTACCTCACATATTTCACAGTAATATAAACATACAATAGTCCATCCAGAACAAATATTTCTTTCTTATGTACTGCTCTGAACAAGAGGGAAATAGTTCATGTGAGGCCTATGTGCATACAGGAACATATGAAAAAGCAAAAATGAGTTTTAAAAGTAGCAGCCAAATAAATTCACCCCACATGCAGAAACCTTATGAATAGGGTATAGAGAATGGTAGCAGAAAAAAGACCAGTGGTCCAGACAGAAGGAGAAAAGATTTGGGTCCAGGAGAAAAGAACTGAAGGTCAAACTCAAGTTTCTGTGATAAGTCTAGCCCCTGTTGTCATTGATTTACAGTATCTTCTGTGTTTGCTTTTACAGTGGTCGGTGAGGTAGGAGCGGATCCACTCTATTATAAAGGATGATCATGCCAAGGATGAAAAACAGTGGATGGCTTCAAATTTATTCTTGACTTGCTTCCTCTGGCACCCAGAGGACCCAAGAGTGTTTGCACTTGTCATCATGAGTGTACATGCCTAACCTCGTGTCTGTCATACAGCTGAGTCTGCACCTCTGCGCTAGACTGTAAGGACTCTTCCATCATGGTCTGGACATCAAGAAGAACGGGGTGGATATGAAGGCATCCTAGGCTCCGTCTCTGAACCCAAGCTGTGACTCTGGCAAATCCCTGCCTGATGTCTGCGGAGCCAGCGTATCACTGCTGTTGCCAAACCCAGGGTGCTGAAGACGTCCCTACAGATACAGGTGGGTAAGATATCTCTATCTTTAATCTCTCATCTCTAACTCTGTCTTTCTATAAGAAATCCTTTATGAGAGAAATATACAACTGGCAGATATTTGGTGAGAAGCGTTGAATGCTTTCATCACATGATGTACTAAAAATGTGATCCCTTACATTGAAGAGCACTGGGAGCTACTTAAGCTTTTATGACTGGACCTCTAGTTATCTCCTGGTGTGTTTTAGTTGCTGCAGATTAGGGTGTTGTGAAGTATGGAGAAAACTTTTGCAGAGTATGTGTCTAATCCACAGTTCTGATCATCCCGACTCACCAGCTACTTGTACACCACTAAATAATATCCAACCTCAAATGAACATGAGCTGCTAAGGGGTCATTAAAATTCCTTCTCAGTCCTGATCATTAAACAAACTATACAAGAGGCAGACTCCACACCTGGAAAAAGTGGCATGTTAATGGAGATGCACCCAGCATAATTGCTGCCATCCATCACCCCTGCCTCGCCGATATTGACAAAGTGCAGCTAAATATTTAAATAAGCCATTTTTCTTCAGAAGCCGAAGGATTAGATGCAGCCAAATTTCTCAGTCTAGTCAGCAAACGATACAAATCCAGGGATTAAACAGGATTTGCTGGAGTGAATGAGAGCTGCTTCTGCATTATGCTTTATGAAAAAATATTCTTTGCTGCCAAGACTGTTGCTTGGGGCGAGAAGGGGAGGAGAGATAATTCTCCTTCTTATTGAAAGCAAGCAAAATAGAATTAGTTCCTCTTTGTCTGACACTGTTGATTTACTTTGAGGGTGTAGTTGAAGGAAAATGTGGCTTTCCCAAGCCCCATTAGACACCTACACTTCTTCTAAAAGCAATCCATTTGAAAGGAGGATGTAGGGCTTACAAGGCTCTGTGCATCTGTTTTGCTTCAGAGTCAGCTCCTTGGAAGGCTTGCCAGGTTACTAGCAGTAAAATAGAAGAGAAATGCTTGTTGAAGTCATTTTCACTTGGATACATGTTGACATGTTGCACTTTTCCCACATTTGGTGATGGGTATATTGAATTTATTGGGTAAGGTAAGAGGTTCTCCTTGAAGCACAACAGGTACTTGCAGAGGGAGACAAAAAGGGTTTACAAACACAAGAAATTATATTTGCTGGGGCTGGTTGGGAATTCTTTGAACAAAACTTCTTTTCATTTGTAATGTCTCAGTTCATTAAAAGTGGATGAAGTCATTCACAGAAAAAATGTGTATTGATTTTTTTTTTTTTTTTGTTAAATAATCCAATTGTAAATTTCTAGGCTTTGGTTATTGCTTTTTTCCAGCATAAAATAACTTGGTTTTATTCATTTGTCTTTAACCATAATAATATTATGGTTAAAAAAACAAAACAAAAGAGGAACAGAGTGAACAGCTGATTCAAATTAAGTTGAACTGAAATATTTGAAATGACCCAAACCAAGAAAGTTAAAAATCTTCCTTGGAATCTTGAGTTTTCAAAACTGATTTGAGTTTGAAGCTTTATGCTGATCTGAACAAGGGGAGAAAACAGTATCTCCCATCAGTTTTCAGGGGATAGGAAAATCAATTCTTGGCCCTTCTTAGGGTTCACCTCAGCACTGTTTGGCAACTAGCAGAAGGGATTGTGAATTATTTTCTCTGGAAGTGTGAAATCCCCTTAAATGTTGCTTTTTCTGATGGCTACGTGTTGGGGAGGAAGAAGAGATTTGCCTTTGCAGTGATAGCAAAAAAGTTTGCATGTCTTAGCATTTTTTAGGTAGTGCCCTAGATTTGTTGGTCTGACTGATTTGGAAGCTGAGCAAAAGTCCTGTCCATTCATGTTAGGCAAGGTACGTAGCTCAAGAAGAATTGTAATAAATGAATTGGCCAGAACTATTCAGTTTATGCAGTATTGGGAAGACTTTTTCTCCCAGTAGTTTATTTCTCTTTGCATATTCACAATAATTTCCTCTAGAATCTGAACTCAGATAACATCTGAACAGAACTGCCTTCACGGCTCAAAATATTACCTCTCTCACTGGTACATCTGTCCAAGGATTGCATGTGCTCGTCTTGTCAGATCAAATGTTACATACTTTTCCCCCTTGAATCAATCAATGTCAGGAATCCACACCTCATGCCCATCTCTATGGAAAGACGGCAGCATTTATAAATCATGGAGAAAAAAATTAAGATGGTAAGATAAATGTTTTTCAGCTCAGGCTTGCAAGGGACTATGGAGTGAATATTTCCCCCTAAAAGATGAGAAATAAAACTGTTCTTACATTTTGGAGTGCAGGTTTTGGTGGAAAGTAAGTAGATTATTCCTTATGACTTTATTGAAATTCTACTAAGATGTCTAAAAATGCACCAGCCTGTTGCTTTGCAAGGGAATTCAGTGTGTTTCATCTTTGTGAATTGATAGTGATGCATAAATGTCAGCTTTATTGAACATGTCTCCACTCTCTGGCTATCTAAAGAGTATTAATTAACTCCCAAAGTCCTGTTCCAGCATGCATTCAGACTCATTTAAAAACTTGCACTAGAGCAGTTGTTAGACAAATGCAGACTAGAAATATGGTGCACATTTTTTAGTGAGAGTAATTAACCACTGAAATAAATTACCCGGCGGCAAGGTGGATTCTCCATCACTTGAAGTCCTTAGCTTGAGGCGAAATGTCTTTGTGAAAGATATGTCATAGCTCCAACAGAAGTTAAAAGCTTGAGGATATGCTGTCTGTAAGACACGCTTGTGTATTTACAGCTTCAGTGGGCAGGGTCTGTAGGAGAGTTATTCATGTTCTGCGCACTAGTTACAGAAATTACTGGTGGGACGCAGCTCTCCTGCTAGCTGGGAGCAGGACCCAGCACTTGGCCATTTCTCAGGAAGATTCTTAGTACCTGCTACCCACAGTGAAATCAGCTGGCCAAAGCATTGCTTTTTTTGCTCTATTTCTCACCAGGGCTGAGCAGAATACTAAAATGTATTAAAAGTCACCAAAATGGAGGACATTTCAGAAATACCTCAAGCAGATTTTTTTTCTCCTATTCTGTGAGGACTTATTTTGACTGAAGGAAGTCTGGCAAATCCCAAAGGGGGTTAGCCCAAAACAGTTGTGGGTTGGTAAAAATAACAAACTTCTTTGGATTTCATCTTCAGGAAGTAATGGAATTTCACATAAAACTCTGCATCTGGGGAGGGATCAGAAACTCTTTTTCTTGTGGTACCTGTTTGCCGATGCCTTGTTTCTATCCACCTGGGTGAAGAGGTCGTATCCACACAGACCAGCTAACCAAAAGGAAGGGAATCGGTAAATCNGAAAATACAGCAGCCAGATTTGCTAGAAAGGGGAGTACATGGTGCGACCTTCAGGTGCTCGGCTTTACATGGGGAATCCAGAAACATCCTGAAACCAGACGCCTGGTGAAGCAGCAGCCAGGAGGCAGCTCCGTGTGATCCCCAGTGCGGGTCGGTGTCAGATAAGCTTGTCTCAGCCTAGCTGAAAGCTGGCGGATAATGTGGTTAAACAATAAGCATTTTGTCACAGTAATGAATCCTGGCATCCATCTTTCTGATATGATTAAATCAGTCTGGAGACAAATTCTTCATTTCTGACACCAGGTCACTGCACAAGTATGCAGTTTGGTTCGGGTTTGTTTGTTTGTTCATTTGTTTGTTTGTTTTAATTTAGATACTTAGTTAAGCAAGGTGCCCCAAGCAGTAACGAGTTCACTCCGGTTTAATCTCTACCTTGGTAAATGGCAGAGAGTGTGGAGCATTTTCGTTTGTTCAGCTGTGGATGTCGATGAGTCTCTGCCTGGCAAAATGGTGGCTGGTTTCTTTCTCCAGAGAGGGCACTCACCCTGCGTGCACACACACACAGACGTACGTTGTTCCCATTTGCTCGATGCTCTTCGACTCCACTCATTAATAATATCGTGCAAAGCCCAGTGTGACTAGCTGAACAGGATTACGCCATAAGGTATGCAGAAAGCTGTTAAAGGGCCATATAATTATTGTCATTGATGAAAAGTCCCTTTTTGATGCTTGCAGGTTAAAGAAGGCTTTGCAAATACACTATCAGCCATTCACAATTAACTTGGTTATTGATGGCACTCCATAAATGTTTAAAAACACTGAAGGAGAAGTAATAAATGGTTGATTTGTTTTCTTGACTGCAGCTGCTGCAGGCTTGCGCCATTTGTGTATAATTCTTTATTCCACTTAACGCCAGTGGATATATCTTCTCTTACCTCCCCCCCTTTTAAGCTAGGCTAATGAGATTTCTGTATTTGCTGCAGACTAAAGAAAACTGCCTGCAGTTCAGCCTTGATTAAAAAAAAATCCAACAGGCCAGCACCCAATTTCACCTGTTTGCTTCTCAGGGTTTTAAGGGATGACTCAAATTCCACCTGTGGAAACGTGGACATGTTTCCCACCTTCCAGTGTGTCACTTTTACAAACAGTGCTTTAGCCCAGAAGTTTTTACCATCTCCTGAAACCTGTTTTCAGGTTCTTCCCTGACCACTGTGCTTAACTGGAGGTTCTGGGGTGATTAAACAGAAACTCCTTGCTCTGCCATCCATGGAGCGCCTGGCATGCGTTTCCATTAACTAGTGCACACGTATATACTCATCCCTCCTCTAGATACTTTGTAAATCCAAAATCATCTGGTCTTTTCTGCCAATCTAATCTAGGGCTTCCTTTCATTCATCCCTCAGATCTGCAAATACAATTTGCACTCAGGTGCAAGTCTCAGGAGGTTAAATGTTGATGCATGAATCTTTGTCATAAACTAGTACCTTCTTTCTCTTTGGTAGCCACTGTAGTAATTCACAGGGCACAGATTACAGGTTTGGTTATGGGTTTGAAAAGAGAAGAAAGTAACTGTGTGATCAACAAGAAATTATAACTTTGGTGCTGTGGAATCAGCAGGCAACACTGCTGCTTAGCTTAAAAATAGCTATCCTTGCTCCGTGTCCTTTTTCACTTGCAGCAATAGTTTTAGACTCTTCTAATCACTCGGTTTGTTTTCATGTGGGCTGGCAGGGGCACCAGCTCCTGAAAAAATAGACTATTCAGTAGAATATATCTCCTCTGAAGGACAAGACTGTTCTTCCTTCCTCTTAAAAAAAAATCTCTGGAAAAGGGAAATGTTTGCTAAGATTCTCTTCAGAGTTGCTGTACACTTGATTGTGTTTGCACTGGTTCATGGTGTGCTTTCCCCTTCCCTAGGCTAATGAGATACTAAAGGCCCCGGGCACTAAAGGCTCCCCACCTTAGTTAGAGGAGAGATCAGTAATAGCCATAAGCTCTCTGCTTGCATCTCTCATGCACCTCCACTCGTAACGCCGAGCTCCTCTTCACTGTTCATCCCCTCTCAGGAAAACCGTGGCCCTTGTGCCCTTGGCGCTGGATGAGCATCGGGGAAGGCTTGGTGTGAGATACCTGCGATGGCTCCAGCTCCCGGCTGCCCGCACCTTTCCCAGGCTGCTTGTTCCTGTGAAGGTCTCAGATGTTTGTGGAGTAATTCACTGAAATGACACAATCCATGATGAAGAAACCTGCAATCAGTTCTGGATTACCAGAGGGGCCTGGACAGGCCGGATCGATGGGCCGAGGCCAATGGAGGAGGTTCAACAAGGCCAAGTGCCGGGTCCTGCCCTTGGGCCACAACAACCCCAGGCACCGCTCCAGGCTTGGGGAAGAGCGGCTGGAAAGTGCCCAGAGGAGAAGGACCTGGGGGGCTGGTCGACAGCGGCTGAACACGAGCCGGCAGCGTGCCCAGGTGGCCAAGAAGGCCAACGGCATCCTGGCCTGTATCAGCACTGGTGTGGCCAGCAGGAGCAGGGAGGGGATCGTGCCCCTGTGCTGGGCACTGGTGAGGCCGCACCTCGAATCCTGGGTTCAGTGTTGGGCCCCTCACGACAAGAAGGACATTGAGGTGCTGGAGCGTGTCCAGAGAAGGGCAACGGAGCTGGGGAAGGGCCTGGAGCACAAGTCTGATGAGGAGCGGCTGAGGGAACTGGGGGTGTTCAGCCTGGAGAAGAGGAGGCTGAGGGGAGACCTCATCGCGCTCTGCAACTGCCTGAAGGGAGGTTGGAGCGAGGGGGGGTCGGTCTCTTCTCCCAAGTAACAGCGATAGGACGAGAGGAAACGGCCTCAAGTTGTGCCAGGGGAGGTTTAGGTTGGACATGAGGAGAAATTTCTTTCCTGAAAGAGTGGTCAGGCCTTGGCACAGGCTGCCCAGGGCAGTGGTGGAGTCCCCATCCCTGGAGGGATTTAAAAGACGTGTAGATGAGGCGCTTGGGGACATGGTTTAGTGGGCATGGGGGGGTTGGGTTGACGGTTGGACTCGATGACCTTAGAGGTCTTTTCCAACCTAAATGATTCTATGATTCTATGATTCTATACCTAAATAGTCCAGGCTGCAAGCTGTGGTGGTTCGTTACCTGCTGCCCCCCCACACGATGCAGTGCAGGGAGAGCCCTGACGGCAGCAGAAGGGGCTCCTGTGACAGTGGTGACATTCACATTGCTCACTTCAGCAGTGCCAGTCCCAGCACTTGGGGTTAAATACAGCCAGATTTCCACTGATGCACCTGGGAAGGAAAATTGCTGGCGGGACCCACGAAATGGGAGATTCTGTCTCAGAAGATGGTGGCTCCTGGATGGACTTGTGGGTCATTGTGGGCAAAAGCCACAAAGTGAGCTCTCTGCTCTGCAGCAGAAGGGCAACCCTGAGTGCGCATGAAAAGAATCAAGTGGAATTAGGGGAGTAACCTCATCTCTGACCTCAGGACTGTAGTGGTGGCTGCTGGAGGATTGCATCCACTTCTGACATTGCCTCTTCAGGAGTGACAAGAAGATCTTACAGAGACCTCAAAGAAAGGCTATGGAAATGATTCAGGGGATGGGAAACGAGTTACATGACCTGAAGCATAGAGAACTCTATTCATTAGCTTATTAAAAGATGGAGAGGAGATTTTATTGTTCGTTTTAAGAACATGTACATGGAGAGAGGTCTTGAGAGTCAAGGACTTTTTGACCTTGCAAAATAGAGCCTAACTAGAAGGCTGGAAAACGAGTGTGGAGAAATTCAGCCTTGAAATAAGACTGCATTTTCTAGCAGCCAAACTGAGCAGAGCTGGCTGTGGACTTGTAAGCGGACTGTGTATAATGAGATTCAGTATCTTAAAAGAAAAGAACTTCCATCCAATTTCAGTGAGAACCTCTCTTCCTTGTCTGTTAGTGCTGGAGGGAGCCTGGGTTGCCGGCACGCTCGTACTGCCGTCGAAGTCTCTGAACCGCCGTCCTGCAGCACCATCCCCTTTCTGCTCGCACGTCCCCGCTCCCCAGGGCAAAGAGCAACGCTCGTGCCAGAGTACTGTCACATGCACAAAGGGACCAGGACATTTGAACTCTGCCTTCTTGGCTTTATCTGATGTTTTTTGAACTTTAATTGAGGTGCACTTCTGGGCATTTTAAACAAATTCAAACCTCTCCCTATGTAGTAGCAGCAGCCAGGCAAAAGAAACAGGAAACTCTGCTCCTCTTTGGAGACTATTTTTTTTTTTCCAACTACATATGTGTAGGCATGAATGGAGGCAGCAGGCATGAATTTAACCCTTTCCCTGAAAGGGGTTTGGTAAATAGCATTAGCAGGTAGAAAATGATAGATGTGACTATCCACAAAGGCCTCGCTGCAAAGAGGAAACATCATGTACCGATCTTCTGTGGAAGGGAAACGTGGAAGGCAGGCAAGGCAGGTCTTTATTAGTTTCAGTTCTTTGTTCTTTTCCATTTTTCTGCCATTTCGCTTGCCCAACAGCTTAGATCTAAACAAAGTATCATGACATCCCATTGCGTTACACCAGGGACACATTTGACCCATTTATTTTTAAGTGCTCACGCTCTCTTTTTGGTATCAGCTCCAATGTGTGCTATAAAAAAAAAAGCTTCATTAAAGGAAAAGGTATTTGAAAAGGTGCCTATGTGTAAAAGAACACGTTGGGAGCTAATGGGAGCTTTCAGGGGACTTGGCTGTACCAGTGATAATTGAAACAAACAGACCTCGGTGGCCTGAACTAATTCAGTGGAGCTATATTCCTCTTCCTTTTATATTATACATGCAGTAGTTTAGCACTCCCCAGCTCCCCACTGGCATTAAGAGACACTTACAGCTGTTCTCCTCTCCTAATAACGGCACTCTGTAGCGTTAATGGTGGGCTCCGAGGGCCTGATGAAGTGCTGCGGGGCTCCGACGACGCCAGCCAGAGGACTTGCCATATGCCTGGGGAATTTCACCTCTGTTGAGACTCAATTCAGCTGAAACTCCCAAGGTGAAATTCCATTTAGGTCGGTACATTTCTGCACTAACAATTATAGTTACGTGGTGAGCGCTTTCTTTTATTTCTGCTGGGCTGGTGTCTGTTGTATGTAAAACCAGATATGCGCTGCCTTCACCCCTGCCGTGGTGACCCCAATTGCAGAAGGAGAAAGGAAATTGAGATTTAAATGGGGAAAACTTTGGTTCAAACAAAAATAAATAAATAAACACAAGAAACGCCATAGACTTTTTGTGCTGATTTTCTCTGCTGCTGTGCTCAGAGAACAAGGAAAAGAGAAGTAAAGTAGTAGACCTTTCTGTCTGATACACTCATATCAGTCTCAGGTAACCTATGGAGGACAGTGGATTTATTCCGATTTTATAGAAAAGCAGAAAAATTGTATAGACTATATTAGATATATTAGATATATAGAATATATAGATATTATATATAAAGCAGAATTTGTGTTGGTCATAGTCATTACTAAGCATAAGCAACAATGCCCAAACAAATGAGAAAATATCTATGGAAGGTGGAAAGCTGGTGACTTCCATAATAACTTTTATGCGTATTTCTACAGAGCCTTGAACGGGCGGCCACAGCCCATCGTGCTCCGCAAGCCAGCTGCCCGCCCCACACCCGGTGCCTTTGGGCCGGCCCGTGAAGGACGGTCCCTGGTCGTGCTGCATACCGGGGGACGGGTCCCCCTTTCCTCCCAGGCCCCATCCACACCCATTTATCCCAGCAGCCAGTGAACATCAGGATCTGTGGAATTTGTTGCTGTCTGCCGTGGGGTTGCACTGGGTGAACCCCCAGCACGGTTACTGCCAGGGCTGCGTCACTGCAATATTCTGCAGTACCCCAGCTATTCGTTATGGGGAGATTACGTTTTCAAGCTTTCCTTCATGACCACAACCAGAACTACAAAGTTCATATATTCATTTGCTTGGACTCTTCTTTTATTGTTCTGCTAATTGTTACATGTTTTTCAGAACAACAAAGCTCAGGTCTGGATACAATTATAGAAATCCCAGTTATCCATAGTTACCTGTGTCCTTAATGAAGCCCAGGATATTGGAAGATTTTCTAGCCCCTAACTACACGTCAGTGCAACAAATTTAGTTTGGTTTTTATTCTTAAAAAAACCAAAACTGCATGTGTTTATTTATAGATGTTTCTCTTGTGTGCTCTCAGCAGATTGCATTGGAGAAACCACTTGCTTAGTCTGGGGCAAAAGGAAATCTTCCCATCTGTGCCCTGTTGGCCCGTGTCGGAGACCAACCCTGCTTGCACCAGACCTCGTCCTCCCTCCCCTTGCTCCACCTGATGTCCCGGGGGCCCCGGCTGGGGGGTTGCAGCTCAGGCAGCGTGAGGAGGGGGCAGGGAGGCACATGCGTACGGAGCCCACCTCCAGCTCGTCCCTACGGCTCTCGCGGGCGCTGCACAGAGCTGGCAGGTTGGCCGTCGTGTAGCGATGGGCGATGGTAGCCCCAGATCTCCCCAATGTGTTGGCTGGGGTAGTGCTTAGAGCAGCTCAGCAGAATCAGGAGGGAGGTGGCTTTGCAGATATCCACTGGGAAAGACACACGTCAGGCTTTAGCCCCTTGAGGGGCTTCAGCAGCAGGGTTCAGGAGCCTCTGGGACTGGGCATTGTATAGAATATTGGGTCTGTTGGTGCCATCTACATCTACCTGGGTCCAACATGACATTTACAAACCTGAACCCATTTGTATAGGTTTTAGCTCCTTTCAAATCTGATGCTGTATGCAGCTGCCGTGAGCACAGAAACTTGTCTCTGACCTTTTGAAACTGTAACTTCTATCAGTCATGTCTCTTACTAATTGCTGCTGCAGTTCACAGCCCTGGGTGGAAGGAAGAGCGTTACAAAACTGCCCTTGCAAAATATAAGTTATTTTAATTACAGTCAACATGGACTTAATGTGAAACACAGCGAAATAAGTTTCCAGCTGGCTTTTTTAACTGCATCTGTAAAATGCACAAGCATATCTTGGTGTGCAAAAGCTGGGTGTGCTTGAGTGGGGATTGACTGAAGTACTGTGTGTGGGCTCTGGAGCTCACACGTGTGCACTCCTGTTGTGCATGCCGCAGTGAGGATTTTTCTTTCACAGAATAGACAGGCTTGCAGTTTTTGCAGATGCAATTAGGGAAGTCTGCTAAAAATGCAATCTAATATTTAGGTATTTAGTTTTCTTTTTTTTTTATTCCTTCTTTTTGCGTTTGGTAGATGGGCACCAGTATCAAATATTTTTCTGCTGAGATGCTGCAACCAAGTAATGAACTTTCCTGCAGGCTCCAGATAAGTCTAGCTTCACACCACAGATACCTTCTTTTTGAAATAATGACTTTCCTCTGTAGCAAGATTCATAAGGAAAGGTGCAGGTACTAACCTAAAGCAGCTGCTAAAGCCCTGGTTTGTAGTTCATTCCTATTAAACAAAGCTCTTAAGCGTGTTTCTTTACTGAAAGCCTAAGATCTGTGTCAGTCTTTGCTGAACAGGGATTGATTTAAAATTGTGCTTAAATACCTTGTGGAACGGAGGCACATATAAAGAAACATGCAGCTGGAGTTTCTCTTTGTTTGCACTGACATGATCAGGCATAAATTCACTGAAACCAGTGCTACATGTGGGGGAGGAATCAGGTCCCTGGCATATTAGAAAAGAGCTGTGAATATTTCAATTGTCTTACAAAACAAAACCATATTTTTAGGAAACCAAAACTGTCAGCCATAGCTCTGCTTTAAAAATCAAGCCCTCAGCTGCTAGCAGCATGGCCCGTTAGCTGTTCCATTAGTCCATATCTCCTTTCCAAAAAGATGTATTTGAATGTTCATGCAATCAAGCTATCATGTAGGCTGAGCATCCTTCAGAGCTTTCTAATATACAATAATATGGCTATCACTTTGTGCCTAATGTTTCATAAAAATGCCATATATAATGCTACCTTCTTGGCTTCCTATCTTCTTTAATGAAAGGTTGCAGGAGTTTCATTTCCAAATGGTTACTCTACCAATCATAAAAAAGAAAAAAATTTAAAAAAGAAGAGCTAGGATGCTATTGTAAAGTGCTCTGTAATTGTGATGGTGGGGAGGGAAGTGGGCTTCCTATTCCTTATCGTACTCAAAAGCAGGAACATAATGAATGCATTATCAGCTATAATAATCATCACATCTCATTTCTGCAATTATATATTATATTTGTGTTTATGCTCAGCATTTCTTATGTCTCCCATGTATAAGCATATGAGAGATGCTGGGATTTGGAAAGTCACAATAGACACACCAAGCCCTTGACTTTGGTGACATTCCTCCCAAGTATTAATTAATGTACCAGAAATATATTGACATGTAGAAATTGATACAAACGACTTCCTGAGTAACACACAGATGTGATGTTTGTTCCTCCTATTACCTAGTTGCCCAGTAATGTTGTCCTGTGTATTTGAAGAGAATTTCTCATGAGCAATTACCTCTCTGTGCTATGCTTCCTGCAGTTCTCAGGAACAAGCTGATCTCTGGTTTCTGAAAAATAGGCTTGTGGGAGATTCATCCCCCCCATCATTTCTGATCCCTGCCTCCCTTTTTATAGGCTTGGAAAGGCTACGGAGTCATTTATACTATAAATTTTCCTAGTCGAATATTTCAGGTATCTGACTTTGCCCATCTCTAATAAGTAGGCAGACATCTGAAAAGCTGCTCACCATTTCTGTGGGTTCATTGACATTTTGAAAATGTGCTTCTTTTTATCATCTCCAAAATGTCTTCCCCTACAAACATCATACTTGGAATGATTTATTAGCCTTTCTGGAGATTTCTGCCTTTTAATGCCTGCTGGGGAATTTTCCAGGAAATTGCAAGGATGTGAAAAATTTGCACTGGGATGCATACATATAGATGTGCGTATATATGTAGGTACATGTACATAGGTATATTCATATATATGGGTATCTAAGTGTATATATAACCACACTTGACTAACAGCAAGATGGATTAATCTAGATTTATAAAGAAAAGGAATGTGAAAGGAGATGGGGCAAGAAAAAGACAAGCAAAAACCTTTTCTTACGCTCTGCAAAGAGGAACTGATTTGAAAATAGATCTTGTTATGTAGTACAGGGAACGTCCTTATTTTCACATCTCTGTCAACACTTGGGTCTGACTTCTTAGACCCAAGTGTGACTAAAGCACTCACAGCTTTTGTGCTGAATTTCTTGTCCCAGGCTCTTACAGAGCTGAATCAAGACAGCAGAGTGAGTCCCAGCAGCAGTGTGTGGCCTCCCAACAGGGAGTGCACAACTCTTCTAGACATACAGGAGCTCTTCCTTGCTGGAGTTTTGGTCTGAAATACTTGCTCTTTCACCCAAGAAAGAGCAAATGCAGTTGACCCTTTGAGCCAAGGATACTGCTGATGAAAATTCAGATGTGTATCTATCAATGTCAGAAATTTAAAAAACAGTGACTCCCATATGTCCGTCCAGATTTCTTCCCTGTTTCCCAGATGGAAATGCAGATGCTGTGCTACGTTTGCAGAGTCAGCCCACTAAATCCAAACAAGACGTATTTCAGGTCTATAGAAACCCGAATACCTCTGAAAGTATTTGTGTGTGTTGTCACAAGATGCACGTGAGCCTGCCCATTTGTCCAGACTGGTTGGGAGCGATGGATCTGCCTGGGCTGCTGGAAAAGCCAGACAAGTGTCTACAAGAGCAGAAAGGTAGTCAACAACATGTGAAAAGTGTAATTTGTGAGCAAAGGACAAAATGTGGCACGTGAGGCCAAGAGAGGAGATTTCAGTGATTTTCTAGTACAATATTTACCTTTGTCATCAAAGAAAGGGCAGATTTAACAATTCTCTGTGATAACTTATGCTGTTGGGGTGACACAAAGAGGCAGAGTATGATGGTGCAGCTTTTCCGTTTCCACACCTCTCCTGAACTACAGCAATAATCCTCTACATCGCCACTTGCTTTCTTTAACCTTAATAGGATTTTCAAAGACTTCAAGCTGTCTGGCAGTCGTCTTGAATCCTTTTGGAGATAATCAGGCTGATGTGCTAATCACATTTGTGCTGTATTTAAAAATAGTGGGATAAAGTCTGAAAAGTGCTGAGCAGCACTATTCACCTGCAGCTTGTTTACAAGCAAAGCAGAAAGAAAAGAGGTGGCGGACAGCATAGCAAATGGGGACGTCCAGATGCTTTGCATTTGAATTAGAAAATAAGCCAAGTACTAATTATTCACTGGATTGAGGTTCCTTTGCTATGGTCGAAGGTGAGCAGGGGAGAATAGTTGTCTCAGCTTGATCACATCTGAGGATAAACACCCCAGGCTGATCCTTCCTCAGCCCTGTGAGCAGTCTCTGATCTGTGGGATTTATGCTACACATGATTAGGTGTGAAACGGAGAGGAAGTTTATTGCAGAACACTTGGCATGGGCTTGGGGAGTAAATTGATAAAGACGACATGTACATTGTCAAGATGGGTGTTCTTAATTTATAGAAACCCTGAGAGCCATTACTCAGTTCCACCCCACGCGGTTCTCCCTGCCAAATCCTACTGTATTTATAGGAATAAAAAGGAAGAACTGGTTGAAGATGAAGAAGCCGCTAACACAGACACGCACACACTTATACAAAATGCTCAGGTTTCGAGGTCTGACAGTCTTTCTTTAAAGAGATATACCAAAACCTAGCCAATGTAGACATGTGCAAAATGAATTCATTCTCCAGCTTTTTTTTATTCAGATGGTCTCTTGGGTATAAAATAAACCACTCTCTCCAGCCCCATAATTAGGTGCAAAAGTGGAAGGAAAAAGGCAATACACTTAAAATTTCCTAGAACCATTAAAGCGTATCGCATCCTAAAATGATCATCCTTGACCTCAGAGAATGCCTGCTCACAAGTGGGTTAAACCTGTTACTCTGACTTCCAGGTGCATTTTAAACTGCTAAGAGAATAAATAGGCTGCAGATCCCTTTTTGCTGTCCTGGTTTGGAGTGGGCACAGAGAAGGAAAAGGTTCTCGCTCCCTGTGGTGCACTGCAGTGTCCCGCAGCCTCCTTCGCCCGTGGGCTGGGTCTCCTCAACCTCCGTGGCAGCGGTGCCTCGGGGCTGTTGTCTGGCGAGGGAGATGAGGGCACTGCGCAGGAGAGGGAGGATGTCGGGACGAATCTACAACGTCTCAACTGCCCTCAGCCTCGCCGCAGCAGCGGCTCAAGTCAGAGGAGCTTCAGACACATTAGTTGCCCTTAGTGAGAAGGCACTTGTCCATGTTAGTTTTGGATGTCACTGTTAATGAGTATGATTATTCTCCGGCTCACATGTCTCTTTCCATTAATCGTGGCGTACCGCTGCCTGACACCCCGAACATGTTCTCTTTCTGCTTTGCATCACGCAGCCTGCTGCATAAATGGCAATGCAAATGTTTCCTTGATAATTTTGTCACACCAAATCTGATCAAATTTATTTGGTGTCATGCACGTGCACACACACATACGCTCAAAGACATTTGCCCTGAGGCATTAAAACCAAATTCTGCTGTCTTATTTGAGAAAACCCAGCAGGAAGTTGTCCAGAGTGTTTGTGCATTAAGTGACCTGTTTAAACCAGTTTTGTGGGCTGGTGAGCTTTGTGGTACAACAGGAAGAGATGGTGGTAGTGCTCTTGAAAAAAGACTGTCTAGTCATGCACAGGGAATGGCTTTGGGGACCAGCCTTAGCCATAGCCTTGCATAAATTACTTTGTGGCTTTGTACCTTGATTTGATAAACTTTCTCTATAGGTTTATTTACTGGAGGCTTAATTAATCTGTTTGCCATGTACTTTCAGATGGGGTGTGCTCAAATAGCGTCAAGACAACAGTAAGAACAGTCGCTTCTTAGTGAAAGGGTATCAGCAACCATTTCTCAAGCTTGAGCTTCCTAATTCCAGGTCTAACTCACGGATTCCCTGAGCGACCATGGCAGGTCTTGGGCGGCATCAATTCACCAGCTGAGCACCGCTGGACTTGTTTATGTGACTGCCTTTCTCTAATTCCTTCCCTTTTCAACGGAGAGATCCCTCAAAGGTTTTTTTTGAAGCACAGAGCTGTTCCAGACCTTGAGAGATGAAAGCCAGTCTGAGCAAGGGTTTGAGAAGGAGCTATCAGAGTTTGAGCTCAACTGCCAGCTTCTCCTCCTGACATCAAAGCCCATCTATTCTCATTTGCTATGGCCTCCATATTTCAAAGGGTGACTAATTCCACTTTCTCTAGCCTCTTGAGACCTGTAGTTTGCTTCTAGTCTTTTTGATGGTTTGATTTCATATGTACTGCTAGAGCAATAGGTGAAAGCCCATTGTACCTGGAGCCCGCTGGCAATGCCCACCTTCATTCAGCTGTTGGTCCCCGCCTAGAAGGCTGTGAAGTGAAACCAGGAGAAATCAAACATCATGCAGGTAAGCAGAAAAAACAGTTTGGTTTCCTATGATATGGAGAACAAAATCCATCTGGTTTTGATGTGCAGAAACAAAAGAAGGAAAAAAAGCATTCCCTGCTTGGAAGTGATTTTTTTTTCTTCTTTTTGACAGCAGATTTAAGTTTGACATTTTTCCGCAACGTGAGCCCAAGCACCAGGACTCTGTGAAAGCCCAGCAGCTGGAGCTGATATGAACCAAGGTTTAGCTGAGACCTCACCCTATGCTGCTGTATTCAATCTGGTGTGGCAGCAGCAATGCTGGAGATAAGCATTGCCCTCCACGCTACAGCCGGTGCACAAGCAAAACAGAGCATTAACAGCTGCTCAGTGCATTACATCTTTATTTCTGAAGCATTTTACGTAAAAAGTTGAACATCAGCAGCTGTTTGCGGGTGAATATGTATCAATTCCTCATTTGGCGTAATAGCCCTGAAGGACTAGTAAAACTTTTATCTGTTCCAGTCGGTGACATTACCCGGCTGACACAGATCTGAACAAGGGCAAGGACGGGAACATTATAATCAGGGGCTTATTGATTGCCTTCAAAAATAAAATACAAGGTTTTGCACAGCGGAAACACGTCCTTCTTGTTAGCCATTAGATGAGTCAGACTGACACAGAGTTTGGGCGTCTTGGTCCTGTAGGAGCCTTGGTGCCGCACCGAGGCAGGAGGCAGTGGGGGGCTGCAGAGAAGATCGCTCTGGGAGCGAATCCCAGAATTTCACGAGCTGTGGGGAAGGGCGGACAGGATAGCTTTGGTGGTCAGACAACGGTGGCAGCACCCAGTGCCCTGGAGGAGTGTGAGATTGTGCAGCTGTGAGGCCCCGGGGACGTGGGGTGCACCTTCACCTTGTCTGCTCCCGTTTTTAGCCCTAGGCGTGACCTGGGCAGGGAAGACAGTTAAGCTGCGTATTCCCACCTCAGCCTACCTTGACAGGAGCTATCTGCTGCAAAACATTTAAAATAACTTCACAAGGCTGCAGGTTCCCTAGGGGGAGGCAGCTCATTTGTGGCTCTCAGAGCTATTTCTTGGCTGTTGGCTGTCCCTGAGCAGCATCACTGTCTCGGTGGCATGTTGGTCACGTTTTAAGTTTCCCTTGTGTCCATGGGGCTGAGGAACAGGCAAACCCCTCCAGGTCTCGTGCATCTCCTGAGTCTGTTTAATCCCCTATGGAACAAGTCTTGCTTTTCTCTCGTTAGCGGATGTGTTGATAAATGTTAACTTGCCTGCTCCTGTCTCTTTGTCTTGTTCTGTCTCCTTCATGCCTATCCATGGGAAATGATGTCTCTTCTTTCCTTCCTGCCTTGAGTTCGCAGAATGATGCCTCTCTCAGCCCAGAAAATAACTCCTTGATAAAGACCTGGATTAAATAAATCCCTCACACCATTGTTAGTGATCTGACCCCAAGGAGATCTCATGGATGCTTCACTCAGCTGCTCCCCAAATGATGCGCAACTGCGTCTTTGGAGGGTGGCTTTCCATTCTGGAGGTTCAAAGAGGCAGTCTGAGGCAGTTTAGTTCAATGTTTTAGTTCTATTATGCCTGAATTCTGAATTCCTCCTCATCCCCACAGTATTTTAAGCACTGGCAAAGTGGTAATTCTCTGTCAGATCCTAATGTGTCTATATAGTGACAGATACCCAGCTGATGTCAAAATTAGGAACTGGCCAAGCGTTGCATAAGTCCGTGTTAGGCCATTTATTTTTATTTAATTATTTTTGGAGGCAAATTGTGCATAATCCCTTCTAGAGCCCAGGACCCCCCCGTTTCCCATTTTACCTGTTTTGCCTCGCCAGGGCTGAGCTGCTGTTATTGCAGGCAGCGAGAGGGCAGGGTCCCAGGATGATGCTCCCCTCTGTGTCCCAGCAGAGCTGAGGACTGGGAGCCCAGCGGCTCAATGTGCTGGTGCGCTCTCAAAGGTGGGGAGAGAGGTGGTTTAAAAAATGCACCGCTAAAAACAGTAACGCTGCAAAAAATCCCCGGAGCTGCTTTAGGAGATCAGGACTGGAAAGATAACATGGGGTCTCTCTACTCTACAAGTTGTCCTTCTTGTTAATCATATTTCCTGTTCTGTGCCATTTTATATACCAATAGCGTATACATTTTTGCTGTTCATATCCCCATGGAGCTGTCAATGTGGAATACGCATTTCTGCACTGAGATCCTCTGAATTCCGTAGTTCTCTGAGCTGCCTCACCAGGCCTCTTAAGTGGGTTTTTACTTCTTGATCTGATCAGCTGGCAGACAGTGGTGCCAGAGCTTACGTGAGCAGGGGCTGTGTGGGTCCAAGTTTTACCTGGCACTTTCACAGCTGAGCAAGGGTAAAAGAGTAAAAAACCCTGCCTGAATGCTTCTGGGCTCCTGTCTGGCAGTCCATGTTTTGGGGGAGCATGGGGTCAGATCAGGTCAGACTCTGACAGCAGTGGCACAGGGAATTAATGAAGAAATGAGGTTGTAGCAACATCAAAAGATTGATGCATCAAAGTGTAGTAATTGCCAGAACAGGAGAGATCTGAAATGTCTGATAGCTCCTTTATGAGATTACCAGTTATCAGAAGGAAAAAAAAGAAAAATCAGAATTAAAAATCTCATATGCAGAAAATTAGGAAAAGGAACAGAAATGGCAACATGGTATTTTGGATCCTGTCCTCAAAAGTAGAGCATGAGTGAGACAAGGCCAGCACTGAAACTGTAATAGAGACATTAGCAATCCTTCCAGACTGGCAGAAGTTCAAGGATTTGTACATGTCTGCGGGAAGGATTGTTCACTTAATATCTATTTTTCTGTGAGGAGATGATCCTGGCATCAAATCTGATATCATCCTAACCCACCCGAGTATTTCTGTTGATATGAGCAGGTGGAGGCTGTTCCATGGCTGGAGGACGACCACGCTCCTGCTGCACAGTTGCAGCACAGGAGACGACACAGACTTCGCTAAGGAATAAATCCGCCAAAGGGAGATGCAGACACTTAGTGAAACTAGGCAAAGCGTTCAATCCATTTATCAAAGAATATGCAGATCTCATTTCAAGGCAGGTGAGGCATTGATGATAACTTCCAAGTGCAGAAACTTAATCTATATCCAGAACATTTTAATTAACGCTCTGCAGCTACCAAAGGCAAAAATCAGCAGATGACTTATGAATTTAGTGTCAGTTCTTGGATGATACCAGGCTACAGGGCTTTCTTCTGCGGGTTATTTCACTCCTCTTGACCGCTCCATCAAGCTGTTCTGTGCAAAGTGAAGGGATGTAACAGAAGCGAAACTGTTTTCTGCCTGATTTTGCAGGGCATCAAAATAATTCCTTCTCAAGTTAAGAGGGAAAACACACATGGTGAAAATTACAGTCGTTACTTCACTATTGTTTCAGCTGCTCCACTGCAATACCAAGTGCTAAACTTTAAATTTTGTGACTGAGGGAATGGCAGTGAGCACATAATTGACAAATTTACAAAAACAGGGGAAAAAATAAGGGGGGGGATGGGGAAATATTAAATGATCTCATCCTCCCGAGCCCTAATGGAAATGAATCGAGGCTGCTAGACAGCTCAGGAAGGCAATTACAGGGAAATAATCTGTGGTGTTTAGTGAAGCGGTGATGTGGGGCATGCTGAACATGATGGATCTGGCTGCTATTTCCAGTTAATAATAATGCACTTGAAGAAAAGGTGGTGCTGCACATGTTTGTGCTTTTGTGTCTGTTCGTTTAGTAGAGGAGCCAGCCAAATTTTTTTTTTCTCCTGCACTGGGAAATGTCTTGAACCCAGTGGCTGGAGTAGCTTCTAGCATTGCAAGTTCCCCCTCAAGGCAAAGCCTCTGTAAGGCAGTATTTGCTTTTGTGAAGATCTTGGCCTTCTTTCCAACAGTCCAGCTGCTGGAAAATTGTGGCTTAGGGAGCTGTTATGCTCTTTGAGAGTTGGTATGTGCCCTGGTTGATAGCCATCCTTGGCTGAAGTCCCTGATATAGGTCAGAACTAGTTGTTAACAGTAAAAAGTGCATGTACCTGGAAATAAAGGAACCTATTAATAGAATCAAGCAGGGAAAGACTTTTTCTCTTCTTAAACCTTAGGTCCTCCTTTCTGCTACAGGGCTCTAGAGACAGCTGAATAAGCTGTATCAAAAGAGACTCTTAAAACTGTCCTGAACTATTTACTGAGGTTTGAAAAGTTGGTTTAGATTTTTCTGCACTTGGTCTCACTTGAAAGCAGAAGAACCCGTCACCTGTAAGAAGGGTTGCTTAAAGGAGGACCCGGAGGGTGCAGGTCCCACAGCAAAGGACCAGCCTCGCTGTTGCGGCTCAGGCGTGGGTGATCCGGGGGCTGGTTCTCCGTGACACCCTGCTTTACCTCTGCCTGGCAGTGTACGCAACTCTGAACCTGGCTTTAAATGAGCATGGAGTGCAAGTGAGCCTTGAGGAAAACGGTAATTGGACACAATGAGTGTCTGTGCAGTTCCTGTTGGTACAAACAAGCTCTCTCTTTCTACTTTCTTCCACTGTAGGTCCTAAATCCAATCTGATGGTTTTTTTAAACACCATGTACCTTCTCAAGGTACCCAGTGCAACCACGAGGCATCACTAATTTATTCTGCATTTAGTTTGTGGGCTCTGTCAAGCTGATTCAGACTCCAAAATGCTCAGTCTGATTTCCAGGCCAAATATATTAGAATAACCCCAGAGAAATGTAATAAAGACAAACACATTTAAATATTTATCTGAAATGAACGGAATGAAATTCCAAACCCATGAGATTTGCTTGTTGCTAATGATTTGCTAATAAGTCAGTCTGATGCAGGCTGACAAGGAAATACTTTTCCAATGTGAGGGGCCTGTGTTTCTATCTCATACTGATTACTTTATGGAAGAGTCTTCTTCACCTGTAGAGACCTGGAAGTCAGGTGATAAGGGAAAGAAAGAATCAACATATGATGCCATGAGAGCATTTCCAGAAGATACATTGCAGAAGAGTAAACAGAATTCATGGTTTTATTGTCCAGAGATTTATTTATGTGTAACATCTTGTAAAATCTCCATCTCATTCCAGGTCTGGGACCTACTTCATTATTTCCCAGAAATGGAAAATAAAGATGTATTCTTTCCTGTTTTTCTACAAAGTTATATGTGAAGCTAGTTTAGTGCTGGTGAAATGTTGCAGCCAATCGTGCCTATAGATTCAGGCCCTCTAGTTACCTACAGGTTATACTGAAAGCTTTTGCTGTCTGCTATGTCACTAAGTCCCGATTCTAACCCAATGGCGGGTCAGCAAGGAGAAGATCTGTCAGTAGTTCATCCAGTCAATAGTTCCCATGTACCCACCAAAGGTTCTCATTTTATTTCATCAAACACAACTCAATGTAAAGTACACACAGATTTTACATAGCTCATTTTTTTTTCTCCTGCCTTTGGAGCAAACTGTGAGGTCCATTGTCCACCCAGTTCTAACAAGAAATTGGGTTTGAAGATGGCATTTAGGTGATACTTATTTTTATTCTGGTTTGCAAGTGTTAAGGTTAGAAGAATTAATCTTTCATCTGGATATGTTTCTGTGGAGATTTATTTCACACTCAAAAGAAAGGGAAAGGGCAGTTGTACTAAAGAAGTGGAGTCCTGAGCCACTGTTGGAGAAGGATGTCCAAAGAAGATAACACAGGGCCCAGAGTGCGAGAAGAGACCCTCTCCATGTGCTGGGGGTAGATAGGGCAGAGCCTATGCAGTAACGGAACATCAGAAAGGGAGCCGAAAGCAGGTGAGGAAGTAAAAAGGAAAGGAAAAGCTGGCAGCATGGTTAGGTATCTTCAGAATAAACTGCCTCAGCTCTGTGTTTAGCCAGTCAAAAATCAGACATCCCCAAAAGTATGACTCCTGCCATGGCCACAGGGCACCATAAGTGGTGGGGAAAGAAACCTGCTGGAAGGGAGGTCCCAGCCGAACACCGACAGCTCAGATAAAACCTGATGAGGGATGCTCAAACAACAGGGATGGCAGGGGGGCCAAAGTGACAATTGCATCAACTTGGATTCCCATCTCAATTTCTTCAGATTTGCCTTTTGGTTTGCAATTGGTGCCTTGATCCGTAGACCCTGCCATCAACACCTGCTTTCCCAGAGCATCTAAAAAACGAGCCGCCCGGTGCGAGGCCAGGGACAGGCGCCTTTCCCAGAGCCAGGCATATGTTTTACATTGTTTGTAGTCTGGGTTTTTGAGTCATTACTCAGTGATACAAGAGTGCATGCGTGTGTGTGGAGGGGGGGAATAATTGTGCCATTAATGATTGCTATTTTGATTACAGGATGCAATTGTCACTGCGGTTGGAAGCCAATCAACGCGTTGTGAGTGGGAGCCCGCTGGTACTTTCCAATGGTCCTTGATTAAAAAGGAAGCTCTTGGCTATCTTCAAGCAGCAGGAAAGGAAACAGCACGGATGAAGGTGAGGCAAGTGCCAGACTCACTCCTGATGGATCACAGCTCATTTTCACCATAATTTAGTCACGCAATCTGCTTTTTTCTCACTCTGAGGCCTTCTTCCCCCTTTGCTTCCAACCTGACAATGTCTAGAGCAGCCTCTGCTTTTCAGTGACAAAACCTGAGTGCTCAGATCTTTGCTCCAGTGTATTTTCCTGCAAATTAAATACACAGTGTGCCTTCACAATCCGTCTTCAGTTTATATGCTATTGCTTGCCTTTCAACACACCCTTTTTCAATGCAGTTGCAGAACACCTGGAATCCAGCTCAAAACTAGCGACAAGTTACAGGTACGCTATTTTAGCACAGCAATAGGGCATTTTAATAAAAGTGATGGATGAAGGCGAAAATATATGGTGTTTCTCCCAGATTTTCTGTGGATTTTCAGATAGTGGAATTTCTTCTATCCTGGAAATTTTCTGGCATCAGGTGTGTCAAATCTTTTCCTAAGAAGAGAGGAAAAAAAGGGGGGGGTTGTTCTCTTTTTTTTGCTAAAAACAAGTGAGAAAAATTGACTAGACTCATCTATATGTCAATATTTTATCTGACTTAAGTCACTTAACCAATAAGTCACAAGAGTGTGTTATGGGTACAGGAAGGGGTGGGAAGAAATTTGCACTGAAACTGTCACAGTTGTGAATTGTGTCTCTAAGTCCTATAAATTTGAAATGAGGCACCTAAAATATCACCTCACCTTTAGATGTTGAGAATGCACAGAACCCTTGGTCCAACAAAGCAGTACGTGTTGCTAAAGAGCACCTGAAATCAGACTGTGTTTTGGTAATTGTGCCTAGGTATTTTTGTATGTTTAATAACTTTGGTCTGTCTCAAGATACAGGAAAAAGAAAGTCACAGGTTCATCACTGGATTTCATGCTACATGAAACATTGATGTTGACAGGTCTCTACAAATGCTGTGATGTGGGCCTTGCAATCCACGATGAACACTGGTAAGGCTTATGGGGATGCAGGGATGAAGCTTAAAGCTTTACTTAGCACTCTCCCCTGTAAGCAGATATACGGAGTAGTATTCTCTGTATTGTAGAAATGGCTATATTTTTTAATGTACATTTGTAGATCAACACTGATATCTTGTTTCTAATAATTCCTGGCAGAGAGGTTGGCTCTCACTCCAACCCACCATAGGAATTTCAATTCTCTGGTGGAAAACACGTGGCCTCTGGTACTTGGAGTGTTCCCATCTGGCTGGAGAGTTATCCGATCTTGTGTTTTGCTAAATAAAAGTGGAAATGCACTTGGAATTTAAAGGTGTATGTACCTGCATAAACAGTGTTAACCATTAATATGGATTGAATCTGCTGCGTGAAAGGGGCCATATCGCCACATAGGTCTAGTGCTCCCCCAGTCAGTTTGCAGATGACACCAAGCTGGGCGGGAGTGTTGATCTGCTGGAGGGCAGGAAGGCTCTGCAGAGGGACCTGGACAGGCTGGATCAATGGGCCGAGGCCAANGCTTAGGGACATGGTTTAGGGGTGGACTTGGCAGTGCTAGGTTAACGGTTGGACTTGATGATCTAAAAGATCATTTTCCAACCTTTTCTACGATTCTATGATAGCCATGTTGTCATGAAGTGTTTGCTACATGATATTAAGCACTGGTGAAAAATAGAGGATAGAAACAAACTGAAACAGTCACTCAGGCAAGCTGCAAGCATCTGTAGCCCATGCTTTCAGAGAGGTTCACACAGCAGCAAAGGGGACTAAAATCTACTACACTCTTCCCCCCTTAGAAATGCCGCTAATGCATCTATCTTTTTAGCTTGTTAAATATGGGATAAAGCTAAAAGGTAAACATTCAGATACAATTGTCATAGTGCAAATAATAAGAAAAAATAACTTACAAGCTCTCTTGATATCAGAAATGATTACATGCCTCCAGTACCAGGTCTCAGGCTGTTTTCTATACCCCTTCATTACCCGACCAATGTGACAAGGCAACCCACACACTCCTAAATAACTCTGAAAAGGCAGCCTCTTATGGGATGGAGCTGATAGCTAGCACACAAAAATATAGTATCTTGTTCCTTAATAATGTACAAGTGACAACTATCAGGGGAGTGGTTTTCAGCAGATGGCAGAAATATATAGAAGCTTTGAAGAAAGGGTCCAATTTTGATCAGTTTAGCGGCACTGAGGGGGCAATAGGGAGGAGGATATCTCACGTCTGTGGGCAGACTGAGTGCAAGAACTAACCCAGGCTCAGAGAGTGGCAAACAGTGCTTGTCTTTGGTATCTGGGCAGCTGATTTGGATCTTCAATTAATGACTGAGAAAGAGAGCATAGCACGGCTTCCCTGTCAGTTATCTGCCATGGATAATCTTTTCTGGGAACAAAAATAAAGCTAAACACAAAATGCTGCAGAAAAGAGTCCCTTTGACTTCAGTGGTCTTTGAACAGAGGCAAGAGCAGGATGTTTTCTGGATGCCCTTCACAGCCAAGCACCTTCCAAAAAACTCCTAATCCTCTTACAGTATCAGGAAAGGAAGAGCTGGAACTGAGAGAGGGCAGATTTGAGGCTCATGGTCACAGTGCATCTTCTCTCTTTTTCATCTTGTTTGTTAGCACCCGTGTCTCTCTATTGATAACCATCCCCAGTTTCCCACACTAAGCTGACTCTACCACAGTCTTGTCCTTTCAGCTAAGAACAATCAGTTAACTTGCACCAATGGCTCTACTAAGATGAGGGAAAGTTGTTTTAATAGATTTTTTTTAATTAAACTAGGCCATTTTTTATATGGTGTTATGTCATATCGCTGCAAATAGATAATGCAATTCTGGTATAAAGCAAAGTATATTGAAGGTATAATGAAGGCATAATGAATGCAATATGAGGTAGCAGTGGCTATAAAATGCAGAATTGTTGTAGGCCTCCTGCCCCATCCAGAACTAGCTGTGGTCCAGCTCCCCTCCAGGCAGTCTGGCTGCCAGGCAGATTCAGATGGTGGTTGTGCTATGGAATTACTCACGTGGAAATGGAAGAACTGCTGTACAATGCTGGATCAAAGACCCAGGTAACTCCCTGTCTGGTTCCTGACAGTAGCCGATAGCAGGTTAGCTAGGATGGCATCTACAAGAAAAAAGGTAATTTTAAACTGATGTTTTTCCCAGCTTCTGGAGTTCAGTGCTTTCTGGGCTTGACAATGTGAAATATGTGTAATAACTATATGCAACAACAACTTATGTCAATGAATCTTTTTCCAATCTGTTCGTGGTTTCAGCCACCACAATATCCTGTGACAATGAGCTCCTCAAAGTAATTCTTTTTTGTGCTAAACAAATATATTTTTATTTGTTTTAACCCTGTTGCCAACACTTTTTGTTAGGTACTTCCCTGTTTTCATGTTGTGAGAAACTGAATAATCGCTCCATGTTCATCTTCTCTGAACAACTGGTGATTTCATAGGTTTATCTCATCTTTTATCCTTCTTCATCCACCATCGTTGAATAATCACCATCTATTTAACCTAGTCCAGAGTTTTATAATCTATCCAATCATAACTTCTCTCCCCTTGAATTTCTTCTCCCATTTTTATCCTGCAGTGTCACAGGAGCCTTTTACCCTTCTTTGAAATAAACTTCAAGTTCAGTTATTGCAAATAATTTTCTATCCTCAGCAATTTGCCATATCGGTGATCATCCCCATTTTGAGGTTAGGTAGAATTGTTGAAAAAAACAAGTTCTAGCAGATGTCCTTTTAAGACCTTGCTGGAAACCAGTAAAAACCATCCTTACTTTTTGTTTCTTATTTTATAACCAAACATTAATCCACAAAACGAGCAGTTCTCTTATCCCATGATGGTCTCTCTTCCTTAAAACCCCTAGTGAGGGAATTTAATGAAAGCTTTTTGGAAATCCAGCTATGTTATGTTGACCAATCCTTTTTATTTGCAAGCTCATAAACACCTTCAAAGAACTTCAGGAGATTTCTGATCACAATTTAACTCAACAAAAGCAACGTTGACTCATCCTGTTTATTCACATACCTACTTGTTCTTTTCTCAACTATACTTCTACAAATTGTCCAGTACAGACAATTATTTCCCTAATAAAAGAGAAAGAATGGGAGAAATTAGTCACCATCCTTTAAGTTTAAAGTTTCCTGTCCTTAGGAAAGCACATCTTGATTTAACGCACATTGGTTTTGTGTCTGCTATTCCTGACTTTCAAGGAGTAGGAAGGAGAAGGAGCAGCCAGGACTCCCTGACAGAAATGAAGACAGTGATACAGTTGCTTACACTGGCATCATGGAGGTAGAGGTAGGGGAAAAGGGATCTGGAGGGGGAGGATGGTATTTTACAGTCAACTGAATAAGATCTTCATGGCATGGGCTGAAGTCCTTCAGAAGGTTTTCTGGATGGTGCTCTGGGGGAGAGGATGGTAATAAAGTCAAAGTTCCTCTGATGTGAAAATGCTTGTTTAACTTTAATTTTTTCTTTAACATTTAACTTTTCTGTTACAGTATATTTATTTCCTGGGTTTAGTTTGCCACCTGCAGACAAAGTGTAAATGAGAGAGCTGTAGCACTTAGCCATATGTGATGGATATTTATAGGTAACACATGTTTTGCAAGGAGAGTGGTTATTGAACTTGAATTTTATTTTTAACTTTTTAACCAGAAATCAAACCTAACAATGAATGCTGAGGGCCTGAAGTTCCTTAGCTGTTGTGGAGTAAATCTGTAATCCTCTATAGGACAGAAGGAAGCTTGCCTTGGTTGGAAAATTTAATTTGATGTTTCTCCATGGCTGTAGCAGTAAATATTCCTGGGTAGAGGGTGTCAGAGTGTTTACTCCTATTACAGGAGAGAAAGCACACAAGCAACAACTCTCTGACAGCCCATATACACTTTCACCCAAAAGTAGTATCTACTACAACACTGGTATTGCAAGAGTAATAATAAATCACAGGCTCAGACTGGTCATCTGGAGCAGATTCCTTATAAGCTACAGCCTGTCCTGCTCCTATTAAAGTCAGCGACCATTCTGTGCCCTGTCTTTTTGTCATTGATGCAGAAAATGGACTTTCTCAGCCTTCAGAGACAACCTGGTAGATGTGTTTTCAGAACTGTGTTTTATTCAACTGGGCTGGTTGATATACTGTCCTTAAAAATGAGGGCTGTGCAGTGTTGGCAGTGGGTGCTGTTACAGCACCTCCTGCAACAGATTCTTCTAGAAAACAAGTTCATGTATTAAGTCAGCTGAGCTCCCAAGAATAAAGTTCAAGAACAGAAAAACAAACAAAACCTGGCTGCTACGTAGTTCTGAAATGTGCTGCGGGTACTTGCAAATGCAAAAGTATAGTCAGGTGTCAGAGCTTTAACTCTCTGCTACCAGCAATTTTGCCATGTTCATGGATGTTTTCCTGCCACATGAAAGCATTGGGATACCAAAAGCCTATTTGCAAGTCCAGAAGTGGAAAAATCTCAAGAGTCAATTTTGATTATTTATGATACCAGAGGATTCACATGGACGTAAATCATCATTTTGATTTTCAGGTTCAAACATGATGAGAGCAAACACTGTATGAAAAGAACAAATTTGACTTGTTTCACACTAAAACATTGCACAATAGCAATGTCCATGTGCTTCAAGAGTGCCTTGTAGCAAGGAGCTCCACAGACAAATCATGCATGGGCTGAGTGTTTAAGATCTGAGCGAGTCATCCAGACTGAATAACCAAAAGTTACCCTTTCTCCTCAGGAACAAGTACTTACGTTGGAAAGACAAAGAAGCTCATATCAATACCAAAGTCAACCAACCTACATAACCCAAATACTCCATCTGTAGAGAGATATTTATTTTTTTAACTCTGATATTAATGTTCTATTAAAATGACAATTAAACCCAAGGAAGTGGTTACACTTGGAGCACAACGGTGAAATTATGGCACGACTAAAGGTACTGAGAGTTTGTCATTGAGCAGAGGCAGTATTTCTCCCTGTCATATATGAACATGTTTTGCCTGCATAAAGAGTCAATTTGGACACCATTGTGATGGGAGAGCTTGTAAAAGAATAGGGAAAAAAAAAAAAAGAATAAAAGAAACACACTTGTTTATAGGTGGTGTCAGGAAAAGAAATAACCTCTGCAACAGTGTCTGGGTCTCCAGGGCTATGAAGGTGGCACTTTCCACCTGCAAAAAATTTACTGGAAGCATAAAATCCAACAAGGAGAAATGTATCATTTGTGCTGATAGTCTGCTATAGAGATTCTGCTAGGGAATATTACCTCCCATGACCCTCGTCCTCCTAACGCAGGATCACCTCGTATTTCCATCCAGAAAGATTGGTTAATTAATCAGCGTCCATCGTCACACTGCTGGATTATCCTCGTCTTCTCATTTGGCCACAAGGAATTGGTTTCTTTTCCAGGGTGGAGTGAATTGAGATTTACGCAGACTTTACGATAAGTGAACAATACCCAGTTTCTAACATCTTCTTGGACAAGGCAATTTATCTGAGCAATGGGTGAAGAATGCAAGGGGTGAGACTTGGCCAGGACTGCCAGATTAATTTCATCTCCTGTATAGAAGTACATGATTTTCAGCTAGATTCAAAGAGGACCATTAAAATATCCAAAATTGTAATAGTTAATCATGAGGCAAGCTTCTGAATGTATTGAAAGTTTCATGGCTCTTCTTCAGACTTATTTTCTGTTACATTAGGGATTTGTTAAATTCTTTTCCTGGGTGGCATGATTTTCTATTTTCTTATGAAGTTTCTTGTTTGATCATTTTCTGAGATAAGTTACTAGGTGAAATGGTCACCGATTTTTATCCATGCTGGTAATTGTAATGTTACTCTGAAAGACTTTTTAATAATAGTACAAGAGAAAATGGTTGTAACACACAGGACCCGCAGCTGTCCTGTCCCAACCTGACTTTGCAGTGCTGTTGAACAGAGCTGAGCACAAATGAGCTCCGCTGCACTGCCCTGTGCCTCCCAGCAAAGGGCTGAAATTCAGCTCTGCTTTCAAATTCTTTTCTCTCTGTGTTTGAAGACAAAAGGAAACCCAGGGCTGAAAGAGAAAAATAGAAGCTTACCAGAAAAGAAATCTTACACTCATACAGAAAAAAGAAAAAAATCTCTGTTCTGGAGAATACGTATGTTGCTGTATTGATCTCGTTTTGCACTACACTTGCAGGCTCAGGCAGAGCTACGAGCAGTAGGAGAACTCCCTCTCCCACGAAGTCCCGTTGCAATTGCAGCACTGCCTGCTTTCTTCTGAACGTCATGGTCATTCGCTACTTGGCAGTTCATTATCTCATTCCTAAATCTCTACACAGAGAACCATCTTGATCATTTGAGAACACTTACAGGATGGAGATTTACCTGACAGACCACATCTATTAAAGAACTTTGGCTCCTTTGCCTCCACCTTCCACTGCCTTTCACTTGGGACCACTTCTGAAAGCCTCGTACTCCTGTAGCTTTTAGAGATCCACCATTGTTGGAAGAGTAAACCTTTCCCAAAGGAAAATCAGTCTCTGTTCTTCCAAAAATGGAATTCCATGCTCTTCTCCTCCACACCCAAATTAATCTGGTCTATAGACAGCAAGTCTGCGGTGAACAGATATCCTTGTACTGGGATAGATCTGCGTATGTGTGTGCGAGTGTGTGTGTTTAACAGATTAAGTTAAAAACAATCTTTATCGCTTCATTTAACTAAAGCATTTTTCCAGACAAGTTCCTCTGCTCGAATGTTCCTTCTAATTATCATTTTCCCTTTACAATATGTTGTGTCATGCTGCTTAGGAGAAAGCTCATAGCGAGAGAGAGCACTGGGGTTGTGAAGGAAATATGTCCTGGCTATTAGAAAGTTCAGTGAAGCGCTGACTTTTATATCATCACGTAGGGATGGGTGAAACAGTCCAGAAAAAAATACCCCCAGCTGAGCCGCAATATGGGGCTTAAAAAATCTCAGTTTCACAATGTTTTTTTAAGGTTTCTCCATCAGTTGCAAGATTATTTTTCTCCCTATAAGTGTTTTTATCTGAACTGATTAGTCTCAGAGGCGGAGGTTGGGTTAGTATGTGGAGTTACAGCCCCGGCCAGGGTGCTTGCCAGGCTGATTGCTTTGTGCCCTGGGCACCGGTTGTTCTGCCCCGGGCTGCGCAGGGGCCTGCTTTGCTCAGAAGAAATGATTTTGAGTCGCGTTTAATTGCTTTTATCCCGATTCCATGAGCTGTTTGCAGCTGTTAATTTAACAGTTTGGTGCTTCCACCTTCCATAGGCAGAAGCAACTGCTCCAGTGCCTTAGACGTCGAAACTTCATTTCCAGTAACAGGACTTGGAGGACTGGGAGATGAGAGCAAAATGCTTTTGCTCCAGTGAACAGGGACAACATGGTGGCCACGTAAGTCAGTTGAGAGATTTTGTAAAATGAGTCTCTGTAAGCTACAGCTCTACAGGGATGAAACAAGAAGGAGTGAAAAGCCGTGAAAGCAAGGCCATCGTGGGAGAGTTTTTCTAGGGCATGGTATCTCCACAGTGCCCAGGGAGCTCACTTAGCCCAAACAGCTAAAACATTAGGTATAAAGAGGCTCTGCTAATGCAGGCGGGTGTATGTCCCTAAAGATATCAGAATTCAGGATTTTTCTCTGTGGGAACACATCAAGCTGAACTAGGACAGATCCTTTTTCTAAGCAGTAGTTACACCAAAGTGCTGTAGGAGGAGTGAAACTGCTATACGGCATCTACTTATGGAAGAAAATGTATTTCCATTTTATGTCTTTTGAAGAACTGATAAACTTTATGATCATGAAGTTACCTCAAAGACTTCTTACCCAAAGACTGTTGATAAGCCAGTATCAGTGAAGTCAATAGAAAACTTCAGTGATTTCAAAATGAGGTTTTTTTCCCCCTTCTTTTATAGAAAAAAAAGATATTTTTTTGTTTTCCAGCGCCTGTGTTAACTTGTCAGATCAGTTGTCAGGTTGCAGGAGGAGTTGAAAGCTTAATCATTACACTTATTATTTTTATTTTGAATTGTCTTTATCTACTCTTTGTTTCACAAGATCTTTTATCTTATAAAGAGGAATTAATCCTCCAACATTGTTGTAAACTTTTTACCTAAAGTCCAAATTTTCCATTTCAAACACCTGCACTTACGACAAGTTCTCCCTTGCAGCACATCCGTTATGCCACTCTGTCACCCTCATGCTCTAATTTGAATTCTAGTAGCACTAGGAAAAAAAACCCTGTATCCAGGATTTCAGTGTTAATTGTGACTTTTTATTTTGTTTCAATGCTAAGCCATTCTACAGCACTTGAACAATATTTCATGCAGTGAATTGTTAGCAGCATCAGCTATTAAAAAACAGTAGCAGTTGGATAGATTGTGCAATTTATGTTGGATACAGTTCAAAGTCTTTTACACAGCCCTGGAAATTGTGCTAATCTTTCTGTTCTAGGGCACTTTGCAGGGCATTTGTACCATGCAACTTCAGACATCTAATTTAGTCAATTAAGTTAGCTACCTGATCTCCTCTATTTCCCTCTATAATCAATGGGGAGCACGGAGAGCTCCTCTCGAGTGTGACTTAAAGCAGCTAGAATAGGTTTTGTTTGAAATGCTGCTTCAGAGCAAGCTGAGTTTCTCCTTTAATTACAGAGAGAGTCAAATTAGACTAGTTAGTCATCTCAGACTGGATTCCTGCCTTTGTACATTTACCTGTAGCAGCCAAATGAGAGAAGACTTCAGCTCTTAAGTCCTCCTTCCATAAATACATGCCAGCTTCCCCTGCAGCTTGCTTTTCCTCAGGCAAAACCATGGGAGTAATGTACTGTAAGAAGCCTCTGTTTAACAATGAAGTTATTTTCAAACATTCATTGCACAGCTCCGTCATGAGAACATGCTGGTGGGTCTCCACAGACGTCCAGGCCTTTGCAGTTCCAAACCCAGCCTTCCAAGAGGAGCAACTTGGTCTTTCCCAGTCTTAACATCCACACTTGTGCAATGCTGAGCTGCAAACCCCTGAATTTTCACTAATTCAACTAGTTCAGTTCTTGCCCTGCTCTACACTGGAAACTGCCAGCTCAGCATATCTCTCCATTACTTTAAAGCTCAACAAGCATCTCATGAGCCTCAGCTCCTGGCTTTATGTAATGTTTCTGCATTTGTGTATAGACAGTGATTTCTAGGCTGTTCATTACAAATCTCAATGCCTTTTTCAGAGTCACTGGACTATATAGTTTTGTCCTCTTGGGAGATGGGATCTCTTGGGAGATGCTGCCAGGATTGTTTAGGATCTCAGTGTTAAGAATGTTGTTTTTTACCTCTGATATGCTTGGTAGCTCACCCTGTGGTTTTGATATCGGTGTGTTATTTATTGGCAATTCGTTATGCTTCTATAGTTCTCCTTTGAATGGTCATTTGCTTTGCTGGCCAGTGTTTAAGTCCTGAGATCAGTGATTTTTCTCATGGCTCATAAAATATGAAAAGTAATTTTGTTCTTTATTTCTGCCTGGTAGAAATCCATATCTGGAAAAGTGGGGTAGGCTCACAATTCATTGGCAGGCACTGGGCAACTGTATGAAATCAAACTGCATAATATTTTTTATAAATTTTAAAGAATCCTTGTGATCAGTAGACTTTTCTAGGTTAGGTTAATAATCCCGCAAAATAGAAATGTAATATGGATAATTTAGGTTCTCCAGTTAGACAGATACAGTTATTACATGCGCTGTGATACCCAATGGGAAATTCCCTATGACTTTATTGATTTAGATTATCTTGGATGACTAGAGTATTTATAATATCTCACTGATGCTCAGATGCAGTGGAATTCAAGCAGGAAGGTAAACAGCTTCTCTGATATTATCTATTCATCCATCTGCTTGACAGACAATGGGTAACCTTCCATTCAAGGAAGGATTCAAGGACCTGTGTCTGTCTTAACATTGCTAAGTGGTCAGTAGAAAGTGTGGTTTTTCTGAAGTAGGGAACCCGGGGGTCGAAAGAACACTCAGCATCTAAAATCCTCTCCCAGCAGAAAGAGGAGGTGGGGGACCAGGAGACCTGTGGAGGGATGGGTCGTCAGAGAGGCTGGGGAGAGTGTGAAGGACCCAGGCGATGGGGAGAAGCAGGCTTGTATGCATCAGCTTATTGTTTTTAATGTAACTTTTCTCTGAGAAGCTTTTATTTTAATGGATGATAAAACATTTTAAAAGACTGCCTAGGCAGTCAGAGGCTGCTTAAAATTTCCTCCACATTGACCGTTGTAGAGGAGTGCCTGTCATACAAAGGAAGAGCTGAAAGCCTCAGGTCTGGGTAGGGAAGTGAAAAGAGAGACCTGCAGGGACCAGGGCTGTGGCTGGACTGGGAGCTCAGGTGCTTTTTCATGTACCTGGGTTAATTCTGGCCATTGGGGTGACCTTTAGATGTGCTCATGGGAAAAAGCTCAGTTTACAGAAATATTCCTAGAAAGGGAATGTTGAAACTGAAGTCACAGCCTTTTTCATTGGAAACACATTTCTAAGGCTTCTGTTCATCCCAGCGGATACCGCAGTGATTCCAAGTAGTCTTTGCATCTTATTGAACCAGAGCAAGTACTGAAGATCCTAAGCAAACTGCTCACTGGCAATCAATTGAGTGAGAATTGTTTACTGAGGTTATCCAGCAAATAATTTCAATAGTGAATAAATCCAACAAAATCACCATCTGCCTGTGGATAACTGGAGAACAGAACAAGAGGCCAAATTCACAGAGCAGATTATTCCTCTAGCTCCATTGGGAATGCTGAATGAGACCTGCTCATGCTATTCTTTGATCTAGACCAAATAATCTTTTGCTTCCATGAATGCCAAATTCACTCATACACACCTCAACTAATTACAGACACCTAAACCAAGGTTCTTTAGCTAACCAATGTGTTTACACACCCATCCGGGTTACCTGTGAGACTTTTTAATTCATGGACCATGGAAAAATATTTTCTTACATTTGCTATTCAGTGCTATTCTGTTGTAGATTTTGCAACTTGAGCTGGTGTAAAAAGGTAAAAGACAGATGTGCCAATTAGATGACTGTAAATTTAACAACTGATTTCTTGCATGCTTTATTTTGTGTGCAAATGAGTCTTGATCCAAAGCCTGATAACATCCGTAGAAAAAAAATCTCCAAATTTGAGAGGCTTTGGAATTCAAGCTCATAACTAATTTTACTGAAGTTAATAGATTTTGTGAGTACATCTATGACTCAAGATTCCTTCAAAGCATGGGTTTGGCATTAAATGATGAGACTCCTGGAAAGAACACTGAGTCCTTTTAGTGCAACTTTTGGTATTATAACCTGAGATGTATATTTTCAAAGCATTTTCTCTTACATCTGGGTCCAAGTTACAGTCTTGATTATTTTAATAGAAGAATAGTGATTCTCATTTCAATCACAAGACTGCAGAAGCTGTGCTTTTTGGGGAAAAATTCAAAATTTTCACTCTGATAAGGCAAACAAAATACCTATTTGATAATAAAGAACTGTAATCAGAAATCTCTTGTCTACCATCAACCAATCTTAAAATTATTTTGACTTGAAATATTTTCCCCCTAAAGGTGAAAAGGCAGAAGGTTATGTTCTGGCATCAGGAAAAATGTTGCGTGCCTTAGGAGTCGTACATTTGGCCCTATGACTGAAGGTAACCATTATTTTTATCATTGGTATCATATATTCCATGTTTGTGTGGCTGTTCTATAGTTGTCATCGCAGTGTAAAAATGAAATAATGGTTTAATAGTGTCTTCATCTATGGAGACCATATTCTCTTACTTATGGATTATGCTCATAATATTTTGTCTAAGATAAAAGTAAGACTACTGGTCAAAAGAAGCATTAGGGTGACAAAGTTTTTCATATTTAGAGGAATGTTATAATTTGGGGCAGCATAAACTAGGAATTCTTGGGAAAAATTATTGGAATATATAAGACACTTTATAAGACTGCCAGAAAAAAAGAACACATTTCAGTGATCTGGAAAATGAGGCTGCTTTCTTGAGTTTAGAACTAAAGACTGTGAAAAAACCCCTATCACTTAATCCCCCCCCCCTACTTATTCAAGTTTATCACAACAGTGGTGGTAATAAACAGAAAGGTAAACATCCACTTTGGCAGCCAGATGATCAACCGTAATGGTTATTTTATGTGATTGTTAGTTCTAGCATTTAAGCAAAGAGAAAGACTTTTGCTTTGTCTATTGTTTCCTTTAATGGTAGTTTTGTTTTGTTTTCTTCCCCTCTTTTTCTTGAATGATATTAAAAAGAAATACAGTAAGAGATTTCCAGGGTTGCATTTTACATTAAAAACATAGGTTTCTATTTGTTTGTCTAATTTTCTGTTCGCTTTCTTTCATTGCCATGAATTGGAAAGTGACAAATGACTTTGCGAAGGGATAAGAGAAAGAGCTTCCACAGTGACATTTAAATTGGAACCCGTGTTTGATGGCATGCAGATGATTTAAATACATGTCACCAATGCACAGCCTATAAAGGCAGATTTTAAAAACCCTTTTTCTTCCTTTACTGCTGCTTTAACATGCATCTGGGAGTGCTGTGATCCAATGGAGCCATTGTAAATAAGCTGCAATCGTTGTCTTTCAAAGCCTTTTCTTTACTTGCATTCCTCAGGTGAGCTGCATTGTGGGGGTTATAAATAATGATTATAATCTTAACGCTTACTATGCAGATAGAATTGGTGGTGTTAAAGTCACCTCACAGTGAGCACTCTTGACCCTGTTTCTAGGTTTACTATTCAGCAGGGGATCATGCGTGTCCAACTCCCATAATTCAGAACTCCACATCTACTGCTAGCAAACGTTCATCCTTTCTCTAACCGTATGCTGGGGGCAGAGCTGGGATCACCGCCACTGGAAGCAAGTAAACTACCTTCTGCAATCAGCATGGGCCTAATACATGTGCTTGACCTTCTCTCACAGTTCTCAGAAAGGTCTCCATCCTCCTCCAACAGCGAGTACACTACTATCGTGACTAAATCCAGGAGTGCTCCTTTAATATCCTCTCTTTTCTTGTTAGGAGTAGGTTTGAATTAAATTCAAGCATACAGGCATCACTGACATTTGGGAACGTTTGGATCTCTACCTGACTGTGACAGCTTATGCCCCATTTGATTTACTGGTGACGCAGAGGTTCTTTCTTCATGCAGTGTGTGTGCATGTGTGTGTGTTAATGCTATTATTTACCAGCAGCATAGCCAAAATCCAACTCTTGTAGTGTGAAAGAAGACCTCCAAATCCAGGGCTATCAATGCTTAATTGCCATGAAAAACCCCAATTTCCCTTGTGAAACACTGTGATTTTAGTAGATTTTGTCACGGTTTAACCCAGCAGGCAGCCAAACACCACACAGCCACTTGCTCACTCTGCCCCCGACCGCAGTGGGATGGGGGAAAGAATGGGAAAACAAAAGTAAAATTCATGGATTGAGATAAAGACAGTCTAGTAGAACAGAAAAGAAAACGATAATAATAATAATAATAATAATAATAATAATAATAATAATAATAGAATATACAAAATGAGCGATGCACAATGCAATTGCCCACCACTCGCCGAGCAATGCCCAAACAGCGACCACTACTTCCTGGACTGCGTGTCTTATTTATATACCGAGCATGATGTTATATGGCATGGAATACCCTATTGGCCAGTTGGGTCCGCTGTCCTGGCTGTGCTCCCTCCCATCCTCTTGTGCACCTGGCAGAGCATGGGAAGCTGAAAAGTCCTTGACTATAGACTACTTAGCAACAGCTAAAACATTAGTGTGTTATCAACATTCTTCTCATACTAAATCCAAAACACAGCACTAGGAAGAAATTTAACTATCCCAGCTGAAACCAGGACAGATTTGCAGACTCTATTAAACAATCTCTATTAAATAAAGACGAACCCAATGATTAAATGTCTCTCGGTACCTTGCATGAACTTACTGAGACACTAAATGTAAAATCTGAATGTTTCCCATGAAACAATTGATATATAAATATCTGATATGGTGGTGTCTAAAAAAGAATAGTATAACACCTTTTTTTTCTAGCTCCTTCCCTTTAGGGAAATGAGAGATGGAAGGGGAAATGGCAATTGTGTATCAAGAGGAACACAGCTGATATCTGTGCAGCAGCACTTCTACTCTCCACCCTGTGCTGCCGCAATCAAGTTGCGCTGCATGGTGCCTTGACCCCTGTCTGATAAATACAAGTCTGGAAAACAAAGAATCTTCAAAAAAATTTTTTTTGGGGGGGGGGGGTTGGATTAAGGGTTAACTTTGCTGTTTGTCTCATCTTAGCATCTTATTACTCTTCTCTTCTCCCTCACCTTACCCTGACATGTCAAATGGCTCGGTTCTCTTAGTGCTTGGGTGGACGGTGATGGCTCCTTATCAAACCCGAGCTGTTCTGGAAAAGCAGCAACTTCTTCCTGTGGTGTTTTCGTCCTTTTGTTTTGATGGTAGAACATCTGTCTATCTATGTATACCTATACATTTAAACTGAGACTTGCCACTCATTAGCTGTATTAATCCCTCTTTTACCTCTATTCGCAGTATGAAAAAGTTTATAAGCCACAAAGTTACCTCCCATCTTCATTAGATAAGAATTTGTCTTTTCTGTCTTTTTACATTTTTCACCTCTGTCTCTGCTCCCAGACCATCATTTCTATTTTTATTTTCCTTTACTGGTACCATTCTGAATGCATTCATCAGGCTTTTTGCATCTTATACTTGGTTAGCTCAATCTGGTCTCCAACACAGACCTTTCCAAATTGCCGCTGTTATTCCTATGTCTAGTTTTTATATTTCACAGCCCTTTTATTCTCCTATTCCCTCAGTTTCTTCACTCTCAGTATCATACCTTCAGCCACGCTGCCCCTGCTTTGGACACATTCCTCTCCTTTTCACCAGGCAGCCTTTTTTCTCCTCCATCAAATCCATCTTTCCCCACGTTCCATCCAGCAGTCCCGTCCATCTCTTTCCCTTTACCCAGGTTTCCTCACTCCTTCCAACACTCAGTGATTATCCAGCATGCTGGTTTGGCTTGTCTGACTTTGCTGGAAGCTCTGCTGGGCATTGACTCAATCTTATTTCAGATTATTAAAGGGGCTGGTAACCCCTGGTGGGAGGATGAATTTCAGGTTTCTGGGGCTGCATTGCAGAAATACAGCACCGCCACTTGAAGGCTGTGTCTTCTGCCCACTGAGACGACTCAGGACAAGTTTCATCGGTCCTGACTTTCCCATATAGCAGCAGAGCTTAGCAAAGATGTGAGCGCAGGAGGCCTGCTGGTGTCCTTTCACAAGCGGGCTATTTATTCTGGAGATGGCTCCACTATGGCATTGCCAAGCCAACCGGAGCCAGCAAAGGCAATCTGGACCAAGGCTGGAGCAAAATCTGCCAGAATCGCATGGAAAAGGAGTATTGAATCTTTGGGCATCTGGGTCCATGGATGGAGTGAGGACTCGGTGCAGCCAGGAGTCAAGCGGAACAGCATGCGGTGCAGCAACCACAGATAATTGGGACGAGCCGGCAGCCAGCCAGCCTCGTTGTGTTATAGAGAAATGCTGGTTAACTGGGAGGAGCACAAAATGGAATTGGAAGGGATAAAGGTGGCAGACGAAGGGAAGAGCCTTTTCACGAATACAGAGCTCGAGATGACCCCTCTGCTTCCCGTCCTCTCGATAAACCTGTGTCGCGAGCTCGGCAGGACCACTTGCTCCATAGCTACCAAGCAGGGAGAGTCAGACTGATGATATCAATGAGCAGAGGCTGAGCCCCACACATACCGGTGCGGGAGAAGCACCTGCCCTGTTTCACTGGGTTGGGACAATTTGAAGCCCAAAGTGCCTCGGTCTGCTCACGGCCACAGGTTTTCTGGTTCCCTGGGTCTGCGCTGGGGGCTCAGAGCAAACAGAAAGAACTGGTGCGGATGAGTGAGAGGTTATGGAGGTGCTAAAATTCCTTTATTTTCCCCTGAAAAATACATGCCTGGTGCTATATGTCTGAATACCATTGAGAATCTGGTCCCAAGCATATAATACAGGGAAGGACAATTTGGGGACAACTGCAAAACACAGGAGAAGGATTCATAGGCTTGAGGGCCAGGAGGGACTATTATCATCATCTAGTCTGACTTCCTGCATAATACAGCTCAGGAAACCTCAGCTAATAGTTTCTGCATCAAGCCCATAACTTCTGTTTGAGTTATAGCATCAATTTTCGAGAGACATCCAGTCTTGATTTAGAGAGGATAAACTTTGGGTTCTTTTTATCTGTCTTCCAATGTCTGAGCCTTGAGGGTGCACTCACATCTGGTTTTGAGCTTTTCTCTGCAAACATAAAGGCTTGATACTAACTTATATAAAAAAAATTAAATTAAAGCTGAATTTTTCACAGTGCCTTTTTCATCCATGACCTGGGGCTTTAAACAGTACACCCCAAAAGTTTGAAGCTTCTGATAACATCCCAACTTCTGGCAAAACAGTTATCTCCTTCCCAGAGATAGGCCTGATTAGCAGCTTCAGAAGGCAAGCTCTTTTCTGAAGATTTCCATCCAAGAGAGGTGACCTGGTGGGCAGCCCTTGCCCCCCAAAACAGCGTAACTTTGCGAGGGTGAAATGCCACTCTCCCATCCCGGCTGAGATCTGACCGGCTCTTGCTCCAAAGCACCCAGAGCCACCGATTAAAAAGGCATAAAAGGGTCTGAGTAAGACGAAGGTTAATAGATGCTGATGTGGGAGTAACCAGGGCTGTCAGGGAGCGATTAAGCTGCCGAATAATCTTCCACCTGGAGCTGTCAGGCCGGTGTCTAACGTTTCATTCAAAGAAGGAGCTCTACATTCCTGATGAGTAAATGACAGAGAAGATTTCAATTAGAGCTGCTCTGTGACTCAAATCCTGACATATCCTGACGGTTTACTTTCAGTTCTCCTGCTGTTCTCCGGGGGACGCCAACCCATTAATAACACATTTAAAGATGTAGATGGGGGGCCACGGCTGCGGGTGATTAGCAGGTGGCCATCGGTGGGTAGGGAGGGTGCACCTTTCTCGAGCTGTGCATTGCCTTTATTACAGATATTTGGATGGGGCAGGAAAGGAGTTTAAAGCTGCTAATTTGAGGGAGCTGGTCCTGTTATTACCTCTGTGCAAGGGGAGGCAGGCCCTGCACAAGCAGTTACCTGCAGCGCCGTTAATGCAACACCAGCCTGGCCTCAAACCCGGGGCAGGGGAGGTTCCACCTGCAGTAAGATTTCCCTTCACTTTTCCACCTAGTTCAAAACCAAAACAAGGCAGTTTGCAAACTCGACTTGCATTTAGCGCAGAGTGCCCCGGGTGAGGGCGAGAAGGCAAGAAAACCTATTTAGCTAAATGCAAAACATTTTGCTTGACAATATTTCTTGTTTTGAATTTAGCATGAATTAAGAAATGGTTGAGTACCGTGAAAACAGAATGAAAGCTTTCATTTTGGGTCAAGCAGGATGTTTCAGTTGATTGAAGGTGAGTATTTGCTCCTTTTCGCTCATTATAGTGGAAAAAATGTTTCAGGTCAACACAGAACAGCTCTGTTTGTTTTCCAAATGAACTGAAAAATCCATTACACTCACAGCTGTACCTGCAATATCTCTGCTACTCTGCTCCTGAGGTCCCCTATGGAGCTGTCAGCAAAACACAAGATAGAAGACAGATTAAACTGTATTTTTTCTGTGTTTCCTGCTCTTGTAGAGATGAAAGTGAGCCACACCTCACAAACCTGAGCCTCCCCCTGGATCCCACTCAGGAGTTTTAGAAACTCTTACTCTGACCCTTATCTCTAGAAATGGTTCAAGTCAAGCTCAGGGTTTTGCCCCTCATCCCACCTCATACCTGTATGTTTTAGTGAAAAATAATATTTGAGGGGACGTGGCTTCACCCCTGTTACTGCAGGCCATGGATAAAACAGCCAGCCCAGGTGATTCCCCAGGGCATTTCTGTTCCCTGCCTGCCCTTGGGTCACCCCTCTTAGCTGTGCCCCGATGCACCTTCCTGCTCCCACCAGCCTGGGCATCACCAAGCTGCGCCCTGGCATCACTGACAGTCAAATCCCACCAATACCCCAGTGTGGAGACTGAATTTTCATGCTGGGACACATGGGATTTCTTTCATGCCTTGGTGGGACAGCCTGGTGTTAGGAAGACCTGATTAGGAAAAGACTGCGTTTTCAGAGTGGCTGGGTTGGAAGAAAACAGCGTTTGGTACAGCTAATTGGGAAGGTTTGTATGTCATGAGCATTTGGATGCCCCTGCAATCTGTGCATGGCATGGGGCGGAGGGGGGCTTTCACATGGGGTGTGTTTGTTCAGTTGGAGAGTGGCTGCAGGGATAAAAAGGTAACTTAATAAAGTAACTCCATGCAAATAATCCACTCAGAGAAAGGGAGGTACTTCACACGTATCCATCTTTCTCTGCATTTCAGTGGCTCCTCTATGTCTCCCTGCTCTCCCTTGTGTGTACTGGGAATATTTCAGGCTGCAAAGAAGTCAGAAAGCTCTTTGCTTTTTACAGCCAATTTGCACCCTGCAAAGACTTAGTTTCTCACGCTAATACGTAGCAACATGCTCCTGCATTTGCTGTACAGCAGTGCTACTCTTGCACTCTCTACTGCACTGCCTTGTGCCGTCCTCTGGTTAATCCCCCTCCTGCTGGACCGGCTGCCCTGGGGCTGCTCTGCCTGCAAGATGACTACAAGAGAGGCAGTGACTGATTGGCTTGTGAACTCACTGCAACCTAGGCGAAAATCATTTCCCCACTCTGTTAAACTTGAGAAAAATGGTTCTCAAGCTGTTTTGCTTCTTAGGAAGCAGGCCAGTGTGTTTCTACCATGTTCCCAATTCACCTTAGTGCAAAGTGATGGGAAAGTGGGTGGAAAACAGTGCCAGGTGCGAACCTGTAGATGAAGCCTGTCAAAGTTTACCAGGTGGAGATGAAAACCATTTTTTTTTCCTTTGGGCTGTGAGAGCCCAGGCTGGCTGAGAACAGCCTGATTTACATCCACCTCTCTCTTTTCAGCACCCCTTGGTTCATCCTTATCACCAGTCCCTGCATGCAATAAATCTCAGTGAAGAGTAAGCTCATGTTTGGGCTTTGCTTTCTTCCCCGTTTGCACTCTGCAAAGGGACACATGTGAAGTGACACCTCTGAGCTGAGGCCTCAGGAAATGTTGTCAGGAGGAAGCATGATTTTCTGACTCGTTCTTTCCTCTTCCCTGGGCTCCGGAGGCTCTGGTATGGATTTACTGCCTTGTTCTCTCTGCTGTCTGTCGGGCCTCACTTTAATGAGCGCTTGGAGGGTCATTCAGCATTGCTCTGCTGTGCAAAGGGGCACAACCTCAGTTTAAGATTTAAGACCAGAGCACCCCTGCTTCAAGGCTTGTCCCTACCATAACTTTGACTCTGTGGATAGCACTTACGTATAAAACCCTGTGAGGAAAGTTAACGTATTTTTGCTAGCTTGTAATGATGCTGTGCATGTAGGACCAAAACTATTCTGTGAGTTTTTAAGTTCTGTCAGGCTGGACTCATCAGGGGCGAGTCAAAATTGGCGCGAGTGTACTATGGAGTTTGCCTTGCACCTCCAGAGCCTAATCAGTGGGAGTTATACAGCCAGGAACAGAGATTTCCATTTGCTCTGCTCATCCAGAGCACAGAAAGAGGGGAAAAGTGGTCCAGGGTTTGGCTGATGTCTACATTTGCCTTTTGACTACACGAGCATTTGAATGACAATAAATATCAAATAATTCTAGTGATAATTGCAGAGTTGTGGTATTTTTAGAAAACTATTTGTAGAAGGAGAGGCAGAGCTAAGAACTTCTTTCCAACAGGCTCCTGGAGACCAAAACCTCTCACATGTTTTAGAAAACAGCAGTAGGAAATGCTTTTAAAGTTTTTTTTTCCTCCCCTCTCTGCTTATATCTGCTTATGGTACCTTTATCTGGACCTTCATAAGGGCTCTCGTATTTTTAGTTTCTTGCTTCTCAAATGCCTCCTGTCCTGCTTTTTTTGTCTAGGGCTGTGTCTGCCCTATTGAGCTATGACCTCTCAGACAGAAATTTGCTATTCTACGTATTATACATGATGGAAGCCAAAGCCAGACCCACTGATGGAAAAAGCTAGTGCATTTAGCATGAGTACACTGGGTTTTTTAGGTATCCCACTGTGCCTTTTCCCAAGGCGTGCTCTCCTCCTGGAGTGAGTGAGTTTCCAGCATCCCCATCATGTGCTCACACGAGAGTCATAAAATGGGCTCTTCTGTCTTCACCTGCTTTTATAAATACTCTGTGATGAAAGTTCTTCATCCCTTCTCTTGCAGGGGAGAGGCTATGGGTGAGACACTACGGTGGGTGGGATGCTACAGGACCACTACGCATCCATGGCAGCTCCTCTCCGGTTCATGTGGCAATTTTCAAATCTTATTGTTGTCCTCCAGCATAGGGGGGACAAAGGGACCTTTGAGGTTGGTCTAACAGTCAGTCAGTAAAGTCAGGACTGGCTATTGCAGCAATGCTGTTGCTCCATCTACACGTCCTATATTGATAAGGCCTGGTACAACGATGTCCTAGAGATACATTATCTTCCTGGATACAAGATGTTGCTCCGTTTTTTTCACTTTGCAGCTCCCTCATGCCACACACTGCATGTATCCACTGATGGGTTCAGTCTTGGGGGTGTGCTCATAATTTTGGGGGGTAGGAGAGGCACTCACAGGAGCTCCAGGCGTGCCTTCCCCTGTGTCTGTGCCTGATGGTTGCGTTGTACCTGGGAGGTGAGCAGCGTGTTAGACGTAATGAGGGTTTGTTGCATCCCGTTATTTTGGCCTGTCACTCTGTCCTGCTTTCTTTTTGTGTGTGTCAGCAAAGGAAAGGCAGGATTTATAGTCGCTTTTCATGGCTTCCCACGCCTGCCCGTGCAGGGGAGGTTTTGCTCCTGTATGCAGTGCCACACACAGCATCTGTTTAACAGAAGCTGTTACATAGGCTCTAAGTGATGAAACTAAATGGAGCCTGTTTTTAATAAACTTGAGAATAAAGTGTGAGAGAGAGAGGAAGGAGAGGTGGGCACGGGAGAGAAAGAGCAAGAGGAAGTGAATTCCCAGTGATCATTAGCTGGAGGAGTCCCTTTCACGTGCAGGTCTCTGCGAATGCGCTTGTTGGAAGTTTAGTGGTGGAGACAGCACACCTAATGGGATCTCGGGGGAGGCATCCGCTCGCCTATGGATGACAGGCTGCAAGAGAAAGCTGTCAGCTTGTTCTGATTTACTGCTCTCTTGCAGCGGGGAGATGAAAGTTTGCACTTCCTGTAGCAAAGCAGGCGACGGGACTTCGTATGGCAACACCACACCAAAAACCAAAAAGGTACAAGTGACTTGAGCCAAGCAGGATGTGGAGGGGGAAAAATATACAAACTGAAATAGTCTGGTGGTTTAGATTGGGAAAATGCCTGGTCCATCAGAATCATTTACTGAGAAGTAAGTCCTATAAGCCTCCAGCTCAGTGGCTAAAGGAATGACTACCAACACAGGCTTTTCACAGGAAAATCCCAATGTGAAAAGATTATGTAATATACAAATATTTATTTATAATCAGATTTCTAGATGACAAGTTTAGAATTTTTTACCCTGACTATGATATGGCGAGGTGAGTGTTAAAGTGAGACTTTGCAGGCTTCAATTTTATGTTCTGCTTCATATTGCCTGTGCAGCCTCAGACAAGTCAGTCCCTCTTTGCTCCTCTCCTGCCTCCCCGCAAAGCAGCCGTCGTGGCACATTCGCAGCTGGGGAGGCTCTTGCAGAGATGTTCGGTAGAGCCTGAGGGACAAATGAACATGACAGTGATGGAGACAACAGAAGTAACTCAGGAAGAGTTACAGGCTTGTAAGTGTGAATAACTGTAATGTAAGGTCACAGCTCCAAATACGTTATAATCCCAAGGAGAAGCACCTTGCTTCTAATTTTGCTGGTAGCAGAGGCTAACAAGGACGAAGGGGCCAGAACCAGGGCCAGCTCGAGGGCTTTAGTGTTGCTTTAGGGACTTGGCTTGGACAGAGCTAAATTTTTCTCTAGAGTAAAGAGTGCAGGGGATGCACTGGTGGTTGCTAAACTCACAGGCCACGTCAGTCTCACAAAAATCCTTGAGATAAAAGAAGGGTGAGGCTGGAGGTGGTACCAGGGCCAGCGTGCAGGGCTAGATGGACACGTGGTCTCAACCTCTATGATTCTTCCTGCAACCCTGAGAAAGACAAGTCTTAGAGCAGATATGACAAAAACCAAGGCTGGAGAGAGAAAACAAGAGACAAAAGGGGAGGAGACATCCTTCTGTCCTCATCTCTCGTCTTCTGCAGCAGCATGTCCTGGGGGAAAAGCAGAGGATGGGTAGAGTCAGCTGTAAGCAGGGAGAGCTGGGGGTGATGTCCCTCGGGGGAGTCACTGAAGGAAACATCTCTGGGCAGGTTCTCGAGTCGGGTCTCCTGAGTTGGTGTCTGGTGTCGTTGCTCAAGACTGCTGAGCCTTGCCTAACCTCAGGCTTCTGGGATTTATTTAGGGATTTATTTTATTTTAAACTGGTGGCAAGAGGAGACTGCTGTACAGATGACTCTGGAGTGGAATCAGTGTGCATAAACAAACAGGGAGATGGGAGACATTTTTCTCTCTATTGTCATCTTGAGTCTTTCTGGAGCTGCCTATTTATTGCCAGTCTGTAGGTCCACAAGATGATGAGACGGATAAAATGGGATGATAAGCTTACGCTAGAAGAGAAACTCTCAACAGACCTGTTGATTTATTGCCCGTCTCAACTCAGGTGCATTTAGGGGTGAGGGGAGGATAAAATTTCCCCTAATTTTTTTTGCTGCTTTTAGACAATCATTAACTCTCCATGGACCATGACTTTCATTTCCCATCAGCTTTGAATTACTCAGTCTGGGACTGAGCTGGAAGGTAATTTCAAGAGGCAAAAAGAGGTGGGGAGAAACCCAAATTCTGACTGCGGCTGGCTTAAATTCTGCCCCTTATCAGGGCTTGCAGCAAAGACAGGTTGATGGGGATGCTGCTATGGGCAAGGGGAGATGACAGGCTTGCCTAGGTGGTCAAGGAATTGTGGACCAGTCCTGCAAGGAAACTAAGGTGACCAAAAAAATTCAGCAGAGGTACAATCAGCATTACCTTCAGGATAAGGGCTTTGGTATGTATGGCCGTGTAACAAGCAGATGAACACTGCTTTTTGTGTATAACTGTGCAGTGAACAGAGAGCTTTTTCAATCATTTTTAGCTAAGTTTGCAAGTACCATAAACCCTTAAACCAAGAGGGTTTAGGAATGGTTTTGATTCTTCCTACAAATTCATGCTTTGTCTCTCTCCTTCACCTTGAAATAGTGCTTAAGGAAGCAAAATGACTGCTTCACTTGGAAGAAACAAATGGCTCCACATCTACTGTGTCCTCTCTAATGGATTAAAACCTCTCTCTGAACTGCGATAGAGATCCTCTAGGCTGGTTCCCACACCTCGCCATCCATCCCTCACCCGCCGTAACCAGCACGCTTTCAGGCAGGGAGGTCAGACTCCACAGAAACACCAGTTTTTACTTTCCTGCTCAACAGAGCTTTTTCTCCATGAACAGTTACCCAAAATTTTGTGTTAGTTTCTGACATTGTTGAAAGCTTTGCACAAATAGGAATCCACTGCAAAGATTTAATAGGGGAACTGGCCCATGTATGGTAGTTGAGTAATGGAGAGATCTTCACCCACAATGAGCATAAAATGCAATATAGCGAAGCAATAAATAAAGTAGGAATGGGAGACAAGGTGAGAGAATATTTACCTTATTCTCTTTCAGTGTTTGCTTTCCCCCCTTTGGAGTAGATTTCCCCTTTCTGGATTGTCTAGTGCAGAAAACCCACCGAAAGCTCTGCAGTTGCATAGTTTTGCAGCCTGAGAAGGTAACTACACCAACACAGCTACATGGTGGCGAGCCGTCCTGCCTGTGCTGGTGGGAGAGAGTGAATCCTGGCTTCATGTAGTGGCTCTTAGTCAAAAATGTAGATGGCACTAGAAATTAATGTAGCTCATCATGTTCATAGTGGTTACAGTGCACATTAGAAAGTGCCGTCAGTGTTTAGTGGCTCATAGTTTGCTCAGTGAAATTGTGGTGGAGGCTACTTTGTATACACCTATCCTGCTGATTACTCTCCTCTTCCCCTTCCCCAATTAGGAGTGAAAAGATAAAATTCATGTTAATTAAAAGCTAATTGATGACAAGATGACAATACTAATATAACAGCCCATGTTCCTAAGTAACAACAGGCACCTACATACCACCAATCCAATTTAAAAAAGACAGTATCGATGTTCTAATACCTAAAAAATGTTCTCACTAATTGTGCAAAATGATTACAAGGTCCAGTTTGGTTGTTATCCAGGTGTGGGATGGTGTGATGAATCACTATAGCACCCAGTGTGTGAGATGGGTGGCAGCAGGTGAAACCCTGCACGTCGTGCACTAACAGCAAGCGGCTCTCCAAAACCCTTCTGTCAGGTGGGGGTGCTGGAGGGAGCAGCAGCGATACCATGTCCTTGCTGTCCTGTGCACATCTCGGCAGTGCAGATGAAGCTGAATCCCTGCGAGGACGAGAGGTCTCCCAGTCCTGCCCCGGCACAGGGCAGAGCTGGGTGGGGACAGCTGGGTAGGACGAGATCTGCAGCTCCTGCTGCTGCTGCCAAGCAAGGAGGGAAGTGGCAGGGAGCGGTGCTGCTGCGGAGATGCTCCCCACCCCAGAGTGGATGCTCCCTCGTAAACCCCGTCCTGAACATGCCAGTGAACAGCAGGAGCCAGCCGGGCTTTGGTGGGCTCTGGCACAGGTGCCGCGGGCAGCAAGTCCAGGCCATTTCGTCTGCCGCTGGCAGCCCTCTCGCTTGCCCAAACATGCAGCTGCTCTGCCTCTGGACAGGGATGGAAACCACAGCAGTGCTCACGGTCTGTCAGAGCAGCTTTGTCCAAGCTCCCTTGGAGACTCCCTGACTCCCCCATGAGAGAAAGCCTGGCACGCTGTCCCCAGTGGGGGGGCCAAAACAGTTTGTGCCACTTGCTGGCTTTCCTCTGCCAGGCCAGGCGGGTGCTAGCCAGCATCGCGGGCTGGGACCAACGTCTATGCTGCACCGGGACCAGAGCGGGGCTGGTTGCAAGCCACCCAGCAGACGCTGTCCTTTTGTCCCCTTGCATACTGTTCCCTAAGCCCAGGAGCCAGCAGCTCTGTTAGGGTCGGAGTAATTTCATCCTCAATATAATCTGCAAATTCCTCCTGGTCCCTCTGTCCTCGTCGCTGCGGTCCTGCTGGCTCCTGGGGAGCTCCTTGCTGGAGATGCACAGGACTTACATCCAAACCTGCACTATGGAGGGCCCCCGACATCATTTCTTTGTAACAAAGATCCTTTACATGAAGGTGATGAAGCCTTTGAAGAACTAAGACAATTGAGTTAAAGAAGAAGTGATTCTACTCTGTCTTTTTCTTGATTTTTTTTAAGTTTGTTTTTTATTTATTCTGTGACTCTTTATTCTCTTAGTGAAGTATCCGTGACTGGTAGCTCTTTCAGCAACTTGGCAAGGCACCTAGAGTTATTGGGGAGGATCGAGTGTAAATAAAATCCAGGGAGGGAAGACGGAGAGTCAGTGGTCACAGTCAGTTTGGATAACAAATCTGCTAAGCCGCCATCCAAGGAAGCAGAGAGAGAGAGACCTAAGTAAAGATTCCAGGAGAGTCCTGTAAATAAAATCAAAGCAGAGAACAGATGAAATGTGCTGTGGGTAGCACAAATTTGGTTTCAGACAAGTCCATTTTGTAAGCAAAATTTTATTTTTCCTCTGAGTCAAAAACAAGAGCTCGCTTGGACTAGTGACTGATCTGGGAGAGACTCTTGGCTTTTCAGGGGGAGGCTCTCCAAGGTTTTATTCAACCCAAAATGATAATAAAAGCACAAAAAAACACCTATCAGTTACATTCACCTCTCTGTAGAAGACCAATTGTGTAATAACTGAGCTATGCATAAACTCTGCCCTGGGATCTGAAAAGATGCCGGTGCCAGGACACGACCTACCCGCCCGCGGTGCTGAGCTCTGCCCGCGTCGCGGAGGGGAGCACGCAGGTACCCAGCACGCTCTGCTCTACGTGACAAAACACTCTGGAGGCAGACAGACAGTGTGAGAAACTTTAAACAACGGCGAGACCTCTTTGGTCTCTAAGCACGGGACACTGCAGACAGACGAGGAGGACCGTCTTTCCTATGCTCACTGAGACGACGGTGCTGCTGGGTGCTATCAGGAGAAATCTGCTCCTTCACGCGGCAAAAGCAAGGTTGCAAGTTTTTCCCTTTGTTCCCAGGGCCCTGTGGACTGTGTCAGGAGCTGGCAGGGGTTGGAGAGTGAGGTGCTCCCACTCTTGCAGCTTGCTGTGGCTTGGGGGGATTATTACACACTGCTTCGGGATCCAGCAGTGGTAGCACTGCGTAAATGTCAACTAGTCATATTTTCTATAAATGTTCCTCACACCCAGGTTTGAAAGTGGCTTCAGAACTATTCCCTGAGGGGTTTGGTCGCTGTCCTACAGATGGGAAAATAATCGCTGGATTGGGAGTTTACCATGACCGGGCATTACCCGTGGGACTCTCACACGCTGCTCTGATCTAATCCTCATGAAGTCTGACCCTTCCTTTCGAATGAAGAGTAATCCATCACCCCCTGATTGTGAAAAACATTAGCTGTTGACAAATGCAGTGCTTACAGTGGTAATAACAGCCTGATTGATGGCCGGGGCTGGGGAACTGCCGCTGGTAACTCTCTGGCCAGCGAGCTGGCGGGGCAGGGACGGGCAGCAGAGCCGCTGTGCCGAGCATTTCCAAAGGTGAGGTTTAGCATCTACGTGTGGAGGCTGGTGGGTAATAAAAGGGTTTTTCTGGAGCTCCCCTGCATGGTTCAACATTTTTGGCAGGTCTATGCCAATGTCCAGTATTCCCAGGGCTGCTATGGGAAAGAGAAGCAGCCAGGTGCGGCTGCCTTCTGTTGCTGAGGTCCAAACTCTTTGCCTCTTCAGCAAAGATAAATAAACTTTGCTATTAGCTTTTTTTATTATCTAAATCATGCAAGAAAAAGCATTCACTGACCTGTTCTGCTATAAACTGTAAGTGGTCCTGAAGACCATGAAGATGGACAACTTTTTAGAAACACTAGACAGAAGTACTGCATGCTCTGTTGAGTTTTTCATTAGAATTTTTCTCCCGTCTGTGTGTTTTTCACACTCACTGGATTATGCATTTGCATACGTTATAATGGGAATAGCTACAATCATGATAGTTGTTTTTTTTTTAATCTTCATATAAAAATGTTACAGGATGTAAGCAAACTGTCAAAGTTAGAAGGAAACGTCCCATTTTTGGTCATGTGTTTTCATGTCTTTTGTGGTGGAAATGCAAAGTGAGCCTGATGTGGGCTGCAATCTAAATTCTGCAGGGAGTTGTAGTTGACAGAAATAAACCATGTGGTGAGGGTGCCACACGAACTGAACATAAACATGAATTAAACCTTGCAACTGTGGAGGAACCAGGGCTGTTGAAAAAATAGTACTAAAAATGTAAATTTAAACTCTCAAAGAATGGATTGGAAGCAAATTTAATTGCCTCAATAAAGGGGTAACTTGAAAATTATGGGTGCCAGAGAAGATTAAATGTACCTCAGAAATCAGAATAGACTGTTAATGTGTGACGGATGAATGGCAGAAGCCTGACAGAAGGCTATTACACTGATGCAATTACATAGAAAATGTGGATAAGTGGTTAAAAAAGGTGAGTGGAAGGCAGGAGCTCTTGCTGGGGTACAACAGGGTCTTTGCATCATGGGTTGACCTTGGACTGAATCTTATTTTGAGCATATCTGGTTGGACTGCTTGGAGTCCCACCCGTGCTTGGATCCTGGGAGCTGTGTAACCTTGTTCACATGGCTGGACAAGTTAACCTCTGGAAAGCGTGCTGTATTAATTTGGGCAGAGTCAACGTTAACATGCCCCACTGTTGGCAACTGGGACAAGGTTGGGCCTCTCCACACAGCATTACACGTAGACAATCAGGTGGGACAGGAGAGAGCTCACCTGATTTTAGACATCTACATCTGCACTAACCATTTAGGCTCCCTTTGCACTCAATGGGGAAAATATCCCACCCACTTTTAGACTGCATTTCATCTCAATGGTTTTAGACCTAAGCATTGCAATAAGATGAGGAATAGCTAAGGAATGACCGCTTGGGTTTCCCCAGAATGCACAGGAATAACGTAGGAAGGCATATGGTGGAGGTGTCAGCGTTAGCATATGTGAGAGGGCCAGCAGCTAGACTTAACTTAACTACGGATGGGTCAGAGCAGGCTGCCAGTGCCTGCTCACTGAAATCCCCTTCTGCTTGTGCTGTAGATGATGTCTTGCTGGTTGAGAAACCCGCTTGTGCGAGCACTGCATGTCAAAATCACTAGAGAAACTTCTTCAGTGTTGCAAAAGAGGTTCCATGACAATGTGGCTTCTGCCGTCCATCTGCGGGTAAAGGACGCCTGTCACCAGTGCCTCTGGAGTGACTGTGATGGGGGTGGCACTTAGTCAATGGGAAGTGTCAGAGGCTCCCAGAGCTGAAGAAGTGTCACCGTGCTGGCAGGCAGAGGCAGATAAATGAAAGGCTTTGAAACAAATGCAGTTGCCAGATCCTTAGCAATTTTTTTCTAAGGAGGTTGTGTCCAGCAGCAGGAGCATCAGAAAAGGACTTTTGCCACTCATAAAAAAAGTTTTCATGCTATCTCCCATTTCCAGAAATTCATTGCTTTGGCCAGCACCAATTTTCCAGGAAAAAAAGAAATCCCTCGCCCCCACAAAACAACAAAAATGCATCTGTTAAAAATAGGTATTTCTGAATATGCATGATTGGTCTTAGAAACAAACAGTGGTGTTCTGAGGCTGTCATAGGAGGCCATCATATCTTACCAGCACACTGACACAAATCAAAATGCAAAGGTAGCAGACAAGACACCGTTCACTCTGTGTGTGTGTGTCTGCCACAGGCTCACAGTGTGACCTTCACCAAATTATTTAAGCTGCGAATGTCTCGGGCTGTCTTGGTAGAAGAAAATACACATACTTATTTACCCACCATTCAGGGGAGCTGCAGGGCTTAATTATTCAGTGTTTAGGAAGCATTTGTGTAATGGCAAGATCAAAAAATGATGCTAAGCAAGTGCAGAAGTTTATTCTGATTAGATTAACTGTACAACTGCTCCTTGATACTTCCAAACCAAGGGCTCCCAGAGGAGACTGCATTACAGTCTGCTGTTTTTCATAATCCAAACACAAAACCTCTTTCTGTGCACAACAGGTCAGTGAGTTATCAGAGGCTTTCATGGAGCTTAACTTCAGTAAAAGTGCAGATGTGCAGAAAGCCAAGGTGTCTGCTCCACAAACGGGGTCGGATGAGGAGAGATGTCACCAAGACTAGACTAGAACTAGACGAGGAGCAGGCAAACCACTTTAACCACAGAACACTTCAAAAGCTGAAGCCTTCTTACTCCGCAGGTGAGTTTGCTGTGGCCTTGCAGGCAGTGCCCAGGGGCTGAACCTTCCAGCTCCCTTTGAGGGGGACATCCATGAGACATCTCCATGGCAGCACAGGCTGCCATATACTGCCTCGTGTTGATGACAGCTTGTCCAGGAAATGTTCATTTGAAGGGTTTTCATACAGTATCAGACTATAGGATTTGGGGAAAAAAACAAAGAACAAAACCAACGCCCCCAAACCAAAATCTCTTATTTTAATCTCCATCTCCCACAATTCCTTTCTGAAACTGCCGGCACTGGCATGCAAACATCAGCAGGCACACGTATATACTGGCTGTATAACTCCCCTGTTGTCCATCCTTTTCTCTTCTGTGTGTATCTCTTTCTCTTCAATTTTGGGAAAATCTTTGCCAACTCATTTTCCCCACTGTTTATGCCATTCCTGATGCCAGAGCGGGCTGTCAGCATTACACCAGAGTCACTCTGCCTGTGGATTTCCTGTATTCTTCATCTGCTTTTTAAAGCCCATTGAAAGGTAAAAGAACTGCAGGGAGCCATAATTTGGGAAGTTTTCAGAGCCACTTGAAGCTTTTTTGCCTGCTGCCATGCCTGACAACTTGAACTGGTGGAATTATTCATTGGAAATAAAGCATTTGAAGAATATAGCTATTGATTGTTACGAATGATTTATGTATTATTTATATTCCTGTAGCCTCTAATGACTCCTTATGGATTGGGGCTCTATGGCTTTGCACACAACTGCACTAACAGAGTACGTTTAGTCGAGGGTAGTAAAACAGGCAGGTGTGGTTCAGGACAAGGAGCCCAAGGTAGGTGAAACAATCGTGTCTGCTGTGGTAAGTGACTGTCACCCTTGCTGTTAGCAAGTATTTTGTAGGCATCTTGTCATAGATAAATTTGAATGAGATATTTGGAGGAGGAGGAGAACACACTTTTGCATTCCTCCTGTGGGCAGCAATATGCCAAAAAAAGAAAGAAAAAGCTTGTTGGGTAATGTAACCGATGGGCAATAAAAGCTGGCATTATTATCAGAGCAGAAGGTGGGCTTGATGCTTTTTACCCTGTCTGCAAGCAGGTTGCCTTTGTTGTTGTCGAGCTGCTTGTGTCTCACGGTTGCCTGTTAAATGCTGAAGTCCATCTGTGCTCTCTCACACACATTTCAGCCCAGAGGCTGGCTTGCAAAATCAGGCTTATATATATTAACGGTTGGTTATTCAACCTGGCCCCAGCATTTCTTGGTGCTGTTTCTGTTCCCTGGACTGCACGCTTCGCCCAGCCCTGTCTGCTTATGAATGACTCAGCCAAGATTGAGCCTCATATCTCTCGTGAGATTAATGAAGTGAACTTTTGAAGATGACAGGCAGGATCCTTACTCAGAGTACTCTCAGTCCAGTGAAAAGAACTCAGCTTTGTTGAATCGTTGCAAAAAAAAAGCCCAGTTTCATCCTGGAAGATTAACATATGCCCAGAGGTATCACTGAGCTAAAGGGCACTAAGCCCAGACCAGGGGCTGAAGCAGACTCCAAAGTACTAAAAGATAAATGACAATATGAGTAAACTGGCAAATTTGGTTTAAGTAATATTAAGGAGTAGCTTCTCTGGTGCCTCATTAACTCTACCCAGGTGACCAGCATATTTGTTTCACAGGTGCTCTTTCAGCAGCCCCATATAATAAGTCATGTTTTCAATTAATACCAAACAGCAGTATTTTGGATACATAACAAAGCCCCCCACAACTTTCTGAATGTTTAGTATTTTCACTGAGTTTCATCTCTGGGAACACTCATAGGACTATTACCTGCCCTGCATCGCCCCCAACTTTGCTGTTTTCTTTTAGTCCGGGAGATTTCATTGCCTTGGCAGAGCCTTTAGTAAAGACATTTTTATTTACATGGCTATTATGTTTCTGTCCTCCATCAGGCATCCATCTGGCTGGGCGGTCATGGAAGTATTAATCATAGGGGTGTCTAGACACTCACTCCAGAATGGGAAATTCAGAAATTCAGTGCAAGGAGATTTTACATCAGATTTCACTGCTTCAAAATGCTATTGATTTTACTTGAAGAAGAGGATTGAATGCTTGGAATGTTTTAATAATTTCACCTTTTTGGTTTTTGTACATGTTTTCCAAAGCTGGAAACTTTGGTCATCTTAGATGGGGTTTTAGTTACAAAACATCCTAAGCGTCCTTATCCTGAACAAAGCTTAAGCATGAGTTTAACATATGGAATTTGGTAGACTTCAATAAGGGAAAAATGTTTCCAGTTTAAAAAAACACAACTCCAGTGAGTTGTGAACTTCCACAGGCTGAACACTTTCCAGAATTAAGAGCTATGTGCTGAAACTCCCACCTACCAAGTAGCTTACTACAACCACAAAGTCTCTGCCTTTTTTACCTCTTGAATTCATGGAGTTACAGTTTAGCTATAAGCTTTTATTGTGTGTTTTTCTGTGGTGTATGTGCACTTCCTAAATTGTAGCTATTATTGAAAGTAATATAACATAACTAAAAAAGGATAATATGCCAGAGCTGTATGTATTTAATGAATACCCAAAGGCCATGAAGAAATAATTTTGACCTAACCATGCCCCTGAATATTGAGTTTTGCCTGAGAGTAAAGATAGATTTGAAACATAATTCTGTAGCATCTGTTCTGCTGCTGTCCAGCAGCAGGCAAAGAGGCTTTTTTCAAAAATAAAAGAAAACAAAACCCGAGATGGTTGAAAGCAGAGCAGAGGGTGAGGGCGAGGAGGAGGTTGTCTGAGGACAGCTCTCCATCTGCAGGTCCTGTGGCAGCTCTGCAAGCTGCTCCCCGAGGGTTGGAGGGACCTTCTGGAAGAAAACATGTTCAAAGCTGTGGACCAAAGGTGGGGTTTTTACTGGTTTGAACTGCTTTGGAAATATAACAACACCAATTGTGAGAAAACCTCCCAGGAGCCAAGGTGTGAAGACTCAAAGATATTGGTTTGAGCAGCAAAAATCCTTTTGTCTGGGAAACAGAAAATAAATGAGAACCGCAAGATAGGACATTTATGCAAGGAACCTAATGTGGAATCTGTTTATGAAGAGGAAAACTCATGAGTCAAATTAAATGGAAGGAAATATGAGAAAGCCATTGGGCTTAAGCCAGGATCTAACTATTGGAGACCAAGATGGGTCATGTGGGTCATTCTCTGGAAGAGAATTATCTCACTTTAGGAAGTGAAGTTGATAAAAGAATCAGATTTATGTAGGAAAACTCAGTGTCCATTGAAAAAAATGGACCTCACCTCAGAATCAAAGGTTGCAGAGAGTCACAGCATTCAATATCCATGCAGCGTGGGCCAGCGCTGGTGCAGGACCATAGCTTCGTGTCCATCTGCCCGCCCGTACTGGCTTCACAAGCTGAATTCCAGTGCAGAGCCTGTGATAACACTATGATTTTCATTATGCACCGCTTCCCTCAGAAGGAGAGGAGACAGTGGTTCTCCTGGAAACATAGCGTAACAAGTTATTCTTGTTGGTGAGAAAAATTAGGAGTTTCATGTAATTTATCTCCTTTGGGGCATTTTGATAGACATTCAGGATATGGTATTTTTGGACAAAAACTAAAGGAAAAAAGCACCAGAGGAAAATAATCCTTTTCTGAACAGCTTCAGTGCCTAGCTGGCTCAAGCTCAGATACATATTAGAGAGTCCCAGAAAGATTAATATACAGTTTGTGAGCTCCGTGTTTGAGGGTACGATGAGGACTTGCAGATCAGCCCAGGTCAAACAGAGCAATCAGTTTTGCCTCACACCCAGAACTCCCAAGTCGGTTCATAACCCAGATATCTCCCTATGGATCAAATCCTCTTCCTGAGTTGGGTGTTGCCACATGGGATCCCCAAAAGGGTTGTATTGGTTTACCCAGAAGGGCTTCTTTTGCTTCCTAAATGAATATTTGTTCAACATTGCCACTTCAAAAAGAACAAATCGCCCTGCATAATTCGGCATCATAAGGATAATGAGTTCATTAAGAGTTGTTGGATGGATTAAGTTATGCATAAGGCCTGGTATTATAAGACAAGAGATAAACAACCTATTATATTACTATTATTAGAGTTATAGGAATTACAGTAAAGTAGCACCAAAAAGTAACTTCCAGTTTGGCTAAACCTTCCCTGATTCCCTCTGGCCACAAGTTATCATATTTCTTCTCTGAATCAGACCTCCCCTATGTTTTCAAGCTCCTGTAGATTCCATGCTGTTACAGCAATCTCTAATCCTCACAGACCACTGAAGTCCTCTTTTTTTTTTTTTTTTTTCTTTTTACACAAACTCACTTGTGAGGTATTTGCTGCTGAGAGCCTGATCTTGGCTTCAGCTCAGCTGATAAGTAGGCACAGAAAGACTTTCAGATTAGAAAGACAAATAAATATTTGGAACTGATTAAGCTAAAAGAAGGTTCAATCGTATAATGTTCCAGGGCTGATTTAAATATATGAAGTCAAGAAACAGCAGAGAGAAGGCGAATACAGCAGTGTCTTGGTCTGAGTGCTGCAGAGCTAGCACACGTGATGTGAGATCACCTCCTGGTCCAAGATGCTCTCACAGGGTTGGAGAAAGGTTGATTTAAACTTCCTCAGTTTGCTTAAACTGGCACAATTGTACTGAGCCAAAGTTGATGGAGTAAATCTGAAGTATACCAGTTGAGATCTGCCACTGATTAGTATATTTTGTTGTTCCTTCTTGTTATGCTGAATATATTCTACACATGCATAGTGTGACAGCTGGCCCTGAGACAAAAAAGTAACATATGTTGTAGGAAGAACTTGTGTTTAATACAAGATAGATGCACATTTCAGCACTTAAACTGAGCTCCCACGGAATGTGCAAAGCAGATAGCTGCATCTGCAGATGCATTTGGTGAAAATAATGAGTGTGCAAATAGCAGGTATGATTCAGTACCCAGTCTAGGAAATAGGTCAACATGATCTATCACTATGGCCTGTGCTTTGTGCTGGTCCTGCAGTGGGTGGAAAGCTTCCAAATATCTGACATATTGGCTTTTCTGTCTTTTAATGGATACTCCATATTCTGTAATAATAGCGGCATATACAGTCGGTGTTCCTACCACTTTGCATTGCCCTCTGGGGGGAGGCAAACAAACCTTAGCAACTTTCTCCTCTTTTTCTTGAACAATCCCTTAATATAGACTACAATCATCCTGAAATGCATTCAGTAAATCATCTCTGATTACACAGGTAAAGAGCACTACTCTGTATTGGTCATTTAAAACATCTTCAAGGATTTCATTGATGAAGACTTTCCGAAAGGAAGGAGGCAACAAGGAAGATCTATTGAATTTTGAGTCACTGTATGCTGGGTGTTACATTAGAACTTAAATCAGATCCAGCATTTCATGAGGAAAGGAAAACAGAAAATTCAAATGAGATTAGGCTGTTTATCCATAGGAAGACGTGAAATGTGTAAAAAGAACCACCTTACAAAAGGGTTAGTTGTTCAAAATGCCCCCTTAAAGAAGATACAATTAGAGCTTAATCGTTTCTCTCTTCAGTTCAAAGCTCCCACATCTAAATTAATGAACACGTATGCCAAGTCAGCCCTATTTATACCTTGCTTATCTTGACCATTTAAACAAGCTGGCTCTTTGCTAACATTGCTGTTTATAGGGACTGCACATCTCTGCGTGGGAGCAATGCTCCTCTTTATAAGTTGGATTTTGCTCCATACAGAGTGTTGAGGATCAGATGTAATTTCTTCCTTCTAAGGAAGTCCTAACAATTAATTTACAAATAAGTTGATAAAAAGCTAATAGATGCTAAATTAACCACAGGAGGACTCTTGATCTGTTCCTTGAACTGCGGGAACATGGTGGAAAATTACAAGAAAAAAAAATCAATGAAGAAAGAAAGTTGGAGTGCATAAAGTTCAAGCGAGGTACAATTGTTACTTGACACCAGCATCTTCTTGCAGAGCAAATCAGCTTATTAATGTGTACAATGCAGCACCATGTGTTTGAGGCTACTGTATGTAATGGAGAGGCTGCAATGTGGAGTCAAGCTCTCAAAAGCCGTGTCTATACTGGTAAATTAAATACACCCGGTATTAGCGTCTGACACTGAGGCTGGCAGGCTCATCTCCCTACCGTACCACTCTCTTCTCCTTCAGTGTAGGCTGCTGCTTGCAGGATGCTTGTTGAAATAGCCCTAACATGTTAAATCACAAAACCTTCATGGGAATTGCCTAGAAATGGGTTTGTTAACCTGGGCCAAAACTGGGGACTGCTGTAAAATTTTTGGCCAGCAGGTATCTGCTAAGAGAGTGTGAGGAGAAAGGGGAGGAGGCAGCGGTAACACCATGTGGAGCCATGCTGGAAGGCTGGCTGGGACCTGAAAGCAGCACAGGCTTCTTGTTAGGGAGCACAGAGCCCTGATAAATTCATAATGTTTCCAGGCTCAGAGACCCACTTGTTGCATTGTGAGGCACAGACGTGGCCCTGCCTCTGAAACTGGCTCTTTTTGAAGTGCTGCGTCCCAGCCTTGTGCACACAGACTGTCATTCTGGAGTCAGGCTTTTCCCTTTTCCTTCCCCAAATCAGTGTTTCTCTTTCCCTTTTCCATGCACAACACTGCATTTTTCTCTCCTGTCACTGCATCTTCTGGGGGAGCAACCTGCTGAGGCCAGCGGTTAGTAGTGTGCATGTCCCTGAGGATACGGCCTTTGACGCTAGCCCATTACGGTCCATTGGCCTCATCCACTTCAAAGTGTGCTGCGTTTGGTGCAGTTGTGCTTTGCACCTACAAGAGTGCTTTCCTCTTGATATGCACATACAAAACACACACGCACATGTACATATGTGTGCGCACAGATACCCCTGTACAGGCTGTGGGCTGTCAATCAGTTACACATCTAAATGTGCAGGCATCTCACTAGATTTCTCCTGAAATCTAACTGATCAGGTTGCTCCAGGTACGGTATTGCTGTCATTTAAACTTTGCTGTGGTCATATTCATGGGAGTGTGTGCTGTGGGTCTTTTCATGATTAGGTCTCCGTTGCTGTTTGCCAGCACGCTGGCTCAAGGTGGAGTGCTGGTCCAGCAATGTAGGCGCACGCAGGTTCCCCACGTATGTCAGTTCAACACTTATGAACTGATGCCCAGCACACTTCGTCAAACATGTTGTTACGGACCCCAGGAACTGCTCATTTGTCCTGCAGCCCAAAGTACCAATAACACCTGCAGCACCCAAATTCTCATGAAAGCAGCGAAATTCAATCCCCACAGCCTTGTAGTAGTGATGAGCAAAAAATCACAGCAGCCGGTGTTGGAAAAATAGGAATTCAGCTAAAGCAACAGTACCTTGACAACACTTGGTGCTGCAAACATCACTTAACTTGACAAACAACCAGTAATAGCTAGGGTGAAAATAAAGGGTTAGGCAGGTAGAGAGATAGAGTATGAAGAACATGCTGAGCAAATAACAGCCTTTTGAGAATCAACATTAGCATAATTACTAAACATAGGTAATTGCTGAAATAGCATTTGCTGGCAGCGTTTATGTTTCTAAATGCAACACTTTCTCTCTTCCCTATGTAATCTTCTGCTAGGACTATAGAGTGTGCTTACAATCAGCTTTTAGCTGAGAGAGAGCTGGTATGGAAATTGGTACCATCTGAAAGCCAAGGGCATAGAGAGGAACAAACACATTTAACACCTTGGAGTCCAACCATCCTTTTTAAACAAGGTTGTCATACTTGGGGCTACATGCCTTGTTAAAATCTATATGTTATGCCATCAGCTCAGCATTTGTCCCAGTGCCTTACTCGATACTTGATAAGACTGGACATTCTCAAATCAATTCCTATTGATTTCTTACTGCTGAAATAGGATAAGCATGTGACAGACACAATGAGTGTTTAGTACAGCAGATCAAGCCATTCCAGCACTAGAAAACATCTTGGCTGATAAAAAAACCCACAACCAAAAACCAAACAGAAAACCCCACCAGGCACAAATGCAGTAACATGCAGGGCATAAGCAGAGGCCCTGGCTACAATCAAAAGCATTAGCTGGTTCTGCTTAAAAAGGCATTTAGCCACAGTTTTGATGGAAGAGCAGGTGGAAATTAAAAAGGGGGGAAAAAAAAGCAACAGATGAGGTTACATCTGTGAAGGTTGTAGGGCTGATCTGCAATTATTTATGAGCGCTCTATGTGACCTGGGTACTGAGATCATGCTGTACTGGCTTGCTGCGTCTCTTACTGTATGTTGCTCTGCAGGGCAGATAGGAAGGTGTCAGAGGCAATAGCTGGCCTCCACCTGAGTAAAGTACCTATAAATACCATGGGGAGGGGAAAAAATATATGTGCACGATTAGCTGTGAAGATTCCTCAGGATAACAGAAGTACTAAAGGGACTCAGCCTGGTTTTTTTGAAAAGAAGCAAAAAAGTGGTTTGAAAGTAACTGCAGGAGGCAAAAATGGGACCATGCAAGGGTGGCTCGGAAAGGGCAGGATACCACGGAGACAGCCCCCATGGAGAAGGCTGAAGTAGTGGGGCCTTCTAAACCTTCAATGTGGTGGTGAGACACAAAAAAGTCATATGTACAGGCAGTTCTCATTGGTTGAAAACATCTTTTTTGTTTTAAAAATTGCCGTATTCTTCTTGTAAGGTCAGAAGTTGATATCCATCTCTGGCCCACTGACCATGGCTCACTGAAGGAAGATACTTACTTGCCAATCTCAGATGGATGAGCTGAGAGAAATGGGCATCATCCTGACATAAATGGGGAAGGATAGTGGGATCAAAAGCATGAGTCTTTTGCTGGAACAAAAGCATGGAGCAAAAGCTGGAGCCAAAGCACGTGGCTTTCTAAATACTGCCTCGTGGGCTCCCTGGTGAGCCTCTCTGGGGGTTCCACCAGCAGCAACCCAGACACGTGTTTCATGGAGCATAAATTGCACTCTCCTCAGGGATAGCTCAAGCCTTGAAAATTTGCAATTGAACATAATTTCCTCAGAGGAAACTCAAACACAATAAGCAAGAAGCATGAGGCCATTTGGTGATCCATACATAAATAAGACAAAAAAATGGCAAACCCTTTAAAAATAAGCCAGAAAAGCCTTCTACTGCCTAACCTTGTGATGGCATTTAGACAGACATTTCTTTAGGCACAAGATCAGTATTTTGCTGTCATTCATTATGGATTTACCAGTTTTGTATTGATTTTGTTGTGGCCTCCTATGTACTTTAATTGCTGCAATAGAGAAACAAGTTGCTATACATGACATTTCCTTTCTGAGAAGCTGGCAACAGAATTGCATGAACCACTGGTAGATTCACTGATTTCCCTTGTGAGTCAGTAATAAAATGATGACTGAAACAGCTTGCCCTTCTTTCTGTTCCAAAACAGCTATTTTTTTTTTCAAGAACTCTCACTAGCTGTGGATTTAAAAACAGAAATCTTCCTAATTGCTGGATAATATGGTAGACTTTCCTATAGTATTTCACAGTTATTAACTCGGAGGTTAATAACTTTGAGGGACAGGCGCCTGAGTGCCTTTGCCTGGGCAAGCAGGGTTGCTCAGGCTGTGGGTGAGGTCCACCCAGAGTTGCCCAAGGGCAATTGGGATAATTGTCAAAGTGGGCTCTGGTGCTCTCATTGTTAGATTGACACGTGGTGCAGCTCTCAGGAGTGTGGGTTGAAAAAGAAATGCTTCCTTCCTCTGGGATGCAAGCCACCAGCTCAGATTCAAGGCTTCTCAGCTGGGAGATTTGCAGCAGCTGGAAACCCATATGGTGTGGGGCAAAACAACGTCACAGTGTGCTTGCAGACTGAGGAGCAGATAAGGCTGATTAAGTTACCTCACCTCATCCCTCTGGAAGGGTTTTGTTGATGTTGTAGTTTCTAGAAGTTCTTCCAGGGCATTTTCAGCTGTCCCAGCTGAGCAGAGGAGCTCTTCCCTTAGGAGCTGCCATGCCAGCAGAAGGCATCTGCTCACTGAGTACCTTTGGGTGAAATGGAGGTGAGAGAACAAGGGCTTATTTTGGTTGTCCTGTGCTTTCCTCCCTCAACTTTCAATATTCTCGAAAAATAATGTTCTAATCCTCTGTGTTTAGCCACCTGCTGACACCCTCTGTCTGAGTTTCCATAGCTGTACTCTTCTCGTTGTGCATTTCCACTATACTTTTTTTTGTATATTTTTTAAGCTGTGACCCTGGCAAAACTGAGTCCAAGGCAAGTAGTAGACAGGAGGTAGTTCACCTCATTGAAAACTGTCAGAGTTAGCATTCATGACAATACCCGCTGTTCTCCTTAGACTGGTTTGGGTCCCACTGCATGAATTAATGTGGTAAGAAAAGAACCACAGAATTCTTCCCTCTAGCACCTTGGTGTGTGCATATTTAGGTACCATAGTGAGAGATACTACAAGAAAACATAGATGAAGGCCTGTGAGGTGATCCATACATAAAATAAATTCAGTGTGTCCATTAATTAAATTCTGCAACAACCCCATGAGGTAAGTCAGTATTACAGATATTTTTCAGATGGATAAACTAGGTTCCTGGAGATGCTGGTGATGAGTTGTCTCAGCAGCATGTTGGAAGTAGAGCCTGGGCAATCTCTGGTAGGATTTTAGAAGCAGCAAGATTGCTGAGAAAGGAGAGGATTTGTTAGGGTTGGTCGAGCTAATAAGAAACAATTGTATGCAATTAAGCAAAGTAAAATAGGATCTGGCAGCTCTAGGGGTGTATCAGGATTTGTGCGTGTGTTTTGCGGAGGCACAGAATCCACTTCCTAAAATGTGTGATTGACAGAAGTGGCAGAAATATGCTCAGTCCAGAAAGCAGAGGTGGGTTGAAGGAAAAAAAAAAAGTAGCTTTCTTTGCCTTCTGCTGATCCTGCTTCAAATCAGAGCTGCTGGAAAACTCCTCAAGGAGTATTTGCAAGCTGTTCTGCATGGCCGTTTCAGCATAGCCCAGCTGGTTAATGCTAGCAAATCTGGGCTGGTAACAGCTCCTGAAATAAAACCCATCTTGCCAGAAGAAGAAAGCCTAAGAACAGAAAAGTCTGATTGTATTTTTTCCATCTTTGCCTCTGTACTTCTCAGAGACGTGTAAACAAAGCCACTTGTTGATGAGAAATATGTCAATCAAAGAGCTGCTGAATGTTCTGGAGACAGTTATCACTAGATGTTTTGACTAAATGTCTGAGAGCTCATGCTCTTGGGAAATTTCCCAATAGATCTGAAGATAAACACACAAGCTCTTGGCATCTCTCCTGACTGGATGAGAATCTGAGAACTGATAATTATTTACATTTAACCTGTGCACCTTAAAACTTGTGGTGCATCCTTTAGAAGGCAGGTTTGGAGTGTTTTGCAGTGGTGGTCTTTAAGGACAAAGTCTCAGTGAATATTTAAATTCTGCCAGACTACTTGTCTACACTTCAAATCATGTCAGAATAAAAAAAAATACTCTCTATGTCCTATTCATCCGTAGTCACTTTGGTCACAGTTGAAATACAGAGGTAGCAAAAATGAGATGAGTGAACCTGTTCTGGAAAGTTCTCCACCTGGGGGGTAACATCACATGCATTTGGTGAGGCAGCAAGAAGAAATTCAGTATTCAAAGCAACTTTTGTAAGTTTTCATTTAAGTCAAGTGTTTAATGATCCCCTGCTGCAAAAGATCCCCTGCTGCTACAGTTCTGTGCCGCTGAATTGAAGGACATCGGGCAGAACTCTGCTAAATCCCAGGTTTGGGGCTTCAGGGAGCCAAGATGAGTTACTGGGAGGTTGGTCTCAAACAGCAAGAAGTAAAGATTCACAACTAGGCATCTGCGGAAGCACCAAAGCAGTAAGTAGCACATCACTGCTGGTGGTCTTGCTGCTTGCTTTTCTGCACAGCACTCTGAAAACGGGCAAGGTTCGCTGTGATCCAGTCTCCTCCCCAAGCACGAGTGCTCTTGAGCAGTGATATCCAATGCAGCAGCCTGGGACAGCTACTTGAACCAGGACACGGGGCAGTAGAGGACAACACAGGACAATCTCTAAGAAAATAACACCTCCTTAATCTGACCAGGAGATAACATTCTTTTCCCTCTTATTTTTCTTTTGATCAAATTCTACCTGTGAGGACATAGGCAGTGTCCACTGTGCAGAAATCTTGAGGAAGAGGAATCAGTAAGCAGAGATTTTTAATTAGAAAGCTCAAATTTCCATCTCTGCCAGCAGTGACCTTTGTGATTTGTTTACCAGGAACATACATAGAAGTTATTCTTTCTGCTGTTCTGGTGACAAGAATAACAATGCCTAAGTGGTTTTGTTCTCCACCTACATTACAGGTACGCTCGTTTTAATTTTAGCTGTTACAATCGGTCTCTCCTCCATAGTACCCATCTGACTGGCAGAAACACAAGCCCACAGAGCCCACTGAGTAGTAAACATATCTGTGAAATGTCACCACATTAACCGAAATTTCGTAGATCAGCACAAGGAATAAATATAATGAAAAAAATGGTTTGCCCATGAGAATTAACCAGTCTCCATTAGTGGGAGTAAATGACTGACTGACTGTCAGCCTGTAGAGTTCTGTAATTCTCTGTCTCAGCCATGAACCTATTATTGCCTTGCCCAGACTCTGTATCTTTTATCTCAGTTAAGTCAACAAAATACAGTCTGGTTCAGAGGAAGCTATTGCAGGTATACAGTGCATTAGCATAAACATCATTGCACAGTACTGCAACAGTACAGGATTTCATCTGATCAGCAAAATGATTTTCTCCCCCAGGTCAGTTAGAAGTTCGAGATGGCCAGTGTGGGGTGCATTGCACTGACGTCTGTCTAACGTAGTCAGGTCAATGGGGAAAACGATGCTGACATTTTTTATACCCTGGAAGCGTATCTCTGGGTGGACACTGCTCCTCTGTGTGTTTGTGTGTGTGCACATGTACTTTCCTCTGTATATCTATGTATACGTTTATATAAAACAAAGGCCATGCTTAAGCCCAACTCCAGATGACTGGAGGAGAAATGTTAATGACAGATTGGTTGAAAGATTAGGCTCCCACTTTTGTACGTTTGTAGCTTAAGGAATCACTTGTTTTCTACAAACACCTACCAATGTGCAGGACTTCTCATAACCTGTCAGAGAATCTAAGAACTTGCCGGAATGAATTAAATATATAACCTTAGTGATTCTGTGCATAGTTTTCACTTTGGTCATGAGCTCACATGTTTATAGCAGAAAAGTTCCTGCTCCGCAGCCCACGGGAGCTCCCAGGAGCCCTGAACACCTTCGGTGCCCTCAGCACCTGGCTTCCAGGGAGCAAGAGCAGCAGCAGACCCCATTCGTATGCTTCGGCTCCAACGACCCACAGTCGGAATAGCTTCTTTTCATCAGCCCATTCAGTCCCTGCCTGGCAAACTTAAAAAGAGGGAGGGAGACCACCGCGCAAGCTCAGCTAACAGTTCACAGATGGTATTAGTTACAGCATGTCTTCCTAGATGACTTTGCCGGGGGAGACTGGTTCTCATGTGTGCTCTTCTGTCCCAGCTGTGGGTAGCAGGGATGCTCCAGCTGTCCCTGTTATATCCATAACACTGGTTTTGGATCTTATTCCTCCCTTTCATCTTGAATAATCAATATAGGCCTCAGATGAATAGAGACCAGCTGTATTCCTGTTCTGGCAATGGAAGTGATAAGAACTAGAGCAAAAGAAGGACAATAAGGGCATTGCTGCCTTCTCCTGCATATTTTCAGATCTGCAGTCTGCTCAGCCTGCAACCCAAGGCAATGTGTGAGACCAGCCTGTTGCTGAAAATAGTTCATATTTGCTGATCTTTGGAAGTTTCCACAAAGACCATTGCTGAGAAAAGAGTATCCTGGCTGGATGTCTATGTATTTGTACTGTTTCTGGGTTCCTGTTCATTTACAGTGGTATTATGGGAGCAGTTAATTACAATAATTTGTTTGTATAAAACCTCTTCTTTATGCCTAGATCTAAACATATGAGTTTCATAACTCATAAAAATTAATGTAAACAACTCAAGAACAAACACAAATGATAATTAAGTTTTGATTCTTCCAGCATTCCCAGGCCACTCCTGGGACTTGCCAGTCTTGTCAATATTTTAACATGTTCAGCAGCTCTGGAAAGTAAACAAATGGCCATCAGTGGGTAAGCACTTCTGTATTTGTTTTTCAGAATTAGTAGCTCAGGTAGCTTGCGTGTGTGTGGCAGACTGAATACATTTACTTCAGAGGCACAGAAAACAGTCTTAGGCATCTGTAAATGCTGAGATCTCGAATGTGTTCATATCAAACCCGAGCTTCAGATTACGTAAAATGTTTTCTCTCTGTTTAGCTTTAGCTGACCAGCTAAGCACCAACATAGGGCAGATGGGAAACCAAAGACTCGGACGTATTAGTCTCCCAGCCCTTTACTGACCTCTAACAATCCTTTCCACTAGTATTTCCTTTGGTAAATAATGGGAATTTCACAACACATACAAAAAAAGTCAAATTCAGTTTGTGCAGATTCGGTTTGACAGTACCCCTTAAAAAAATCACTGAGAAACAATATTCTGAATGGCACCGTTGTCCTAGAGCTTTTCAGATTAAAACTCGAGGTGATCAGGGGTGGCTGCTCATTTTTCAGGACCAAAAGTCAGTGAGGGAAAAGCCACAAAAAAGTCATCAGAGACTTATGCTGGGAAGAAAACTATGTAATCAGACTGCACTTCCATACAGGGAGTTAAGTTAAGTTATTGAAAGCTCAGAAGATGGTTTGATGTGGACAAACGGTGATGCTTCTGACAGTTCAGTGCATCTTATGATATCAGGTGGAATAACCAGTGAGGCTGATACAAGTTACAGCCCCAGAGCAGTTATCCAGCTCACTCATCTTTGGATAAATTAGGCCCTGTCTCCGTTGATGTTAAAGCTCTGGAGGATGCTAACGTGGTGGAGTTATTTCAAGCCCTTCCCGTTGAGTCAGTTCTCAGCTCGGGGGCTTGGCTCGCAGGGAGCGGGCTGTAAGAGCAATGATATATGCTGGATCATGAATTGCCCTACCTGCCTGCTTAGCTCGCCCTGATGCAAGTAGGAGGAATGCACAGTGATGTTCAGAAGTAATTACTGCAGTCAAGTCCTCTTAATACTCCTTCTTTCCTATTTTTGTAGTAGAGTGGAAAGAACTCTCCATCTCCCCAGGGTTGCCATGCCCCTTACAGCCTGAATTATGCTCGATTGTCATAAAAACGACAAATGATGTATCCTTGCTGTAAAAGCCAACCTCATGTTAAATTTCATGTTCTGCTCCAAGGTACCAGAAATGTTTTACCTGGACAAAATCCGTATATATTTGTTCAGAAATACCCAGACAAGCAATATACAGGCTTTCAGCGTACAGCCTGGTGTAGTTCTGGGTCACTGAAAAGAGCTATAAATGTATAAGCATCAGGCAATTATAATAACAAACAGCTATTTCACGCACATTGCCACTCACAAAAGTCAGTGTCTGGGCTTCTGTAAATACACGGATACATACTTGATCATTAAAACCAGCAATGAGCTAGGTATGTATGCATGTTATACAATTACATAACTCCCTTTATTACATATTTTCTTAATTGCCATGTGAAACTTTTGCCTCCTAAAATTCTGTGGGTGGTTTGAAATAAAATACTGAAGATTAATACAGTTTTGAACTAGCAAATTACTTCTTGTGTAGTTTAGTTTAGCTTTATGTATCTGCAATAAATGTGTATCTTGATGATATGGTTAATATTACATTACATTTTATCATTTTCCATTGTTCTGAAATATGTTTTAGCATTTTTCCACAGTGTAAGATGACAGAGATCAATTACAAAACTATTAAATGTCAATTAACATCTTTGCAATCTGAATCCCAAATGAACCTGTTAAAACTACCTTGTTGTATGTCACTTATATGTATAAATGCTGGTTAAATGTTTAATGAATGCATGAAAAAGTAATTACCTATTTACTGTTTATGTAGTGGTAAGCTAATCCCATCACCATTAGTTATGTCCACTGGAAAACAAAGACTGTCTTTGCGAATCTGAAAGGTTAAAATGGGCTCTGAAATGCACCATTTGTTAATCAGATGCACTTCTATGTGGTGCCTAAATATAGATTTGGGAATCTAATTTTCAGCACTTTAACAGGAGCATTTTGTCCTGTTATTAAGCTGCAAAGTTATTTTTTAGCGTGGTCTAGTCAACACTGGTGCTCCTTACTATAGAGTTTAAGCATTGTGCAGCACCTACAAAGCCTTGAGCTTTCCTGGAAAAGGTCATCATCACATCAAAAATTCATACTTTTTAGCAATAATTTAGGCTAAAATGTAGTCAGTACAACAAGGTTAACACCTCCACTCATAGGAAAATGTAGTCATTGCCCTTGGGATAAGAACTTTCCCCTTGCAAAATATTAAAAATAGGATTTTTATTTATTACAAGTAGTCAAGACTTTGCTTTGGCATCTCAGCTGAAAAATGGCACCTTTAGGAACACAGCAGAGGAGATCACATTGCCTACTTCGCTGATCAATCTCGGCTGCCTTTGCTAAAAACCTGCTCTCTCTATCTGTCCATAGCGAGTGCAGGAGTGCTCTGGAGCGTGCTCTGGTGACAGATGGACTCCTCCTGCGTCGACTACGCAAAGCCAAAGGGATGAGCCTCCTGACACAGGCACTTGTGTTTCACTTCTAAGGTGGGTGGAAGCGGGCTGGGGAATGGTGCCCGTGTCGGGGCAGACCTGTCCCCAGGAAAGGTGCAGGTACCTCTTGGGTCGCTTAGGCCAGCACTGGCCGTTCCCCTCACAGTGAGAGGAAACGTGTTTATTTTCAGTGGGTATTGTTCACACATCTCCCTTTCCTCTCTGATGAGTTACTTGTGCGGGAGTGAGATCAAAAGGGCTGTTAAAACGCCAAGCAAGACCAGCGAGCATACAAGCCCATACAAGAACAAAGCAGGGAGTTAGTAATTGGGGAATGCTTCTTGCCTCTCCCTCCCGGCTGGTAAAGCGTAGTCTTCCCAAGGCTAAGCTGAGGATCAAAGAGGGATACAAAGCCTTACAGATCATAGCCTGCAGAAAGAGCAGTAGAGAGGGAGGCTGTCAGCTGTGGCAGGCAGGCAGATGGAGAGCTGGAGAGGAGCAAAGGCTCCAGTTCCTCGGGCAATGTGAGACTCCATGGACAAGTCAGTCCGTGGCAGGCTCCTGAGAGAGCTTCCAACCTTCAGGAACAGAATACATGCAGCTACACCTCTTTGTCCCTTTCAGCCATCCTTCTGTTCTTGGCAAATACATCATGCTTTGTATTGAAAGAACGTCTCTTTGTAATTAGAAAATACAGTTCTTGGGTCCCAAAGGAAAAATATCTGCAAGTGTCATGTATGGCAAAAGGGAGGGAGCAACCGTGAGAGCATCAGCTGGAAAGATCCTGCTACAGGGATACATGTAAACGGCCTCAAGTTGTGCCAAGGGAGGTTTAGGTTGGACATGAGGAGAAATTTCTTCACTGAAAGAGTGGTCAGGCCTTGGCACAGGCTGCCCAGGGCAGTGGTGGAGTCCCCATCCCGGGAGGGATTTAAAAGACGTGTAGATGCGGCGCTCGGGGACATGGTTTAGTGGGCATGGGGGGGTGCGTCGAGGGTGGGACGCGATGCTCTTAGAGATCTTTTCCAACCTTAGTGATTCTATGATTCTATGCGGTCAACAGCCTGCGGCAGGGACCAGGAGGAGTGACATCCCCAGGGATTAGGAGTCTGGGCCTGGCTGTGGTGCAACACAGTGATAGTTTGGAAGTAAAACTGCACAAAAAATATAGCCTGTCCTGCTGGATAGCATGGTCTCCTGGTCACGGTCTCCTCAAGGACTTCTTCCTTCTATTCTATCTGTTATGTCAAGGCCAACCGGCAGGCTGCTGCCTGGGACAGGGTCTAATCCCGCAAGGTCCCTGAGAAAAACTCATTAGAGGAAAAATGCTTCATCAGAAGTTTGCCAACTATCCTCTGACGACAGACATTGTTTCAGACTAATTCCTTCTCTTTCGTGCCCTGGATCATGCCAGCGGAAGCTGTTATGGGACTTGCTCACTGAATTCTCATTAAAATAAATGCATATTGGCCAGCAGACTGTGCCGTATGGCTCTGCAAAGCTGATCTTCAGCGTCTCCTCTGCTTTTTGTACCAGATGACTTCAGACAAGACCATTAACACTAACTGGGTAGGAAAGGGACCAACAGGAGCTTCTGCTGCCAGATTGTCCCATCTGCAGCTGTAAGAAAGCCCTGCCTTTGAGGAGCCCAGAGCTATTCTTTCCTGTTAGCCTGGGGCAAAACGGAGCAACAGGCACAGAAGTGGCTTTGCTCTTGAAACCTGTAGATTCAGGAAATGATGTGTTTTCGTGGATGGCACAATTTCTAACAGAAGAAATAGCATTAAGAGCGTTGTTAAGAAGTGGGCCTCTGCTGAGAATATCTTGCTCTTCTGTAGCTGCTGTTTTTCTGGAGTCGTTCTGGTGGCTCTAATGATAGCAGATGCTTCAATATAATTTACAAGGAAAAATACTGGGTGTTTGGGTCTCACCCCCCCCCAGAACAGAGTCACAGAGAGGCATTTTTGTTCAGTTGTTTTAAGAATGCAATTTGGTAATTCAGTTGCTTGCCTGATAAATGTCTGCCCTCTGATCCCAGCTACAGGAGATGGAATAAAATGTAACTGGATTTGACAGACAGAATTCATCTGCTGTATTTGAGGCACAGCAAAGCAGCCTGGGGAGAAAAACATTACAGCAAATTATGCTTTCTTATCTCCCTATGTTAACAGTGTCAGGTCAGCTTGGAGTGGTGAATGAAGAAGTCTTCGAAAGGACAATACCCACCAAGCTCAAACAACAATGCTGCCCTGGTCTAACTCCAGGGCTAGAGATGTGGGCACGGGTGAAGCTGCTGAGAAGTCCCAGCTAATCCAGTTTCCCTTTCTGGTCCCCCTTCCGTGCTTAGTTTGCAAGTTCAGGGCAAGGGATTGCTTCCCAGCAAGGCTAGCACCTCGGACCTTGCTCTGAGTCACGGCCCCCGTTGGCTGCCACAACCCTGCCTGCTTGCACTCTCCTCCTCCGTGCCAGGGCAGTGGGCTGAGATGGCAGTGCCGTGGGCAGAGAAAGCCTCTCCCATTTTTTTTCAGCGTTGTTCAGTGTTTTTGGAGCGGTCTCACGATGCAGATACACCCAACAGCGAGCCTAGCTCTGCAGATGCCCTGACTGTAATGTGGATGCCCACATGGCTCAGCAACTGCAGAACAGCCACAATTGTTTTTTTTTTTCAATTTGCCAATGCAAAATATGTTTATTCTAATATTACTATTTGGGTCAATTCAGTTCTTAGAGGTTGTTCGAAGCATCACCAAGCACACCCATTAATTGGTGTCTTTATTCCAAACACACTCTAGTTTCCTATGAACTGACCTTTATTTAATGGTAATGGACGGTCATCAATCAGGCTGGAAAGACTGGACCATCCCTAGCTGAGCCTGCTCCGAGCTTCTGGCTAATGGTTCCCATCTGCCTTTCTACTTTCTCCATAGCTCAGTATTTTGGGGATGGGCAATGCTGAGGTGTGGCTGCACAGCACTGGGAAAGTGGCAGAAGTGATCTCAGCTCAGCACTCTGCCCCGGGGTGACCCAGCTCAGCACCACAACACTGGGCGGCTTCTAGCAATAGGAGTCCTTATGTTGGTGGTTTTTAAAAAGGTGTCTAGATGCTCCTAAAATTTGTCTTGCAAATAGCCAGAGCAGGGTGGGTGAAGGAAAAAGTCTGTAATCCTCTCTGGAAGAGGAAAACTTGTTCCAAGGCACTTGCATCCTAATCCCTAAATTCACATAGTGCCTTAGGGACTTTTCTATCAGCATGGTGACTCTGATGTATCTTCAAAGTGATGGGGAGAGGAGACAGAAATAATCGGTTTTTAAAGTGCTCACTACCTGGATTGTAAGTATCTAACCTGACCAGATGTCCTCCATTCCTCCCACGTCGAAGCCCGCCTGCTCCTTTCCTGAAACATCCATCAGACCACAGGTCAGCTCTTCCTTGATTTGTAGGAGATGGTTGCCCAGTCTGCCTCCCCTTTAATCATTCCTCTGACAGCAGCTGGAGAGATGAAAAGCTGGGGGGATCTAAGTAATCCATTTCTAAGTGTAAAAAGCCCCCAAAAAGTGGGGGGAGAGTGGAAGAGACCGAGTCTGTCTGCTGAGGAAACAGCCTGATTACGTCAAGGGACAGGAAGAGCAGCACTTGGAAATCAATACGGGTGAGGCTTTGAAAAGGTTGACTGACTGCACTGGATTAGCTATCGATTTTTGTCATTTTCACAGCTAGTGCCATGCTCTCCACCCGCTGAGGCCATTAAGCTCTGAGGCCTTAAACTTCTAATCCCCCGCTAATAACAACAAGACAATGACCCGGCGAGCTAAGGATCTAACAGGATGTCCGATAGCTTTGGCGCTGTATCGAGCGTGCCAGTGTCTAGGAAGCAATCGTGGCAGCCCGGAGACACTGTGCGGAAACAAAATGCACAGAAGGATTCAGGTCACGCTCAGAGGCCAACTGCAAATCAGTGTTTATTGGTAAGAATCTCCAACTGACTTCCAGTTAGCACCAGCTGCATGGGATGCATCGTTTCTGCAAGATCTCTCTGAGCATTGATTTTGTTAAAATAACCACAGACAAGAATTTTGTTTGTTTTCAGGACAACTTCAATAGAAGTGTGCAACAGTGTGGGCTCCCTCTCCAGCAGCTAAAAGGCTGAAGCTATATTCAAGCACCATGCCATCACCACAACTTTGTGCATTCAGCATTCCCAGCTGTAAAGAAACCCTGAGCTTATTTTAAGGCAGGACTGTAAAAAAGGGATGTTGGAAGGAGTCAAGTCCTTAGTGTACATCCTGAATGGAGACAGAACACAGGAAAGGATTAACGGAAATGCTCTTCTGAGATGGATGGAAGGTGGCTAAAGAGTGGATAAAAGAAATGGGTAGAGGAGAACTGGCTATGAGTGAGTGCCTCCAAGGCGGGGGAACTAAGCCAGCTTCTTCTCAGCTCTGGAGGTGGTAAGCAGATGGGTGCAGCTCACCTCCTCTGCCACCCATTGCTCCAGATTCTCTCCATCTCCAGGGCTGCCTGAACGCAGTGCAGCTGTGACTGAGTGGCAGAGTGTGCCCAGAAGAAGAGAAAACACCCTTGGAAACATGCTGTATGTTCCTTAGCAAGGTCTTGGTCCTTCGCGCAGCCATGCTCAGCAACATCGCCTGCTGCAGCCACCCACCCTTCCTTAGAGCCCGTGTGCTGGCGAGCACAACCCTCTAAGGACCGGCTGCGTGTCAGACTCACCCACCAGACACAGTCCTAAATGCCAAAGCACATTACTAGGGTTTATTTGTTTGAGAAACTGAGATCTGGATAAAGCCAGTGCTGCTGGCAGAGCCTGGGTGCGGTACCAGCCCCGCGTCCCCAAGCCCCCAGTTGCAGCTGCGGGTGCAAAGGGCTGATCAGAGCTCAGCGGGGGGAGCGCATTCAGCAGCCTTTTGTGCGGGTATTATAAATGTTTTGCTGAGTGAGTGCTCAACTTTTCTGAGAATCTCAGCCTAAATGTTGACAATTTTATTTTGCTTGGGTTTGGTATTTATTTTAAGGGCCTTTGTGGTTCTTGGAAACTAAAGGATTATTGTCAATATACAAAACAAATGGACTCTGCCAGATTTCTTCCCTTTGGAAGCAGGGAGATAATGCTCCTGCAATTGCAATCATCGCTGCCCACCCAAATGGGCAGCAAACAAAAGCAGAGGGATGTGCGAGGGAGCAGATAGAAATTCTCCATTCACAAACCTTGCGCAAATCCGGACGATGCAACGCTGCGCTCTCCCTTGATCCTTTTCTTCAGGCATCTGGCCAGCTGGCAAAAGCAAGTCAAATCAAAATGTTCTCTCTCATTTTCTTTTCAGATTGTTCCTTGCTTTTTAAGGGCTGAGACACAGCTTCAGCCTGTGCATCGTGTAAGTCCTCCTGAAGTTTTCCAAAAACACAGGAAAGGCAAAAGTGCTGAACAAAGCAATAGGGACCAAAGGAAACAACTCAATTTTTTCACTTACTTCAGCACACCTGAAGTACCTGCCCTGAAATCAATGAGCCAATTCACAGACAATACTGGAGTAAGTGATAGAAAGCTCTTTAAGGTGAACATCTTCAAGGCTACTGAAATGAAAATAACCCTGTTTGTAGTGTGGTTTTATTTTTATTTCTTACATTAATTAATGCTTGTTTTAAAGTTCTATCAGACTTACTTATAAATATTTTAACTTTTCTTAAGAGTGGCTGGAGAAGATGTTATACGTAAAGCTTTATTAAATCTGAAGTAAATAGTGGTTGTTTTTTTTTAAATTTGCTTAGAGGATTAAAAAAAATAGTTTCATTCTACTCAAAATTATTTTCCCCTGTTTTCTCAAAATTGAATTAAACAAATCCCTTAATTTCTCAGCTCTCATCAACATCATCCCCCTGAGGCTTAAGCAAAATGTTTGAAAGAAGCATTTGAAGGGATTATTTCTTTACAGCTGCTGAGAAGAGTGGGGAAGAGATTAAGTGACACAACCTTTCACCTCATGAGGCTAAATAATTTGGGGGAGATCCATAGGTGGTGCACTTAACTCCAGAGCCTTTTTTATTTAAAAATAAAAAGAAAAGAAACGACATTTTATTTAAAAGTTGATTATTTTGAATACGTATCAGTTGCCTCAAGGAGAACACAATAGGGAAATGAGTCCCCTGAGCAAGCTGGCTTGCTTATTTGGTAATACCGCCATGCATGTTTCTCTATCCACATTCTTTAAACAAAAGTGACAGCCTGTAAGGGATACAGGAAGAGGGAGACGCCAGCAGCCACCAGAAGAACTTGTGCATCCAGCACGTGATGACTCTGTGTTAACCTGCGAGAACAGGTGATTCCCCAACATTCCCGTGGGAAGTTTGTGGGACAGAAGGCGGCCAAAGGGGCAGTTGTCTCCTGCCCTCCCGTGCTCCTGCCTGGAACGTCGTCCCCCGGCCGTGGGCAGCCTCTGCTCCCTGCCTGCTCTGGGGGAGACTGGCTGAGACCTGGAGTTGGATGCTGCTGCATTGGTGTGTAGGTACAAGAGGGACTGCCTCAGTTTACCTCCTATGTACTGTGCTATTTGTTGACTATCTATCTTTACAATTAAAAAAAAATAATAAAAGGAAATGTTTATCACAGTTAATCATAACAGACAGCACCATCTCTCTCCTTTGCAGACCACACATGAGTTTGGACCAGAAACTGTTCAGCACGGACACCTGGTGCTTCACGCAGGATCTAATACTTCTGCAGGGCTGTACCAGAGTAAGTGTTACCAACATTTTTCTAGACTTAGGTGTTTTTCACCCTGTCGCATTTGCAAGCTCTCTCACCATTGCCATCCTCACCTGCCTTTGGGAGGAAGGTGCCGGGTGTCTTTGTCTTCATGGTGGGGGCTCACGGGCCACCCGGCCACTTGCATTTGCATGTGTAGTTCTGCCACCCGCAAGGTAAGAGGAAGGTGCAGCATGCTATTTATTTCACAGGAGGCAGAATGCTTTTTTTTTGTTTTATCTCTTTCCAGACAGTTGGCTCAGTTTAATGGACTGTCTTTCAGCCTGTGCATAATTCTTCTCCAAATTAAATTCTCTTAGAAGCCCAACATAATACAAACCGTGTTGTCAGCTCATTACTTTTACATCCTTTCTTGTTCTGTTTATGTGAGCAGAGGTTTAATTAACTGTAATCTACTGTGTAGGCAAGAGGAAAAAAACCACTCTACTTAAAGGTATGTATTTATACTTTATTATATTTTTGAACATTTTTGGTGGGGTGGAGTTAACCTTTTTGTCTGTGAGCAAGGCTGGTTGCTTTATGTTTCTATGCAAATGCGGGGGGAAGTCTGAGGCATCCACGCTTGCCTGTCACCCTCTTAGTCACCCTCATCAGCCTTTTACTTTGTAGAGGACTGGACTTAAACTAAAGGAAAAAGTGGAGCCTTTGTTGCCTGCAGCCTGGGACTCTGCCAGCTCACCGTGCAGGCTCGCGGTTGTCACGCTAGCTGTCACACAGCAGTGCTGAGCCCCAGCCGCTGGCCTGGGCTGTCGCAATGGGGCAAACTGCTGGTGCTTCCTCCAGGAGGAACGCTGGCTCGGTGGGAGGCAGCAAGAACGGCTCTCATCCCTCTGTGCATCCCGAAGGCAGTTAAAGTGCCCAGCTGCTTTGCTCTATGTACTCCACCTATGATACCTTCTATGACTATGAGGTCATTTGTCCTTGTATATGATGGCAAAAAGTGCAGCAATTCCAGCTAATAAAATGAGGCTTACAGAGGCATCGTTTTGATTTCTCAAACTATGGGTTAAAACACTGTAGAAGCTTTCCTGATGACAAGTTTATAAAACAGATGCTTTCCAGGTGAACATTTATAAAATGATGTATTTCATCCATAAATTATGTTTGTACCTGGGGAACCTGGAGTGCCCAAACAATCCCACACGCTTGGGCAGAATGGAATACAGCAGAAGGTGCTAATTTTTGCACAAATGGCAGGGTTAGCTGTCAGATTAGAGTGGGATTAGATAGGGGCTGACACTTGTTACTTCGGCTAAATTTAGATCTCACCAGCCAGACTCAAATTCCCTCAGAAATTCACAGGTTTTGTTCAGAAGATAACAGGAAGCAAAATTAACATTTGCTATTATTAGTTTCAAAGATCAAATTAAGTAATTAAGTTAAATTTAGAGAAATTGTTCCTATACATCTTTTACCGTTGTGTAGTGCTATGCCTGTTTCATATGCAGAGAAGGGCTGTGGTTTTGAAAGTTTGGTTGGCTTTTCCACTGTATCAGGGGTTTGAAGGAAAGCTATTCCCCGTCCCAGCTCTGCCGAACGAGCATCAAAGACGTGGCCCTTCCGCATCCACGCAGGCTCGACTGGCAGAATGAGGTTACCAGCCGGCGGGGCAGGTGCTGTCTGGGGATAGCTCCAAAGAACTCTTCCTGAAACATGCTGGTTTGTAACTGAAGCTGTCTGATTTACATATAAAGCTATGCCATATATTTGAGGATCTTTGTTGTATTGGTTAAATCCCAATCAGGTTATGTCGCTAAGATCACAGTAACTTTACAAACAATTTATCACGGTTGCCAGTGTCAAAGCGTCCGAGATATCACAAGTATCTACTCAAAATAATTTAACATTCAGTCTCAACCCATCTCATAGTTTTGTTGCTTTATGCCCAAATAACAATAAACAGTGGCTTCTGTGTCCAGGGCAAATCATCCTGCTCCCACGTCCATTACACTTAGCAAAGCTTTTGCCTGATGAGGCCCCTTGGGTGCCTAATTTCTTTCTACTCATCTCACCGTAATTGCCAGAAAACTTCAGCTTATCAATACCGATGTGTGTGCAGAAACGTGGCTCTTGCAGAGCAAAGGGAAGGCACCTACCAGTACTGCGGCTGCAGTTATAGAGACTGTTTGGCCCACAATGTATTTCATTATGGTTTTCCAGGCAAAACGGGTTAGATGTGACCTGGTAGGGTGTGATTCACCAACAACTGGTGACTGTCTTTCAGGTGGTCAGAGGGTCTGTTGCCCACAAGCATCGTGTTGGAGATAATTCCCCAGGGAGTCCAAGAGATGCCTATGACTAGAATCATGGCCAAGGAAGCATGTATTCAAAAGACCTTTGGATAAGGTATGGTCTCTTGAAGTTTTTTTGCTCGAAAGGAAGCCAGGCTCCAGCCACAGATGTGGGGAGCTGCAGGTGTTGCTTTGCACTCTCGTCATTTGCCCCCAGTGGAGCAGTGACAGTTTTCACCGTTAAACTGGCCAAGTCATTAACTCATCGTGAGCCATTTCTAACAAAGTATCCTTCCCCCCGCCCATAAGCTGCTCACAAGGTGTCACTTTTTTCCTGGCTGCTCAGCTTTACGCAGACTCTTCCCCTGCACATTATTGTCATCTTGCGGGTTGAACATGAGTCCTTAATATTTGGACTTCAAAAGCTGGAGGTCGGTCACATGTGGTGGATGGAGTTCCCTGTTCCCTGCCACGGGAGGGTGACCCTAGCAGTGGACACTGCCTCTGCACGTGTTCTCCCACGGGGGCTGACACTTGGCTTTCCATTCATCCTTTCCAGTTTAAAATGTTCGTCCTCCAAATGGCTGCAGGACTGAATATGTTAGTTCTCATATTTACAGAACGCTGCTGCACACACCACTGAACAAAACTCTTTTTCATGCCAATGAGCACCAGTGAGCTTGAAGCCAATCTTTTTCAACATGAGAGACTATTCATGCAGCTACTTTCTGGCATTCCTTTTGCTCTAATTACAGCTACTTTTTTTTCCCCCTTTGCTTCATTAATGAACGAAGACACTCAAGCCTCAATTCACAAAGGCATTTAGGCATCCGACTCCTGCTGAAATCCCTGGTGAATCTAAGCGTTAGACACTCCTCAGGTCTCCTCTTGCTCATGAAGTAACACTGGGGACTTACGTGATATTGTGCCTGATTTATACTGAGCTTGAGTAAGTGAAGAATCAGAGCCTCTGTGTTTGTGGGGGAGAGGAAGGATATTTCAGTGACTGAAATCCTAACAGGGAGGCTGATGATACCAGTGCTATTTCCCAGCTCTGCATCTGACATTGTGAATGACCTTGAATAAATCACATCCCTCCTTCTGTGTTTCTGGCCATCTAGCACGTCTCTGCCTCCATACTTTCATGTTCATAGATAGCCTAGTCTGGGCTTTCCCAGGGGGACTGGATGTTTATGTCCCTTTTGGGACTCTCACTTTCTTAGTCTCTTTGAAAATGCCAATTTTAGAGACTACTGCAAGGAAATAGCAATAGGATCCGGAGCAGGAAGGAAGAGTCTGTCACTCAACTCGGTGTTCCCATCTTTAAAAAGAGTAAAGAGGACAGTACAAAAAAATCACAGGCAAAATTAATTGCCTTATGTTTATACTGGAGGATCTCAAGTTTCCCCTCAAGAGTCGCTGCTCGTCCGCCCACATCTGTTCCCAGCCAGGGCTGTGGTCTCCCAGCACTGAGTGACAACGCTGGATGCGCGATGCATCAGCATCTGTAGGGAGAACCTGTTGACTGTTTACCACTACGTGTTTCTTCTTCTTGTATCTCAGGCAGCTTTTCAAGGGCAATATCTTTTGCCAGTAAAAGATTGTGCTTTAGCTGAAAGTGCTGGGGAGCTGAGCTGATCCTCTTCCGTATATCACTGCTTTGCCCCCACTGAGGGGAGGACTTCAGGTATACCCCGGTATGTGGAACAACACATGTTTATTGATCCTGTCGTGCCCTTGATTGTGCTATTAGGTTGTATAACACTACATATTCATTAAGTCACAGAGGGAAGTTTTAAAGTTTTTGTTTCCCTCCCTTCATGATTTTGCCTTACAGTCATCAGAAATACTGAGTCCAGCCTCACTTTGCTGGAGAACACGACTTCAAAAGAGAGAGGAAGCATTGCTAACCCCCAGCTCGGGGAGTGCTACTCTCACTGAGCCCAGGAGTCTGTCAAAAAACCCTTCAGAAAACAAATGTCTAATAATTACCTCTGATATGCATCCTCTATTTCCTTTAGCTGCTTAAGCTTTACTTTCTTGTCTTTGTATTGTCACAAACTACTTGTTCTCCAGCCTCCCCATCACCCAAACAGTTAGTTGTGTGACATCAGACACAGAAAGAAGAGGGTAGCCTAAAAGTCACAGAGGACCAAAGTGCAAGTTTGGGGTGCAGTCGAGCCCAAATTCTTACAAAAGCCTAACGTGAATGTGACTCATCCCATCCCAGCACAGCTAAGGAGGAGGTGCTGGTCCTGGCGATGCTCAGCTCTCTGCAGCACTTGGCTCAGGTTAGCAGGAGCGTGGGGCTGTCCCAGACCTGCAGGAGGTGCTCATAGTCTTGCGAGAACAAGCCATAAATTTCAACCCAATGAGGTTTTTGAGCAGCCACACAAGACAAGGAGTGAATTACTGAACCTATTCATGCTTAGTGAGTTATTAAGTGTAAGGCCAAAGACTGCAAGTGCTCTCTACGCAGCAATGTCTGAGTTAATAAACCATCACTCAGACACTGCAGAATCTGACTGCAGTGCTGAATTGTTATTATGAAATGTATTTTTTTTAATAGTCGTATTTGTTAGTTAAGGGAAGATGTTCAGAAGTTCTGTGCAGTACATTATCCTGTGTCACATTCGTCTCTCCTGGTACCCATCAGCCAGGTCTGCTCCCCTCATTTCTGCTGTCTGGTTTTACAGCCAGGGACGATGTTTCTTTGAAAAGGCCATGCTGCAGTGCAATTTGAAGGTTTGTTGCCTCCTCCGCATGGAGCGTCACGAAGGCCATCTCCGACCATGGCAATCAAACAGCAGAAAGGAGGTTGCAAGCAAGGCTGAAGGTAAGGAAATGACTCCAGGTCACTGTTCGAAAACAGGCTCAGTTAGAGTTCCTCTGCCTTCCTCTCCCTCCTTCTTTCAGAGCCATGGTTTTTGTGATTCAGAGGCACCATTTCAAGAAGACGCACAGATCCACATAGTTATACGGGTAATCATATAACTCAGGCTTTGGAAGTACTTGTGAAGACTTACAAGCAAATCTAATGCTCTCTCTGAGACTATAGCAATAGAAGGCCTGAGCTCCAAAAATGCACTGTCTTTCAGTATCTCCACTTCTAGGGTTGCAATTTTCTTGGGAACGGCTGCATGAACTCACCCACAGAAAATTGTTGCTTCTTAAAAATATTTGAAATGAGCAGCAAAACTAAATACACCTCATCCAAATACCCTGAAAGCTCATTGCGGACACACTACATATAATAGATTAAATCTTGCTTCTCTAAGAAGTGCTCCCCTCTTGGTTTCCCTTATGAAGCTCATCTCTTCCCTGTGCAGTTTCCACCCTGCCTTCTCTATCTGCCTTGCTTGTTAAGATTAAAGGGTTACAATCTGTTACCATAAGAGAAGGAGGCTGTATCAACTTATGCTTGCAGAGACTTTTCATCAGAAGCGCTAAGCAAAAGAAAACCTAGAACATTTGTCCTCCATGTAAGGACTGTTGCTTAGCCAATATTTCTTGTAAGGTCTCCTATCATCTCAGAGGTCCATCTCAGGAGCTCTCCAGTTTCATAAACCTAGTTTTCACATCTAAAATAGATGAGATTTTTTGACGGACATATATGAGGGGATAGCTGACATATATAAGGAAGACAAAGCATGAGGCCAGCTAAAGGAAGGGAACCTCAGAAAAGCAGTCTTTGCTGAGATCTCACCCTTTACATTACAGTAACACTGCAGAGATTCATGGTGTTTCAGCCACATCCAAAAGTGAAAAATCCCATCTCCTTAACAGTGAAAATGGCCATACTCATGTGTCAGCCTGTAATCTAGCTTTGCAGAACAAATATTTTTGGTTTTTAAACTATATATCTGCATTTGCGTCAACCTCAACATATCTTAGCTCTAGCATCTGTAATAAATGGACAATGCCTTCAGATGTTTTCCAAAATTTATTTTTCAAGTTTTTCTTCTGTTTTGTTTTGCAAATGTAATGGCCAATGCTTTTGGTGAATGGATACGTTTCTCTACGTATTTCTGTCATGTACTATTCCTAGCCTGAGACACCAGCTTTTTGCCTGATGCATGCATAGACACAATAGTCTCTTTCCAACACACCTTAGAATAATACACTGTTATTTGGTATTTCAGAACAAGGAGTTTTAACTACATTTTGAACCTGCAACTTGCATGACTGTAATGCCCTGGTAAGATTTTCAGTGACACAGAGAATTACAGAATCTTTTTTTTTTTTTCCAATGAGTTTAATGCAGTCCCATTCATTACTGTTAGAGGAGCTTTGAAGTTTTCATGCTTATGCAAAAATCCAACGTTTAAGATTAGAGTTAAATTAAATTTTTTTTTGCCCAGCCTGACAGCAGCTGTGCTGTACAGTAGTTTTATGGCATATGTTAACTATTTCAGAAAGGAGAAATGACACTTTATAGCTGTGGGCTCTCTCTATAACACAATTGTACATCAAGTAAAAAGCCCACAGTTACTAGAGGTGCCCAAGGACCAACTCAGACTGGGTCCATGTGCTTCTAACTTCCACTGGTATCACAGCAACTCTAGGACACCTAACATCTCATGAAGTCAAGGCCCCCCAAAATGACATTAGGTTATTATTCTGTATTTTCAATTGATCATAATTAGCAAAAATAGGTGACATATTTTTCCTTCCAATCAGTTTCTGGAATCTGAAAATATTCTTGGCTTAGTGTAACATTTCCTAAAATGGCTAAGCTTTGTTTTCAATTGTTTCAATAACCATTTAGGATGGTTAAATACCTTTGGGGATTTGGAGTCAAAATCTCAGATGTGAGGATGTACACAATGGAGCCATGAACTTTGATAAGAATAACACTGGAATACTGGTAATGAATAAATAAAAACAGAGCAGAAGTTCTTCAGGCAGAGTGTGAATCTTGCTATACTCTACGAGATGCTGTGCATTGATCATTTTTATGATTATACAAAAATAACAAAAGAAAGAAATGAATAATCGTAGGGTCACAGGAACATAAGGTCATAGGATAATTAAGGTGGGAAGGGGCCTCAGGAGGTCTCTAGTCCAACCTCCTACCCAAAGCAAGGTCAGCTACGAGGCCAGAACAGGTAGTTTGGGGCTTTATCCTGTTGGGTTCTGAAAACTCCCAAGGACAGAGGCTGCACAACAACTCTGGGCAAGCTGCTCCAATGTCTGTCTGCCCTCATGGGGAGAAATTTTTTCGTTATATCCAGTGTGAACTGTTTCAATTTACACACTTTGTGTCTCTTGTCCTCCCACCGTTTGCTGCTGTGAAGAGTGTGGCCCGTCTTCTTGATGAGCTCCTCATAAGTATGGGGGGGCTGCTGTTCGATCCCCTGAAGCCTTCCCCTCTCCCAGTTGAACAAACCCTGGGCCCTGGGGCCTCCATGTACGTATGTGGGACCTCACGAGTGAATGTTGGGGGAAACGAGGAGTGCATCTTGATGCCCTCAAAACCTTATGAAAAACAGAGTGAGAAATTGTTACTATGGTCTCACATTATAATTCAAAGCAATTAAAAAATGAAATTAGCACAAAATAACCACAGACAAAACATGGTAATTAATGTCAATTACCCTGGTTGCTATAGAAACATGACTGAAACAAGCAGAAGTTACGGATAAGTTCAAGGTGAACCACAAACGTAAGTGGCTGGCATGGTCTTTTTTTCTCTAGCTGATTAGGACTTTAGCTCTTCTGGCTGACAACCAGTTATTGATAGAACTTAATCCATTTAATAATCCCATAATCACTTTAATCCAGTTGACTCAAAGTATTTTGCAACTGGTTGCTCTAACTGATTAACAACTGTCTTTTAAGAAATAAATAAAAGCTATCTGTGCACTGCATATGCAGCAGCATTTAGCAAAGAACTGGTTTCTGCAAGGCAAGATTGAATGTGTAGCAAAACCTATGTAAATTATAAATGCATAACGCTACAGCACAAAGGGCTTTTAAGAGTCTTTGATTTCATTAACAGGCACCAATATCTCTTTAGCTTTTGCAAAATATAATTGGGAGCATGCAAGGGAGACTTGTCAAAAGACCCCCCCTCTGCCAGGTACCTTCAGATACAACCGTGCAGTGAGGGCATCAGTTTGAGTGAACTCGGATGACTCAAGGTGCTTTGGAGGTCAAGGACATGCAAGACACTGCCTTTGTTCCTGATCTGCCCCTATTTTACTAAGAGATGCTGAAATGGTTGACTGATAATTTTGTGGCAAATGTTTTAAGAAGTGTTTTCTTCTGGGTTGGAACACCACTCATCTATTTGCAAGATCTGTCGTAAACTATAAATTCCTCCCTGCCCCCTTCCCCCCCCGCCCCCAAGCACTATTTCTGGAAATTTCATTTCAAACACAATTTATGGCTCAGATGAAAAACAAAGATGTTTTTAAATAATTCTATTTCTGTATGGCATTTCACCATGTGTTAGCAGTACCGAAAGAAGGGACAACACAAAATGGGACATCTCAGGTTTATTGAGACATCATTTCCCAATGGAAAAGGGTTTAGATGAAAATACGCTGCCCAGGTCTGTAATGACATACTTTGTCAAGCACTTTGAAATGTAGTGAAAAATAGCATTTTATACAAGATCAGTATTAATTATTATAATGATTATTTGCTTGCTTAGCTCCTGGACATTTTTGTGGTCCTCTTCACTCAGGATTTATTGTGTTGTGGTTTATGAGCCTCAGGATCAGGTATAAATATTGTCTAGCCGGTGATTCTTCTATGTCCATACAATGTTCAGGAGCTCAAAAGTAGCACTCCTAAGAGTTTTGATTAACTACCTTTTTGCAGTTTGTGAGGCTGAACTTGTTAAAAGTTCTAAAGAAAAGGATTTCAAATAGATTTTTCCAGATTTGGGCTCTATCTCATCACTTGAACTTGCCAAAGACAACTGGCATGAAGGGCAGTACAGAAAGATAGCTGGTCGGATTGAATTTACCAGCTGAGATGTCCTCAGCTGTCATCTGTAGTACCTGGGAAGAGTAATCAGTTTAGGGCACATTTCCTTGCTTATTGGAGGTGTTTTCACAGACCACAGAAATCTTTTAGTGATTCCACACCGAGGGGAGCTTTTGTCTGCCGACAGTTCTCTCAGTTGACAGTCGCAAGGAAATTAAATACTGGCTGAGGTCAGAGTGCCCCACAGGAACAAATTCGGGGACTATCTCTGCTTATTGGACTCAACTCCACAAGTTACACAGCCTCTCTCAGGCTGGAACAAATAGAAAATAATAAAGACAACACAGATCGATGACTGACTTGTGTTTACAGCTGTAGGGAGTTCTCCTATTTCATTAAGTTTCCAGCTGAAGTTTTGGCCGAGTCAAACTTAAGATGTGAATGACTCTAGAGAGGGTTTCATCTCTGGATGGAAACTGGTGCCTGGAAATTGGACCCAAGCCCCTGCTGATCCAGGGCCCACTCTTCAAGTGAGGCAGGGATCATCTCCACTTTCAAAAGAAAGACTTTGTAAGCCATAGGCTTTGACAGAGGCAGGATAAGAGAGTGTCCAGAGGCAAAATAAAAAAATAGTATGGATAAAAATATATTTCAGGTCAAATTGAAGTAGAATACAGTTTGAGGTTTTGGGGATTTTTTTGGCAGCGATGGGGAGAGAAAGGGTTAATGAAACTAACCGGTTTTTGGTGGAAAAACAGAAAATAAACCCTGAATTGCAAATGTTTTGGATTAACTGAGAGCACTTCTTCAAACTTAGAAATTGTAGTGTGTTTTTCATTGCTTCATTATTTAAGCCTTTTTTAAACCTTTAAAAATCTATGCCAGTTTTATTTTTAGGAATCAAAAAAAAAAAAGCACTTTTGAAAAAAAAACCTTTAAAAAATATTTTTCTACTTCTACAGCAAAAATGTTTGCCAAATTAAAAAAACCTACATGAATAGCTTCCTCCTGGAGCTCCATTTTTCTATGAAATTTCTACTTTGATAAATTAATCCAATTATTGAAAAAAAAGCCTTTGCATAAAGAAGGAGTTTGAGTCAAACTTCACTTTGTGCTGTCACTTCTTTGCATCCATTGCTACTCAAGGCAAATCACAACAAAGGAGCTACAAGTTTAGTTTTCCATGTAATGTATGGTTGAATGGGAGTAAATGCCCTTTACCACTGATGAAGCTCTCTTCCATATCTCACTTCCCATAGCTAAGACTTATCTATAGTTTGTGTTAGTTCCTGCGAATCAAAAGTGATGGCTTTTCCTCTGTTCTACGTGTAATGAACATTTTCTGTTTTTCCTTCGGGGGAATTATGTAGTAGAATTAATGGGGCTGTAAGTCCATAAAGTAGAGTACATTTTTGAAGTGGGTTACTTGCACCTTGGTTAGTATCACATATTATTTTATAGATGCAATGAAGACAGAAAAAACACCCAGCCTATGCTCAGAGTGCTTTTAGGCTATTGTTCAGACTTGTTTAAGATGGTGTTTTATTTAATGTATTTGTAAAACAATGAAAAATGAAGAGAAACAGTGTTACATACTAATTAATACAGGTATGGAAAGAAAAGGGCTTGCTTTCAGTGGGGTTTATATGAAGAGTGGAGGGAAAGGTTGGCCAGAGAAGGAAAGGATGAATACCTGAGTGTGGAGATAGGAATGGCTAAGAGGGAAATGAATTTAAGGAACCACCAGAGCATCATTTATATAAGTGAAGGTGGGGCAAGCAATTTGGCAACAGTCTATTCTGGATAAGCAGCAAAGGTTTTGAAGAAAATATTTTTCCTCCTGTGAAGGAGGAAAAAGTTCCCATATGGGTTGCATCATGAGGACAGTGATTGCCACAGTGACCACAGTTGAGACTGCGGAAGGGGATAGGCAACCAGCTGGCTGTGCAACTCAAACGCTGTGCAGATCTCTTGGTTTCCAAGCACTGCCTGAGGATTTGTGGTCAAGTCAAAGACCGTGCTTGCAGGTTTTTGTCAGCACCCAGAAGGAGCAAGAACTTAATTTTCTTCCCGTGTGCACTCCTATGTCTAATTAAAACATCTGGCAAGGAGCATTTAGTTTTTTAATTCCTTCATATAGAAGGTATCACCTCTGAATTAAGTTTGGAAAAACATCCAGCCACTGTAACACCCCATAAACAAGTCCTGATTCAGACATGGGCAGAGCATGCTCACCGTGTGGGTCTCTGCTGCTAATAGAAACAAGTCCTTAGTCATGCGTTTCTCTTGATCTGGGTTAGCACTTGGCAAGTCCAGCTGAGGACATATTTCTTGGGACTGCAGCAGTAAGCTTGAGTCAGTTCTGGGACTTCCAGATATTTGGCTACCTAAGGAAATATCAATGAAAGGGAGGTGAAGGAGCACAAAAGCAGTCCTTGTTTTGAACCCCCAGTGAAGTTTGATCTCTGTCCAATCCAAGTTCCAGGTGAATGTTCTGGTCAGTTCTTACCTGACCTTTCCCAGTTTCCACTATTCCTGAGGACAACCCGGGATAGAAAGGGTGGGATATAAGTGCTTGGAGTCCTGCAAACCTGCTGTGGCACCCTCACCGCTGCTGCTACCTGTACTGCTCAGAAGATGCTAATTTGTGCTGCAGTCGCATCTTGGGACTGATGCACAAATACACTCTTCACTGCTTCAACAGGAATTTCTGATAGGTCATTATCCATTTGGCTGATTTTCCCCTCTGCAGCTGAGAGTAGTTTTTATACAAAGATTATAGAGTGAGTTTTCCTAGTCCTGAAGACAGGACTGGTCTGTAGTTGGGTCACCTTTGTTTGATCCTCATTAATTCCTCTCCCCAGAAACAGTGACATCCTAGCGAAGAAAGACTGGAAACATCTCACTCCCCGCACATGGGCATAACTTTCCAGCGAGTTTGTATTCTGCTTGCTAGCACTTACTCATGCCCAGAAACAACTTCTGGATGAGGAAAGCACAAGGCAGCTACTCTTTGCCCATGCAATTACTGTGATTGTCTACACAAATCAAGTGGTTTTGTATGCAAATGGCCAGTAAGCATCTAGTGGATGCAATGGCTTGAATTTCAATTTGCAATGAATACTCGCATATGCGAACACATGTAAAACTGTGTATGTGTATTAATATCTGACAAATCATCAACCTCCCTTTCAAACAGTTTTTTGGCTTATGTCAGTTAAAAACTCTTCCGTGTGCCATATGTAACCCCTCGCAAGTGAATAGTGGCTCTTCTGAAAGCAATGATTACTGTTCACTCCCAGTCACTATAATGCTTCCAGATACGGTAGGAAGCTTATTCCCAATAATTAGTAATTAGCAGTAACTATTTTATGGAGCAGAAAAGAGTTGATTACAGTTGTTTTATCAGCTGGTATAATAATAGGGAAAAAGCTTGTATCAGAGAGGGGAGAAAAAGGGATGATTTCAGAAAGTTGGCTCTCACTTGCCATCCATCCATCACTGAAGCAACAGCTTCAGGGATCAGGAATTATTGATTTTAAGGGGATTAACTCTCAGCTACAGATAGTTCAGTTTCAGGGCATCATTTGTAAGCTGAGCTGTAGCCATAAACCAGCTGGCACTGGGGGCCTGATCCAAAACTCCCTCAAATGATTTGGACAGCAATTTCAGGGACACCTTTGAGTTAATAAGTCCCCAGCTTGAAAGGAGTCTGAATTCTCAGAGCATCTGGCACCAGGGAGAAGCCCATTTACGGACAATTTGTTCCAGACAGAAGAAAAGTGGTTTTTGAAACGAGGAACAGGTTTCTTCCATGAAAGTGAGCTGTGAGGATTGCACCTGGCACACATCGATCCCCGCACAGCCTCTAGTGCCTTCCCAGCTAGCCGAGGAAGCACAAACAGGTAAACACAGTCTCTGCTGACACCAGACTCTCCCTTCTAATGCTCACCGAGTTAATTAATTTTTGCTCAATTTGATTTGACATTCATATCTGTGATATGTTTATCCTTCTAATGGGCACTTCTCTCTATTCCTGGCTTCCTCTGAAAGGTTTAACAAATGACAGGGACTTTTTGGGGTGGGTAATGAGCCTTTAATTTTGTACTTATTTATTCATTAAGCTTCAGTAGTATCTGGAAAACAACAAAGTGTCTGTGTATTTAGTCTCTGTTAAAAAAAAAAACCAAAAAACTCTTACAGCCACAGGTCTATTATTGCCTTGGCACACGTTAGACCTAAGACAAGGATTACATTTGTTACTCTGCAACTAAGGCATATATCATCACAATGAGTCATATTGCTCTGAAAACCTCTGTGGCCTACTCAGTCCTTGGGCTTTCTACAGGGATTTCAAACAATTATGCCGAGCAGCGCTCGCTCTAAATGCCCTTGTGCAGACCTGAAATAAAACTCATTTCACATTTTTGGTTGATCCCTGCACGTTTCGGTTACCAGGACCCTGTGCTACATATGGAGGTTGGAGAAGGGGCTCAGTTTCCCACTCGAATCCTACGGAGCTTCCCATAGTATCAGTGCAGAAATGGATACGGTTATTGATATCAAGGGGGGCTGTGAGATGGAAGAGACAGAATGATTTTGCAAAGGAGGTAGAGAAGAGACAGAAAAAAAGGAAGAAGATGGCAAATGAGAGAGGTGTAAGACAGAGAAAGACACGGGAGAGAAAAGAAGGGAAGAGCTGGGTAGAAAGGAATAAGGAAATAGTGACCAGAGCCAGCCCTCCAAAGCATCTTGCTATGATGACCACCGAGAGAGGACGTTAGACAGGATGAACCACTGCTAAGATCTAGTTGGACAATTCCTATGAACAGCAGGCAGGCAGCAAAAACTACCCCACAACTATAATTTTAGACCTGGTGCTGTTTACACAAGTTGACAGACAGCTGGCTTCCAGGCAGAGACATTCAGCAAGAAAGCTGACTGGGAAATTATATTTTTTCCTCACAGATAATTTTTCACAAATAATACTGAACTGTGAGAGGGAAAAGTTCCATTTGAACTTATTCTGTCCTACATATGGCGAGGGTTTAAAGGAGCTCTATTTTATTTTATTAAATGTTCTGCCCTAGAGCACTAATTCTGCTTCCACTACCTAGGGTACGCCTTCTGCTCCCAGCTCGGCTGGGTTAGTGTTGCAAAGGGCTCGGAGCAGGGGCACAAAAAGTGACAGGCTGAACAAAGGCCACCAGTGCAAGCTCCCACCCCACCCTGCTGCTCCTGATAAAGTGAAAATTGCATTTGCCCTAACATTATCCAATACTGCTTGTGAGGATGTCTCTCCCCCATCTCGCTAATAACACAAGAGCTCTTCCAGGGTGAACTCTAACGGCGTGGGAGCTGAGCCGACGAGCACTGGGGCTGGGCAGGTTTTCACTTTCTGCTCGGATGATTTTGTTAGGCTTGAGTCTGATCTTGTCATGACTGAGCACCTTTGTGCCCCAGCCCACAACTCTGCCTCTCACTGAGGCGTCTTGCTCTTGGGTACGAGCACCTGATTCAGCTGCACGTCTCAGCCCTGCTCTTTGCTGTCCCCTCCCTGGTTTTGTTAATTCAGGAGCACTTTGTAAACCCCCCTGATTTCTCAGTCTTCTCTCTCTTTACCTTCCCCTTTCTTGAATTTTGCTCCTTTTCTCCTTCCCTTACTCTTTTCCCCCCCTCTTACTCATCGGCTCCTCTGTTTCCCGAGTCGTACATCCTGCTTTCAAGAGGCATTTACAAGAAAGACCCTGGGCCAGGGCTCTCTCCCAGGACTTTCCTTCAGCTTCCCAAAACACCACGTCTCTTGCAGGTTGTAGGAAAAAAAGGGCATGCGGGGATCCCCCTTCCATACAACATTCCTGTTACCATGAATACTGGCAGACAGCAACTTTGGAGTTCCTCCTACCTCCTTTCTCTCCCTCTCTCTCTTTTTACTCTTGCTCTTCCTTTTTTTCCCAATTACACACGTGGTAGACAGCAGAAGTGGAGACCACTGGAGAGGCAGCAGAAGTGTGAAATGAATGGTGCAGGTGAACAAACAAGTGAGTAAAGATGAAATTCAAAGAGGAGCAGGGCTGAGTCCCCTGGAGACATCTAGAGATTCCAAACCAGCTCTTCAAGCTTTACAGTCTGATGTTCTGCACATAGCAAAGGCAAATCGGAGGGCCCCGTTCGCTCCCAGCCTCCTTTATTCTTGCATTTCAAAGCACCTTCATTTTCCCAACTTTACTAGACATGCCCCCACGGGGCAGGAGTGGTTTCTTGCCTAATTCTTTCAACAATATTGTGCTTTCAACGCTCTGTCTGCATGTGTGTACGAGTGTGTGTGTGCATGCGTGCGTGTGTGTGCCGGTCTGACCCAAAGGGCTGATTCGCTTTCTGCTTTGAGCCCATTGAAACGCATGTTTTACTGCTGTGTAGCACAGCTCTTGGGGCGCTCTCAGCTAATCAGCTGATAAACACTTCTGATAACCCTGTAATTTTACCTAGTAGGTGGCTCAGGCATTGCTGACAGTAATGGGAAGGAACATAATGTTGCGATTGCTAATTGTTCTAGGGAATGTTGCGCTTTACCTTTGGCTGTGGGTCTGTGGGTATATTTTGTTCCTGATTTCTGTGGTGTGGTTCGTAGGGTCCATGACCAGGATGTTTTTCACTCCCTGTACAGCATTTCCAAAGCGGAGTTGGTTTTGTTGGCTATTTTTGCTATCTTTATCTGCCAGACAGTGTATGTAGCCTTTTTACTTTGGAATACTTATGATCCACTATATATTTGGGGATTAACCAAGGACCTCTGAAGGCTTGGAAATGAATGTNGTTAAACCACGACAAGTGGAAAAATAATGTCTCAAAAGCTGGGGGAAGCTGGAGGTGTTCTCTCTGGAATTTCAGAACCCAACACTGAGCAGCGCGTATGTGTCACTGGGTTTTCCAGTATCAGCACCTGCGGCTGTCGCAGCCCCAGGAACATCAGCAAAAGGCCACCTCAAGTGCTGGTGGGTCATAGTGACCCATGGTCCTGGATGGTATTTGGAGCTGTCTTTACCACCATGGTAGCACCTTATCCTTGTGTTTCACTGCCCTCTTGCTGTTTGAATCCAGCTGGGGACAGCACTGCCTGATTTACCATGTGTTTATCAAGAACAGATTCCTTTTTAGTTCAAAAGCCTGATTGTTTACCGCAGCATTTCACAATTTCCCTCATAATTGGGTTGCCTAGAAATTAGGCTGTGCATGCATAGCAGGAAGCCAAATGTGTCTGCCCTGCTGTTAATACAAGAGCCCACCCACACAACAGATAAGAGCCCTGACACATGCTCTGATGGGAAATAAATCCAGAAGATTTATGAAGAAGTGTACACGGTGAGAGGGCAAAAGGCAAAGTCACCTGGAAAAGGAGAGGGTCTGTGGGTCCTTTTGGCCAAGCAGACCTGGCAGGTGAAGGACAGGCGGTTCGGGGCTGTGTCCGCACATCGCAGCTTCCCTGTGGTCCCCCTCACGGAGCAGCCCCGATCTGAGCGTATGAGCAGTTGTTTACTTGGGAGATGATCTCAATGCAAAATTCATGATGGCAGCTAGCCAAGAAATATTGCCTTTTACACATGGCCCTCAGCCCAGCCCCTCTAGGCCTTTCACTGGGTAATAACCAGCCGCTAACCTCCAGTGATGCCTGTTCACCGGCTGTCTTGGCCTCTCAGTTCCCAGCACCCTCAATTTTCACCCCGAAATGACTTCATTTTGCTTCCACAGCCTTTTGGCAGGATGCAGCAGGCCGTGCAATGGGCACAGGCAAAGATGACCTGCCTCCAGCCTCGCCGTGAGCCTCACCACCCCATCTGGCCAGGTAACCAGCTTCTGGCCAGGTAACCGGCTTCTGGCCAGGTAACCGGCTTCTTCCCGCAGTCTGGGTCTCTGTGAACGGTGTCGTGAGGCTGGCAGCAGTGGGTAGGCCAGGTTATAGGGTAAAGACACCACGGAGTTTCATGCTGGCGTTGCTCAGACGAGAAAACAAGCAGGAATTTTCTTGCCCCGTGTTATTTCCAGACCATCTTGCACCATCAGTAACTGGTTCCTTTAGCACAGCACGGGAAAACCTTCACTGTGTTTAGCTCTTTGGCTGCTCTGCTGCCTTCTTGCTGCTTCTACCTGCTACGCCCTCACACACATGGAGAGCTCCTTCAGTTGATGTCCAAGCGCTCCAGTTTTCTCCATCACTCCCAAGGGACACCTCTTGGGCTGCATGATTTGACTTCTAATCAAGCATGGCACGCATCTGTGTTTTAATGGCATCTCCTCCAGCCTTGGCAGCCTCTTTCTGTGCAGAAACTCAGTTCCTTTGGGAGCCTTTTGGTGAAAAAACCTGCTCCATCCTCCACGCTCAGCCCACACAACGCAGGACACAACCTTCCAGTGCATCAGATCCCTCCTCCTGCGAGTACCACAGCGCCGAGCGAGCTGCCTAAGGAAGCATCAGGAAAGAACATCTGTGCTCACCCAGTGTGGCACAAAATAATAAAGGGGGAAAAAAGATGCAGTCTGAATATTAAGCCTGAATTTTCTATTATTACTATATCACTGTGTCAAAATTGAAAGCAATGTAAGATTTCTCAAGAGGGGCCATCCATAATGCATTGCAGAGCTGTGTGTAGGTGTTTTATGAAATGTATTTTATTCAAACCAGTATATACAACACTAACATTATTGAAAGAAATGGAAGGCCCAGTCTTCTCTCCTTAAAATATTCATTATTCATGTTATAGTCCTTTAACAAAAACTAAAGCCAAATACATATTCAACTTTTTTTTTTTTTCCATTCAGACTTACCTGCTATTCATCTCTGGTGTCCAATGGAGATGAAATGTCCTCTTATTATTCCTGTATTAGCTTCTGACAGTTCAATTTCTCTGAGTGCTGTGTTTGAGACAACCCTTAACAAATAGCCACATAGGTAATTGCTCTGATCCAAATTTCTTGCCAAATCTTTTAGATCTGATGTAGATCGCAGGCAGTAGGTTGTTGACACATTCTGATTCAGCCCTGGCAGCTGCCTCTGTGAGGCTTTTTCTTCTGATAAATATTATTAGAATAGCTTTCAACATATGCACAGTTTCATTCTCTCCTTCGGAATAAGACCTTGCAAAGGTACTGTGCTAGAAATGCTCCACAACCTTGTTTTTGTCTTCATTTGCATTCACAGATGAGGGTGTCTGGTGGTTTTAAATTGCTATTTCTTTTCAGGTGACTTCTTGGAAGAGAGATCATCTCACCAGTTCATATAACTTACTAGCACCCTGAACACCTAACGACTGCTGTTCAAAACATGTTGTAAGATGACTTCATCTCCCACCCGTTCAAGGCTATCCGTCACAGCATGCTTTTCCTGATGAGATTTAAGGGACTCATTTGACAAATTTCCCTCTTGGAAATCTGTTTCTTGCTTTACTTGATTTTTGCCTCTCAAGCATATTTCAGCCCAAACTTCTTCACTAATCATTTCTGTTAAGAGCAGCAGTTTGAGGTGCTCAGCAAGACCAGGAGTCTCCTGGAGAAAACACTGTATTCAGACAGCAAAAGCTTTCTGCCCCTCACCAGGTTACAGTCTGAAGAAGGCAAAGATAAACAGGAGATAAAAGAAACTTCACAATTTTAGAGAGGGGAAACTGAGGCAAGGAGAGATTAGGGACCATGATTCTCAAATCATACTTAGAAGTCTAAGCTACTTAATTTTTTTTTAAAGTTGTCTAAATTATTTTCAGGATTTAGGACTCTGATGGGCCAGTTTTCCCAGCAAGCTTGTAAGAGAGGTGCAGAGTGACACAGCTAGTCCTCAATTTTAATCACAGGCTCATTAGCCCTGCTGCAGACTGCCATAATTTTGCTTTGTCCCCCCCAGTGGGATTTTGTGTTCCAGAAGATTTTGCCTGTGATGAGTTACTATTGATTTTTCCAGGCTGCCATTAATCTTCCAAGCTCTTTTAAAATAAAAAAATCCTCTGGATTATAAACACATGTCTGTACCTTTGTACCACTGAAATCTGAGCTGAAAATGCTCTGTCTCCTACCCAACCCCTCTATCTCATTTTTCCCTTGGCTAGGTGAACTTACATCTATCAAATAAATGCAGCGAGCCCTCTGGCAGCAAGAGCTTAATAACAGGGTCTCCAAACAGAAAGACAAAAAGAGACTCACTCCTGGTGTGAGCCATAGCTCCTGGTAGCTCATCCCTGGGTTTTGCATGAGAGTGGTGATCCACTCTGCCAAACTGAAAATGTTTTTACTTCTAATGGTAAATGATAGGGAGGTGGATAAGATGAAGAAAAAACACTTTTCCACTGGGAACAGCACTTACATAGATGTAGCACTTACTCTTGGTCTCTGGAGAGAACAGCTAATGCACACCACAGCGCATGAATGAGGAAGACCCCTCTTTGCTTCCAGAAAGGCAGTTCCTTTGCATATGCATAGTTGCAGCTAAGATTTGCTCACGAGTATAAAGCCAGGAACTAGCTTGCCTTTCCTCCCTGTTCCAGTCTAAATGTGAGTAGCAGAAATGTCTGTCTTGAATTGCAATATTAAATTTAACTATTAACTATAAATATTAAACTTATACATAAAGATCAATGCTGATGGGCAATGCTTTAGCAGAACGTAGGCTGCATGCCATGGACTGAGCGCCAAGTGTCCATTGCATTCACATGCCAGAATAGTGCCTGTACAACAACAGTTGTTTTCCCTTTGTGGTCTTCTTTCCCCAAGAATGATTTAGGGACTTCTCTAGTCCCCTCTTTGTTGTCCCCAGCACTGTGAAGCAGCAATGCCACACAAAGTTGACTGGAGTTGTCCCAGCAGCCATTTTAGTCTGGCTGTGAACCTGCTCTGGGAGGGCCTGAGATCAGATAATGGCCCTTTGGTATGAGAAATGGAGTTTGTGATAGGAGAAAAATCACCTACTGGTCCATTAGCAGCTTCCGAGACTCCAGAGACCTAAAGACTCTACATCAACAACTCCTGAACATCACAGGGAGTGGGACAAGTGCTATCCCACCCTTCCCTGAAGAGAAGGAACAAACAGGCGGCAGCAGAGAAGCTGAACCCTATGGCTCATTTTAGGTTTTATTGCCAGAAGTGGCTCTAATTAAATTGTTGCTCTGCAGCAACTGCTAGTGGGATTGCTAAGGAGCAGCATGATATAGAAAAGTCCATTATCTGATCCCACCACTCCAGCTACAGACTTCTTAACTGCAAAATGCATCTTCTGATGATCCACTGTAGCTTAGCAAATTAGCAAAAACATATGATATGTGAACTGGTTATGAAACCATTGCAAAATTAAGGCCATCTCACCAAAAGACATTTGGCTGCTTCTGCAAAGCTAATTCTAGATAAAACTGGAGGATCAGCAGCATTTTTCACTTAAAACTGGGCAATGTAAAGAACAGCATGAAAGTGCAGCAGTGTGTCAACATCCCAGCAAGCACGAGACAGAAGTCCCTACCTACCATACCAGTCAAGAGTGATTGCCCTTGTACTGGGTCTTCCCTGCCATTTGGCATATAAGCATATTAAAGCACACGTAAGCGGTGCCAAGAATTGCCTAGAACAAGGGAAGTACTAGCAGCTTCTGATTTTTCTGAACTGGCTGCATGTGTACGTCTAAGCCCAATCCACCAGCAAAGTAAAATGTTAGCATAGCTAGCCCTTGAGAAAGCTAATAAATGTAACTGCACATTTGCACAGACAATGGGAGAAGACACCTGACAAGCAGAAGTTGTATTTCACAGCCCACAGCAATTTGCTGGGCTATAGGACAACAGAGGAGCGTCATGAAATTATTATGGTTCCCAGTTTCTGTCAAGTCCTATTGTCACTTGGGTGGTGCTAGGCATTATCAAATATGTCGCGTTACATCTGTTATTATTATAGGGAAAAAATGTGATTGTTTTTTGTAGAAAATGAAATTATTTATGTGAATTTAATGTATTCTATCAATTTTTTCAGCTACCAAAAAGCAGTGGGATGCATGAAATTGGGTGGAGGTTTTGTTCTTCTTTTTTTTTTCCCAGGAAGGCTATGTGATTTTTGGGTCTAATAACACTTGGGAAGGTCTGTTCAGAGCTACAGTAAGGGCTCATTTGTACAAGGGCAAATGTATCTTGTAAATCTGTCTGTTTGAAAGGAAGTAAAGCTTTAAAAAATAATTAAGATTTCCTACAAGTGCATCATTCACAATAGGATTTCATAATATAGTTACGTTAAGAGGAAATGAATGCTTCTCATTTGAGGCTATTACCACAAATGAATTAAATGAGCAGATACCTTTTGGAGACTGGCTTTAAAATCTGGATTCAGCTCAGAAATGGAGTAGTTCCAAAATACTCCATTAGTGCAATGGCACATGAACAAGATATGTAGTACCCCGGTTCTGGTGCCCAGGTCAGGATGAGTATGTGCTGCATACAGCCTGCACCTCATTACCAGCAGCTCTTGGCAGGATGAAGCCAGTGACTTTATGGCAAAATGAAACAAATGCAAAGATGTTATTTTTGAAATTCATCGGAAATAACAAACTTGGAGTAGTCCCATTAGCTCCTAGCCTGACCCTACTGAAATCAACAGAAGATGAGCACTAAGCAGATGTACTGGCCTGGATGTGCATGACCAGATCCATTGCTCTCTGGCTCTATTTCTTCACCAATAAGCTGTTCTGAAAAGCAGGTGGGTAAAGAGTGTATTGAATCAGGCTATACTTGATTATCTTGGCTAAATATGTTTACTGAATCACACAACTGTGGTAGTGTTGATAGTCTAGCTGATATGAATTACTCCATATTTAATAAGAATATTTTGCTTTTCCTCTGAGGATGCCAAAGCTCCATTATTAGGAGACCCTTCTTTTTACTTAATCTCAAATATCAAGCCTGCCTGCTTCTTAGCAACCCAAAATCCTATCCAGGGAAAGGTAAGGATTGCTCTCAAATGTAAACCAACCCTTTTACTTATGTAGAGGCAAACTCTTGGTTAGTCCCAAGGACTACTCAGGGACCCCCACAAGAGACACTCAAACGTCCTGTCAGGATGGAATTGAGTGTATGAGAGCATACATGTATGAATTAGCATTCTTTAGCTCTATCAACAGTCCAGGCTGTAACAACTGAAGTAACACTTTAAGCTTTTAAACTCATCTTTTGTGCCTTCTGTGCAGCATAACAGAAGACTTCCAGGTCACGGGAAGCTCCCAGCCTTTCCCATGTCATCTATCTGTTTCCCAGGTGAAGACTATCTTTTTCCTTTAGCCTCAGGATGGAGAGAGACTCACAGAGCTAGGCTGCAGTTGGGGGTGAACTCCTGTGAGCCTGGATTTCACTTGGCTTCTGGCTTCACCTCGCCCCACGGTCCTGCATGCATGCCTGGACCAGGCTGACCGAGCTGTGCTTGGCATGAGGAGAAAGAGAAGTCGTGTGGCTGTGCTCAGAGCCGGGTGAGGGGGAGGCAAGGAGTGGAAAACAGGTCGTGGGGTACAAAGGAGACAACTCAGGACCTCACAGATTGCATCAGAGATCTCACCCTGGGTTTGGGCTTGTATCCCACACTGACTGCAGGTGGGACTTGGCTTATTTTCTGAGCTAATCCCCTAGTTTCTAGTATGCATTCCACTCAAGGCTCTTCTCTTTTGTAGCTGTGTGAGCTCACTGTCTCCTCTCCTGAGTCACTGCAGAGCCAGTGTTGAAGTCAGTCCCAGAGGGCTGCAACTTGGCTTCTAGAGAGAAAAGCTTCTGCTCTGGAACAGCAACCCACCCCCGCAACGCTGGCCAGCCTGCCCTCCTTCTGCCCAGCCCAACCCAGAGGGCTGCGGGCTGGCCAGTCCATACTGCTGCCATGAAGAGCAGAGACTCTCTTTTTCTCTTCAGATGAATGAATAAATAAAAATCAGGAACAGGAATATGAGCCTTTAGTGATAGGAATGCTGCTGTTTTCCAGCAGGACACGTCCTTCTCTCAGCAAAAGGAGCACGTGCTGTGCACATCTTTAGTGCAACAGCGAACCCATATTCCCCAAGCTCTCATTCCCACCTGCCCCCCAGCCCAGCTCTACCTTGCTGGCTGCCCTCTTTGCTGGAAGAAGTGGACTGAGGGTGTCCTAATTTCTATCCTTGTGCTGCATGCTGGAGCCTGCTCCAAGTATCATGGCATTTCTGGTGAGCAAGGTGGACAAAGTTGGAACTCAATTTGTTCAGAAGAACATTTGTGTTTGTAACAGCAGCTAGGTTGTTTTGCAATGAATTCTTTCAGCTTAAAAATTAATACCAAGAATAAATACCTTCTTACACACTTTCCCTGTGTGTTCAACCCATCAACATAAGGATTTATAACCTTCTTAACAATTAATATCCATTCTCCTTGCAGTAACTTCTCATTATAGTGGGCTTTTGTCTTCATACCTGAATATTTTTTAAATAGTATTTGCTGGGTGTACTATGTTTTCCTGATGAAAAACATTAAGTCTGAACATTGTCACTAATTCTGCAAGGTGAACACTGTATTTCAGCCACATGCTTTGATATTATCATTAAACGTACAAAAAGGTTGCTAATTCCTTAGCTGCGTCTGCTCAACACACACAGGAAAGGCTTTCAAACAAAGGCCAAATAAATAAGTAAAATGCAGGTTGACATGGAGACCAGTTTATTAGCTCCCCAGTAAGTACATCTGTAAATAAATGTGTCTCTTGTGTTTTCTCAATATTTGAAACAAGATGATACAGAGAAGGGCACACAGACTTCAGCCCCATGAGGCTTGACTGTTGCATAGTCATAAAATAAATATCTAGCTGTTGCTTTTCACTTCAAGTATCAACTGTGTGGAAAGGTACATAAGGGCCTACAATCAGTTATTTAATCAGCTTTAAATAATAAAATAAAAAAACCCACAGACTTTCAGACAACCTACTTGTGCGTAACTGATATGCTTGATTTGTGAGAATTATGGGCAGTAATCATATTATCATTTCCATTAGATTTTTCTCTTCCACACTTTTTATAACTCAAGTGATTCATCTAGTAGATGAATATACAGACACAGACAAATACTTCAAAATGGTTTCTTGGAGCTGCTTATGTTTAATTTGTCACATAACAAGTTCATCTCACCTAATTTTCCAAGAGCTGAAGTTGTTATTACAAACACAAAGACATAAAGAACGTCATGGTCATGGAGTAGACGAGGGACGAAGAAACTAGGCATGGGAGAAGGAGGGTAAGAAACAGCAGTGTGTGCAGTGCCGAAGGAAGGGTGCAGAGTGAGAGGAAATAAAAAGGAAGAATCATACTGAAAGAGAGGGGTTAGGCATTTCATAGATAATACTTGCAAATTGAGAAGGATCGGGCATAGATGAGGTAACGACAGCAGACACGCGCCTCTCTCAGGAGTCCAGCCGGTCAGAGGAACACGAAGCTGCCTCAACTGTCAAAAATTAAGGGTCACATTGTATGTCATTGGAAAGATCAGTTCCCCAGACTGACAACAAAAGCGGTGCTCTTATGCAGGACCTTTAAAGTTGAAGCCGGTGATGAACCCTTGCACCTCAGAGAGGGATGAAGATCGACAACTGGAAACAAACAGTCAGAACACTTTCATTATCACTTGCGTGAAAAATTCCTAGAGCATTATTAATTTCTGATGATACTTGCAATCAGCAGAACTCATTCATTTTTTAAGTTTCACTTATTTGCAGTGAATGGATCTGTTTCTCAGCTGGGTAGCTGCATTCATTTTGCAATAATGGTGTTTGTTTGACATCTGAGAAATTAACAATGCAAATGCGTCCGTGTCTTTGTAGCGCATTTAAAATAAAATATCTCCTCATACAGAATTGATGGCATGACTGTAAAAAAGGCTCCATAATAGTCGAAACATTTTTCAAAACCCATTATAATGTTAGGCACTTGGATGTGATGGGATTGTCTCTTGGGGCCGGGGAATGACTGTGCTGCAGTTTTATTCCTTCTCCCACCCCGACCTGCGCTCGGGGGCAGCCCGCGTCCCTGCTGGCTCTTCTCTGCCAGCTCCGCAGGGCAGACTGCGGTGGTGGATGCAAGCCCATGCCTGCTTGCTCCTGGGCAGCATGAGCAGCTTCACCTCTCTCCCAAAGGTGATGATGTCAGCTAGCAGATATCCCCAGAGGACCCCTGGACACCCCAAGACTGGGCGCTTTAATTGAGAATCTTGCAGTGTTACTCTTTGTAATTCAGATTCATGTGCTAACACAAGAAGCGTACTGACAATAAATGTGGGGGTTTTCACCCTTCTGTTTACAAATAAAAGTCTGAAAATGGTTAACAAATACTAAAAGTGGAAAAGAGAAGAAGAAGAAAAAGTAAACTGCAGGCACTATGTTTACAAAAGATCTCACTATTTTATGCAGACCTTTTTCTAGGGGAGGGGGAGATGGAATGCAGTCTGTTGGCACACAGAACAACAGTGCATTACTTTCCTGCCCTGGCTGACAGGAAGGCCCACAACGATTCACACTGCACAGCTTTCTGTTGACCTCCTGTTTCTATAACCCATTTATGCCTGCTCATTTCCACATTTTCTTTGGTTCATAACCATGAGGAAAGCCCTTTGTTTACAAGCCATTGATAAATTGTCATTTACAGGAGGCAATAACTTCCTTAAAAATTTGCATAATGTTTTTACTGGTCATTTAGGGCTGTTGTGTATTATATTAAACTTTAAATGGCAGATTTTTATTATGCATTAAGCCTCCAATTGTATTATGAATCCACCAGCCTCACTGGAATATTTTCTGTTTTCTGAAATTTAATTGTGTTGCAAGCCAAGGTAGCTCGTAAGCTTCAATAAGTCTCATTACTAAATTGGGATGTTGAACGGGCTATTTCAAATCACTTACATTAAATAAAATGGACACATCGCGTTGCCAGCAGGCCTGCAAGGACCGAGGTCATGGGAAAGAGCTTCAAAGACAGACTGAGGAGCAGCCCAGCTTGAAGAGCACTTTAAAGGCTGGCTTCAGATCTTCCCTCTGCCTCACAAGCTCTGGCGTTGGGAGCAATGCATGCATATATGTAGACATATAGAATAGGGGCATAGCCTCCAGAGGCATCAGATATCCTCCAGGAGGTTCCCTTAGGGCAGAGGCATATAACCAGCTGTAGGATGGTGCCACTGCTAGCACAGAAACAGCTGCTGTCCAGATGAGTAGGGGTAGAGGACTTTGGGAAATTGCTCCTTCTTTTCTGAGAACGTGGGTCACTGGGGCTACTAAATCAAGCGAGGCCACCACTGATTGCTGATGTCACCTGAGATCTACTTCAGGAGCCATTAAGTCAATTGAAAGTCTCTCATGGACATCAGATGGCTTTGAGTTAGAGCTCAAGGTCAGGTTTAGCTTAAGTTCACCTGGCAGTGTGATTTGTACTCATAGAAGTAACTGGCCTCAATAACAAGAGCTCAACTGTCATGGACCAGCTCAGTGCTTAAATTAACTGGCTCAGCTGGACTTTCAAACAAAGCTGTTTTAAGAATGCAGTGTACCATAGAAAGCAGTTTGTTCTTTAAGATTTAGTACCAAATGCCTAAGTTGATTTTGATTTTAGAGAAGGCAGCAACTGGTAAAGTGGGTAATTTGAAACTTAACATATTTCTCCTCCCTAAGATCCGAACACATTAAAAGTAGGTGCAAAGTGCTTCTAATTTGTCAATCATTCTTCGTGTAATTTTATTCCTCCAAGAAAATTGCCTGGGAGAGTGCTTCCTTTTTCCTTCATCTCCTTTCACCGCACCATTCATTTGACTTGATCCCGGTTCAGGCAGGCAAGCAACACCCCCGCACCCACCTTCACGCCGTCTCCCTTCGTGCCAGCTGCTGCCTCCAGATGACATCTTTCTCTTGCCATCTGCAGGATAGCTGTGTAGACAGGGTGAAGATAAAAGGACAGCTGAATGAGCCTTCCATCCAAAAGACAAACTCTGATTCATATCTACAGTTAAAATAGCCTTAGCAGAGGAAGGAGTGGAAGTATCCCAACATCTCCGAGAAAAAATGGTTCTGCTGATGTTTCCCATAAAGCCTGTTAAGTGCCAGAAGTGGCACGAGGCAGCCTTTTCTTGTGAAGTTTCCACCTCATGCCTATAGTGAAGAAAGTTCAGATAGATTTCTGATTTAGAGCCATGAAAAGTATATGCAGCGCAACATAAAACCAGAGCAAAACACATCAGTTCTTGGAGTTTGTCAAAAATGCTTACATTTACATCCATTTCACAGAGCAGTTTGGAAAGGTTCATAAAATCCGAGCCCAAGTTTCAGGGCTGCATTTCATGCAAGCTGTGCAGAGAGATAGAGATAGTTATCTGCTTGCTTCAAAACGCGTTCATGTCAAACAAAACCAGAAGGCTGGATGAAGCTCAGAGTCATGTCAAGCTACTCAGGGAAAACCTGTGCTAAGCAACTCTGCTTTCCAGCTCTGCTCCACTCTAACAAACAACTGTTTAACAGATCTGTCCTCTGGAATTGCAAGAGGTCAGCCTACCAGGAATGTGTAATTGTGAGCGAATGTATGAATTTAAATGTACCGGTATTATTTACAATTCAGGACCTCTAAGCCAAGCATGAACTACTTTGACGATTTGATAGCAGCTGTCTTTTCTCAAATGCAGGAACCCTGGCTTTGCTGTGGTGGATTGATTTCTCCCTGAGAGTGGCCAATATCAGCTCAGTGTGGAAATACCCCGGTCTGGTACTATAGTACCAGGTGCGCAATGCCACAAATGGAGGGATGCAAAAAAATGGAGATGGAAGAGCAAGAGAAATTCCTTCTGCCGATTTTATTCCTTCTATATTCCTTTATAGCCTGAGCTTTGGGTATTCTGATCAGTGCTTGTAACTACAGATGTAGTACACAGTGCCAGAATCACCCCTAAAATTCAACACTAGGTTTGGCTCCTTGGCCTCTCGGCCGTGGGGGGGTTATTGGCGGGTTACACTCCGCATGAAGCAGCATTTCTTGTCATAAATTTAGCTGCCATTAAAGCCCCTGAGTGACCCCATGTTTCCTGTGTTACGAGATAGGCAAAAAAAGACTCTAATCAGTTAGTGCCACAGGCTTCAGGCTTAATCCCTGCCCCAGAGAGGTCCTGCCTGCTCCCTGCCCGTGGCAGGTGGATGATGAACACAGAGATGTACTAAGCAGCTCGCTATGTGGCACTATGGATACTCTTTACTCATAAAATATCAAGTGTTTTTTTAAGAACAGAAGTAGAAGAGATGTAGTGATGTTGGATCACTAGAACCCAGAAACCATTTCCCTAATTCTCCTCCTCCTCAGGAGCTGGTTGCTTCCTACATAAGCCAGCATTTATCAATGCCTGTTGGCATAAACAAGCCTTAACTACCGCACGCACCACAAAGCCAACAGAGCTGCAGAGGAACAAGCCACACTCCATCATGCCTCATGCATCATCAGCAGAAACCATTTCTGCAGCAGGAAGAAAAACATAGCTTGGTTTTCAGACATTGGATTTACCCTGCAGCTCTGGCAGAGAAGGGAAAATAGAGAGAGGGGGGAGAGAAAAAATCAAGTTTTGATTTTTAAAATGAGCAAATTGATGTGGAAGTCACAGATGGTGAATAAATATGGGGCACAGAATTGTCATTTGGCAGCCAGTTCTCCTGACCAATTTAAGAGGGATATGCTGTTATCTAGTTTGGTTCAGGGAAAATATATTCTGGGCAGCAGTTAGCCATTTAAGGGGCCTCATTGTTTCATAAAATATATTTTGGTTTGATACAAACACAATTAATTCAGCTTTCTAATATTGTGTTTGAACCAAACCCAAGATATGTGTTGTGAACATTTATTCTTTTATGTCATTTATTGGTTCCAGGTTCTTTTCTGAAAGCTTAGATTTAAAAAGGGATTTGCAACAAAGAAAGCACATTTGGGGTGACTTCAGCTGGTGCAGCAAACTCCATTCATATGCACTGTTTTGAGATGTGCCTCCAAATTATCTGACAAATGATATGTTCCAAATTAAGTCCCTCATTACCCATGCTTTTTTATTGCTAAATGCTGCACAGCATTCTTCATTAATATACCACTGTATTTTGGGGACTTATTAGGCTTTGCTTGTTGGGTCTAGCAATTGAAGCAAAGGATTTGAATCAGGCATAGCACAGCCAGCAGTTCTGCCAGCTGAATCACTGTGCAACTGCATTTAAACTCTCAGGCTTTGGTTTCCCGAGTGACAGCCTTTGAGGAGATAATGATCTTGTGAAACACCATCAAGTTCTCCAGCCCTCCTGATCCTGAGGCTTCCTTTCTCCCAGCTGTCCACACAGATCTTTTTGGGTTTGTTTAGGTAATTTGCTCTTTGGATGCTGAAAAAAAAATATATGGCAAATGAGTTGAAATGCAAAACAGTTTTTCCAGGGGAAGAAGTATCTTGTTGTCCCCCATCTCACCCTGCTGAGTGCTGCAGTGGTATAAGGAGCTGTTTGGCAGGACAGGCTGAACAGCGGGTCTTGCTTTGCTCCCATGTGACTGCAGTCTCTGTTGGCAAGTGCCATGAAGCCCATCATCAGTTACCGCTGAGTGCAGCTTCTGTGCGACCCAGCAGGTACCCACCCCCACAAATAAGTGCTGGTCCTCCACCTGCAAGTCAACCCTGCCTTTTGTGCTGGTTTTGGCTGGGATAGGGTTAATTTTCTTCCCAGTAGCTAGTATGGGGCTGTGTTTTGGATTTCTGCTGGAAACAGTGTTGATAACGCAGGGATGTTTCGTTCCCGCTGAGCAGGGCTTACACACAGTCAAGGCCTTTTCTGCTCCTCACCCCACCCCACCAGCGAGGAGGCTGGGGGGGCCCAAGGAGCTGGGAGGGGACACGGCTGGGACAGCTGACCCCGACTGACCAAAGGGATATCCCATACCATATGGCATCATGCTCAGCATATAGTGCTGGGGGAAGAAGGAGGAAGGGGGAACATGGGGAGTGATGGCGTTTGTCTTCCCAAGCAACTGTCACACGTGATGGAGCCCTGCTTTCCTGGAGTGGCTGAACACCTGCCTGCCCATGGGAAGCAGTGAATGAATTCCTTGTTTTGCTTTGCTTGCGTGCGTGGCTTTTGCTTTACCTGTTAAACTGCCTTTATCTCAACCCATGAGTCTTCTCACTTTTAGTCTTCAGATTCTCTCCCCCATCCCACCGGGGAGGGGGTGGGGGTGGGGGGGGAGTGAGCGAGCGGCTGGGTGGTGCTTAGTTGCCAGGTGGGATTAAACCATGACACCTTTCCTTCCCAGAAATGTTTCTTAGTCAATGGCTTCTGTTTCTTCCTATTTTCCAACACACAGCACACAAAAATTTCCATGATTCTGAGTTAGACCAGGTTCAGCATCAAAATTCTCTGAGTACAATTACCAATTACGGAACTACAGTTGACAGAGGGGAAAAAAATAAAATCTCCACTTAGACATCGGTCTCCTCCACATCTATGTAACTTTAGGGAGAGAAAGGAATTGGTCACAAATATTTCAAGACTATGTTTGGGCTTCCCATTCATGTTAGAGACCTTATGGTGTAAAGCTCTGCTGCAGATCCCTCTCTGGAACCAAAGTGAACTGAGCTTTTTAAAACAAATGAACAAAGCCTGCTCTGCCATGCATTATCACTCATCTGATGGTAAATCAGGTCTGTTCACATCATCGCTGATTTGCAAAACACATCCCTCCATCCTAGACATAAATGCTAATTACTGAGATTTCTGCTTCAAATTAGTGATGCCAAAGAACTTTGAGATCCACACATGAAAAGAGCCACAGAGGCCAAAGTGTTACTGTCCTCTTTGGTCACAGTGTTTGAAATAGATATCCTTTTATAGCTCTGTTGTCTCCTAACACATAAATGAGCTGGTGCCCAGCCTCCCTCAGAAGCACAGGAAGGCAGGAGCAGAGCTCTTTGAAGCTCCTCCACAATTACAGTCCTGTGCAGGGGAGAGGCAGCCCAACAAGTTTCAAAATATATGTATGAACCAGAGAAATTAGGACTTTCAGAAAAGCTTCCAATGAGAATCCTTGTCAAGTCTAAGATACATATCTAGTTTATTCACTATCTCCAGAGATGAAAGCAACTTCTCATGGTATCTACTCACCATGTTATCATATGAATGATAAAAAGGCCAGTCAAGCTTCCTGGCTTTAGAACTTATAATGCAATTATTAATATTTGTCTTTTTTTCCCTCCCCTAGATGTGTGTCTGTGTGCAGGAGAGCTCGAGGCGGGCAGGCAGCTGAGGAGGAGAGGAGGACAGCGCAGGAGTACCCGCGCTGCAGCCACGCTGAGAAAAGGCAGCTCCTGCTCCTCAGGTTCCCCCTTGTAGGCAATAAGGGGAACGAGCTGTGCTCAGTGCCAGCCGCACCTCTCGCAGGACACGCTAGTACCATGGCTACAGCGATGGAGCCAGGAGATAGACAGAGAAGAACAGAGCACCCCACGTCATCAAGTGCTTGGCCTTGAAACGCATGGCACCAAACACCCTCCGAGGTCACATCAACCCACCCAGGTGAGGCATGTTTGTACCTCTCCTCGCTAACAGGTTTTCTGAAGCTTCTTGCATTCACAAAATACCTCAGGAAGCCATGTCAGGGAACTGCTACTGTGTCAGGTGGTGTTAATCATCTCTGCGTGATCTGGAAAGGTAGGGAATGCTGCACACAATGGAAAGGAGACAGTGAGATCTATGTCGTGCTGCTTCGATGATGCAAGGTGCGAAAAGTGCCTTCTGCAATAACGAAATAATAGTAGTTAGCATTAATTACAGGTTTAGAACTAGGGAATCCTGCTGGGCTATACAGATATGATAAGCATCTTCTCCACTTTGTGGATGGAGAAAGAAAAACATGAAAGGGGAGGAGTTGCCTGCAAATGCACACCAGGATGGATGAAAGTGAAAGTCAGATAATAACTTTTTGGAAGTACAATCAGATTTTCAAACCATAAATACTTTTTGTTTTGAAAACAGAAAAGTCTATTTAGATTCCAAGATTAAATGTTGACTGTGTAAACTTATTAGAATCTATGACACAGCTTACACTAAAAATGCTCTATCTGGATGTCCCCTGCTTGTCACTGCAGATAAGAGGAGGTCAAACCAACTAACCTGCCTCACCCAGAACTGATGTTCACAAAAGTGCATAAACTCTTGGTCACTTTTGCAGGAACTAAAGGACTATTTTTCTTTATCTCAGCTTATTCAACTACTGTAATGCTATGACCAGCCAACACAGAAATTCAGGATGTTCAGTTCAAGAGTATAAATTAAGGGTGAGTGAAAAAGATCTATCTTTGCTAAAAAGGCACCATAAGATGACCAGAAATACTGCCCTCATTCATTGTCTTTTACACTCAACGTCGTGATGCACTGTTATTTAGTGAATAAGACACATAAGTAAAATAATGCCTTTCCACATCCCTAAATCCCACTTCCCATCCAAGTGCAACTTGAAACATATTACATGTGAGAAGCTGATTCTCCACGGGTATGTCATTCACCATTTTTAAGGTTGCCAAATGTAAAGTTGAAGAATTGATTAATGTATGGTTAAACAACATACTTGTTTAAATTACTTTGTCTAGGCATACTGTGTTCTTCTAGCTAGCAGAAAATGGAAAGGCCATCTTGAATATCAACATCTGTTTACTAATTATGTACCAAACAGTTTCAAGGTTTTCCATCAAAAAAAAAAATTATTTTAATTACTAATATAGCTACACTATAAATTGTCCATCCAACCAGGCTTGAAATTTTTCTCTGAATACCTTCATATCCAGATTGCAAATCCTAAATTCCTCAGCTGCACGTGGCTGACAGGGCTGCTGTCCTGCCTGCGTGAGCATCTCAACTAATTCCTGCCCCTATCCTGTTGCAGCACAGTCGCTGCTCAGCACCACGGAGCACGGCTCAGACACACTCCCGCCTGCTCCAGCAGCCCTGCCAAACCTCTTCCTGCACTTTCCAACTCTTTGGAGCACTCTCCCTTTTAGTCCTCCGCTCGGCAGAAGCCAAGAGGTACTTAATACCACCCCGGTTGGCACCTTCACTCTGGGCTGCCTATTTCAGGCTGCCAATACAAGCGCAGCAGCTCCAAACTGCCTGGCCGTGCCAAGAATTCGCTCCCTTGTGTGCAGCTCGCCAGCCAGAGGCAAATACATGAACTTCAGAGATTATCTAGAGGGAATATTCCAGGAATTTAGATTTCAGCCACAGCAGTAGGACCATACATCATTAAAGCTGCCGCTCCTGCCAATGTAAAAAGCAAACATCGATGATTTAAATCACAGTTCCCTGGTGGCTCATTTAAATCACTTGGATGGGAATCAGTCCACCTTGTCATTGTGGAAGAGGTAGAAATGGAAGTTGTGGATTCATGACTCTCAGGTCAACACTCTGCATCGGAGGTGGACCAGGTTACAATAAATCCTGCAAGGCACAGTATATAATAAGCAGTTTTATGAGGTGTGGCACTGATGAAACCTGGTTCCTACAGTTGTGTGTTGTGTTTGGAGTTTCTGTTGCCCGTGAAGTGTGACTGCTGACCAAAGCTTTTCCTGCAGTCATGATATGCAACACCGTGCTCTTCAGTGTCTTGTGAGGTTTAAGCTTTCAGCCTTTCTTTCTGTGAGCACTTGCATGGAGTATTTATCTCCTTTTTTTTTTTTTTAACCTGCCAGCCTATTTTCAAGAAACCTGCACAAGATGCCACAAGGGGTGACATTTGCATTTGCTGCAAAGCTGATACCTTGTACATGGGGACACACTTGGAGCCACACAGCATGGGGCGAGGAGCCTTGAAAGCATATGTCCGATGGCACCTTCCCAGGAGAGCTGGACCTGGACACAGTCAGGCCTGGCCCCATCTGCCCAAACACATCTCGGGATGCTCTGTGCAGCCTGTGAGATGCGGGACCCAAAACAGGCATCTGGTCCCCATCACTGAAGCGCTGTGCAGGGCAGATGCATTAGCAGAGGTGGTCTCTGCCACAGAAAATCTACAGTTTGGCTGGAGAAGCTTAAGGAAGGTCGGAAAGGGAAGAAATGCTCCTGTCTTTCTATAGGTGAGCAACCCATGCAGGCAAGAAAAAAAAACCCTTTCCACACAAAGTCAGACCAAATCCTCATTTCCCTCAAGCAAGCGGAGCTCTGCCAGCTCACTGGCACACAGACGTTTAAATTGGTTTGAATTTTTACGGCTATACAATAACCAACAAGCAGCAGAACCTGCCATGTAACAGAGATGCGTTGGCTCCACATTTTTCTGCCTATTTGATTTTCTGAAAGCGGCAGATTTTGTTGCCTGTGTTACCTATAGAGAGAGACAACATTTAGTATGAAAGCAGGTATCAGAACCCAGCCCCAGGTGACTGCTTTGTGTGCAGGCAGCTGCCCACATTTTGACAAACTTGTTTGACACTTTCAGCACTGGAGAGGCGTTCACGAGGTGAGAGCTGATTTCGGTCTCCGTGGCATTGCATTCTGATTGCTGACACTCAAAAGTGCTGTTCAGAAATCTTCCTGGCTTGTGAACAAATAAATAAAAAACAGAAGGAAAGAAAATAGAAAGACAGAAGTAATGTCACATCACCGCTCTCTCCAGCACAGGTTTGTCGGAGTGAGAGGGAGAAGAGTCCCTCTGGCTCTTTTGGCTGCTAAGTTGCCTTGTCCTCTCTTTCGTGATGCCTCTGTGGCTGGCTCTTTATTGACTAGGGCGAGGACAACATTTAAGGGTCTCCTACACTATATAAAAAGCTGATGTAATCTGCACACCGTAAAGAGGAGAAAACCTCCACTTAAAACAGTATCCTCAGTTGACAAAAAAGATTTACCTCGATATGCCTAGAGAAGGCTCAGAAGAAACGATCAGAGATAGCACAGACAGGCAGGTCCTATAATAAGAATGTGCTTTGTCTGCAGATGCACTTAAGTGGCTCGTTATGAGCTGATTTCAACCTCTGCTTTTTAAAGTAATAATGGCTCATTAATGAGGATTTTACTTCCTATTAGGGGATACTGCTGGCTCTATTTAGAGAGTCTTCAATCCATGCTTGCTTTCTTTGTTCCCCTCAATCCTTTTTTCTCTCAAATCTTTTCCAGTGGTCAAAGGTGAAAAAATTATTCCTATTTGCATTATACCAAGGGCAGCGATATTATACTTCTTTCAAAAGACCCTTTTACAGGTTTCCATCTGCCTTTCTAATGGTTTAAAGCAGTCAGCTGGCAAATACCCAAGATCTGATAACTCCCAGCATGGAGAAGGGCTTGAGTAAATAGCTGGTGCCCTGTCTGAGTGTGATGGGGTTTGCACTTAAGCTTCTATTCTGCTTAAGTGGCAGAATAACCCACCAGCCCTCCCAGTGCCCTGGCCTGAGATCCAGGTACTGCCACCTCTCCCCAGGATGCTGAACCCCAGTTGGGTTAGAGATGGAAGGGTAAGTTCTTTACTGAAATAATCTTGTTCAACTAGTGCAGCTTCCAGATCCTAAATGACTGATCAACAGCAAAGTCAGTGCACTTATCTCATATCCCTAATGTATGGGGAAGGGTCCGAGTGTGCACATGCCTTCTCCCTCTTTCCTGGTAACACAGTCCCCTTCACCTGTGCAGCCAGCAGCATCATAAGAGATCAGTAAAGAAAGAAGAGATCAAAGAACATTATGGAAAAAATTGGTGGGTAGTGAGCAGGCTGCATATGAACAAGAGCAAGAGGAAACATGATAAATTCGTGCTGAGACCTCTGAAGATGGGGATAAGAGGGTGAAACAGAGAAGTCTGCATAAAGATATGAATATAATTGGGATTTGGTTGGAGTCGTGAGATCTGTTAAATTGAATTTCTGTTTGGTGTAACATCCCTTGTATATGTTAATCGGTATGTGCTCTAGCAGCCTGATTTAGTGTTATTATCAAAAAGGGTTCCTCGGCTGCCTTTGTCAAAGGAAGATTACAAATTATTCCAGATAAGTAATGAAACTAAAGACCTTTAAAACTAATTGGCCATTGCGCAATCCAGTTAATATCCTTTCTTGTCTAACAAAAAATGAGAAGGCTATTAAGGGCAAATACCAAAAAATCTGTACCTGGTTTCTTGCATGAAAATATGATTTATATGCCCCTGGCTTTTCCTATCAAGAGAAAAAAGATGGCAAATGACCATCCATCAACAGCCAACATGGCCAAGAAAACTATAACCACATAGTAAGGCCTGAATTAGGAATGGTTTAAGAACCACCCTCTCCTAGGTTTGCTACAGAAAACAGGACTACCCATAGGGAAAATAGAAGCCCTGGTATTTATTGAGCTTTGACAAGCCGGAGCTGTAGTATCCTCTGAGACACAGCTGCTTACTGACAGCTCTGGGAGGATCCTACCTGCCCAGCAGAGTCTTGGCGAGACATGAAATGGGTTAGTGGGACCCGGCTGTGCAAACCTGCCGCATCCCGGTGACAGCTGCTCAGCTCCATCAGAAAAGGTGAAAACAGACCTTGGAAAGTGCTCTAAGGCCTCCTGGACCTCCCAGTCATCTTTAATCCATCAGGTCCCAGCTGGTGCTTGATGTTATTATTAATAACTACCATCGTAATCAGTTGGCGTTGTTTGCATAATATTGTCGCTGCATACATCCTTTCCCCAGTCCTAAATGCCCTCAATGTTGCTTTAAAACAAAAGAAAACAGGAAAACAAATGAACATGGAAGTCATTAGTAGGTGGGATCTGAGGAAACCAGCCCACCACTGCTGCTGGAAGGCGGCAGGCTGCGATGGGCGAACGCTGCTCCAGCTGACGGGAGCACGGGCAAGCGGCGGCGGGGGAATCCCTCCGGAGATGGCAGAGAAAACAGCCCTTCATAGGACACCTAAGGAATTTGCTCAGCCTGATGCTCAGTTTTACTGTGCCATTAATTCATAACACCATTTTCTGAGGCAGCTTCTTGATCTGGACAAAATTTATGCCCTCTTTTACCTTAGCGTGATACCTGCTTTGTTCAATTGCCTGGCTATCTTAATCTCTCCTAGCTGACTCATATCAGTTGCTATATCTGTGCTTTATTTAATCCTGTGTTTCATGCTCACTTGCTCAGTTAAAAGCAGGACAGAGTCAGTCTGACAATTAGGAGACGATACCCCTTCAACCTCATCGCCGAGCTCCATCCTCCAGCCATGAGCACTTTCCTGCACCTCTTTCCTGAGAGTGAAGTTTCAAGTTCATGTTTGTCAAATTCATGAATGCCAGCTTTGGACTGCATCCTCATGGCCCACATGGATGCAGCAGTTCACAGGTCTACATGTATATACAGACACAAGGGGAGTTGTGCAGCTTTGGGGTTCACATCCTACACCAAAGGTTGTTCCCCACATGGTGGGAGCTGCTGGGGAGGAAAGGTGATGGCTCAGGGACATCACCGTGAGCTGGCTCTGGCCACAGAGGGCCCTGACAGACCACTCAACTCTAGCTGGCAGAAATCAGTTGCAAGCATAGGGATTGCTCATTTTATAAATGAGATAAGGCAAGATTAAAAGAAGAGACATTAAGCTAATACCTCTGCTAGGTCTTTAAAGTTGCCTAATCTGGCATGCTTTTTTACTTTATACCCCCAAGCCACAGCAGCCTCCTCCTGAGTCCAAAGCTTTTACATTTCGTCTGAAGTGCTGTGTTTGCCTGATTGATAGCCTGGCTAAAACTTTACCTACGGGAAGACATCTCTGCAATGTTATGGTAAGATCTCCGTGAGGCTGTTATCCTAAATAAAGCCCTGAAGATCTGTTTCTTCCTAAAACATGTGACAGAATTGGTCCTGGGAGCCCAAAGAACTAAAAGCTGGGAGAGGGAAAGATCAGAAAAACCGAGTGTTGATGAAGGTGCTTTCTCTAGAGTGGGGGGGCTGTGGAGTGAAGTGTCGGGACAGACTTCCAGTGGGAATTGCAGCCAGTCAAAATTTGCCTGCACCCAGAGGAGCTCTGGTCCCTGCAGCACCTGAGAGCACTGCAGCATTGGCCACAACCTCACACAACCTTTACACAGCCTTTTTTTTTTTCAAAAAAACCAAGTCCACCATGTCACTAAATACACCAAGATTTAGTAAGACCTTGTGGGTAAAATATTGCTCCCTAAACACCCCCCACCCATTGCTAACGTGTTTTTCATATTTGCAATAAAAAACCACCCATTTTGTTGTGTCAGTGTCTCGGCAGCAACTCTTTGTTGCTCAAGCAGTTGGTCAGCCATGACACCTCTTAACATCGTTGTAAGGGCAAACAAACACCGAGTGCATTACAGAGAGATTGCTGCTGCTCAGAACCCAGGTGGGCATTTACGTCTAAAGATATACTTTGTTTTTAATGGATTATTGCCTTTTGCCAGGCTGCATTTTCCATATGAGGCAGAATCTTCAACCTCCCTAGTAAAAGGGATCTTAGGAAATCTCATTTAAATTTCAAGGACCTCTTAGGGATAGTTGCTAATGGTTATGCTAATTGGCATAGGGTCTGAGTGACAGTTATGTCCTGGAATGATTTGCAAATCACATTTTCTTGAGCTTATTAGCAGACTCATTAACTGTACAACAGTACATTACTTTCAGAAATTCAGATCTAAGCAGAAAATTAAAATTATTTGCTAATGACCTAATAAAATTGAATAAAATGTGCTCAAAGTGAAAACTGAGGTATATCAGGACTCCAGAATTTGACTAAAAATAATCTCCATTTACCATTGATGTTCACCCTTCCTCTGGAAGTAGTTGTAGCCCAGGTGAGACTCAGTGGGAAACCTGTTTAAGTATGAAAACAAATGAGCTCAGATCCACAGTAGCAAAACCCAGCTTGTCACACCCAGAGCTGGCATCAAGATTTACGGCAGACTTGGCCAGGACTTCGTCTGGCGAATCATCTTGTGGTCCTTCCTCCACATCTCCATTTCCCCATCCCTCCATGATTCCCCATGCAATCAAAAACTCAAACTGCCACACTTTCCTGCTTCCCTGACAAAATCCATTTGCAGAAGTCTTTATAATAATATAAAGTGTTCTTTGAAGTAAAAGGATTACTTGAAGGAATGAGAGTCCAGGTATTTAGTTTTACTTAAAGGTGACAGAGAGACACTATGAAATCTCCAATCTGGTTAAGATATGTTATCCAATCTTCCTCTGTGTGAACAAGATGTTTCCCAAACTTCACAAAATTCACCTGCAAAACAGTTTAATGAAGATATATTTAAAATTTTACAAAACTATCAGGTTTTCATGCTATTCAAAAATACACATTTAAGTATATGTAATATATACATGTACTTCCACATATTTAAAATATATTGTGTAATGCCAAGATACTTAGTGCCAAGTCTTTGAAGGAAGGAGAATCTGATTTATGATTGTGTGTGAGCATATAACACTGGTGCTCCAGATCCAAGTTTGCTGGCAGGCAAATCCTCCCACGTTTGATAATTATGGACTGAAGACCACGATCTGCATTGCCACCTGACGACGGACCTTGCAGCATTGCCCTAACCTTATGCTCTCCAGCTCTGACTTTTGAGTGCCAGGTGTAAAATTTCCAGCACCAGTTCTACTCCCTTCATTTATTGTTTGTTTGTTTGTTTCTTGGCTCTCTAAGTATAATAGCAACCAATAGTGTTTTAAGGGACTTTAAAGTCCTTCAATGCAAAAATCATAAGAAGGGCTGGGCTGGATCAGATACACTCCCCAAGGCACACACAGGTCAGAAATTTCTGTTAAACTTTCAGGGAACCTGGTCTTCACCTCATATTCAGAATTAAAACGTGATTTCTTTTGGTTCTGGATTTTGCTAAGAACTCTTTAAATATCTCTACTTCAGAAAATCCTGAGCTGAAGCAGGAATAACTGATGAGTGTACAGTTTTCTTGGCACACTGAAGTGCTTGAAAAATTCTCTCCAGTTCACCGTTTCTCACAGGCATTGTTATACTTGCAATTTATGTCGGGGTGAATAAAACACATTCTGGTTCATGACGCTTTTTCATTGGATTTTTTTTTTTAAGGCACATAACAGCAAGTCTTAAATAGAATCCATGGTGTTTTTTTTTTTACTAAAGAAATCTCAAACCAAAAGAAACTATTTAAATTTAAACGTGCTTGTCAACCTCACAAAACTTTGTTTTACAAAAGAAGCAAACTGATAAGATTGAAGTGATCTACAATGAAATACCTAGCTTTTTTCTTGAACTGGCATTTCAAAAGAACCAACTTTTGAAATAAAAGTTTTAAAAAACAGAAATTAGAATTAAATATTTTGATGTCATAGAAGCAATCACTTCACATGAAAAAATACCTTCAGCTCTAGTGCTTTGGAACAGAGATGCCTGAACTCGTGATATTCTCAGTAAATGAGGAAGTCTGTGTCTTCAAAAACATCGTTTTTTGAAGTGTCCCATATTTTTAGCATTCAGGTATAACATTTCACTCTTATCCATGGTGGCCTTTAAAAGATAACAGACCTGCTCCAGAAAAGTCACTGCAATTCATGGACACTGAAGAAACGATTAGGGAAAAGGAGAGTTATAAGCGATGGAGAAGCCACTCCTGCAGATGCCACAGCCGCATGTCCTGGGATGCTGGGATTAACGCGTCCTGGGAGGAAGCAGGGGATCATGCGGTGTGACATGTCTTGCTTTTACAAAAGGTAGGAAGAGCCCTGCCTGGGAGGTTGGTGGTGTTCCTAGCCTGGGGGGACGGCTGCATTGGAGATGGGCATGTCAGCACGATTCAGCCCCTGCCCCTGCCAGAGTCACCTCCCTCTGGGCACTGGGAGGGTAAGTTTTTGTGTTTGTTGACTTGCAGGTCCCACTCCTCTACTGAATGGTGGCAAGTCTGCATTATCCTTTCTTGCCACCATGAAATCAGTTTGCTGCACCCTCACTTTTTTTTTCATGTCCAAAGCTAACACCTAACCCAAGGAAATCCATGCTGTCCTTCCCCCTTCATCTCAGCTCTGGCGATAGAAGCTGGAGGTTTGACCTCCAAGCCTTCAGGAGTCTGGTCTCAGCACCTTTGCCTCTCCCCCAATTTGCTTTCCCCAGGCACATGCTGGGAAGCACCAAGCAAGTGGGTCTGGACTTGTGGAGCAAAGGTGCCACCATGCCATGAACAGGCCTTACTTTCCCACCACTTGTGCAGGTCGCAGATGCCTCCTCTTTCTCCAAGTCCCTTCCCAGACCATTAGATACAATGTGGAGCAAGGCTAAAGCCTGTGGTAAGGTCACTGGCCAGCATGGGCAGACATCTACTGACTGATATAGACTGAAGTCTACTGATGTCTACTACTAGTATCCCACCTACCTTTCCTATCACAAAGCTATACCTGGGTCCTGTGAAGATAATTTCTGGTAAGTACAACTGCATTCAAGTCCAAAACCTGTGTTTTCATCTCAATAGGTCCTTTGAAAGCTTTTTCCTCCAACTACAGTAGAAATGCTCCTTTAATCCACCTATTATTGTTATTTTAATATGGTCCAAATTTACAGTGCTTACAAGCTAGTGAGCAATCCCACTTGGGGGAGCTGGAGAGGCCAAATCATTACAGGTACTGGTGGAAATAGGGGAAAACAGGTTCTAAGGAGATTTGCTTTTTAGAAAAACCTTCTACTTCTGACAAAATTTGTCATATTTTCCCCTGATAAACAAGGAAACATCCTGTAGTAAAGAACCTGGGAGACTGCTGTCACTGCGACATAAGGCATTATAATCTTAGATTATATATATAGTATGTGTGTGTATATATATAATACATACACTAAAATATAGCATAGTATTTCACCACGGGAAGGCAGTATAATCTGCATCACAAAACACAGCTGCTTTGGGCTGCAAAGTGCTCCTACCCAGAAGATTTAGCTGTGTTGTGATAAACAGAAAACAGCATCTCAGGTACCTCTTAGCACCGAGTGCAGTACGAAACACAGGTGCAGGGACCTCGCAATATGGTGTGCTATCCAATACCTGCATCTTTAGTCTTGCTTAAGCTTCAGGGGCTGTCTGGAAGTCTATGAAGTCAAAGCAACCACATGACAGAAACTTTCACGCCATGCCTTTCATCCCAAGCTCTTTTCAAATTATTGACCCAGCTGTGTCTCCAGATAGATTTCCATTTGGCTTCAGAAGCTGCTCAGCATGTTGGAAAATCAGCCTACTTGTTTAGGAAACTGCATGCCATGTTGGGAACTCAGCAGTACACTCCTGCACTTGAAAATGCCATTCTGGCTTGATTTCTATTTCCCTAGCTTTGAAATGGGGACAAAGAAACCTCTAAACCCTGCACAGGTCTCCAAAATTGAATTGAGTGGGAGGGGCTGAGGCTGGGGCACTGGGGCAGAGGAGGTGAGCACCCTTCGATCTTTGATTTTGCACCATCTCAGTTCTGGCACAAACTGACTGGTGCTACTAGGTTGCTTTAAGAGACCCCTATTTCCCAACATTTTCGCTTAAAACTGTAAGCTACAGCCACTGTTTCAAGGCATTCAACCTATCCATAGGCAGCATTATTCTGATAGTTTTACAAGAGGAAAATATCTCAAGCATTCACCCTTTTAAAAGCGTACCCCAAGTATTTGCGGTCCATCCTGTTGGCTGTTGGAGTTTTTCCCTGCAGCTACATCTTTCCACTATATTTCTGCGCCTGTAGTAATAAAAACAAGGCAATAATTTAGCTCCCATGATTGTTGTACTGAAGCTTGTTTTTTATCCCAGTCTCTTATCTTCTCCATTCAGAGCCAATGTATCTTATTACTTTGCAGCAAACATGGTCAGAGATGAAAGATTCTGTCATATATTTTCCTTCATATTAAACCACAAGGCTTTATCCTTCTCTTTCATTTTTCAATCTTGGACTTTATTGTTTCTGACTATCTCTGCCACATGTGATTTTGGCTTTCGTGCGGATGTGAATATGTGCATTTCTTTATTTATCCTCTTTATCACAACCAAACAAGATTGGGAGCACTTTAAAATAACTGGCCACTGAATGCTGTTTCATCAGTTATTTGTTGCAATAACCTTACCAGGGCAGGCTTGGGGTTATGCAGATACCAGAATAAAACATTTTTGAAGACTTGCAATATTTTTACACATTCTCTTTACCTGTTTCATACATGAGAGTGCTACAGCAGGAAAAAAATGACATAGAAGCAGTAGCACCAGGCCAAATCCTGCCCACGCCAGCACAGGGGAATGGACCCAGAGGACAAGGACTCTGGCAGAACTCAGCAGGATGCTGTGGGACTGGCTAAACTCAATCATGTTCACCTCCCCGTATCAGCAAAACACAGCCCAGCTGCAGGTAAGGATTAAAATTCTTGGTCATTCAGTAGCACAGTTAATTATTTTCCCCTCTATCTTCTCCCTTCAGATCTCAATTTTTTTCATGGTAAAGGGTTGGGTTTGCTCCAGACTCAGTGAGCATCATTTCTATCTTGCTGAGGGAGAAATGGGGGTCAGAAAAGTAATCAGAGTTTTGAAAACTATTTAAGTAATAATAGTTCACCTTTTTAATTTCTACTTTGGGGATGGAATGGAAGAGAAGCCAGAAAGATCAAGGTGCCAGAAGGATTAGTATCTGATTTGAGTTTAAAGGAGTAATCGCATCACCTAATTTAGTCTCCTAATGCCAGAAGCCGAATTTCAATGAAACAAGGTGGTTATTCTAGAGGGACACTCAAGCTGTGCTTAAACCACAAGACTTATAAGCACTGCCCACCCTTGTCTTATTCCAATTTTCATTCCTTTTCCACGGCGGTTCACCTCCCTTTCTGCTTTCCAGAAGGGAGCTGGGGCACGTTTCAGATCCTCTTCAGGACAGGCAGCAGACCAGGACAGGCGTGTGTCACTGAGCACACCCGTCCTGCCGCGTGGGCTGTTTCAGCTCCCTTGAGACAAGCGGTGGCTAGAGCCATAGCACAGAAGCCCTGAATAACTGCCAGAAGACCACTGGCTTGGTCTATAGAGCACTTAAACAGTGCAAATCCCCTCCTGCCCCCAACAGCTTGGGTTCTGACATCTCTAAAGGAGATAGTGACAGGGGCTGCACTAATCCAGTATAGCACTAGTACCCCCAACCATAACTACACCCTGTCCTTGCACAGAAAGGTGGAAGAGTCACGTTCTCTTATTTCAGTCTTCCTAGACAAGCATAGGAAGCCAGGTATGGCTGAATCCCTTCAGGGTTGTGTTCGCAACCACAAAGCTCTCCCCTTTTTGCATTGAGTTTTCTAAACAGTGCACAAGGGGTCAGGCCACCACATCAGCACAACTTTCATCAGGTACCAACTGCACAGAAGAAAAATTATAGTTTTCCCATGGATGCAGTGTTCACTGAGCCACAACGAGCTCATATTTATGTGGTTACTTTGCAGTTGTCCACTCACTGTTTAGCTGAAACTGTGGGCTGGAAAGGTAGAAAAGGAGAGCCAATGGGGGAACATCGCTGGGTGTGAATTCCTATTCACACCTCTAATTATTGTCACTGGAGTCATCAATGGTGTAGTCACATTACTTATGTGTGAATGACAGCTACAATAGCTTTGAGAATAAGTACAATTAGTACTAGAGTGTTAAAAAAAGGACATACCTTCGACATGGCACGAATACTGAATGTATTAAGAAATAAATGGTGACCTAAAGATTTTAATATTAAAATAGAGTATATTACAGTAACAATAAAAAATATGGCAAAAGTTGGAAAAACACTCTGTAGAAATATCATTAATACTATGCTGGTGGTAATTACTTACCAAAAGTTTCTTACAATATGGAGCTATAAATACTTTCATGGTGGTCATTAAGCCTTCCCAAATCTCATCCGGCAGGCACCATCTGTTCTTCTGGCCTTTGCTGTAGAGAGTGTGCGTGCCTTGCAAGCACGAATGCACGTGAACCACTCGCATGCTGGAAGCTGTACGGCCCTGCTTCGGTCTGAAGAACTGAGGGTGCTCAACGCGTCTTCAGCGCACAGCGAAGTTGTGCACAGGACCACCATTGCAATTCAGTCCACAACTGATGGAGAGTACCCAAAGGGTGATTTAGACCATGCATGAGCTCAGTTGCTATCTCCCTTGATCACAGGGAGCTTGGGTGGTCTTCTAATGTCGTTCAGTGACCATGGTTGGGTGGAAGGAGTCTGGGTGACTGAAGCCCAGTCAGTGGAGTCGCATGGCAATGTAGGTGTAGATGAGGATGTCTTGTCAGAGGGTGGATCTACCAGGCAGCGTGGGCCTGTGATGGTAACACAGGTGGACATGCCTGCAGTAGCGCTGATCTGTCACAGGCATTTGTTAATGAACATGCTGCAGCACAGCTTTCCCAGCCAAGATAACTTCAGAGCTTTGGAAATCTCCACTACTGGCAGGGGAGGCAAGTCTGAAGTGTTGCCCTTTCCCTGGTTCCTGACTGGAAGAGGACCATTTGCAATTACACTCCCTGAACGTCTTCATGCAAAAAGAAACATGTACAGAGATCAAAAATCTTGCTACAAACAGCATTCTGCTACTAAATGTTAACGATGTTGGGATTTTTTTTCTTTTTTTTTCTTCATTAAGAGACATTTTCCTGGCCATTAACATCCCTGATACTCCTGTGCAGAAGTGCATTACTTCTAACACGGTAGAGCTGACAAGCAGCAAGAGCTGTGTAGCTCCCCGATGGTTAAATCTATAGGAAACCTCTGGTGTTTAATGAAACCCCTATGGAGACCTCCATATTAGCCATGGTTTAATGCTCCATAATGGCAGTGAGTAATTTATCTATGAGCAACAGCAACTCCTAGTTCTCTGTGCATTAAGAGTTATTTATGAGGTAATTTTTACTGTTTCACACTGGCTGGTCATTATGTTACTGAAGGCTAACTGTCGGGAGTTGTAGCCTAAGAGGAGAGAAATACTTTCCCTGTCACTGGCTAAGCAGTAAACAATGACACAGGAGCACTTGCATGTTGGCGCATGCACAATTGGAAAAAGATGGCAGAAGAAACAGCTTTACGGGAAACCCTCCAAGATCTCTGCACAGACAACAGAGCCTACTTCTCACCTCAATCCCACCAGCTCTTCCCCAAGAATCATAGAATCACTAAGGTTGGAAAAGACCTCTAAGATCATCAAGTCCAACCCTCAACCCAACCCCCCCATGCCCACTAAACCATGTCCCCAAGCGCCTCATCTACACGTCTTTTAAATACCTGCAGGAATGGGGTCGCCACCACTGCCCTGGGCAGCCTGTGCCAAGGCCTGACCACTCTTTCAGTAAAGAGTTTTCTCCTAATGTCCTATCTAAACCTCCCTTGGCACAACTCGAGGCCGTTTCCTCTCATTCTATCGCTTGTTACTTGGCAGAAGAGACCAACCGCCCCTCGCTACAACCTCCTTTCAGGTAGGTTCCCCCCCTGCAGATCTCATGGTGGCACCTTTCATCTTCCTCCTCTTGTGTCCATTTCTAACAACTGTGCTGGAGAACAGGTTAGAGAGCAAGGGGAACATAGGGAACAGCCCAGAGATACCGATGAGGTGGAGATCCAAGATATAGCATCACATGTAAGAGATGTGCTGTGGTCCAGAGAAGCAACAGCTGACGCAGACGTTACTGAGATGCTGCTGAGGTAGGTGGGTGGCCCAGGACAGCAGAGAATGGTCACAAGCTGGCCAAACAGATAGAGGTAATACCTGCACTTCATGGAACACGCAGAACATTGTACAACCACCTACTTACCACTTGTGCTGCAGACAGGCTGTGGGACCTCAAACCATTAATAAAGATAGTTGAGGGAGACTGTGAAAATACGATGTTTAGGAGTGAAGCAGAGGGTGACTAACCATGGAAGTAGAAGATAACTACAGAATGGAAAGAGCAAAACCACAAATAATTAGGAGATGTGCAACAGACTAGCACTGTTGTGAGGCTGGGATGTCGGTGGCCTGTAGAAGATGAGGACCCTGCTGCCGGACACAGTCCTTACTGTGTGCTAGCAACGCTCTGGCCTTGGCAGATCAGCAACTGCTGCCACAAGAAACAAAATAATGAAAGATATTGAAAGGAAACATGTTAGCAACCCATATGTTACTGAAAAGAGTAGGACTGCGGTTGGAAGCAAGAATTCAGCAAGAAGTTAGTCTTCAGGCATGCAATTTGCGTGCTGGTAGTAGCTGGAACAGTAATATAAGGAGGTTTCTTAATTAAGATTTGTTGGGTTTTTTTGTTTGGTTTTTTTTTTTTTGTAACAGCACATGAACCATTGGGTAAGATCAAAGCAGACTGCTCCTACACTCTAAAGCTGCAGGAGCTTCCTCCCGCAGGGTCCCTAAGGCTCGGATCCTGGCTCAACTGCCTCTGCTGGCAGTCCTCCTCCCCACAATATGCTGCTCAGCAGAACTAGCCAGTTGCACAGTGATAAAAGTGTTGGTCTTTTAGGTAGCTTCAAGCCACAACTTGTCCTGAGTTCATTCTGTTGGCAATGTGCAAGCCAGATATGAACCCATTCCATTTTTTTTTCTCCCAGAGCTCTGCAGATTCTCTTCAATTATATGGCAGATGTGATGCTGCACAAATTTGTAGAGCAGATGTGCTCACTAAGAAAGTCCTGTAGCTAAACCACTTTTTGAGACTGGAATTCACATCAGGAGAATTTACTTAAGGGAAACATAACTCTTTGGCTGTACATATGGGTTTGTTGAAGCCAGTTAAAACACAATTGCCTATCAGAAGGAGCATCATGTGGCTTTCTGGATTCAGCCCGACAGAAACACTAAAAATAAACCTCTTGCTTCCACTGTCCATTTCCCCTACACGAAAGCTTCCACCACTGTGGAGTTTTGCCCCAAGGTGTCCCGTTGCCACGTGCCAGCTTCCCAGTGCCTCTTTCCAGGCGTCTGCTGTGAAAAAGCTTCATCCTGCCCTCTTCCGCAGCTCTTCCAGCAGCTGATTCTCTCTGTAGAGAATCAAGGTTGATACATGAAGGTGTCAGGGTCCTTTAGGTGATGGCTGTGCCATGGGCACAGGTTGTGGTGGAGAATTCCCCTCCCTGGAGCAGAGCTGTCCCCTCTCCCAACTCGGGACTGGTCGGGCTTGGCAAGCAGTGGGGCAGCTGGAGCAGCTGTGACTGTGGACAGCTAAACACGTGGCCAGCCTTGAGAAGGGCTGGTCAACACCACGTCAGCAGAGCAAACCCACTCTGAAACTTCAAGACCATATTCCAGTGTACGGGCTCTCTTCCTTCTTCAAACAACAGAAGACATCCCTAACACTCATAAAATAATCCTTTTTCCATAGCCCTATTCACAGAAACAGCTCAGTCACTTTTGCTGAGACCTTCAGAAAAGATTCAGAGTGAGACAGGTACTCAGCACAGAAAATTTCAGCTTAAGCTGTTTGTTTAAAAGAGGATAAAAAGGTCTTATAATGGGAAGTGCTGGGTCAGAATAACTGTGTATTGTGGCTTAAATATGTGCCTACATATTTAAGTTGGCCTATATCTAGGCCCAGGGAAGAACTCTTTAAGATGCAAATAGTTCTAAGCGCTATAAAATATATTGCACATATCAGGAAAAAAAAAGGTAATATTTTGGACATCAGATCTCCTGACTGCAGCAAGAAACTCAGAAATTTCAGCATTTACTGAGCAGATCAATACCTCCTTAACTGAATCTATAAAAATCCCAGAGAATTTTTTTTTTTCTTTGCTATGGTATCACCAATTTGAAAAGCCAAGCCATTATATTGCCCTGGAAATACCAGTTCTAGATTCCCAAAGGATTTTCCTGAAGCCATTCTCCGTCCTTTCAATGAGAACTGAACCTGCATAAGAGCTTCCAGAGTTGGGCTTCATCATTTTCCAATAATTGAAATTATTTGGCCAGAGACGGGCTAGCACGGAGAAGTCTGTTTCCTCACTCATCTGAGCTTCCCCAGCCACAGCAATCCCATAATTCCACTGATTCACTCAGGAGCATGTACGTGTTAATTCCTTTTCCCCATCCTGTGCTCCACCCCGGCAATTCTTCATAAAACAAAATACTAGCGTGTTTTCTACTAACAGTCATTAACCGACCAGTTTACAGTGGTCTTAATGCTGTGCCTTGGAACATTAACCAGACCTCCCAAGGCGTACGAAGCAGCAGAGAGATGCACGAGCACGTACTTTGACACATTATCTGTATCAAAGCTGTGCTTTTATATTTACAAAACCAGACCAGTGACTGCACTCATTTCAATCTAGTGCAAGTGAGGAGTTTCTAGAAGGCAACAAGGCTGTACTGGTGTAAAACTGCCTTCAGAGAGATTATTTTATTTTATTTGACTCAGAGTAGAAAAACTGAGTCACCTTTCCTTTTCACTACTTCAGAGAAGAAGAATTAGCAAAAGCAGCAAAGCAATGAGAAAGTTCATTTACAAAAAAAACCTCAATATACTAACCTTTGTCTTACCTTCCTTTTTCCTTTCCTGAGCATCAAATGAAACAGATATGCCCGAGTCACTTCCATCTCTCTCCATACGTTTGGTTGAGAATTAACACTTCTCTCCTTGAATTCTTCTGGACTGTATGCTCAAATGCAACATAACGTCAGACAGCGAGGAAATGAACCCAGCAGCAACGTAACGACGTCAAGGTGGGGTGTGAGGAATGGCATTTGCACAAGCCTCTGTCTAACAGCAAGATACCTGGAACAGACTTTTGCTGGGAAGAAAAGTGATTTCCTGACATTTTCAAATCAAGCTTATTCAGAAACAACATGGGAATAATTACATGCTGCTAGGAAGAGTTAACCTTGGAAGAGGTTTAGCAAATTTTGTTTTGGTTTGGTTTTGTTTGTTTGGGGTTTTTTTGTTGGTGTTTTGTTTGTTGTTTTTTTTTTACTGTGATAACACAAACAATAGCTCTTTGGTGCTTTTAAATGTTTTTAAGTCATCAGAGAGAAAAAGGAGCCACTATAATTGGAATTTCAATATATAAAATGTAATGGTTCACACTGTTGAAATTATTTGTTTACACTTGTACATTTGGTACTTTTACAAAGCTGCCTGCGACTGAAATCAATGGAGGTGCTTTGGTGCATTTAAAAATTCTCCTATCCACCTCTGTATGTCTTCTGGTTTTAAAATACACCTTAAAATTAGGGGTTCGCTTCCTTTTTAGACAAGTTACGAATATGAATAGCGTGAGAAATCAGATGTATTCATGCAATAAAGTGAAGAGGCTCATTGAACTTTCGGAGGGGGAACGTCCTGTGCCAATTTTAACGAGGCTGCTGTGGGCCAGGGTTACACAGCCCGGGTTGTCCTTGCAGCTCTTCTCTTTTTCTGCCCGAGCTCACCAGAGGTGAGCGAATGCAGGTGTGATTTGCCCAGGACAAAGTAACAACAGGACAAACTTGTGTGACATGTCCACCCTCCCAGCCCCAAACTGCTTCCAGCTCAGGGTCTTCCTGAATTGCAGAGAAGTTCCGTACGCTTTGAAACCCTTGGGTTCATTTCCACGAACTCATCTCCCTTTGAATCCACGTAAGGTTTCTGCATCCACCGCGTTTGTGGCACAGAGTCCAGCAAATCCACCCTCTGTCAGCTGGAAGAAGAATCGTCTTGTAACATTTGTTTTGGAGCTGGCTGCTTCTGGCTTCGTATGAGGCCCCCAAATTCCTGTCTGGGGGGAAATAGTGAGCAATCAATCTCAATCCACCCTCTCTCTTCCTCCCTCCTGTAGTTTGAGAGATCTCTGTGTCCTCCTCAGCTGTTTCTTTTCCAGAATGTCATAAAGGCAGTAATAGAGAGTGTTACAAATGATCAGATATATTTACAAACAAGCTATTGTGTTTTTTAAATCTAGAGCAACTACAGCAATCCCCTATAGAGTAACATTTGTATAAACTGTTGATAAAAAGGAACTTTTATGCAAAGTATGGGAGGAGAAAAATCAGTGCATTTCCAGCTAATCAGATTAAAACAGTAACGATATTGTAATTATTGCAAGCAAGTTGTTCTGTCTGTACATAGTACAAAACTTTGCAGCGCCAATGCTATTTAAATCTGCAATTTGTCCTTGCTGCAGATATAAAATATAACCGTGACACAAGAACAAATGAGAAATGATGCCTTGGGGGAGATTAAGTTAAAGCTGGAAATTAGAAGGATCCTAGCAGTAAAGGGAATGAAGTATTTGAACATCCTTCAGCTTGGAGTAGAAAGACTAAAAAAGCCTAGGTGGTTTTGTCTGGTCTGTCATTAACTTCTGATTCAACACAAAAGAGATTTGCAGTAGGCTATAGAAATCTGAGCTTTCAGACCAAAAGCTGGAAGTCAATATGAGCTGCTTGTGAATCCAAATCAACGTGTGGACTCGTGAAATCAGTTGAGGGAGGTCTCCAAACAGCCCTTCGTGGGCAGGCGTCTGCGGAACTCAAATCGTGGCGACCTGCAGCGCTGTTGGCAGTCGGAGCTGCAGTGTGAGCTGAGGGATGTGTTCCTACCGGGATTGCTCACTCCCAGAGGAAGCATATTTAAGGCTAAGTCAGGGCTCTCATCCAATGTATGCACACTTGAGAAAGACCAAACTGACATTACCTGGCCCATATAAGCTGAGCTTTCATTTCCAAGGCTGCCAGTGTTAGCTTTTGCTAGCATGACACTTGGAGGGGGGGTGGGGTGGGAAAAGAGCTTTTGCTTTTTGACCTTCACAGTAGGAAGCAGAACACTATGACCAACAAAATAACGTGCAATACCTTTAAAGCTGGTTTTTTGGTTGGTTCCCCCCCTGGCTCCCCCCACTGTGGAGCAGTTCCAGGTTACATGAAAGCCATCTCCACCTGACGTACATAGGGTCCAAAAAATCACTGCAAAGAAGCAGAGAGCAATTCTGTTGTGTGTTTATTTGACCTTACCCCTCTAATTGCAATGGAGAAAAGGCCATTGAAAACATCTTTGCCTGAGCCCATGCAGTTGGAAGCTAGTCAGCAGGATGCAAGATGCTTCATCCCAAAGCAGAGCCATATGCGTTAAGTAACAACCAAGACAGTCAATATTTGCTGTGGCAAACATGGAGCAGAGGGCTTGGTGGTGCAGGAGGGTGAGCACAGTGTGGGAACTTTTTCACTGCTGCTTTTGATTTAAACAAGTTTAGCAATTAACATTATTGCTAATCACTGCTCTCACAGAACTGAGCTGACAGTACTTTGTTGGCAGAAGAAAAAGATTCCCTACTTGATAAAGATCACAGCAAAAGGCAGAAGGAAATCCAAGTGAAAGATGGGGGTGAAGAAGGTGCTGGCATGGGCATGTGAACCTGCATCTCATGCTTCAGAAACAAAATGTATTAATCAGTGGCTGTTCTGAGACAGGGAGTGATGTATAGGAAGACTCATCCCCCTGTCAAAGAGGGTAAAAAGGATTCATCAGCTACAGAGAACTGTGTTTTAGTTTAACACTTTTATCAAGGATAGACTTTTAAGAGGGATCAGTTGAAAACATAAGCTGCAAATGTAGAAGACCACAGCAAGTAAACAATTCCACTGTGTTTGGCTATATTGTGCCCACTGGCCTCAGGTTTTAGGATGCAATTCTTCACTGAAGGAATGGCAGATCGGGCTTGTATATAATGCACACTCTGACTATAAAAACACAGAGGATCTTTATTGTTGCTACGCAACATTCCAACATTGCAATTATTTGACAACTTTATGCCCCCAATGCCCTCGGTTTGTTTTGCTGTCCACTTAGCTAGATCACCAGCTTTTGCAGTTTCACTTACTTTCAGTCAGCATCATATTGCAGTCATTCCCCTCTGTTTATGGGCAAGGTATGGCTGCCTCCATAGAAAAAAAAAAAAAAAAAAAAAAAAATCACAAACCAAAAAACCCTAAAACCTCAAAGTCCCCAAGCCCTCCAAACCCCATCATCAGTACTTCATTCTCAGGACAAGGCTCGTACCACAGAGCTGCTTCCCCATCTGGAAAGCAGCAGTGGTTTTGCCTGACATTTTGTTTTGTCCAGTGACAGTTTTATTACAGGAAGAAAAATTAATATTTATATTTGCAGCCCTTGTCATTCTACTTGTGGGAGAGTGAAAAACATCAAAGTTGCATCAGAACTGACTCAACTGCAAATCAAACCATCCCTCTTTCCTCTCCTGCAGCCTCCCTCTTGCCCCTCTCACTCCTGTAACTTATTCTCTCTTTTATCTTCTCTGCCAGTGCTTCACATTGAAAAAGTTATCTGGGAAGACCTTTAACCATCTTCAGCTGGACTCCGCTGTACAGGGCACTACTGACAAAGTTCTCCTTTTTAGACCTGACTTCTAGAAGAGAGACAATGTTTGCAGTACAGGATTTTGGAAACTCTTCTATCTATCTCTTTCTAGGAATACAGAGGAGAAATCCATATGCTGAACACCTGCACAGATTTATTAAGTAACCAATCACTTCAGAATCTGATGCCAGATAGATATATAGAGAGATATATATGGTTTAGAGAGATATATATATGGTTTCAGGTAGTTGGAGGAAAGTAGAGTGCATTCCTCTGATAGACCCAAGAATACCGAATGTCTGCACTGTACCAAGCTGAAGGAGGGGAAAAAAAAAGTCCGAAACAAAGGTCTCTGCAAAGCTGTAACAGCACCTTGAGTATCTGAGTTGGCAGTTTGCACATCCAGGTGTAACCTCCGCAGGAACATACCAAACCCTGAGCAGCAGCACAGTATTTCACACTGCCTCTGAAAACACCCCAGGACCTATTGCAGCGGGGAGCTGCACCCCTGTGATGCCAAGGCCCAGCCGTTTCCTGGCAGCAGAAGCAGACCCAGAGGTTCCCAATCACCTGCAAAAAAGAGAAATAATTCAAGCTGAAGAATTTGAACTTGCTCAGAATTTTTTACTGGGGCTAAAAAAATCAGGTACCTTGCTTTTTATAACAGGTATTCTTTACACTGTCAACATACCCTGAAACTCCCTTACAAAACACAGACTAAGTAGTACCACCTTCGGTATAACTAAGCAGACAGTGATATTTAAGGCAGTGATATTTAGCTTTCCTACCTCCCTTTTAGCTGCTGCTGCAACTTACAGTGCCACAATGGCTATCAGCCTGTGAGGGTGCTCAGAGGTGGAGAAAACAAAGCTAAACCTTAAAGAAGGGTTTCACGTGACTAAAGAAATAACGCCTCTCTTCCCATGCTCAGTGCAAATAATGCTAGGTTCAATGGGGACCCCTTGGGGGAGAAATCAATCCCACCCACAATAAATAAAGTGGTGCCATTTGTATGTTAAAAGAAGAGCATCGCAAGCCTGTTACAGTAATGACCCATGAAACTGAAATCACAGGAACAGGGCTTTACCGGCTCTGTGATTTATACCTCTCTAGATTGTAAATAATGGGGACTCTTGCCGTTTTTTCTTTTCTTGTGCAAGAGTTCCCATTATCTGACCCAGAACAGAAAATGCAAAGTGAAACAGAGGTTTGTTAGAGCTCTGGTACTATACCTCTCTGCACCTTAAAGAAAAAGGTATTATTTCACATTTAAGAAGTTGTCTATGCAATGTGATTGCTACTGAAAGGGGAACCTGTTAAAAGGTCACCAGCCTTTGCTGGTATCAAGACGCAGCAGTGTCACCCTGTGCTCACTTCAGCGCCAGAAATGTGTTAACAGCCTTGTCATATTTCAGCTGAAATACTACTTTCTCAGCTGGGGCTCGGAGGACAACTACAGCTCATCCCTGCTTTCCACCCTGGAGATCCTCATCCAGGTGTACGGAAAGGGGACAAAGTCCCAGGGTCAGGGTGTTTCCCCACCTGGCATTTGAACCTCCACAGGTCTGCATATCTGTTGCTGTAATATGTCCAGGACTTTCTGTCCTGGAAAGTGGTGCTAGAGGAGGACCAGGGAACACCACACGAGATACCTGCTGGGTGTGGTGAGAGCAGGCTGCTCGGCAGAAGAGGCTTGCCAACATGACGCCCATCTACAAGAAGGGCCAGAAGGAGGATCCAGGGAACTACAGGCCGGTCAGCCTGACCTCGGTGCCGGGAAAGATTATGGAAAAATTCATCCTGAGGGCGCTCACAAGCCATGTTTGGGACAACCAGGGGATCAGGCCCAGCCAGCACGGGTTCATGGAAGGCAGGTCCTGCTTGACCAACCTGATCTCCTTCTATGATCAGGTGACCCGCCTAGTTGATGAGGGAAAGGCTGTGGATGTGGTGTACCTGGACTTCAGTAAAGCCTTTGACACTGTCTCCCACGGCATTCTCCTGGAGAAACTGGCGGCTCACGGCCTAGACAGGTACACTCTTCGCTGGATAAGAAACTGGCTGGACGGCCGAGCCCAAAGAGTTGTAGTCAATGGAGCTAAATCCAGTTGGCGGCCGGTCACGAGCGGTGTTCCCCAGGGCTCAGTTTTGGGGCCAGTGTTGTTCAATATCTTTATCAACGATCTGGACGAGGGGATCGAGTGCTCCCTCAGTCAGTTTGCAGATGACACCAAGCTGGGCGGGAGTGTTGATCTGCTGGAGGGCAGGAGGCTCTGCAGAGGGACCTGGACAGGCTGGATCGATGGGCCGAGGCCAATGGAGGAGGTTCAACAAGGCCAAGTGCCGGGTCCTGCCCTTGGGCCACAACAACCCCAGGCACCGCTCCAGGCTTGGGGAAGAGCGGCTGGAAAGTGCCCAGAGGAGAAGGACCTGGGGGGGCTGGTCGACAGCGGCTGAACACGAGCCGGCAGCGTGCCCAGGTGGCCAAGAAGGCCAACGGCATCCTGGCCTGTATCAGCACTGGTGTGGCCAGCAGGAGCAGGGAGGGGATCGTGCCCCTGTACTGGGCACTGGTGAGGCCGCACCTCGAATCCTGGGTTCAGTTTTGGGCCCCTCACGACAAGAAGGACATTGAGGGGCTGGAGCGTGTCCAGAGAAGGGCAACGGAGCTGGGGAAGGGCCTGGAGCACAAGTCTGATGAGGAGCGGCTGAGGGAACTGGGGGTGTTCAGCCTGGAGAAGAGGAGGCTGAGGGGAGACCTCATCGCGCTCTGCAACTGCCTGAAAGGAGGTTGGAGCGAGGTGGGGGTTGGTCTCTTCTCCCAAGTAACAAGCGATAGGACGAGAGGAAATGGCCTCAAGTTGTGCCAAGGGAGGTTTAGGTTGGACATGAGGAGAAATTTCTTTCCTGAAAGAGTGGTCAGGCCTTGGCACAGGCTGCCCAGGGCAGTGGTGGAGTCCCCATCCTTGGAGGTATTTAAAAGACGTGTAGATGAGGCGCTTAGGGACATGGTTTAGTGGGCATGGGGGTGTGGGGTTGATGGTTGGACTTGATGATCTTAGAGGTCTTTTCCAACCTTAGTGATTCTATGATTCTATGATTCTATGATTCTATACTGGTGCATGGACACCATTGCCTTGCTTTTGGCTCACCAGGGCCAGCCTGACCTCCTGGCTCAGAGCAACATGTGATCCTGCTACAAGGCTGTTTGCTCCAAGCAAACCCACTTGGGTTTTATTCTTCATGTCTTTGTCCCGTCCTAGAAGAATTTGAAATTCCCTCTTTCTGTAGCCCAGAACTGAACCATGAGCTACAGGCTACAGGTCCACATCAAACCCCTCACTGCTTCCTGAAGGACAGCCCTTTTTCTGTGTATTGACCTCCATTTTTGCCATGCTGTGCAGCACATAGCAAAGATAGCTGCAGAGAGATGATGGAGGCAAGATTAAAAAGCTGACCTAGGAGTGCCTCATCCCACCGGCAGAAGGGGATATTTGTACCCTGTTCTCTAATTTGTGCCTGGTGTGAAAGACCCTAACAGGTCTCCATTCTCAGACAGGCATTTCGTACTCCGGGAGTGTAAAGTGGAAGGGGTTATCTTTAGGGTCATCTGTGATGTATGGTGATGTTGACATTTTTGACATTCATTGGTGATCGAAGTGAAGCCTCCAACTGATGTTGGAGTCATATGAAGCCAGGAAAGAAAATCTTTAACATCAGTTTTGGGGTGGATGAACACCTGCTGCAGGCTTATTGCCACTTGGGTTTGGGGGTGGTTTCTGAAATGGCATTACCTGACTCATTGGGGCTTGTTACACTTTACACAATCGATCAGATTTAACCAAGAGACTAAAATGCACCCATGAAGTACAGAGTCTGATTCAGCAGCTGTAGCCCTTGTGGAGATAAAATAAACATCACAAAAGTGTTTTTTCTGAAGACTTTTCATAAGTAACCAAAGAGCACATGAGATTATGAAACTGAAACAACGAAATGCCCAAGAGACATTTTCATGTTTACCTTGCGTGCATTAAAATATATAATAAGGCTTTATGAAATAGGCTGTATTTCTTCTCCAGACATTCCCAGTGTATAACAGAGCTCATTTGAATTGGAAAAAAGAAAAGTCTTGGAATCACTCTAGACATAATCTTGGGGATTTTCCAGTAAATTCAATTTATTTTGGACTTTGCTTGTGGGCCTGACTGAGCCTTGGAAGGTTCGGGAGAATTTTTTGGAGTCTCTGTGTTAGAATTTTATCTCTGTTACACAAGTGGGAGCCTGAAACAGTTGCATTTATAGCATGAGATTCACTTCAGCTTTACATCTGGATGCATTAATCAAGATCATACTCTGGCTTCATCCCTAAATGTTTTCCTTTTTTTGAGTGTAGATGAGAGGGAAAGACAGCATTACAGCTTTCCTTATCTATTGTACCCAAATGACATTTATGTTAAAAAAAAAAAAATCAGCAAAAATATTTTCTCCTCTTTTAAGTTTCTCATTTAAGCCACTTAAGGTCTTGGATCATATGATGAAAGAAGGGAGACTGCCTTCCAGTCTCCACAAAAACTTTGAATTGGAAGCAGTTGCATTTTCTACTTAATTTTTACAAAAGAAGTATGTTTTTTCAGCTTCGTGGCAGTGCCATCTCTCTGTCACATGGCAGGGCTTTTTCTTTTATCTAGTTAAAGAGATAGGCAAAGCACGTGTGTGACTCCTGCATCACAGGAGCTCAGGGCCTGAGGGAGCCTCAGGAGATCGTCTAGTTTATTTTCTTGCCCCAGGGAGGGATCAGTCCTCCCTCCATCATCCCTGACAGTCACACGTCATCAGTCAGACCACAGGGAACGGTACCGAAATTCAATGAAGTACACCAGGATCCAACAACAGTGAGTATTAATTTGAAAATATAATTATTGCTAGTTGGGATTGTTTCATTGGAGATGGTCTCTTTTAAAAGTGATACCATGAACAGGAGACCAAATTAGCACTAGCTCAGCCCAAGTGAGCAGAAGTGGGGAAAGCTTGGGAGTGTTATTACATTCTGGTTTGCACAGAAAAGAAACTGGACAGGAGAGGTAGTAAATGGCTACTTTGGGTTTTCGTTGTTTTTTTTTTCCCCTCGACTCAGATAAAGAAGTTCTGCCTCCTCTTTGGCTAGACAAAGAATTTCATTCCTAGAGTTTGAGGTATCTCAACAAGCAGATTCATCACCACAAAGTGGAAGACAATATGATCAACTCACCTATTAGTGAATTAAAGTTCGTTTTCCTTTGCTGGATATAGTTTACAATTATTCTTGATCTCTTGAGTTTTATTTTGATTACAAGTTTGGGTGGGATGCCTCCCTTGCAATGGTTAGCCCAAAAAACTCTGCTCTTTCTCGAGCAACAGGTACCTTCAAACTCTCCACCAATGCCTTTGCACAAATATAATTACTTTTCCAGCAGAAAGACTGCTAGAGAGCTGGGTCTAACTGTCAGGTATCTGAAGATCTGAATATATTGCCATGGTTAAGAACCAATGTGATTATGCAAAATTAAGCTCTATGCATGTCTGGGAGTGCATGCGGGGTGTAGATGAACTGAACGCAGTAGCTTTCCCTGAAACGTGACTGCTTTTTCTAAGATAGTGAAAAATTTCTGCTGTCAAATAAATGCTCACAGAGTGCTAATGGAAAGTGGAATCTGAGCAGAAATTAAGGTTCAACCAGATTGCACAGGCTGGATCCTTAGTTGGTATAAATCGGTGCCTACAGTAGATCTGACTGCTAGGCTACCCTGGGCTAGGCTCATCCATCCTGCTTTCGTTCTTTCCACGTGCCCACCTGCAGGGAGGCTGGATGAATGTCTGCACAGGCAGGATCCATCCCATTACTATGCTGCCTGCAGACATGGCTCCAAAAATAAAATACTCTGTATGTCTCGGAGCAGCCTGGAGTCAACGCAAGCGAAGGCTCCTTCCCAGATCACGCTCATTCTCATGAACAAAGCATAGTTGGGGCAGGTCTTAAAGAGTAGGTTTTGTCTCCTTCCCAGCTTTCTCCCTCCTCTACCCACTCTCCCCCTCTCCCCCTACAAATACGCCTTGGTGGGACTAAGACAACTCTTGACAACTCAGGAAGTGCGTGGAGTTGAAAAGCCAATGCTACCTGAAGAAGAGATGGTGAGAGGCAGAGCAAGGTGTGAGGAAGAGGTGAGTCCAAGGAGACCACAGATAAAACAGACTCATCTCATCAGCAGGGCTTTGAAAAAAGTGACTTTCCAAAATCTCCCCTTTGCAGAGACGTGAGTGTTTCATGCTGGTGGATGTGACAGCCCATGAGAATGAGAGAGAAGAGGAACGCATCGGGAGCCAAGAGATGAGGAGCAGCGGCAGCCTAACAGGTGCAAAGTGAGTGAAAGATGCCAGCGGGAGGAGAGGAGAGTAGATGGGCTGTGACGTGCCAGGACGCTTCGTTATTTCGTGGAGCGCTGGCTCCGCCGTGCCACCCCCCGCCAGCGGTGCCGCGCGGGCACCCGCCGCTCCCGGCAATTGCACGCAGGCGGGTGGCAAAGCAGGAGCGGGACCGGGAGGAGGAGGGAAGGAGAAGTGGGGCAGCCTCCGGGTCCATGTCAGCTCCACTTGGTGGGGCACGCATGGGAGGACGTGGGCATCACTCCACGCCTGTGGAGACCCGGTTCACTGTTTGAAGCGAGATCTTTTGTAGAAGCGGAGAAAGGGAGAGGTGGAAACAACATGCCAGGGATGTCTGGAGCTGTGAAATGCACCCGTCTGCCAGCAGCAAAGAGCGAGAGGGAGCACTAATTACGCACAGCACCCTTCGGCCTGGAGGAAAGCTTGCCAGGAGACCTGACCTTTGCATGGAGAGAGCTGGTGGCACACAAGCCCTCTTCAGAAAGCATGTCTGGTTTTCCATCTGTAGCAGCCAGTTCAGTGAAAGATATTACCCCTGGCACAAATCCATAGGGCGTCATGGCTATAGCTGCACCGTGAGTGCAAGGCAGGCAGCACCTCGCTCTGGAGCAGACAGCACTACAGGCACTTACTGACCCAGGAGCTTATGAGACAAAACCGAAAGGGGACAGTGGTGGATTGCAGAGCCCAGCTTGAAGCTCCTATGTTCACACCAGTGACAGGCTCTCCCTGGGACCACCCCATCGCAGCCCCAGTAACAGAGACGGGGGACTGAATTATGGGGCCATAGCACCTTCCCCCAAGGCTGCTACTACCCAGTGTCTCCAGCTTAGAAGATGCTGGAACAAACCCTGCCTCCTCTCCTCCAAATAGGAGTCAAAAGATAATTTTGACTACCTGATGACTGATTCAGAAGCATATCTTTTTAGAAGCTTTCCAGGGTCAATAAAGATGAGACATTCAGTGAAGGGATTGGGGATGAAGTCCTGGCTCCTCAAGAGTTAATGGCATCTTTACGCAGTGCCCAGGAGGGCCACGATTTCATGCTGTATTCCCAGGGTGTGAAATACGGTGTCATTATTTCCGTGATCCAAACACCGTAGCATAAGACTAACAGCAGCCAGAAAATGGATCTTAGTAGATGCTGACCATAAACAAAAGTGAAATAAATACTTCTTTTCCTTTAGGCAGGCAGATAATCCATAAGCATTCAGCCAGCTGAGACTCCACTCAGCTCACAAATGTCAATGAACATACCATGCCCATTTGTTGCCCAGACGCTCACTCTCCGTTCCAAATTTCCTCTGCTCTCTGACTTGCCACAGGACTCCCCAGTCGTGTTACACTTGCACAGTGCTCCAGCACAGTCACCCAGATGCAACTCTTCCTTCAGCCCCCTTGGCTGGATGTGAATTAAATAAACTTTCTTTTGGGCGGGCAGCTCTGCGAAGGAACCCTGAAGTGCCCAGACGCCTGCAGAAAGGCCTCAAACCCGAGAGAGGCAGGACGGCATCTCCATCATGCAAAAAAAGCTTCTGTGCTGGTCTGGGATCCCTCTCCAAATTCTCCAAGCTTCCTTCCTAGTCAGTGTGTGTGCTCTACCTCTTTCAGCCCCTTTTGCTATTTAGCACAGTACTTTACTGTGCAGATGTATCCCAAGAGGTTTTAAAGCATAAGTAAATATTTGCCGATCTTTTTGTCCTCCCTTACAAATCCAGAATACCAAAGGTTATCATACAAGTCATCCAGCTTTAAATATTGTTTTCATACCATACTTTCTCTGAAAGATCTCTAAGTGCTGCTATAAAAGTGTGAATCTATTGAGTCGTAGAGCATCATTTCAGGCAGGTATCGTTAACCCACCCACTTCACAGTGCTCCTTTAAGGCACAGGGTCATTACCTGACTCACCCAAGGCCAGAACAAGTTGGTATGTGAGGCAAGACAGCCCAGCAATCTCAGTGCCAGACTCCAGAATATATTTGATGGGGTGTACATTAATGCAAAATTAATGGATATCCATCACTGTGCAGCAGTGTTATATAAGATAGTAAATAATACACAACAATAAAACATACATGATTTTGATGGCCAAATGCTCTTCTAGTGTCAACAGCTTCTGCCAGTAGAGAATTTGGATCTCTAATTCCAAATAAGCACAATTAAAGGAGATATATATGGAACTGACACCTCAGCTTCTAAGATTGGACTGTTCTCATTTAGATAAAGGCCGAGACTCAATCAATTTAGTTATTAGGGATTCCTTGTCTTGTGGTACTTTCAGGATGAAAGGGAATGCAAAGGGAAGAAGACAGGAGATATCAGAAAATGCCAAGGAGTAAAAATAAAAATGAAGATCCTGGGGTTTTAATGTATGGTTTTTTCCTTCCTTGCCACCAAGCTCTAAGCTCGGTCATATTCCCCATAGCACATATCCCAGCCCAGTCTCACCGTGCTCTTTACACAGGTCTAGTCATTATCTTACCCGAAAGAGACTGATAACTTCTCATTTCACCCTGCCTGAGCATCGGCAAGGGGCCCTAAATGCTGGGGAAAGCTCTTTGCTCTATATGTGCCTTTGGCTTCTGCAGGTTCACAGCGTCTCACGCTCCCTGCTGCAGCAGCGATCCTCCTTCTCCGACACGTGAGCACCTTCGGTGCGAATGAAACAAGAATACGGTATTTTCAGCAACAAAGACTTTGCAAATCTTCATTTTTCATGCACTGCATTTTTCCGAATGCACAAGGGGACCTATTTGGTATAGTTTCAAGACAGAGAAAAATTCCCAACCGAGGTTTCAAATCCCAGCTCTAAAGCAAAGAACACCTTCCAAAAGCAGAGATAGCTAGATTTATTTTTTTTTTTAATGTTAGGATGAGTAAAACAACATATTTCTTTTTATCCTCTTTCTTGGAAACTCAAAAATCCTTTTACCTGAACTCTTTCCTAACAAAGTTAGCTGGGGGCAGGCACCTGCTGCAGCAAATTTCAGCCCAAATACTGGCAGAATCACAAGTGAGATGTGTTAGGAGCTCAATGACAGGCAACACCCCTGCACGAAGAAGGGCTGAAGAGTGGATGGAGACTGAATGATAGAAGTAAAACTAAAGATTGATTTTATCAGTAATTTTAAGGGGTCAGAAAAGCTTCACCCAAAAGGAAGGATGTGACTGAGGACAGTGTAGTAGATAAATTAATTCAATACTTAGTTATTACTTTAAAAAAAAACCCAACAAGCAAAATACAAATTAAGTAACCTTCAGCTGAGCCAGCTCCCCGGCTGTTTGTATATGACTTGCCAATAAATAACAAAATCTATCAGTAAAGCTTGTTCACACATTTCTACTTCAGGTACCAATTTCAGCCCAAAGATCAACTCCTGACACTTAATTAGGAAAGAGATGTTTCTACTGATTGAAAAGTCACAGGAAGGGAAAACTCATACCGTTATTCTTCTATGTAGATGGAAGAAGCCTTGTAAGTGGCGGTGGGTCTGGGGTGCAGCTGGTGCGGCCCCGAAGGGACGTTTAGCACCCTTCAGCACTCGCGATACGCAGATACGCAGCTGGCAGCTGCTGCCGGCGGTGCGGCGCACCCAGCGCTGTTAGATCTCACCTGTGACAAAGGGAAAGATAAAGGTCAAAATATTTTTCAGTGAACAGCTGCGAATGTAAATGATAAGATAATGATTCTTAAATCGGAAGCATCAGCTCCTGAGGGAGTATTTGGCTCTCCTTTTTCATGGTGCGAGATGGGAAATACTCTGTGGGTAAGAGACATCAGCCAGCTTTTACCTAGCTACTCCCCGCTTACGTACAGATGTAGCAGACGTACGGGAACGAGGGCTGAGTCTGCAGATGTATCTGGGCAAATAGGCCCTGAGGGGCAGATTTTCAAATTAATTCCCTTTTAAATCAATAGGACTTGGCCACCAAAATATTTTGAAAGGTCTGAGCTTTGGCCTGTAGTATTTACCGAAATCAGAGCAAATCAAAGTAAGCCAAGCCAGCACTGGAAGATGTCTGAGAAGGTGGAGTAAGAACCACACCGTATTTATACTACTAACAGCTATTGGGTCTACACGGGCTCAGTGGGACCTGAAAACAAGCGGTTAAGCAGACACAGCCCAGGCGTTTTGTTACAAGCAGTCAGCTCACGTCCTTCCAGCCCAGCGAACGCTGGCAGCGGTACAACAATTACTGCAACACTTACACATCCTTGCATACCACCTTGGGATCTCGAGAGAGAGATGGAGCTCTCTGTAAATGACAAAGCGTCATTATTCCCAGGGTGTAGATGGAGAAACTAGAAGATTGTTAGGGGCCCAAGATCGCATCGCAGCGAACAGTGGCAGGAATAGAAACGGGCTTTGCTGATGCCCAGCACAGCGGCTGTTTGCACAAGCTCAGAAACCAAACATTGTTTCTGAATATCCTGATGTTTGGGGATTTCATACCAACCAATGTCTATGAATATCTTTTTATTTCAGCGAATAAAGTCTCCTTTCTCATTTTAGTGAAGAGTTCCAGGGGTGATTATGATGCATTTGTATTATTTATAGAAAACTAGTGAATATGGAAAAAACAGCAAGGTTACCATATTCCAAATTTCAGTTTCCTACAAATATGGAAAGTATAATTATCTGGAGTCTGATTCAGAATACATAAGGATAATCAGGTCTCAGTTACAAATTTAAAAATTAACTTCTTCAGCTTGAGTCTACATCATTACACCCAGTTTCATATCTATATCTCTTTCCCTATGAGTGATAACTCAGATCTTCCCAAACAAGAAGGATGGTTCTACTCAGCGCTTGGATAAAAGGAACCTGAGAAAAACCTTCCTGGATCAGGAAGAAATCTGTCTGTGTCAGCAGATGGAGCTTCTCTTTGTGATCAGGCAGAGAGAAACTTCCCTGAATTTTGGAAAATCCAGGATTCACACCTTAGCTCGAAGGAATTTCCCAAAGACCCTCAGCAGTTAGCAGAGTCCCTTCACAAACATCAAATGTATGGTCCAGTTTGCTGACATGACCTTATTCAGTGAATGTTTTGTACCCCAGCATTATTTGCACCACTCCTCTGGAGCTGAACTTAGTACATCGCACGTCCCTTAAGCCTACAGCTTATCGATCATAAATGCAGTCAAAGCCTGGCTACATCCCTGAACATGCGGTGGTCCGGTCTGCTGGCATGGTCATTTTTAAATGCAAATTAAGCTTGATACTATACATATTTTTCATCCACAATTATACAACTGTCTTGTCAAAAAATCCGGCCCAGCAGTTCTGCCTGCAAAGTAGTTGATGGTGGTCAGATATGTGCATAAAAGATAAAGATAAAAGGTGCCTTGAAATCAGAAAAAAAGTAACATAAAATGCTGCAGACAAGAGCATCCACTGAAGTCCTAAGATCCGACTGCCTAGAAATGCCAAACTGACTTAAATTCGAGGATCACATTGTAATCCCATATAATTAATGTTTGTCATCTTGCTGTAAACTTCCAGATTATCATTAGTTCATCTTTTGTATTTCCAGGAGAAACTCCTTACTCAGTGAGTGAAACGTTAGGAAATTATTTACAATTATGCTGCCGAGAGCAGTAGGCTAATTCCATCTACTAATTAGCACCACTTACATAAGTATAGGTAGAGTGCTATAAATAATAGCGGTAATGTGTGCCGTGCTGGCAGCAGCTCTCCGGGTCTTCTGTGCAGCAGTGGCAGCTGCCCCCTCTGGTGGCCTTTTAATGGGATTTTACTCAAACCACAAGAAAGGATCCTAAAAATTATTCTTTCCCTAGGGTGGAGAGAGACGGAGCGACTTGCAGAGCAGGTACTTCTAACCCCCTTTCTGCAGTGGGCACCTTTACTTAACCACCAGTTGATGCTTTCCAGCCTGCTCTGACACTGCTGGGAGAAAACTGCTGCTGTACGGGAAGCAGTGCTGATGGGGGAAAAAAACCCTTTGCTTTAACCTGTAAGATGTTGTGCAGGTTCCAGGCAGGATCCACCAAAGCAACAAGATGTTACGGATTTTGTGCCGCTGGTGGCTCCAGTCTCCTTCACTCAACCCCAGGGGAGTGTTGCACATCCCCTGTGTACTGGGCTGTTTGCAGTTCTCAGCAGCAGCAGTTGCATTTCACATTCAATAGAGATTAGACTTTGAAAAAAGACCCAACAACAAAAAAAATCTGCCTCCCTTCCAGCTGGATAAATTAACCAAAAGGCAGAGGAGATTTGTCTTGTTTGCACAGCACATGGGTGTATGCAACCTGTGCCTGAATGACACCCATGCAACTAATATCATCCATACTATTTTTTTTAATCGACCTCCACAAACCCACAGTGATGCTATGCTGCCTATTTGCATTCATTCTTCTCCTTCCTCCATGAATTTTGCTCCTCTCTATACAGTAACCTTGATTTAGCAGGGACTCACCTTAATGCACACCCCAGTCTGTTCTTTGGTGATCTGGGGATTGACTAGAGATGTGCATTTACATGTGAATTATAAAAAGCCTGACTAGTGCTATTTTAAATAAGGAGGTGGAAGTACCTTCCTCAGGACAGCGTTCCAGGCTGTGGACTTTCCATGGAGAAAAGCAGGTCTGAGATAGGCTCCCTCTGATCCCAGGAGGGATCACCTTCCTCTGGTGTTGTATAGAGCCAGGCACCTTCCCAGGCTGCTGGGTCCCTCTCAAAGGCCTCGATGTCTGGGAATGAAGAATGCAAAGCCCACAACCTTCCTTGGATCTAGGCTGACAAATTGGCACCTGTTTGGGAGAAAAAAAAGAAAAAGATTAGTGCATACTTGAAATGTAATCTTTTAGCCTAAGCCAGCGTTTATTTCATGTGTGGTTGCTTTTCTCAATGACTTTAGGGACATCTGGGATGTTAGAGAGGGAAGATAAATGGTGTTGTAACACCGAGGCATACACCAAAAACAAGAAGTCCGGAGAGCATTTTTCCTTAAAGCATTGAAATATGAAGAAATGAACAGCTGTCATCCTAAACCACTTTAAATATTAGTGACATAATAAAACACTTATTTTCATTGTTTCATATGGTTTTCAGTTTGTACACTTAGCAACAGCCAGAATTTCCTGATAGTGTGGAACTGGCCAACAGATTCAGCCAAACAGTCTCAGATGTTGAAAGTCCTTATTACAATGTTCCCAGCACCAACTGCCTGGAACCGTTTAATAAGACGGAATTGCAGTTTGAATGACACATATAATCAAAATTTTCATTTGTTTTCAGAAAGAAAATCCATCTAATCTCCAGCAGAAGAGAATGAAAGTGGTTTTGAGGCAGGCGGTCCATGTTCCAGTATCAATTTAGATGCAATTCGAAATATAGGATTTGCCTTAATGGATCATCAGGTCTTAATATAGAGGGAAAATGAAGGTATAAGAAGGGTTATTGAATGAGAAGGAAAGGCTATATTAAAAGACAACAAAAAATAAGAGAGGGAAAATAAAAGCTATGGTTCTGTGACTGTAACTTGAAACAATTACTACATACGGTGGGATTTTTCAAAACCCTCTGGTCACTTGCTGTATCCAGACCATTTTCCTGCTGTGGCAGGAATGTTCCCTATAGTCCGTGATCCAATTTGCCAGGCAGTTTTTCAATGACCCATGCAAGACATCAAAATACTCTCTACATGGTTATTACATCACTCCAGTCTCCAAGATGAGATCATATAATTTTCATTACAGGGAAAAGCTTCCATTCAAAGTGGCTTGCTTGAAGAAGCAGCCAAAAGGAAGAGTTTATTGCTTTTGCTGCTATTTTAAAACATTAATTGTTTCCACCTCGGTACTTTCTCTTTTCCTCCTCAGTATCATTTTCCAAGGAAAGCTGGTTTCTTCTTCCAGCGCTCAAATCCCAATGTTTTTTGTTGTTTGCTGTCTGCTCACTCTCTCACGTCATCTCACCTTTTAATCAAATATATCCTTCAGGAAAAACATACCAACAAAGTATACGCCTCTCCCTCCCCGCATGTTTATCTAGTTCACATCCTGCTAAACTGGTGGGTCCAAGGCACACAGGGATTGTTCCTCCAAACCTACTGAAGTCACCAGGAGAGCACAGGATGGCACTTCAAACCCCTGGCTCCGCACTGCAAACCTCAAGGCTTGGTCCATCAGCCCTGATCACCCCGGGGCTGGTGCTGGGAGCCGTGAGCAGCTCCGTGGGCACAGGGGCAGGGGGTGAGCTCAAGCCCCGGCTGAGGGGCAGCCAGTTTGCAGGGTCTGAGCCAGTTCATACCAGGTCAGTCCGTGAAGCAGCGGCAATACTCCCGGGACCAATCTGTCCCAAAAGCCATTCCTAAAGCTCTCCAGACCCTCAGCTCTTCCAGGTATGTGGCACATGCCTTGTGGCACAACAAATTTTAGGATACAGTTTACAGAGGCGCGTGTTTGTGCTTGCACTCACTGGTGTTGCTAATCCTGCCTCCCTTTCTTGTGTTGGCATCCAGACTCCCCTTTCCAGATGCTCTACTGTTCCTTGTTGGAAAGGTGCCCAGAATCCCCAAATTCTTCCTGATAATCTTCCTCCCTGTGGGGCATTTTCCTGATTTGGTACAGATTAATAAGACCACATTTTCCAACAGCTCACACTTCTTCATTCATTCCCAGCCCGTATGTCCCACAGTCTATAAACCTGCATAGCCATCGGGCCCTATTATGTCTGTGTGGGAATCACATTGTTAAACGTGGCGATAACAGAGCAGAAGCCCCATCTGTACCCTGAAAATTGTGTTTGCAGCAAATAAAGGCACCACCTGGGTCAGGACTGGACCCCACATCCCTCGGTCTGAGTCCCAGTCAGGCTGCGGTCAGCCCAGAAGTTGCAGACAGGGACAGTAAAGTTTTTGCTGAGAGCCTCCAGGAAAAGCATCTGGCCAGCGGGAAGCAGCTCTGCGTGCTCGTTGAGTTGTACTTACACTCTGTCTTGATAAGTCAAAGGCAGAAAAGACTCTGATGTGATCCTGCTCACAGCATTCCCTCTGGGTCAATGGATATCAGGATTTGCTTTGTTGAGCATCAGGGAAGAAAGCCTGGACCTTGAAAGTTACCTTTATATAGATGTATAAAACCAGAAATACACAGATGTAGACACATGCACATTCAGTTGTTTTCCTTGCAAACTTTAAAGTTATCACAACACTTTTTATATGTCAAATTCAAAGAGCAAAATTTTGCTGTTATTTTTACTCCCTTATTTGATTTTGTATTTCCAGCATGTTTCAAATCACAGGTTTACACCAGGATGTAAGCCATAAAAGCATTGCCTCACTACACACACAATTGTTTGGGATTAAAATTATAGGCTAGTCGCATATATAAGAGGCAGATTATAATTAGTACCTAGACTCTCGGGTGATGAATCACAACAGAGTATTATATACATCAGCCTTGCACTATGTTGCAGGTCAGAAGTTAATGATCCAAGTAATGCCATTGAGCACAAGTGCTGCAGGACCGGGTGCCTGTGCTCACGTCTCAGAGCTCACGGGTGACATTGCTTCTTGTGCTTTCCCCAAAACTGAAGGTAGGACTTGTGACGGGTGCTAGACAGACCGCTCCAGAGAGAGCGAGAAGATTTATCTCTGACTGCTGCATGTCAGGAGGGATGAAGTAGAGAGAAAGCCAGGTAAAAAGTTGGAAAAGAATGAGTGGATAACTATTGGAAATTTTTCAGTTGAAGAGGTTTTTGCAGGAAAATCCCCATCTCTTGGAATTGCAAGTTTCTACAGGGAAATACAAGCCTTCAGAGAACTCTTTGCTGGGATGGAAGGCAAGAGATGGGAGGGTGGGCAGGGAGACTTCCCAGCCTCCCTGGAGCATCTACGTGTGCTGGAATGGACTGTCCCATGACTGACTGTGTTGTCCGAAAAGCGGATTTGTGCCCGGCGTGCAAGTAACCAATTCCACACGCTCAGGAGAGATAGTGTTTTATTCGGGCCTGGGTGCTCGGTGGACTTGCCACAAATCAAGCAAACCTGGTCTAGTCACCTTTCTGTTTATATCCATGCTTCTCATACATATTTTAAGATTCTCTTTTACATATTCATTAAATTTGCGAGAACTAATTATAATATTACGTCATCCTAGACACAAGCGCACTAAAGTCTTTGGGGTCTCCTTGAGGGTCTCGAGTGGTCTCTGGTGGTCGGTAGGACAGTGAACTCTTCATGAACCCGTTCCTTTCTTTCCCTATAAGGTCGAGGTTTGTCTCCAAGCCATGTTTGGACCATGTTCATTTATAGTTCTTAATTTCAAGGTTAATCATTACTAGGGTCTAACAATGCTACACACCTGCAAACACAATACCTAGTAACCTAACTCCTAAGCAACAAGTCTTCATTGTTCAGAGTTAAAGAAGCGAGCAGTGTGGAATAATAGGTACTATAACAGACTGTATCTACTGCATCAATTATCCCCACAAAGCTGAGGAGGTTGTCTGAGGCTCCAGTCCATGCTGATTTAAAAAGACAAAAATGAGCAGCTTGCACAAGTTGATGACAATGAGGAGATTTAGCAACAGGAAGACTTTCCGGCACAGAGACTATCAGGGACTCAGGTGAGCCCTCTCCACTGAGCGCGTTTAAACACTGACCAGTGTCACCGTAAGCCTTGTAACATTACTGTTGTTTTTAAGCATATTTCTCAGCTGACAGAACATTTAAGAAGCTGCAAATTCTGTTTAAATGCACAATTCCCTGCTTGCCTGCAAGCTGCTCCCAACACTTAGTTTACATTTAAAAGCATAGCATACATACTCATGTATATACATAGTCATATGTGTGCTCATGAGACACACACACATATGAGTGAACATTTCAATTGCAAAAACACCCTACCTCTCATCTGTCAGTAATTCTGCCCTCCGGGGAGACATATGTGCTGACAGTGAGACGATTATGAAGGTGATTGAGCTTTGAAACGTATTGTTGCTCTCTTCAATAGTGCTGATTGGCAGTGGTGATTAAATGACTCAAGCAAGGAGAAGTGGTATTCAGAGGCTGACCAGGCAGATCATGGATGCAATCAGCTTAAGCATCTGAGAATAAGTGCTGGTTTTCTTGAACAACGCTGTAGTTCAGCGGGAGGATGGCTGGCAGTCACCCACTGCTCTGGAGCCAGGCGAGGATGCCATCCTGGGTGGTTAGGATGGGAGCGGGGGTTAGGCTATTTCTCCTTTCTTTTACTTACCCCATCTGGTTGCTTCAGGGGAAAACCCGGGTGCTAAGTCTCTACATCCCGAACATCAAATTTTAGAAGGCCACAGTCCAAACAGGACTTCGTGGTAATTCCCTCTCCTGAAGGAGCTGGGCCCTTGGGCTCCTGCTTCTTTTTTCCAGCTCAGTCACTAATTCACCTTGGGTTTTCTTTCTGGTCATTCTCCAGTTCTTAACAGTGCTGGAAGTGCCCAGTTGCTAGAGAGAAAAGAGAGGTATTGACAAAAAATTTAAAGATGCCCACCTAAGCACTGTATGATCCATGTATGATCCATGGGATCATACACTCATATTGCAAATACACTTAATTTAAAATGCTCCTCTGGACCCTCTCTACTAGCCTGGAAAAAGTTCTGACCTAAGGAAACCCCTTTTCTGATTCTGCATGGCAACTCCTATCTCCAGCAGCAAATGTTTACTGAGCTATAGAAAATATCAAAACTATAAGGGTGAAAAGAGAGAGAGTATTTATGCATAGTATGATACTCCAAGGAACAGCCATCAAAATAGACTTCTAATTTACAGAAGACTGTCAAATGCCCAGTAGGGTTACTGCATCATGCATCAGATTTCCCTTTTACAGGTTTTAATTCTTGACTTCCCTCATAAGGCAGAAAACAGATGAATTATTTTAACAATTGCTGACTGTAATTATATCATCATAGCCTCAGCTCTTCCCTCAGACATGACACAGCCCCCAAAGCAAACTACCCACTGCAAAGGTGATGAAGTCCTGGTCCCCAGAGGAGGGTGCTGCTTGCATTGTCTTGCAGCACAGTCATGCATTAACCCTCCTTGCCCCATTGTGTGGTCATGTACCGTCATTTGGAGTGATGGGAGAGGGATGTCTTCCTCTCCTGAGTCATGGGTCCAGGTTTCTTCTGTGGCAGAGGTCTTGCTCTTCCTACTACATTTTCATATCATTACTTTAAAGAAATTTCACTGCAACAGGGAAGGGAGGACAACCAACCTGAGCGAGGTTAAGGATTTCTGGCAATTGCACTGATTTAGGGTAAAAAATACGTTCCTGCACAAGGCAGCACGAGCACGGTGCTGCTCGCATGCCTGCCTTGCTTGGCACCCTCTCCCTACGCGCTTGCCAGCACAAGTGCTGGGAGGAGGCAGTGGAGAATGGGCAGGCTGAGAAGTAGGAGCCCCACAGAGGACCGCAACCTCTCTAGCTCCTGCTGCTCACTCACACAGCTCCCAGGACTCGTCACCAATGAGTTCCTCTTTATTTCTTTTCCTAATGTTCATTTCATGAATTGCAGAAGTAACATCTTTCAGTATTAAAATGTAATTAATGATTTCACCATAATGAAATTGATAATTAACTAGAAAGACATTTGGACCCTTTGTCGAACAAAACTCACTAATTTTATGATGCATTAGGACTGTCTGTCTCTGAAGCAGCTATCCCACAGCGGGCAGCGAGCCAGGGGCTGCAGAAAACATGCCTTTTTTCCTGTCAGAGCATTTCTGACAGGCCTCTACAGTGCAGCAGCAGCAGCTCTGCTCACAGGCACCATTAGCTCCTGGTTTCTGGATCCTATCAAGGAGAGGCAAACAAAAAAAAAAGATAAACATGGATGGGGGGAGGCAACAGCCTCAGCTGACGAGCTCCCCACCATTTGCCATTTGTGAGATGCCCAGACAAAAGGGTTTAAAAAAGAATTTAGAAAGCACTAGTGGTTTGACATCTGCTTCAGAAGAGGATGTCTCTACAGTAGACCAACGCAATGGAAGCCACCAGCTGCAGGGCAGGAATGATGTGTAAGGGAATGAGCACCCTGCACAGCAGTGCCTTGTGCTCTCGACTTCGGAGCCTCTTGGGAGAGTGGTCCCCATAGCTCCAGATCAGTTCTCCTCCTCCTTTGCACCAAGCTCACGTCATTGCCACGGTGACAGCAAATAACCACGGGACGATGGACTCCTTGAACTGACCCACCGGCACTGCACGCAGGAGTAGCAGATCCTTTTGAACTTGGACATTTCGCGTGCTGCAAGCACACACGTTACAGAGGCCTGAACTTGGAAACCTTGTACAGAAACACGCTAAGTCTGTAAGACCTTAGACTCAAACAACGGATTAGTGGCATATTTTGGCAACCCCCACCACAACGTGAGGCACAGGTCCTCTGCCACACCACCTTAGTCAGCCTGCAACCGAGCCAGCTCTGTTCTTTGGTATTGAGGCATCTTAAACTATGACTTTAGCTTTCCCCTGCAGCCAACTGAATTAATCAATTCCTGCTTGGCATTGGAATAAAGCTCGTTTTCTGCTAGGTGGGTCAAAAATGCACAACCTATTTTGGCTGTTCTGTTCCCATGAATTCTATTACAATACGTTGCAAAGGGAAAGATTAGAGGGAAGGCAGAGCCAGCGGCATGCCTTGCTTTATGAAGGGGAAAAAAATACACACACAATTTATTTTTCATTGCTTTATGATGAATATGAATTCAATTACATGCAGAGGAGAACTGCGGTAGTCAGTCAGAATTATACTCAGCTAGTAGAGAATATAATGGCTTTTAACAAGGAGAGCTTATCATCAAGGTTCAGACAAGCTTGAGTCCGTGTTGCACCTGATGAACCCGCACAAGGAGACAATGACGATCATAGCTGAGAATTAATCTCTCATCTCCATGGCTGGAGGAGAGAGGGGGAAGCAGGGTGTTAGTGGAGCCCTCCGGTCATTGCCAGTCCTCCAACCACACATGTCAGGACAGCAGCCATGGGCACCCGGGAGCAGAAGGACCATCCATCAAAACATGAGCGCATGCAACAAAAGCAACACAGAAACGCGCTTGTCTCCCTTCTTGTTTCTGTCATTTTTCCCACCAGACAAAATGCATCTCTCCCTGTCCCTGGGTAACGTTTCCAACAGCCTGGTTAAGCTTTGCCCACAAGGCTTAGCAGCCATGTGTGCAGAAAACAGCTCACCTCACCAGAGCCAGACACCTAGGGACTGCCTGTACCAATGGCATCACAGCGCCCAAGCACCCCGTGCACGTGTGCATATATATCTATATACATACATAGATATATGTGTGCCTCTTTGCGTATAAGGCTCCTGTCACTGTGAAACAACGACCACCCATGCAGGAGCTATGAGTTCTTTGAGGAGGCCTTTTAAACCCCTTTTACTCCTTCTAATTGAGCAGAAATCCACAACCATTAACACATTAGCTACATTTGGCACAAAGTCCCTCTTAGCAGAGCTCCACTGGAGAAATGAGCACCCTACCTTGGGGGGGGCGGTGAGAGTCCCCTTACAAACCCCGCTGCTCCCGGGACAGCCCTGCGATGCTCAGCAGTCCCCATCCCCTGGCCCCTCTCTCCTGCTCCCCAGAAGCATCCGTGCTCTGGCAGCGGCCGCGTTTCCCCAGCTACCGCAGCAGCAGCAAGAGAAATCCTCAAGCAAATGGGAGGAGGGACAGATGATTGCCACATACTGTGCATTAATCTCACGCACGGTGCAACTCTCCTGGGGTGTCGCTGATGTTTGTGCAACATCGATATGTCCAGGTTTTCTTTCTTCAAGGTAGCTCTCAAGTTGTTTCTTGGGGTGCTTAGCAACTCAGAATCAGAAAAGTAGTATGAATGCAACATGCCAAGCAAGCACCTCCAGCCCTCCTCTAGGAGCAGGCATGAAAAGTTTATACATCTTTGGTTATCGTTTAAGAAATTAGTCCTCAGCAGCAAGTCCAGCTAACCTGACATTTCTTCTGCCTAAGACGGAAGCCCTGAAACCCCCCAACAGTGTGTGCAAACACACGTACCCGTGTGCTGCTGCCTGTCAAAGCTGCCTTTGAGCCAGACACACCAGTCAGGCAAAGGGGAGAAGCTGGGGGGCAAATGGGAGGGCTCAGGCAGCAGTAAGCCAGACAAGGCTGGAAGGAGATGACGTGCTTTTTGAGATCCAGCTATTAAAGCCCAGTCCTGGAGTAGGGGACATGCTGGGCTGTGCTTCCCGAAGGAGGTTGGTGGAGACAAACTTCCCAGGAGAAGCTGGTCTGCCTTCCTCCCTGCCCACAGGCAGCGCACACAAAGCTTTCCGTTTCAAAAGCAAAAGGTTATTTTGGAGCAGCTGTCTGGAAAGAGCTGCTCAGATCTTGCCCAATAACAAACATTTCAAATTTTCTCACTATTTTTCATCAAAGCATTTCATGGCCATTTGTGGGTTAAGCTTTACATCTTCTTCAGCATGGAAGGTGAGTGTTGCTACTTTTCAGAGGCAGGAGAAATAAGACATGGGGCATCACATTTCTTGGCCAAACTTATGAATCAAGACAGAGTGGAGCTCATATAAACCCCTAACATCTGTGCTCCTTCATCCCCATGTATTTGCTCATTCTCCTCAGCTGAGGTTCTGTGTGGCAGCATCGTGGCTCTGAAACGCAGAGACTGTTCTCTTATCTGCCACCTGGAAAGTATTTGTTCGGCGCTGGAGACGCCATCAAGCTTTTGTCCAAACTGCTGTCATTAATTGACTTCTGCTGGCAAGCAGAGAGGATCGGTGTTTAAGGCCCCGCTCGAAGCAGGGTGCTGACGCCCCGGCGGCGCTGCCCCTCCGCGGGGGCGCGGGAAGGTGCCGCGGCAGCGTAGCACCGGCCGAGTCCCACCGCCCGCGGCACCCCGCGCTGCCTCATCTCAGCGCACCCATCGCCTCTCTCTGTGGTCATACAGCAAGAGACGGTTCCAGCCATTTAACGAAAGAGAAGGTGCTTAATCTCGTTTCCATCCAGGTGAGGCTGCCTGGCTGACGACCCCCCCAGCCCTGAGCCTCCCCTTTCCCTTACCCCGCAGCGGCGTAAGCAGAGCTGAGCTCTGCCGTGAAGGCAGAGACGGCACCGGCAGCCGGCTTCGGGTCTGGAATCAGGCTGCATCATTAGACAAAATCTACGGGCTTGAATTCTGCCATCTGCTCACCAGGCTTGATTGAAAGTGTAGGAATTACATTAAATTACCTGATTATGTGAAGGCCGACAAATGATAGCAGATATTACAGCCAAGGCTGAACAAGAGCTTGGCCATTCCTGTCTCTACTGGAGGAGTGGGAGTTTTGCCCTGGTAATAACAAGCATTGCAAGTTTCTTCTCTTTAGAGCTCGGGGTTTTTTTATCTGAGGATGGAGAAGAAAACATACAAATTGCACATAATAAGTGGAACACAGAGAAAAAGAGCCAGCTGTACTCACAGATGTTACAATACAACCAAAGGTGCTTCTCTATTTTCTCTCCTCCTAGAATAAGCCGTATACATCTAATGAATAATGCAAGAGATTTCCTCTATAGAATTAATAGCACACAGTCCTTCTTGACTTGCCTTTAATCACACTCAGCACCCAGTGGGCCTGGGAGGGAAAGTCAGCATTACTCATTTACTCAGGCAAACTCGGTGGTTGTCAGCCATCCTAATCCTTCGGCTTTAACACCGCAGTTTGGGGAACAAAATCAGAATCTGTGGGCAGCCCAATGAGCTTTGCTCCTCACCGCGGGCAAAGTTTGGATTAAAGTCAATTGACATTTCACATTTCACTTGAACGCAACCGGTGTTTACAAACGATGCAATTCATGCACAGTGATGCTTCAGATTTATATTTATACAAATTCATGGAGATCCAGAGGATTCCACTCACTCAAAGAAGGTAACTTAGAGGTAGATCTGACTCTATCAGTCTATAAGATTCACATAGACTATTTATTCTGAGTCTGTTAGACACCTATTATTAGTGATCAACTGGTATGGTTTCAAGTATCTGTGCAAGCCTACAGCTACAAAATTATCTGTGAAGATTTGCAAATTAGCAGATGAAGCAAGAAAAGGAGTTCAGGTATGGCTGAATCTGAAAATGATTCAGGATTTGCAAAAAAGGGTTTGTAAGTGGTCTCTCCTGATCTGGCCGGGGCTGGTTCAGACCAGAAGACAGCAAGGTGTAGCACAGCGGGAGTTTTGCCTAAAGAAAAAGTAAATCAAGTATGAGTCATAGGCAGGTGTTGTTAGAGAATATTGCAAACTGCAGTTCCCATCCATCAGAAAATCTGATTACCTTAATGTGTTTTGTTTAGAAACATTTCCACCTACATAAATCAAAAAGTTTTGCTTTACCTTGTTGAACCGTTACGGCAGCCAAGCAGCTTACCTCCACCGCCGGGGCTTTCAACCCAGACGCCATCTCCCAGCTCTCCTGCAAAGCAGAGCCTCGGAGGGACGGCTCTCTGTCCCTCTGTCCCTCTGTCCTGCCCAGACAGACCAACCCCAGGGAGGCACGCCAGCCCCCGCGCTCCGGGCAGCCGGAGGACGGCACACATCAGAACTACAGCTCCTGCAGGGCACTGAACCAGCGCCAGCAAACACAAAGACATGTGGAATTAACTGCAAATGACATGTTTTGATTTGGCTTAATATGCCGAGATAGTTTGATCTGGATCCACTAGAGTGGAATGATGTGTTTCATTTAAATGTTCTTGACAAAAAAGTAAAGTCTATGCATTGATTTGATTTAAAATCAGTTTTTTTCCATGAAAAATTTGATCTTTTTGCAGAAACTGCATTGTCCATATACACAAACACTTAAGCACCTCTAATTACCACACGTCGGTGAGTTTGCTAACAGACTTCTTGTGAGCTATAGGACCTGATTCTCAATTACAGTAAAGTCACTTTACATCCTCTTACTCCCTGCTACCTAGAGCCATAAAATGGGCGTAAAAATAGTTATGGAGAAACATTAAGAGCCCAGAGGCAGAACACATTTCTGTCTGCAAACTGCGGCAGGCAGGCACAAGAACAGCCTCGTGCAAGTGCACAACCTGACCTCAGTCCCCCAAACTGTGCTCGCGCGAGGCTCTGCGGCTGGGTCTGATGGCACTGCAAGGTGCTGAGAGAGGCCGGGTTACAGATGTGAGCAGGATCGGGCCCGCAAGCGGTAAGGAGAACTGCTACAGCTGCATCGGATTATCCTGCAGAGGTTGCGTGAGCCCCGCGGATCCCTCCCTTTTTCTTATTTCTCTTCCAGGTGTCAACAAGAAGTACAGAAAAAAGTGCCAAAGTTGGAGGAAGGGGGAAAGGAGATCTTAAGTATGCCTTGAAAAAATATAAATAAACTTTCCCACTCCCATGCTGACTCGTATATTTGTCAACTGGTCTTTATGGGAAAGCGGTAAAGAAGATTTCCAATGCCTCATAGTGACATATATTTCCACCGAGGAACAAAGTTTGAACCAATTTCTGAATTTTAAAATTGTTGAGAGGAGGGATTATCACAACCAAGAATAACTGTGTGTGAAAAGAAATAGATTTCTAGTCTGCTAATAATTTATTTTACATTCTTCATAATCATATTCCAAAAAGCACATATTCTAGAGCAATAAATAGTTCAAGAACTCTACTCATTTACTCTCCCCACAGCATTCTTTGGACTTGCTTAATTTCACAGCCCAAGGCTGCTCTGGGCTTTAGGTGAATTTTATATTGTGCCTGTTTAAGATGACAAGCCATCAAAAAGCTGCTATTGCCTCCCTGCCAGTGCAGGTATCCTGCCAGCGATGGCTCCCTGCGCTCTCCCTATTGAAAGCTCTCCCCTGCTTTTTAATAAGCATTGTAATTTGGTCTGCATCTGTAGCATTCAGGTGTTTCCGTATCCAGCCTGTGTTTTCCTTCTGAGCAGGCTGCTGCTTTCTCTTCTGGCTTAGGGATGCTTCAGAAAGTCTCCCCTGTGCTCCTTGTTCTGAGTTAGCTGGGATAAGAGCTGGATTTTTAAAACAAGCAAGTGGAAAACTGATGGAATGAACGAACTGAGCGGGAAAGAGTGGATATTCACGGGACACTGAAAGGCAGCAACTGTGACCATGAAGTTGGTCAAGCTGGTTAAACTGTGCTGCCCCATCTGCCTCCTTCCCACAAGGTCCCTGAGGTCCCCTGAGTGCTGGGGGAGCAAAGGCAGAGGGACCACACATTTGGAATGCTCAAAGTTATCCACAACTGCGATTTCTAGGCACCACAGTAAGGCAAATAATTAAAAAAAAAACAACAGGATGAGTCATCCTTAACATTTTAGCTGGTGGGTTTTGTCGATATGGATCAGTAAACTACCCAAAGGTCTGTGGACACTTCTTTACTCCACAAAGAAGGAGAAACTGAGGCACAGACTGATTAAATAACATGTCCAAAGTCATAGCGACAGCAAATAAATTTCATGCTCAAATAGATGGAACGGCAGCTGCTGAGTTTAGCTGCTTCTGGAAGGAAAGTTGTATCTGAAGTCACTGGTTTCTATTAAAAGAAATTCTTGTGCATTGAAAAAAATTCCTTTTCCTTAACACCCTGGGCAGAAAATCTCAGGACCAAATTCTTGGTGAAAGTTGAGAACTGAAAATTCATGTTAAATTTATGTTAAATATATTCCAGATATGGAAAGTGGTCAACACTAGAGGATGGTCTTTAATTCCTGGCTTTTAAAGCAGTCCAGGGAAGTATTGTGGGATAAAAAGGAAAATTCCTGACTTCCATGTGGATTCACCAACATTTTCATGTATTACTCTATTCATGTATTCTATCTTTGCCTTGTTGTTTTGGGACTTTCTTCAAAACCATCTAACATTTCACCTAAAAGAGATTTTAAAAAGCATTGTATTTATGTCTCTCATTTACCAAGTACCTTTGAGCCACAACTTTCAAACATCTTTGTTTGTCATTACTTGAAAAGTCAAAGCATGCAGCTAATTAGATCTTCTTTTTCCTCCACATTGATTCATCTGCAAAGTATTCAGCCACCTGCATTATTGGAAGCAAGAAGGCATTCACAAACAGGATGGAAATCATCCCCAATCCAGCAGTGACCTAAGATTTTTCTCAAAAGAGGAATTTAGGGTTGAAAAAGGCCCTCCTGGGTCATCCTTACCAGTGCCTGTGATGGGAAGGACCAGAGTGTCTCACCCTCCTCCGGAGGTTACCGAAGGCCACCGCAGCTCTGAGGGGCTCCTGCCTGGGCAGGTTTCCATCTCACTTTGGGAAATTTGCTCCTTTTTCTAGTGGGCTGTGCCCTGAATGTCACCTCTTTGAGCTGTGCTCCACCCACACCGCGGTCCAAGGCAGAGAGACTTTTGCAAGGTATAAAGAGCCATTCATTTGGCAGAAAGACCCAAGGACCTCAGACATAGTCGCTTCCCCAGGCTCTCAAGGACTTGAAGCCAGATTTGCCCACAGACCTTCTGCCTAACCTTGAACAAGCCGCACTTAAAGTCTGCATCTGCTCTAAAGCCAAAGATCACCCCTGGGGCTTGGCCAGAGGCCAGACTTACAGACGGCCCGTGCTCGTCACTTGGTGGAGGATTTGGATGCTCACGCTGGTGGCGGCTCAGCCCCGGTATCTGCAGGGCAGGCTGTGAGAACAAGGGAGAGGGACCACTGGGGCTGCCCCTGTCCCCCACATATCTGCTTTGTAAAAGTCACCTGATGACTGAGGCTGGGGAGATAAAATGGCCCAGGGATCTTAAAAGGGTCTTGTTACCTTCCACTGCAGCAGATGGGATTTGCAGTGCAGCCTGCCCATAAGGGCAACGTGGTTGTGCAGATTTGAGTTTTGGGATGCTGCAGGCTGCTGTTCCCAGGATAGCCAAGCCAAGGTAAGTGTTAACATAGCTCCTGTGCTTCAATTTATGCCTGCAAAATGAACGCTGTTCTCATGGGCTGCAGTAAGGTTGTAACATGCTTAAATACTTCATTAATGAGGGCTCTGTAAGTACCACAGAGACAAACAAGATTTTAGAGGGGCAGGAGCCTTTGTGCTTTCCCCTTCTCCACAGGGGAGAATTTCAACTCACTGTCCAATTTGCAATTGCTAACAGAAAATTTTGCACATGGAGATGGATTTGCTAGCACAGTTTGTGCCTCCATCTAATTGTTTTTAAACTTTGCATCTTGGGAAGAATTAGCAATCATGCTCTGGTGGATCCCTGCTGTTATAGGCTTCGGATTTTTAAAAATTTTCTTTCCGTAATATCCCATATGTTTCTATTGCTTTCAGGGGAGCAGAGCCGAGTCATCTTCTAACTAAGACCTGTTAATTCACAAAGCACATCAATCTGCTGGACAAAGCATTTACAGTCTATTGTAGAGGTTAAGACAAACTTCCCTAGTGGGGAAAATTATACCAGGAATAAAAGTAAATCTTATTAACATGATTATTTGTATTCTTTTTAACCATACACACAAAGATAAACTAATTTTCTTAGGGCTTTTTTGAAGAGAGGAGGAATGAGAGGGTGAGAATAGGAGGATGTCCGATTAAGACTACTGAGGCTAGGTATTCGCACGGAGCCATTCCTTCGAGTCTTGCCAGCACTGGTTCAGGAACGCCAGGGAAGTTGAGACGCAATAGTATCTTTTACCATCCTTCCTGATTTGGCTCCTGCTATAACTTAAAAACACTTCGAGGTTTCTTTAGCTAATAGTGATAGATAACCAACCCAGGATATGCCCCCAACCACCCACTTCAACATGCATACCCCCTTGGCTTCTGCTTTAAAGTCCCCTGTGACCTCAAATGTGAGACAAAGAGGGTGGACCTTACAAGGATCTGGCCTATGATGGCTGTAGAAAAGTTCTGAGCTATTTAAATTGTTGTCCTTAAAACTAACATTGGCTCTGTTTTTAAAGTGTTCTTAAATCCTCCTACTCAGGGAAAGAGGATAAAAATATCCCACCACACCTGGTTAACTTAGCCACTTGTAACAGCCACTGCTTTTTGAGGATAGGTATTTCAAGGTGTTGTCCCCTAAACGTTTTTTTCCAAGCATTTGATGGGTTAGATGTTTTAAGTTTTAGGCAATATGCACCAAATCAGAGAAAAGGCCAAGAATTCAAGGCACTGGTGGAAGTATCAGAGCCCCACTCACTGCAGCACTGTAACATCCATCCCTTTACTTTTGCTTCCACAAAAGCCTCTGAACTCATTTCCTTCAAGGGAGACTGGTTCCCTTTCCATTGCTCTATTGTAGGCTTGTAATCTCAAGCAGGCTCCTAAAAATAGAAACACTACTCTAACATCTGTGCCCTTCTAATGTCAGTAAAAGCAGGGCATGAAGTGCTTTAAATCAGAATCTCATTCTCTGGAATAGGGAGGATCACCCCTTTCTGGTCAAAAGTCACAGATGGCAGGCGTTTGGTCTTATCCCCTTTGGCCACTGGCAGTGGCAGATTCAGAGCTGCTACAAAGCGCTAAGGCTCTGCACCAGCTCGTAGCTCTGGGCAATCCCGGCTGTCTGCTCTCATTCATTCTCTTGAAGCAATCTTTACTCTTCCCAACGTTCCCTTCAGGCTCTCTGTTCCAAGGCTGCAGCTAGAAGAATGTCTTACACAGCCTCGAAGTCCGGAATTGCGATGCAACCTCAAGGTATAGAGTGAAAAAGTGGAAAGTTTGGGGTTTAAGAAAAAACAAACACCCAAACAAAACCAAACCACAAAAAACCCTACCATTAAATTAAAGTGATTTCCAGCTTCCCCACCCATGAAGAGGCTTGATCTGCTCATTCCTTTGAACATCAAAGCTAAAAAGTCCTGTGCTTCCTTCTCTCCTCATCCTTCTTTTTCCCCTCAACAAACTTCCTTACTGCAACAGAAGCACCATCCATGGAGGCACTGAACCTCTGGGTTTGCGATGGGTCATACACTCCGTATGGTCGCTGGCACTTCCCATCCACCTTCCTACCTTGAGCCTGCTGATCGCCATGGCTGACTCACACGCTGGCTCATCCATGACGGAGTTTATAACCACGGTTTTCGAAGGAGCTCCAGGTGCCTTTGACTGTCTGAAGCTTGGATGGCCATGAGCAAAGGGCATCCAGAACCTTGGCTACTCCTGTGGTTTTCTGGCCCTTAGGATCTCACCTGCAATGAAAGAGGAAGGGCCCATGAGGTCCAAAAGCTTGAATATCAGAAAACACTTTAGCACACCTTGCACACACTTCCCTGAATAAGATCCTGCCGTGACTACTGCTACTGTACTTAAATTTAAGAGTTAAATTACTTTTCTTCCTTTTCTGACAGAAAGCCTTAGCACACCCAAGGCAGACATGAGATATGGAAAAACGCATCTTATTTTTTAAGTTGAGGGAAGGCAAAGGAAACATAGTCAAGGGCTAAGTGAAAGTAGAGGACAAGAACATGGAGGAATTTTCAAGCTGGCTGATCTGCAGGTGAAGGATGAGCCTGAAACAGAACCAAAGCTTCTAACCAGACCTTTGGAGTCAGCTGAGGTGAGACAGAATCAGCTGAGATTTCATTACTCACAAATCCCTCCAGATGCCTTAAATAATTCATAGCAAACACCAGGACATAAAGACCAGGAGTCCCATTAGGAGGCACATGGTATTGTTTTTGCTCATTAGGGTGAGTCACACAAAACACATTATTACATAAAGTGGGATGTCTCATTAATTACATCAGTCTGGGGGCTATAATGTACCACTGCCTGGAAGAGCTCTGGGAGACTCAGTCTTTGTCCTCATTGTTCCAGAAAGTCCCACAGCATCTCTCTGCAGAACGTCACCCATCACTCCCGCCCCAGCTGTCGCTCGGGGTCTGGCTCCCCGCACCCTTGCTCTGACTCTGCCCATGGGTGCCAGCAGGCATTTCTCCAGCAATGTCACCTCCCCATAAACTGCCCCCGAGGACACGAGTCTCCTCGTGCTCACCCCACCAAGCAGGGCACAGCTCCAGCCGGGCACCCGGCTCTGACACCAGCAAGGGAAAACCCACCCCTGAGCTGAGCTCCTGCCACCACCATCAACTCCAAGAAGATAACGGAGACTAAAGGAGGAGCGTTTATCACTATTGCGTTTGGAATAACAAGGCAGCACTGCACCGTGGCTTTCAGAGCGAGGGGAACTGAAGCATTTCAATGGCAGCTGCTAGTGTTTGCCCACACAGGCAGGTGGTGGCTGTGCCTGCCAGCTGGAGGGGAGACCCTGGCACCCCGCATCTCCTAACGCATGCTGTACGCGTACAAACACCCACGAGGGCCAGCCCTGCTTGCATGGACGCCGCTGCAAAGGGGTGCCATCCCCTTCAGTCCTGCCACCTGCAAATATCCAAACGCTTGAATTTCATGAAGAAAAATAAGGGGCTGGCTTTCCTTCGCTGCAAGGATATTGCAGCGCGTGAGGAGCGTGCCCAGATTCCTAGGGCCTGAGTCATTTCTGTAGAGACAAGAGAGGGACCCTCCCTGGGGATGTACCAGCAGTAGCTGGGGAGCTGTAGGCAGGCAACCCATCCCATCTGTGCAGCCTCTGCCCACTCTGCCCAGAGAGTAATTACAAAGGAAGAAGCAGATCAATAAACTCAAGTCACAGCTTTCTGCAATGTAGATGCCAATCTACTTTTTTATCGTTATCTCTTTGGGCTGTACTCTTTGCAGCAATAGAAGCCCCCCAGATTCTGCCCCTAAGCCTTTCTGTCTCAACTTTGCTCACTCCTGTTCATGAATATTTAAGAATGAAATAGTCCTTGGCTGCTATTTTATCCTTCTATTTACCAGGCTGTTAAATGTAAAGGATTTTCTTCCCCTTTGGACATCTGCCATCATTAACAGTACAGCAGCACCTAGGAGTACAGTCATACATCAGCTCCAGTGTGCCAGGTGCAGCAAAACACAGGAGGAAAAGGCAGTACCTGCTCCAGAGAGCCTGGAATCGTGCTCTGAACTTTGAACAGTGACTTGTTTTTAAAGCCCGGAGTGTAGTTTAGGAAAACTCAGAAGGCACAGCCATGTAGAAAAATCAAGATAGCATTGCTGCAGGAGAGCCAGACCCTCCTGCACCCTCCTTTCTGCTGTCCTACAGCTTTCCAGGTAGGACTGTGCCCAGAGAAGGATGCTTGTACCCTGCAGTGATGTGAGGCAGAGATCAGGGACATGAATGGGAATTAGATTTCACTGTTCGACACAGAAGAGGATCATATAAATAAGGCAGGGGACCATCAAGGTCTGCACTAACATAACCTTTCTGAATAGCATTCACCCTATGCTCAGCTGTATCAGGACTATGGACATTACCAAAATACTGCTGCCAGGATGCGGTGTTGGTTGCCTGTAGAGAAAATACAGAATTTACTGGTGGAGAGAAGGGAAAAGGTCAGGGAACATCCTCACATATTTTGCTCTCTAACAACTAGTCCTTGTGACTATATCAATGTGCAGTAGCAATGACAGGGACAGATGATCTAGAACTCCCTGCATTATTAATACACGGTGAAAGATGAGACAGCTATTGTGGAAAGTATCTGTTTGCATGTTTAATATACAATACTCTAACCTCAATGCACTGTTACTGGTGATGTCGTATTAAAACACAGCTAACCTTTGAAGAAGTCCCACACTGAACAGAACAGGAAACATTTGCTGAGTTCAAACACTCCTAAATGTTCCAGGCTTGGAAATAGGACTGTTAAAATCAGGAAAACAAAACAAATAAAAAACAAAACAGGGAGGCACGGGGAGAAAATGCAATGACAAATGCCAGTGGAAGTGAAGTAGAAGGAGAAACAAAGAGAGGGGAAGTGGAGGTGTGGGAGAGAGTTCAAGGTGTTTCCAGACTCCACCAAGCCCCCTTCTGCCAGCCAAGTTAGGACTTCAGCTCCCCAGACCGTGACACCGAGCGATGCAGCACCACGCCTCGCAACGTGGGAAGGTGCTTTCTGACTCCCCTTTGAGCCTCCACCTCCGCAAGGCACCATCCACTTGCGCATGCCTTGCCTAAGATGAGCCGTTCACCCCAGCACTTCAAATACCAGACTCATTCTGTCATTGCGTGGAACAAACTCCATTCATAGCTCTGGTCTGGCTTCTGGAAGGGGCTTTCCTCCCTCATCTCGAGCTCAGCCTCATGACGACTAGAAAAAATAAGCCATGAGGTTCCTTTCTACAGCAGCAGGGAGCAGGAAGAAAGGAAAGGGCAGTGCAAGGACTAAGGGGGTCATTCTACTCCATGAACCCCTGAATTGTACCTGATCGTGATGTTGTCTCAAGAAAGTATGAATGTGGCAGAGCCAGGCGTTCAAGCTCTGTAGTAACCAAATACCAGAAATACTTTATCTTAAGCTCTTTAACATGAGTGATTGAGCAACACGTGTAGAAACTAACCTTAATGCTTGCAGACAGCAAGGAGTCCAGGAGATATGGGTTTCTTCCTGTTATGTTAAGCTTAAATAGAATTATATGGTCTTTAGTTTTCCTTGCCATGCAGGCACATTAGGCATAGATTTCTCTAAAGCCAGAACATCACATGCTACCCAAACAACCTTGTCATTGCAATTTCACAATTTCCCTCTTTTGTGCATCTTTGAGCTCTGACTGCAGTAAAATTTCATCTCCTCAGCCCACTGCCATCTGGAGCAAGGTTCAGACACAGTCACAAGCATAGTGGGAAAGGATATTTCTGGAGAATGGTGGGAAGGTTAACAATGAGTGTGCTTAGAACTGGTGATCTCTTTCTGTATCTCACTGTGACACTCTGGTCTCCACCATATGATCTGGAACCACTAAGTGGAAGTTACTGGGAAGATAACAAGAGCTCTGAGATCTGACAGGAACTGGGGACTACAAAACCTCAGTCAGCAATGCAGGGAGAGTCTCCCCAGAGGATTTTCAATCTGAAATTATCCTGATTTATCCAGAAGACTGGAGTGGGCCCTAGACCATCTGCAGAGCATCAGAGGGAGATTCTCAGCAGCTACAGGGACTTTGCAACTCCCAAGTTTGGGCCAGCTCAGCTCTCAAGGGGACAAAGACAGATGGTGTTCAAATGGGTTAATTCCAGGCTATGTTAAGCTCACAGGGAACATCAAAACCTTAATTATCGGGGTTAAAAACAGACATCAGAAGATGCCTTGTAACCTCCTGCCATCAAGAAAACCGGTGGTACCCATTGCTTTGCACAGCTCAAGTAACACACCAGCTTTCCAAACTGCCCTCCGGCTATGGGCTGGATCGCCCTGCACTGGCTTCAGCAATGCTCGGCATCTCCTTGAACGGCTTCAGCTCTCTGACAACTTTCTTTAGCCGTTTCAGTGCTCTTGTTTTTTCTGCCGTGGCCCTGCCTTACAAGGCTACGTTCCTCCAACACTCCACAAGGCAGAGAGCAGGAGGAGAAAAGGAAGAGAGATGTTAATGCCTTCACTAGTAGGTGTTACAACCCAGACAGGCTGTTTATTTCTGCTGGGCTTAGCTGGAGGTGTTGGGATGCTTTTACACGACTTGACATCCCCCCCTCAAATAATCGGCCCTGCATCCCCAAAAAGGCCAGAAACAGGCGTATTCTTCTCTGATGCTATTTGTAGCATTGTCCAGCAGACACCGCAGGGAAGACGAACAGCTGCAGCTCAGGCAGTTTTACAAGCTGTTACTGGCCCAGCCGTTCCAGGCGATGCCTGTCAGGTCTGAGCGAGCTGGACTCCGGTAATCGGGCAAAGCTGTTGTTTGTTAGCCCCTCGCGGTCTCTTGACTTTTCATCTTGATTAAAGACTATGCTGAAAGATAGAATTAGCAAGGCAGAAATCCTAATCCTTTCGCTGCTCCTGAAATCCAGTCGCCTGCCCACCGCACACGTGCTCATCCTTGGGGCTACCAATTAGTGGCACCAGCTGCTAGCCTGGATGTCAGGGCCAGGAGCTATTAGTGCACAGACCATTAGCTTTAAAAGGCATTTGGAACTTCTGAACGTATTAGGGTTTGTGTGACTGACGTACACTACAGCCATATGTGGCTCGCTGTCCTTTCTGTCAACCGTTTTTTCTCCAAAAATGTGTTGGTTTGTTGGAGCGATCTAGGTGGAGCATCTCATGAAAGCATCTTACCAAGAGGATTCAGTAACTGTATTCAGTTAAATAGTTGTTACCTGCTTTAACTAACTTCCTTGGCATCTTCCCTCTTAGTTAGGAATGGCAATGGGTTGTACGAAAGGTTGAATATCTGGACTCTATTTTTAGCCCTGTCATTTGCCCAGCTAATGGTTCCAGGGAAGTCATTTCATTTCTTTATGCTTCAGTGACCCCATCTGTAAGATGGTAATGATGAGTCTGTACCATAGGGTTTTGAGATCTATGCTTGTAAAAAATACAATAAAACTCAGAATTACCATTACTGCCTAAAGCAAGGGTGGAGAGGAAGTCTCATGGGCCTTCGCATATTTTGCAGCAGTACCTGCATGGATTTTTTTTTGCAAATCCTGTCCTGCTGTGGCACCAGACCTGGATCCCCCCTGCTGACCGCGGCAACCACTGCTCCATGCTGGGCGCAGGTTAGACTCGCTGGGGGCTGCTGTTGTGGCTGCGTCCTCAGGAGCGGTGATACCAGCAAGCCGTGCAGGTCTTCCCAAGAAGATGACAGGAGATGATGACAGAGGGTGCTTTCGTTATGCACTTTGTGGGACATCACTCCATCAACACAAGAGCGATCAAGCCATCGACTTCAGATTGTTTCCCTTACACTGCCTTCATTTCCCCAGTCACAATCATAGTTCAGTGCTGGGTAAATCATGAGCTACTCACCCGTCTTTCCATCATTACTTGGGTCAACCGGCCCAGCTGCCCCTCCTATGCTCCCACTTCTCAGCCTTGTCTCAGCCGGCGTCCAGGAGGGATTCTGCCATGCAGGACCTGCTCTTGTGAAAATTAATAGAGTTGGACTGGAGTTTACCTGAGCGTACTGCTAGCACACCAGTTACATGCTATTTGAAGCCAGTGCAAGTGCCAGGAGGGAGAGCCAGATCACCAGGCTGTTTGCTCTGCATCTTGTGGCAGTGGGTCCCGGGCAAACACAGATGGAGGACATCCGTCAGGAGACCACCTGGCTACCCAGCCATTAACCCGGACCTACAGGCATGAGCCAGGTGGCAAACCAAGGCCTTAATTCTCAAAAAGAAGTTAAAAGCCAGGTTTTCTTACCAGCCCATCTGAGCCCACTGCAATCTGGCCGCAGGGAGATCCTCCCATTTCTTTCCCAGCTTTTTGTTTAAAGTAGAGCTGTCATGGAATTTGGAGCTCACATACAAGTTTTCTTTAAAAATCTCTAAAAGGGGTTTTATAAAGTTCTGATGAAATTTCCAGGCCTTCCTCCTTCACATAACAAGCAAATACCAGCAAAAGTTTATCACTTTTAAAAAATATTTTAATATTATGCCCCTTATAATTAGCTGGATTCTTGACATGGAAACATTAAATCAGTGTCATACTAAGCTGGTCTTTTTATCTTGGGTCTGGCAGATTTTTCAGGCTCAGGACAGTTCTTGTGTCATTTGAAATGACTCTTCCCTCAGCAAGATACACATCCTTCTACTTACCCAGATGGTCTCCTCCTCCAAGCTAGAATAATGTATTTAAATTTATCCAATGGTTTTCATGACTCAGATTTCCCATAACTGGATGGTTTCTAACCGTCCTCTGCTCCACCTGTTCAGAGATTACAACAACCCTCTCACTGGCTCACAACCTGCAACGCTGCAGTTCATCAGCGGAGTGCGATTGCTGCTGGGTCAGGGAGAGGTTTTTAGCTGGTTTAGTCTATCATGCAGCAGTTCTAGAGCAGCTTCACATTCACATAACCCATGGTCTGCATTGGTCCATGGCAGTCCCGGAGAGAAACCATGGCTTTTACAAACTGCTTCAAAGTTTTGTTTCTTCTGGGCAGGAAAGGTATATCCTGAAAGCAGTCATTTCAATCTCCTGATCAGACAGATGGAAAACCACACTTTTACTCCACCCCAAATGTCTATACCCTGAATTTTTCTCATCGAACTGCATATCCGATCCAACAGAAAACTCATTCAGCAACCACAAACACAGCAACTTCTCTGTCTACATAAACAAATAATTTTCTGGTTTGGACTACAGGAGAGAAATGCAAATCCTTGCATATTGATGTGTCATCATCTGCCTGGATTGCTTCCAGACAACAGGCAGTGATTTTAAATAGCATATAAGTGATCAAAACACCCCTCATTACTGCTGTTCATCGAGACCTGAGCTCCTACACTACATAGGTCCTTTTAAAAATGCCACCGGTGCCTTCCAACTCACAGGAGTCCTTCTGGAGCAAAGGTATTTTGGGAGGAAAGTATCCTAAATGATACTGACATTCAAGAAATCCTTTGAAATTGCTGGCAGGCTTGAGTGGTGGCTCATCATAGCCTGGAGCAGCTGAAAGCCAGATGCAAGAAAAGCAGGTGAGGAAGGATGAAGTGAGATGAACAAGCTCAGAGAAGGGAAGGGGTGGAAGGAACAGGGGCAAGAGGCTGGATACTGGGGTTGGATAGGTTTCAAAGCTGCTTGGGTAAACTGTTGGATTGGTTTTAAAATGTTGGTTGCAGTTTGAGAAGGTAGAAGTGAACTGAACTACAGGACACTGTCCTGCCACCGTTGTCCATAGGCTATTCCTGTCTACCATAGAAATTACAGGCCATTTGAAACCCTTACTCTGCCCCAGCCCAGACCCCACAGGGCACCAAATGCACAAAATCCAGGCAAGAACAATAGATGACCAACAAAGACTTTCTTCAGTAGCCCAACAACGCTGATGATATGGCACAGTTTACTGCAGCCAGGGTGGGCTGTGTCAACTGCCTTCCTAAACATAGACAAGCCATGAAACGTCTAGAAACAGAAACCCAAATGAATGAGAGATGCTGCATTTTAGAAAACTAAGCCCTTTACCATAAAAGACAAAACAGGAAGGGAAGATTAGCAAGGGCAAACAGGCAAGCAATTAATTACAGAGTAAATTAACTCTCCAACCATGTACATAATCAGACAAAAAACATTATAAGCATAAGCCAGCAGTTTCAGTAGCAAAATTTTGACAAAATTCCCATATATCGTCCTCTGGCTTAAGCAACAAAGTTCTGCTTGAATGTGTCAAAATGGAGCTGTTGGGGAGCACCATCATCTCCAAAGTCCTCACATGAGGGCTCTGATGGGAAGATTACCCCTGTCCATAGAACCCTGGTGTCATTTGCCACAAAAACCATGAGACAAATGAAGCAAAAAAACTTCCCAGGGTTGAGTGCTCCCCTGGTAAATTGTTCCCACTGTTTGAGACATGCAGGGACAGTTTTCTAGATTTGAATGTTCAGAAAGCTGTGAAAATCCACTAGAAAAAAATAGTGCTGTAAATAAATAAATAAACAGCCCCAGGAATTTTCAAGTTGGAAGAAGAAAAATCAGAGGACACTGTTCACAGCTCCTCTGTGCCTCAGTTCCTCAACTACAAAACAAGACACTGTACGACATGTCTGGGATATCATTAAAAAAAATTTAAAAAACCCAATCATGACCAAGAGAAGTACAGCTAGGAAGCAGTGAATCTGAATCCCACACAGGGTCTGTGAAGAAGGACCCAAGAAGAATAGGGAGAAACAGAGCAGGGTTGCCCAATGACTGAGCAAAGCAAAACTTCCACAGAAAAATCTGTGTGTTGCCACATATACGTGTAACTGCATAAGCTAATTTAAAGTTATACGCTTAATATTAAGTGAGTCATTTCCAAATATCTACAGCTTTGATTCCCTATATCACCTGTATAGGGTTCCTTGAGGTCATGTATGTGTTACATTGGGCTGTTACCACTTTTGAGGAGTAAAATGGGAAGTTAAGGCCAGTTTTTTCTCTGAAATTCCATGCTGAGACTCTGCGGAGAGCTCTTGTGTCTGCCTTTTACAGCTGAATAATGAAACCTGGCTGGTTCCTGTAGTGCCCTGCTGCGCTTTCATCTGAACTGGCAGATAAACACGGAATTAAGTGGTGGAAATGAAAGAAGCTGATCAGGAGGTTGTCTGAGAGTGCCTGAGCCTTGCTGGGTGCAAGGAGCTGATGCTGACTTTGGGTCACCGTCATTCCTTGCTGGGGCTGGAGTTTCTGTCCTCACCTGAGGCAGGTCAGGTGCCAGGTGATGACAACCTACCTGATGGATAAAGGACAATAAGCACATGGCACCAGCATCAAAACCACAGCAAGGGTGAAGTGAGGTAGGATGCATCCAGGAAAGCCCCCGAGGATATCATGAGATGACGGGAAACATGCCTGCAGCCCTCTGATACGCTCCAGGAGGATGGGTTGTTTTTCCACAGCAGCAGTGGCAAAAGAAAAAAAAACAAAACCAACTAAAATCAGGTTCTATTAGCTGAAAGGAAATGTTCTCTTCCCTGTTTCTTCAGCAGCCTAAGGAGAAGCACGCAGTTTTTGTCAATATGCCCGAGGAACATTTAAGACTTTCAACATCAATGTGTCATTTCCCCTAACAGCCCATCACCGGGGCAAGTCCTACAAACAAGCCTTCATGGCCAAATGTACATTTCAGTGCATTTTGCTGTCTCCAACACAGCTCGCCAGGCTGCTTGCTCACGCTCCAGGCTGCTGTCTGGAGCCGGTGAACGAGCAGTGTGGCTGGGACCATCTCAGCGGCGGCAATCCCAAGGCTGCTGCTAATAAGACAGGTCCTCGCACATCACGTTCAGAGCTGCATTCCCCTCGCCAGAGCCAGACTGCCACGCTCACTTAAACCCTGCCTCCCACCCACCAAAGGGCGGCGGGTCAGGGCGAGCCCACCCCACCGTGGAGGTGACCTGGCCGGAGGGTGCTGCGAGCAGCTGGAGCTGCTGCGGGGACACCAGGGGACAAGGACCTGCACACTTGTGGGTAGGGAATTAATGGGTAAATGCCAGTAGATGGCATTCAGGAATATGAAGCCATGGTCCTGGGGCTTGGAAACGTACTGTTTGGCACTACCAACAGTTCCTTTTTTGCGGCTCTTGATGTCAGCTCTTATGACAGCTCTTTTTTTATCTGGATTCTGCCTTAAGCCACAGCTCAGCACCTCCCTGAGAAATTGTGACTGGATTTTGACCAATGTGCCAAGTCCAAAATAGTATCTGCTATCTGAAAGACAGGCATTTCCCCAAACAATCCAAATCCAGCTGCATTTCTTTGTGGAGACAAAAGGTTTTTTTCATGCTATGGATTTTGCTGGTTTTCAGCTAACATAGTAAGATCAGATTTGGCTCAGGCTCCCACACTTGTGCGTTGTGTTTTTTGAGAATCAGCATGGTTCGAACCACAAGGCATGTGCGCTGGGTTGACGATGCTACTGCAGTGCCTTGCTCTAAGTTTTGGAGCAGCACAGCAAGGGTCAATGTGCTCTGGTGTAACTCAGTGGTCCTGAGGCCACCCTGAGTGGTCCTGGGGATGGAGCCACCATGTGAGGGACCAGACTCTGGTGTCAGTCAGGCCAAGCAAACCAACTTCATCGAAACTACACCTGCTCCAGCCCTACCTGAATTTGGCCCAGAATTATTAATAATCCAGCTGACAGATTTGTCTCTGAGGCCAGGGGCAGCATGCTGGAAATATGTGACTTCTCTATAATGAGTTTGGCAAACAAGGTAATTGCATGCCAGTCCTGCAGGTTTCATCAGTCTGTCTCTGTCCACGGCAGGCCGATCTGCCTCTTTCTTCTGAAGTGGCTGCACGCCAGCACCATCCGTCTCTCACTGTCCTCTTGGCTGCAGAGTCCAGATTTTTAATAGACGTGGCCTGAACAGATACAATAGGTGCCTGGTGGAGGGAGTGAATCTGCATCTCCTGAAGGATGGCTGAGCATGAGGCAGTCCCATAAATGAGTGTCTTTCTAAGGTCAGAAGATGGAGAGGCATGATATCACCATGGCAGATTGAGAGAGAGAAAAAGAGAGAGAAAGAGAGAGATATCATTAATATGGTATGCATTCAATCCCCAAATACTCTTCACACCTTAAGACAAGATGCCTGGAAGGAAGTCCCTGCTGCCCTGAAAGCAGAGCTCAGCAGGCTTCAAGTTTGTGCGTCTTCAGGAAGACAGCGAGTTTGCTCAGACTGGGGTGGCAGAGTGATGGAGGTGGCCAGAACGCACAGTTCTTCATTAAATTGTGACGAGTTAATGAGTTATTGGGGCCTTTCCTGCAGATCAGCCTGGAAATGCTATTTGGACAGGCAAGGATATGTTTTCAAAGTTCTAGCATTTAAATTTCTTTTTTTGCATCTGGGATTTGTGATCGGGGCTTTATTCTCATAAACAATTTCTACAGCTTTAGAATGCTTTCATATCTATTCTCCCTAATTTCTACTCATACCATGAAGACTCAGCATAGACATTAACCAAAGTTTTGGTGAACATCAAGAATTCAGGAACTTCCTATGAAAGAAAAAGAGCAGGAAATCAACTTTAAAATAAAATGAAAACAAAAACAAAACCAGAAGGTGAAAGGAAAAAAATCCAGGTGGTAGGTATTAATCTGATTTCATCTGAACTTTCCCCAAATGGAGAATATTCTTCAAAAGTCAAACACAGAGCCCTATTTCATGTTCTTTACAGTAACCTTTAGAGTTCAAAATGTTCATCTGTTCATGCCTCCATGTCCCCTCGCAGTGGCGTTTGCAAATGACACAAACATTTGACTATGATCTGTGCTCTCCCTAACGCAGCCGAGCCTGCGCACGCCTTGTAACAATTTTCTCTGGAGCAAGTTCAAGCACAATTTGCTCATGCTGGTATCTATCTGTCATCGGATGTGTCAGCCGAATCTCTCTCAGCTCGGGTGGGGAGGAAGGAGACAAAAGGTCACCTTCTACATATGGTATGTTCTCCAGGAGGCAGCAGAGAGGAGGAGGAAAACTGAGTTTTCATCTACCTGACAGGAATCAAATGCTTTTTTCCCTTTCCCTTCGCATTTCATTCCCCATGCTAGCAGCACAGCTCGGTGCCTCTGGTAGCAGGTGGATGTGCTCAGGAGAGATGAAAATGAACCAGATCTGTCAGAAAGCCGGGAGAGGTGGTGCCGCTGAACGGTAGCCCTGAAGGTTGCGATGCCTTTCCTTAGAGGAAGGATCACTCACCAGGCTTTGAACACTGACGACAGTGCCTTACCTCCCCAGGGCGGCACTGTGCACTGAAACTAGGTCTGGTTGACATGGCCAAGGTGCTTTCAGGAGCCGGCATGGGTTCATGACACTGCCCCAGCTGAAGTCACACTACGGTGCTTGGGAGCTCATCCTTCCGTGGGAGGTGCAAGCAAGGGAGATGACTTCAAGTGCAGTTCTGCACTGAAAAGGGGTTAGTGAAGAAAAAACACCTTCCCACTGCTTGCGTGTAATCATAAGTGCATCCAATTACTCTGCCGACTGCACAGAAGAACACGTAGTGCCACGACCCCAGCCCATCCCACCACAAGCTGGCATGACTCCATCGAGTGGGCCAACAGGAGCCGTGCTCGGTGGGAAGAGGAAGGACTTCACAGCTGAAGCTTTAACCTGCAGTAGGCACTTAGCTCAGGTACAGGCAGTTACCTTCAGCAACTCAACAATTAGGAACCTAAGCTCTCAGAGATGGCAATTCTGAGCATACCCATCGGGTGACTAAAGCAGACCTTGCTGCTCCGATTAGGCACTGGGATGCTGCTGCCTGCGGGGTGGCGACAGCCCCGCTGATTGCTGGAGGGCACCAGCCCAACTCACAGGTCCCTGGCAGGCTGACACAAAACAGGGCAGATTTGATTTGGAAACCACTGCAACACTCCAATCTCACCAAGGACCAACACATCTCCTGATACTGGGCAAGGGCTTGCCATGCTCCAGGAGAGCCGTGGTCCAAGGCATATCCTGGAGCGTGAAGCTCAGGTTACCCAGATCGACTTGCTTAGGGGGAGTTTTGGACTAGAAAACACAGCAAAGAGAAACACAGCTTGTGGTGTGACCACTGCCCACACAAGCCAACCTCTGTCCCATTGTACACAGGGCAAGAGACAGAAAAGTGGCTGGGGAGGGGAGAGAAGCCACAGCATTCATCTCCATTGAAAAAGGATCTTATCTTTACTGCAGATAGAAGCAGAAGGATTTTTTTTATCCTTCAGGTTTGTTTTGTTAGTGTTTCTGTGTCTGACACAAGTCAAAAGGGGTTCTGGGAAAAAAATATAAATGGTACTTTCAGTGTTTTATAAAAGGAGATGTATGATCTCAGTCATTCAGTGAGAGCAGAAGACTTGCAGGATGGTAAGGAATAGAAAAGAGCTTGGAGTTTTATTTCCCATTAGAGTGCGGCAGATGGGGAGGAAGGGGGCACGGACAAAACTGAATGATTTGATGTGGAACCAGAGCCAAAATGTAGAAAAGGCAAAAATCAAATCAAGACAGGCTGAAAGTTTTCCAGTGAAATGTTTCCATCCCCCCAAGGAAAGAGGTATTTTCTACAAAAGGACATGTTTAGGGACAGCCCCCAGTTTTCGTGAAATAGTTATTATTTTTCAGTTTGCATCAAGTAACCAACCCAAAAGGGATTAGCACCACCAGAAAAAGAAGTTAGGTTACAGCAGACTTATTTCCATTGAAAACGTAGGTGAAAGCAAAGGCTTATGTGCAATTATTCCATCAATAAAAATCTAATTTTCCAACCATTTTTAAGACTAAAGTGGAAAAAAAACAAAAAGAGTTAAGGAAAAACATTCTCAGGAAAAGCAAGCTAGATGCTATTGACAGTAAATCTACAGAAACTTTTACCAATCTGGCTGCTGCCGTTACCTGTCAGTCTCCCAGAACTGCTAGGTGAAGGATAACCATGTCCTGGAGGACAGCCTGCAGCTTACTACAGGGATAGGCTTGTACACCCAAAAAATGCATTTTTTTTTCCCCAGCCGTATCTCTTCATCTGATAAAAGATTTTATCTCTCCCTACAAACCTTGCCTTGACATAACACTTAACCCCCACTAGCTACATACGTCCAAAATAACCAAAATTTCCAAGGATGGGAGAGGACTGTGACACACGGAGCCGGTGCCGTTAGGCTTGCGGGGAAATGCGTCGTAGCTGGGGGGGCACAGAGGGGACACAGGAGGGCAGGCCCGTGGGGGACCCATGGCGCAGTCCCGCTCCTCCTCCAGGTTTATTTTGCTCTGCCTCTAACTGTGCTCCCCAAGCACCTCGTCTCTCCTTATTGCATCCCTGATGCTTCCTGTTGCCCTGCTAGATGTTTTCAAAGTCACTAAAATAGGAAAATACAGACAAACACCCACACAATACAAATTTAGTAACATGAATTGGAGGAGAGAGAAATTTGTTTTTTGCATGCCGGCTGTTACCAGCACACAGCAACAATTAGTGTAACTGTACATTTTGCAGTACGTGTCAGTGTGCAGAGACCCAGGCACAGATTTTTAGCAGCAGCAATAGCTGTGATGAAGCTGGTTTGTAACAACCAGCGTAAGGTAATGAAGCAATGAAAACACCAAACTCTTTTACTGTGCAGCCAAACTAAATGCCTTTTGGTTCTTCATGCATGAGTCTCATAAGCGTAAACTTTTCACACTACGAGAAAGAAAATCATCCCTACACTTCAGCAAGAAGAATGATTCAGATAGCCCCAGGCAACAAAGATCTGAGCCGATAAAGAACAACAGTGTTTGGCTGCCTTTGGAAAAGTATTTGCTGATTTTTTTTTCATGTGCAACATTGCTTTAAGCTACAAAAAGACACAGAGGTTAATGGCAGGTCACTAGGAAGATGTTATTGTGTTATTTCTTTTCAACATGTCTTCCTCCAGCTTTCCAGAGGTGTAGGGCCAAATGGGAGATGGACTGGCAGCAGAAACCTCCATCCCCACCCTCTAAGCAGAGGTCAGCCCAGCCCTGGGCCTGAGCTTTGGGACTGGAACCTCCTCTATTACTTCAAGAATGAATCACAGCGTTGCTTTTGTAGTGACTGTTCTAATGCAGTTTTCAAAAGCAGATGCAGACAGAAATAAAAGCCAACCATCCGTCAGCTCCACGTGACTAACTCAGAAAACCAGCACATATCTTGGAAGTCTGGTAAAGAAAGGGCAGGGGAACAAATACCTTGAAAGTTCCCATTATTCAGGTATCGCAGCACTTCCCATCTCTGAAATAAACCTCTCTGATGGACAGAGTACCTTGGAGGAGTCCCTAGCTGCTCTGGACCTGAAAGCAGCAAATATTTTCTATCCAACAAAGTGAAAACAGTGCATGGAGAAGACAGTCAGTGAAAACATGTGGAAAAGACAGTGAAGACCAAAAAAGTAACTGAAGCACCATAGGGTGAAATCCTGGCCTTTCTAAATCAATGTCAAAACCCTCCCACTGGTTTCCATAGGTTCATGTAAGTTTTCCTTTCATTAGTAAAACATCCAAACAAGCACAGAAAATTTTATCAGGAAGGATCATGTTCTCACTGTCCATCATTGCTGCTGCAGTTCCATCACTGTGGTAAGAGATGAGGGAAGGTCCCCTGTCCTTCCAATAGCACTGCTCTGATGTGGAAGAGGTTATGCACTTTTGACCTTCTCTACTGGCTATGAGATAAGGGCCTTTTCATCTCCTGCTTAAGCAGGATTTCTAGCATTTCTTTCAGAATGAGGAAAGGATCATAAAAACTCCTGTCTCACAAACACGGTGTTCCTAACAAACTGAAATGGGATGGAGAGAACGATCTCCCTCTGCCCTGCACGTGAGAGCGTGCCTATGCTCCCCTCTGACACAGCCTCCAGGGGCTGCCGAAACGTCCAGGCAGCAAGCCTCATCCACGAGCATCGCCCGGCAGTCCCAGGGTGAAATGAGATAAACTGACCTCCCACTTAGCAGTGGTAGACGGCTTCCCCAGAGCTTCCTTCCAGCTCTGTAAATCAGTCATCCCAAGCAGAGGTTGGCCGGAGGGTGCCTCATCCCTTCCAAGACTCACAGTCCTGCCCTCCTCTTCCAAAGCCATTTATTTGGAGAGGGCACAGAGAGGTCCCAGCAAAGCTATGACTAACGCCTAGCTAATTCCCAGAAGAGAAGGCAAACCAGCTCCCAAGGAAACAGTCTTATGCTTTCCTGACCCAAGCTGTGACAGTTTAAGAGAGAGCTTGCTCTTACCAGTAAAAATAAACACTTTCCTCATCAGAGATTACAGAGGGCAGCTCTCCCGTCCGTGTTACATCTGCAGGGCCAGCGGTGCAAGGGCAGACGTCAAGACGCTGAGTACACCGAAGATCTGCAGCAGCGCACCGCAGGGATTAACCTAGGTGCAGTCCAGAGGAAAAATTTAGTGTCACTTGTGTTCTCACCTTTTTAGGTGTTAAATGCTGAAGTCATTGGTTGGTTTTCATTGGCACAACTAGGCAAAATTTACCTTCACTTTCCCGGAGTCATTGTTTCCTACGTTGGGTTTGAACACCAGAACATGTACAGTCCTCACTGCAATGTTCATCAGGTTCACAGGTGTGAAACAGCCCCCAGCTTCTATAGACACCTTCAGTGGAAGCTGCTCATCGCTTACGCCTAGAAAGCAGGTTCTGAGTAGCAAACAAGCAGCAAATATGACATTGCTTGATAAATGGAAAATACAGTACACATGAGCTATTTGCAACACAAAGCAATAAGGCTCAATGAAGTTGAGGAAATATCTATTAAAATGAAGAATACTTCAAGTTACAAAGTTTTTCCTCCTCAAATGTGTGTATTTTAATTAAGTATTTTTAGCGCTTTATGCTTCCTACATTACCAGCTAATTTGTAAATTCCAGCATCTTTACATACTTCTTAAGCTACATTTGTTCTTCTACTGACAATTAATACTTTATTCAATTAATATTTTTACATTCACCAAAGAGGTATAAAATCTTTTATCTTTGCAAAAAAAACCCCCTCTTTTTAATGACCTCCAATGTTCTGCTGCAGACAGTATTTTGCAGGTGTACACGGGAGTTGGGAAACAATTACACAGAGCTGGAACTGCCAATGCTCTTTCTCCATTTCGAGGAAAGGAGGATTCCAGCACTCAGCCTGCAGTAACTTGTCTTTAGGAGGAAAATATTGCACAAAAATAGCATGAGTTAATCAGTATTGTGCATTTTGCCCACATAAACTTGGATGAATTGTCTCTTTGTAAAGAAATATAAAATCTCTCGTACCACCAGTTCGCTCTGGCCAGTGCAGGAACCTAAAGGACCTGCATCTAGCACCTAATCCTAGAGGGCACCTTCGCCCTTGGAGAACCTGATGTACCTAAATAGCTTTTTGTGACAGGCAGTATCCACTGAAGGGCGCCTGCAAAAAAGAATATGGAAGCTGATGTGAACCTGACTCTTTCCGTGCAGGTTTCACCCCTCTGCAAGGGTGGATTTCAAGCAGTTTTACACACTTGAGGGTGTGAGCAGAGTGTCTCCGTAGCATAACTTTGCAAAGGAGAACTGCAAAAGCTCGCTAAGTCTGAACTGCAGAAGGAATTCAGGTTTGAGCATGTCAGCAAGGAACAGAAGCACCTGAGAGCACAAACTACACAATAAATGACCTATGGCTTTCTGTACAAAAAAGGGGAAGTTCATGGGGTAAAATATCACAAGGAAAGAAACTATTTTAGCCCTATAAAAGACAAGCATATTTTAAAGAAAATAGTTTTTAGTTTAGCAGAAGTAGTCTCTGACCTAGGAATACTCTGCTGGTACAGAGTGAACCCAGTATCCAACTTTGCTTTCATGATGCTGTGCCAACACAGCCCATTATGCAAGAGAGGACATTCAAATTCTTCTTTAAGAAAAGAGGTCAGACTGAGCTCAGAGAGTTTCTTGTTGAAATGCAGCTTAATGTCGATTTGACTAACTACCATGGCTCAGTGCCAGTCAGCAACTTCAGAGATGTTTCTGAGAAAGGTTCTTCAACCTTCCTTTGCTTCAGTCTTCCTTATTCAGGGAAGGAGGGTAAAGCAATGATACTCAGAGGTCTTCATAAAGGAAAAAATTACAGGGTCTTGCCATGGAATGGCTATAACTAGCAAGTCAAGATATCCATGCCAGACAACGAGTCTGTTGGTTTTGCTGCTGGACTACATCTTACCCTAAGGGAAGCAAAGAGAGTTGTCATCTGTAGGCGAGAAGAACAGAAAGATGAAGCCATGTGTGCTGCAGAGATGAACGTGTCACATCGAAAGTTCATTTCAAGCACAGGTTAGGGTCAACTGGAGGGTGACATAGGGGCAAAATCTTTTATTCATCCTAATTTCATGGCTAGATCTGTGTAAGAATGAGGACAACAATTTTGAAAAGCATCACCACAAAATGTTTGTTTTGTTGCATTTTTTTCTTAAAGCTTAAAACTTGATGTATTCAATCAATTCTACGGTTCCTGTTACATTGTGGATTAGTTAATTGCGGAAGCAAGAAAGGATACCTGATTTATTATGTATAGAGCTTTGGAAAACCACAAAAAGCAGAAACCTAGACAAGTCATCCAACTCCTCACTAATGGCCTTCAGCAACGAGGAAATGAGACTAACTGTAGTAAAAATGCAAACAAAAAACAACATATGAATTCAGGCCTCTGTCTTCATTACAGAATCAATGAGAAATACATTAATTCAGGCAGCCAAAAGTTTAATGCCAAAAAAAAAAGGAGAACAAACCCCAGTCTTTCACATCTGTAGCCTGGCAGCAAGGAAATCTTGCCAGATTCCTAACCACTTATATGGCAATTTATACCTCCCATCACCCCACGTAGGTCTAGTAGAGAACAAACCTGGTTTCAGCTGGGATAGAGTTAAATTTCTTCCTAGTGCTGTGTTTTAGATTTAGTATGAGAAGAATGTTGATAACACACTGACGTTTTAGCTGTTGCTAAGTAGTCTACTAGTCAAGGACTTTTCAGCTTCCATGCTCTGCCAGGTGCACAAGAGGATGGGAGGGAGCACAGCCAGGACAGCGGACCCAACTGGCCAACACGGTATTCCATGCCATATGACGTCATGCTCAGTATATAAATAGGAGGTGTGGTCCAGGAAGTAGCCATCGCTACGTGGTTATGGGTCGGCGGGTGGTGAGCAATTTCATCGTGCATCACTCGCTTTGTATATTTTACCGTTGTTATTATGATGATTATTATCCCTTTCTTTTCTGTTCTATTAAACTGTCTTTATCTCAATCCATGAATTTTACTTTTTTTTTCCGATTCTCTCCGCCATCCCACTGAGGGGTGGGGGGGTGGGAGGGTGAGCGAGCGGCTGTGTGGTGTTTGGCTGCCTGCCGGGTTAAACCATAACACCTATGTCAACAGTTCAGAGAACAAGTCTCCAGAAAAGAGAGGCCAGTCTTCCTCTGGGGATGGGAGGACCCTCCCTTGAAGTCTCTTCCATGATGAGAGCATGAAATTGTCAAGACCCATTGAACTAAACTTGAACAATATTTAAACTGGAATTTCTGACCAGTCCCAAAATCCTCACCACTTCTTCCTAGATGTTTCTCTTGCAAGCACAATGCCTGTCCTGCTGCAAGAAGGACTCAAGCGCAGTGACAACACCTGCTCAGAGGGCTTTTCAAGACTGATAAGCAGCTGCATGAGAAATCCTCTTCAAGGGTAAGTTTCAGACACCCAATCTATTCTGGATAAAATATAAGAACTTGAAAAATTCAGCTGTGATACCAGCTGCTTTTGAGGAATCCATTACACAGCCATCAGCTCATGACAACTCTTGGCTTTTAAAGACTGAACCAGTGACACGGAGGAGAGAGATCTACATGCAGCTACCTAACCTCAAAGCCCCTTCCTGGTAAAGCACCTGATAAAGCAGTAAGCCTGCGCAAACTAAATTTAGTGCTGAGAAAATAGAGCTCAAACATGTACAAAGCTTTCACTCACTGTGTGTGCATGTGTATGTGTATGAATCAAATTTCTACATTGCTCTTTTACAATTAATACCTCCAGATAAAAGACACCAGGGAGAGACTTGCAATTTCAAAGATTTCGTGTGCTCTTCTGTCCTGATAGACATTGTAGCACTTTACTACTGTTTTACATGTCCAAATATTTGCCTGGATAAATAGATTTAGAATAGTTTGAATAAGCTGCATTTTCTCTTAGGAAACTGGATGAGTCACATCGAAAAAAAAATTCTGGAAAGAATCTATGGCACAACTACAGACAGGAAAATGAAAGGAGAAGTTGGCACTAAACAATGCATCAAGGGTAGAAATGTCCAGACTATGTGAAACATGAGTAGCCTATAGATTTAAAGAAAATTTGCCGAAGGAAACATTTCCCCAAGCTCAATTTTTATGAAAATTGTTTCGTAAAACAATCAATTGGATATATAACTTTTTTAAAAAACTAAAATACATACTGTTTTCTTTTTTTTTTTATATTGTGAAAGTCACAGACAATTAAGCTCACCAGGAGCGGAACTCCTCAAGGTGGTTATATACATAGCTGGACTAACTGGACTGTGTTAGGACTGGACACTGCCCTAACACAACCTGTGAGCTCAAAAGGTACTAGCCAGTGGGAAAGACTTGCCAAACCATAGTTAAAGCCAGACCTTTTCTTCCCAGCAAGAGTCTCAGAGACCCCAAGGAGTCACTCCTTGAAGCTGTCTGCCTGGCTGGACTGCCATGGCACTACAGGTCCTGGGTCCCTGCTAAGAGAGTCCATGCAGCAAGGTGGCCTTAGTCCTCGACTCAGAACTTGCCATGCAAAAGAAAAGAAATTGAGAGGGGTTTGAGTGGAAACCTGCCCGGCATGCTGGAAACACCCCCGGAAACATGACACAAGTAACTGAGATGCAACAAAATCAATATTTTTCACTCTTTTGTTACTCTGCTTGTACCACAAGGAAACAAAGGACCAAAATAACATATGCACTGTAAGAGAGGGCTTGAGTTATAATTTTGTGACTCTCAGGACACAGTGAGAGCCCTCATACGCTCCAGAAATCCAAGTGGAGATCTAGCAGGTTATATAGATCAATTGCAGGTATACAATTAGGGAAGCAAAAAGTGATATTCCCACCATTAAATATAGGTTGGAGCCTTAATAAGGCATAAAGTGAGGGAAACGAGAAGCTTTTAAATTGAAGTTATTATGCACTGCAACAACTGCCAGAAATTATATGCTAATGTCATTCTCTTGCTTTTATTCCTCTCCAGTTCATCAACAACCCACTCCCCTCAGTCTCTTTCTGCATCTGCAACTGCTCCTGTCTCAGAGATTTGATACCACTCTCTCTTTAGACAGTGGGCCCTCCCCCATCAAAATGCAACATCCTCCCCCAAAATGCCCCAAACCCAACAACTTGGGTCCAGCAACCTCTCCCCCTGAAAGCTCCCCAGCATTAAGCCTCCCAGGACGTCTCCATGTGCCAGAGGCTGGACCATAATCTGAGATCCTACTCATATAATTTCTTTCCTACCCCCAGTAAATCTGCTGCTAGAAGGATCCACTTAGACATCTAAGCTTTCTCAGCCTTGTCTTTCACTTCTGTATATAGGAAATAGTAAAAAAATCAACTGAGACTACTGCATTTTCCCTCCTTCCTGATTTACTTCATTTAAAAGTAAGAAACAGTCCAAGGTTGGCAGCAGGAAACTTGCAGCATGGCAACTTCCACTGCTTTCCTGCCTCCAGGAACACAGAGGAATAAACCCACATCTTCTTTCCTCCTCATCTTCAGCTTCTGGCTCTGCATTACACGTGCATTGTGCAGTCAGCCTGCTTTCTGTTACCTGCTCTCATACCGCTAATTAAACAGAAGATAATTTCAGCCTTTGGCTGGTTACTTCTACGTGGGGACTCCAAGCCTATGTTATTGCTTCTGCTCCGACCGATCTGCAGTTTGACACACCACCAAGGGCAGGAGGATTGCGTGGGCAAGACATGATCCTCCACAACGTGAGTCCTGTTTGGCAGCCCCTGTGTCATCCCCAGACAACCGAGTAGCATCTCGGTGATGTTGTTTGCTGTAGATCAGACATTACAGAATAAAAACTGGAACTGCAACCAAAGTGAAACGTTGCCTAGGGAAAGTGGGTGGAAACCAATCCTGTGGGGCTGTTAGCACCTGGAAGCTATTTAGAACTAGAAATGAATATTATAAGGCTGTCCTGCAGCCCACATAAAAGTGCGCTGTGCTCTCCTCAGCCACCTGTAAGGGTCCTGAATCCCCTCTGCAACCATAGGGAACTTTGCTCTTCTTACCTATGCGAATGGCTGATGCTCTCCAGTCACCGTGGGTACTGGCACCCAAAATCAGACTGTGGCAGAGGTTCAATCACATCAGTAGCAATAAGCATGAAAATGGTGTTATATGAAGCAAAGAACCTGTGGAGAGAGAGCTAAAAAAAAAACCAGAAACACAAAAGACATTCACAGGGGAACACAAGACCAAGGTGAAAATCAGGAAGCCACAAGATCACAGGCAATTATGGGTGACTTTCTTGGCAATCACAACTTGCAAATCAAGTCCACCTCCTGCCCCGGTGGCTGATTGCCAGGAACAAGTTAATTAACCATTTCTAACAAATGCACGTCTAGTCTAGACTTTAACAACTCTACTAATGCTGGCTCCACCTCCTCTCAGCAGCTTCCCCTGACTGACCTCCTGTGATTGCCCACTGGCCAAATTCATCCTTGGGGAAAGTCTTTTTTTCTTTAGCTTGCACCAGGAATTAATTTAGCCCTGAAAGTATGCCCTGGTATTTTCCCCATAACCTAAAGGAAATAATAAAAACTTTATTTTAGGGTTTTTTTTTTTAACCTTCCCTCAACATCACTGATCTTTCCTGTCTTCCTCCCATCACCTTCATGCCAAAGGCTTACGGCCAGCTCCTTTTCTCTTTTAGCTGATATTTGCAAGCATTTATTTTATTTTACATGTTGCTCACTGAACTTTTTCCAGTTCATGTGTCCTATTTTTAAACTACAATTCACAAAATAGCCTAATTCTCCAAATGGTGCTGAACTGAGTGGAATAATTACCTTACTTGTTTTAGGCCTCTGCTGGAGTCCAGAATTATACACTTGGAAAATTATGATTGTTTTATACTTTTCTTTTTTTTTTTTAGTTTCACAAGATGTGTGAAAGACAGGTTTTTATAAAGGACATAAAACCAGCCAAAACTATAATTACCACAGACAGAAAAATATTCAGAGAAAAGATGATTTTATGATTAAGGCATTGGAGTAGAAACTCGGAAAATTAGATTCTTTTTGTGGCTTTGCCAAAAACTCTCTCCATAACTTTTGCCGAGTGAGTTAATCCCTCTGTGCCTCAAATAAAATACTCTGGCACTTCCGTGTTTTACGATAGCTGCTGCAAAAACACATTCATTCACATTTGCGAGATGTTCAAATACACCAATAATCAGAGAACCACGACGACTGGGACGGTTACAATCATCTGGCTGTATTTAATCATCTCTTGTCAAAAGCATATGCATCTTTAATCACAAGCACATGGGATGTAGCAACATTGCTCTTGAGAAACAAGTGCTGTACTAAAGGAAAAAAAACAAGAGCAAAAATTCCATGTTCTTAACAGGAAATATTTTGTAAAGCAGGGCAGCAAATGTCTAAATGTATATCTGAAGCTTAGCATCTCCCCATTCCAATTCCTCCAAAACAGGGACAGGCTCGGATCTCTTACTAAAAAAACCCTGACCAAAATGTCAATTCATGTTCCACTGGAAATGTGTGAAGTCAAGAGCAATTATGGCAACTCCCAGATTTCCATCCTGATACAGTACACAACTTGAAAAGTACACAAGAGAAACGCTACTACAGACATACACATAGTTTTAAAAATAACCTTAGAAGCAGGATGCCAGAGGAGTCAGGAGGATTAGTTGCATGCATTTCCAGGACATGATGAGGACACTGAACTTTCAGAGTGAATTCCATTTAAAAACTCTGAGATTGAGCAACGACTGAAATGAGAAAGCAGGTAAGTCAAGCCTCCGCAAGCTAAAGCAACACAGCAAGCGAGGGTCGCTGCAGGCATGTGTGAAGGCAGCTGCCTTCACCCAGCACTTCAGTGCCTTGCTGGCAGCGTTGGGCACAAACTAAGGCAGATCCAGAAGGTCTTTCATCTGATGCTGCCACTATGACCCATGCTTGCATCACGTGCTCGTATAGAAACTGCTGCCGCCATGCTCTGCCCACGCTGGGCACCCTGCCTGGGGCAAGAAGCAAGCTCACGGCTGTTTCCCTTCTTCTCCCTTCCTCCCCGAGCACCAAGACTGGGAAGGCTTCTACGTCAGCCGATCCCCCCCTTCCTTTTTCATTGCTTTAATAAATTAAGCCGAGCAACAATAGAGATGCGAGAAAGCAGGACAATGTGGTAAATGTAGCAGAAAGAAATTTGAATTGTAATGAGGAGAGCTAATCAGGAAAAGAATGGACTATAGAAAAAGCACTAATGAGTTTCTAAATAAATTCAAAAGGTTAATACTGTTCTATCTAACAAATACGAGAAGAATCCTAATGTGAAATTAAAGGCCTCACTCCAATGCCATTGCGGCCATATGTTAAAGCCATTACCACCCACCCACTCTATTTACCTGTCTGGTCACCACAGCCTTCTCTTGCCTCTTGCAGACAGCTATTGTAAATGGGATCTCTTCAGAGAGCCGTGTGTCTCATCTCTTTTCTTCCTGTACATCAAATGCTTGAGCCAAAGTCCAGTAAGTCAATGGACAGACTCTCTTTGACTTACAGAGTTTGCATCAAGATTTTTGTGATCCGTTTATGTTAGCATTGACAAATCAGTAATCAAAATGAGGTTTTCAAACCACGAGGGATGTGTGTGTGTGTTTGTGAAGCACTGGGCATTGTGATTTTCAAGCACACTTGTATTGACTTTTATTATCACGTGGATTGCCAGGGTCAGTAAAAAGCCAAGGTAGGTTCACTGAGAAAAGGGCAAGTAAAAATAAAAGTTTATAAAAATAAAAAGCTGGAGGGTTTTTGTTTGTTTGTTTGTTTTAATTTATATGATGCCAGTAGTTCAGAATATAGAGCTAAGACTTTCTATATATAATCAAAAACGAAAATATTCAGTCCTTTATGTATTCTCTTACAAAACACGATAAAAATTGTATTTCAGGCAAAATATGATAATTTTTTTAGGTGAGGAAAGCAGCCCCTTTCAAGAAAAAAAAAAAATCCAATTCCCAGCAAAGTAATAGACTCACAAGCTTTTCATAAGAATAGAAGATCTGCTCAACTATTTTCTTGCTTGAAGGAAGGAAATGGTGCCATTATAATATTTTACACTGAATAGAAAAAAAATGGAATGACATCATTCTTCGGGGAGAAGTCTGAGTATATTTGTGTACACGGCTGTCCATCTGTCTTCTGAACTGCAAACAAAATCTAGAGGGAAGAGATGAGGGTAGCCGCACATTTATCTCCCGCCCTGGTCCCACGATGCCAGGAGATGAGTTAGGTGTAGTCCCAGAGCCGTGTAACCTCATTACAATCCAACTTTACCCACACTAATAAATCTATCTGCACACATTACTGCGGGCGCAGTCACACGCCGACGCGCCGGCACAGCCGGGGGATGCGCAATGACTCAGACCCCGTCAGGGCTGCGCGGGGCCGGGCTGAGCCTGTCTGTGCTCCCCTGCCCTGCCCCAGGCAGCAGCTGCGGGCAGACCCCACGCATGGTCCAAAGGGCAGAGCTGCAACCATTCAAACTCGACCATCAAAGGATCCCTTCTCTCCTATCGCTCACAGAAAATGCACGAAATGAAGATATGCACCTTTTTTCTTTCAGGCATGTGAATTATTCTACAGTTGGAGTAATACTCCCGTTCCAAGACTGACCATCCTATGTATTATTCACGCGAACCTTGCAAAAATGCTGCTCAGCCACTCACCTGCCATGAATAATTTTGTTTGACAGGCAGGTTAAATACTTTAACTTTCTAATCCTCCTCTTCCTCCTCGCAGGGGAGGTGGGCATTCATGCACTGCACTGAGAGGCATCGCGGCGAGGATGTTTAATAGAGGCTTTGGTGGAGTTTGACCCTGGAAGGCAAAGACTGAAAGCAAAAAACCTGGGACCCAAGAGACACAGGAGTGGGAAATGCACGGAGACAGAGACTTGACAGTCAAGACATGTAAACTCTTTGCGAGTAACCCTTTGGGTGCCAGTGGGAGACATGCTCTAACCCTCACGTCGGTTATGGAGAGCTCACCAGAGCTCCTCAGGTTTTCCAGCCCAACCCACGAGGGAAATAAGGTGGAAAGCAGTGGAGCAGCTTGTGCTCATGAGCCCAAGGTGGAAGTCTCACCGGCTGAATGGTGCCGGCACTACTCTCTCTGTAAAAGCTTAAATGCAAAAATCTTTCTGAGACAAAGGGCACTGCGATGAAATTGCTAACTGTGAATAAACAAGACAGTTGCACAGCTCATCATAGCCCTAATAATCCTCTCTAAATCATGCAGACCCATCACCTAGATCTATCGGCCACATTAGCAGACTGCTGAGTGCGGGAAATATGGAGAGGATAATTTTTAAAGGGTTTTGCATGCCGTGCTCCTTGGGAACCCTTTGAGATGGAGTCTAAAGCAGATGGTGAAATGGGAAAATTATTCACATTAATTCTTTAGCAGCCTAAAATAAATAAAAAAATAAATGAAATAATGACAGCCCCATTCAGTCACGCTTTTTACTTTGCAGTCACAAAAGCCCCAACAAGAAGAATCCAACTCTGCTGCATTCTGCACCACAAACCTGCTGCTAGTTAATTGGTTCAAGGGCACAGGAACAGTAATATCCTGTAAAAAATATATAAAGTCTTCCCCCTTCGTTGGCTGTTGTTCAATGGCCGTAGAAAGAACAAACAAGCTGAAACAGCAAATAAACCTCACTGTATACAGCACCGAATGCTGAAACCCTTTCAATATTCCTTCACACACGTTTTCTGCAGAACAACATCTTTTGCTTTGAGCTTCTCAGCCACTCTGCAAACTCTTACAATGAGAAATCATTACTAGTGTCCCATTTTACAGACAGGGAAATGGAGGCACTGCTTTCACCCAGAGGGGGAACAGCAAAGTCAGGACTACATCCTACATTTAATCCAACCCCAAGACTGAGTTTTTCTGCTCATTTTGCAGGAGGACCAACTCCTCGGGTGACCTGGTGTATCAAAACATCAAGGTCTCCTGAGCTAAACAAACTGTGGCCCCTGCCACAGCAATGCCAGGACTTGTAGTCTCTGAAGTTTTCCCTTACTCAGATGAGCCAGAGGACCTGAGGAACATGCCACAGGGGAACCCCACTCCCACAGCAGTGGGTTATACAAAATTTTACCTGCCATCTTAAACACAAGAAGCAAATAAAGAACATTGCAGAATTCATAACACGTTTCTGTGTGAGAGCAATACAAAGCTCTGTGAAACTGCTGAAAGCAAATGAGGGAGAATGTAAATGTTTCATACCAGAAATGCTAAGGTTCACTTTTAAAATCACTAACACCAAGCTCATCTAATATTAAGATATAATATTTGCTAAATGGAAACCTCTGACTCAGTTCTCGCTCCTGACACTTCACAGCCCTGTTGCTTTCTGGCTATTTTATTTCCTATTAATTTTTGACATGATGAGTAAAACCTACCAAGGCTTACAACCGCTTGTAGCTCTGTGTTTCTCTAAGCTTCTGTCCATGGTCCTGACACTATTTTAATTTCATCCTCTTCTCTCTAACGCACTAAGGTGTGCAAAAGGAGTTCAGCTCACACAGCGAGAGCTGCCATCAGCAGAGAGCTGTTTCATTAGTGGTTTTCCCATCAGCTGCTGCTGGGATAAGCAGCCAGCTGTTTCAGTGAATAAACATATGTGGACCTACTTCACCTGGACAGACTACCCAGCCTCATTTCCTACAGTCCAGCAGCTGCGAGACAAAAGTTAAGGCAACTCCAGCACTGTCCGCTGCCTGGATGGATTCACCTCTGCAGCCCAGGCTTAGGGACAAGAGCCACCAGCAGTGCCCTGAGCTGGGGACAGCTCCGGGAGCAGCTCCCTCTCCTCTGACCTCTCCCAGGGCTCAAACACATGAATCGGTGACTGTGGCTTGGCAGATGGCACACATCAGCTCAGCTCTGGGGACTGCACTTCTGCTCTTAGTCCATGGTTAGTGAAAGCAAGCGTGGCTCAGGAGAGTCCAAAGCTAAGGCTCGATACATGCGCTCACTGCCAGCCACACGCGGCTCTCGCAGCTCAGCTCGCTATGGTAAGGACACTGTTCCCAACCCCTTGTCAGTATTTAAAGCATCACTGCTTCCCCAGCTCCAGAAACATGCTCAGAAAATCCTTCTTTCCAGTTTGAAACATCCCCTGGGCTAAGCCTTTCCTGTCCTGCTCCCCAAATGAGGACTGCTAGTGGAGCAGAGGAGATGGGAGGAAAGCTTCTCTGTGCTCCTCTTGTCTCTTCCCAGCGTCACCTGAAAGCTCTGAGCTCTGGAAAAAGCACGGCTTCGTAAAGGTCATGATCTGAATGCAGATTATTCATGGATGTGAATTTACGTGATGAATTATTCTAAACGTAATTCAGCTGGCTCTACTGAGCACATATAGGATGCATCTCTGCAGCTACCCTAAATACAAAGCGGGGCATTAAATAAGGACAGTCACTTGCTTGAAAGCATAATATTTTATTTGCCACAAATATGCTAATTCTTTAATTTTCACACTTGGTGCTAACTAGAAATACAACCTGAGCAAGATACATTTTCTTGTAGCTGATTACTAGGTAGCATATCACAACTGATATCCCAGATTTTAGGCCCTGATTCAGTGCTTCCTTAGACTCTAACCTAATTTTGATCCCATGGTAATGGATTTTGAGTTGCTTACAAACATGTAGGACTATCATCTGCCGGCCATGTCCCCATGCTGCTCATTATTGGTGCCTACCGACCAAATTTATTGGCAGGCTTGTCAGGAAAAGCAGCGTTTTTTCTACTGCCTTCTAAATAAATACTAAGAAGCAATGAAGAAACAGCCATTTCAGTATCTACCCCAACCTCCTAATGAACCTCCTGATTTCTGGACTCCAGTTTACTGGATACAGAGAATAAAAGCAAAACCATATTACTTTGATTGAATTCCAAAGGCTCATCGCAAAACCAGGAAAGTTGGATCAAACTATGTGCTGGGGTGCAAAGCATCCTCCGAATCCCAGCAGCCCAGCTCTGCGCTGAGCCCACCGACCTGAGCCGCACACGATACAGGTACTCAGAGAGAGCCCTTATAATTTAGCACATCTTCTCTTGAGCTTCACTGGTCCTGCCGTTAATGCTATATAACTCTTCATTTTAAAAAGGCTATTTTCTATCACTGTGATCTCTGCTGAGCACAAGCTCCCACGTGAAGGGACCACAAGCATCATTTTCAATAGGATCTGGGGAGGTTAGAAACAATTTGTTCTGTATGTTGTAGGTAGGTCTAGTTAGAGCTAATCTAATTACACAGGAATTATGGGAATTGTCTCCAAGGAGGAAGGCACTAGGCCTTGGTCCAAGAGGAATAAACTGCAATTCACGAAAGCAAGAAAGCTCAGAGATACCGACCTGGGACTGCAGCATCTAAATCCTGTTCAGGGGTGCACTTGCACATAGTTAATCATACTGACTTTAAGTGCTTTCTACAATCCGGTAAATGGAAGCACATGCTTAAAGCTGAGCTTCAGTGCTTTTAGGAGCTGGGACAATATGAACATTTCAGCTTGGGTCCATCTCCGAAATTCGCAGCTCTGTGGAGTCATCCCTTTCTTGGCAAATTATAAAAATATCTCCAAAGGCTTTGAGTCACACGTGGTGTTTGTAAATCCTGTGATATTTTGCCATGACAAAAGAAGGATGAGAACTTTCACCATTATTGAATTTTAAAGAGAAATTTACTGTTGCTCTGCAGCATTTGAGACTATTAATTGTGTTAGTGCTCGAGTACAACCTCAGCACAGAGAATTTTAGGAGATGAAGAAAACAGAAAAACTATTTTAAAAACAAGCACAACTCTTCGAATCTCCTGAATAGTTCAAGTGCACTGTTGGTTCAGGACAAATATTCTATTTAATTCTTATCTTATCCAAACTCCAAATCTCTTTTGTCATCAATTATTTTCCAAGGCATTGAACAAGAGAGGTCTGAACCTACATTTTAAAGACACAGAAACAACACAGAGCGCGCCTGCTTCCCTCCCCAGAGATTAGCCCAGCCCAGACCCCTGACAACCTCTAGACCTTGGGGAAGTTCAAACCCAGAACAAGCCAGAATGAAATCCCAAAACTATGGAAATAATGGCAGTATATAAACATTACAAGTAATTTTCCAGTCATATCAGGGCAGATCAAAATCCAGGAGTGGTCACACTAACAGGGTGTAATCCTGTTGTACAAGGTTGAGAGCTGTCTTTGTATCTCTGTCAAAAAAAGAAAAAATCAGGTATAAGGGATTTTTTTTCTCACACGTTCTCTTCACCATCTCATCCTGTCACCTATAAAATTGCTTCTCCACTTATTCCACAGATGGGAGAAACCAAAACAAGCAGGACCTAAGCCAGGCACTTTTCTTGGCCATGTCCGATCCATGGAGCTCATTAGAAAAGTTTGATGTATTCAGCCCTTTGAAAAATACACATCCATTAAATGGAAGCTGATCAGACGAAAGAGACTTTCATATGTTTTCTTCATTTTAAAAAAAAGAAGGTCAGAAAGATATTTTTAAAGTTCAAATAAAAATGATCAAAGTTAGATGAACTATTTTTAAAAAATTGCAGGAACACATTAATTCTGTTCAAGTAAACAAAATTAATTGACTGGTTAGCAAAAATGTCCAGATTCTAGCTCTTCCTTCTGATTTGAAGTCTCACACACTTTCCTGGGAAAAGAAAATAATTTCTCATATTACGTTATCAAATCAGATATTGTCATCACACTTCTGAATCATTTCTTCATAATCAATTGTTGAGAGCAATTTTCTCATTCTTAAGTGAATAATTTGGGTTTTCCCACACACACAAGTACCTGGCACAGATGTAGATCACTGAAGTGCAGGTCACTGTTGGCTGAGTATCATTTCCCCATTGGCACGCAGCAAGTCCTGCAAGCACTCACCTTCTGCTGGGCCACGTGGGCAAATCCTACCCCAGCAGCATCACCCCAGGGACAGCGGGACGCACATGGGACACGTTCCCTTTCCACGCACGCTAGGGCAGTGACCACAAGTGGGCTTTGGTATGACTGATAGGGCTTTGCAGGTCCTCAGGGTGTTCCCCTCCTGATTCGTGTTTTCTGTAAGAAAGGATGCCTCTGCTTATCTCAGTTTTTATACTGAGAAAAGTAGCCTGGACTGACTCAAACTACCTACACAAAGTCAAAAATCACCTGGGCCTTGTTGCCCCAAGGCAAGGTTTAGGCACGAAGTCATCATACTTTAAAACCAGCCTTCCCCTGCGATCAAAGCACCACCAGCTGAAGTGGTACTGCAGTGGCAAGGTACGGAGAGCATCCCCAAGCCCCGCGGGGCTACTATGGAAAGCTTCAGTACAATAAAGTTTCCTCCCTTGTTGGAAATATGAAGGCCTGGGGCTTTCTATTCTATATCTTAATTTTCCACTCATCTCCTCCATGATCCAAAGATAAAATGGGTCCACTGGACTTCAAGAAAGAAAACAAGAGAAAGAAAAGCATAACCCCTTCCACCTTTATTGCCCCCCAAACCTACTCGACCTAATCATTTCCACAGTGAGTCCTTCAAAATGCAGGAGGCATTGTGCTTACACACATGCCAAGAGCAAATCAAGACACTCCAGAGGGCACCTGGGTCTTTGTGGGCACAAATACACACCTCCAGCTTTCTGCCCAGACCTTGGAGGGGGTGTGCACAGGAAGAACAAGCCTGACAGATTTTGGATGATGTGGGACTTAGAACAAAACATCAGCTATTGCAGTGGAGGTAAGTCCAAACGCACTGACAGGTTTAATTCTCAGCAGGACACATTACGCTATGGAGTGTACGTGTGGGAAATAAAAGATAAACTGAAAAGATGAAACTGCTTCAGACAGCATCTTCATCCAACCAGCAGAAAATCAGCTGCTCAGCAATGGGCTTTGTTGGCTAGTTTATTTGAGAGCTGGGCAGCTCGAACCTGGGGGATTCTACTGAAAATACTCTGAGCAGGGCATAAGTATGGGTGCCTTCAGCACGAGCACTTTAGGCTTTGCTTTCATATAGGGAAAGGGAAGGAGGAAGGAAACAAATGCAATAGGAAGGAGCAGAACAGAAGAACAAGACAGCAGCACGGGTGACAGGAAACAATTTATAACTTACTTGAGAGCCTTTTCCAAGTCATCTGTTCTGCAGCGCAAACAGCAGTGGAGGTTTGCTCGACTATATGACACACAGACACGTAAGCACACATACATTCAAAGTTATTTGTAACCACCTCTGTCATCCTGAGCTGTGGGATTGTTTCAAATCTGCACTGATTTGTTTTGTATGTGGTGCTGAACTGACAAGGAGATGACAATATTCAGATTATTATGACCAGCCTAAAAGGGAAGAGGCTCTAATTCCATGGAAACTTCTCTTACAATAAATAAATATGAGCTGAGCTTCATGGCTTTTTGTGCAATATGTTAAAGTCAAAAATAAAAATGCAAAAGACTGTCCCTAAGACACATTTACACCATTGTTCTGTGCTGACTTGTGGGAGAGAGACCAGTGCTTCAGCTCAATAAACTCTGGCCAACAGAGCTCTGGAGAAGTGAAACCCAATGCTGCCCTTCCTCAGGGTCCTTGTATAAACCCCCCGCACTTAAACACGGGATTTGTTAGCTCAAGTGTCCCCTTGGATCTCATTAACCACCATGGTTCGGGTGGGGACAAGAAGGCTCTCGGAAGCCTTGTGAGACCTATTAACTGCTCTTTGCATCCCTTACCCTGTGTTTTGGGCTGGGTCACAGTCTGCATCTGCAAAAACATTTGCCGCTTCTCCCCAGATCCTCCCGCAAACCAGGTTTGCCTCACGGCCGTGCCAGTCCCTGCTACCGATCAGAGGTCGGAGCTATTTCCCACTCAGGTGACCATTAACTAGCTATTCTGAACCTATACAGAAACTGAAAGCAGTGAATTAAGGAGAAAAACTCAAAGGAAAAATTCTTCCTTCCCCGTGTAGCTGCACGGGAACAACATGTTAAATTTACACCCACAAAACCACATAATAATTACCCAGGCCTTCTGTTTGCACAGTAATTACAATGAAACGGTTTAAAGAGGAGAAGAGAGTCTTGCATATCCGCACGGTTGGTTTTCTAGTCACCTCCTCCACCTTAAACTCCTCTTTCCTCTGCAGCAAAGGAGACCCTGGGGCTCATGACTTCCCCCAGCTGTGACCCTGGGGACCTGCTCCAGGTCTGTGGAACCTGCTGCTCAGGACGGGCTGTGGGGAGCCCCACGCTCCATACCCCACCCCTGACACCGGGACCAGGTCAGTGGGTGCCACCACGCAGGCAGCAAGATGCCGTCAGCTGTCCAAGTAGTGCCGTGGGCACCCCTTCATGGCATATTAAATGCATTCTTCAGATCCACCAGAATAAACCCTCATTAGCTTTCCAGTCCCTCCTGTCTCTACAGGAGGAAACTCCTTGATTCCCTAAATCGATGGAGAACTGCTGTGTCTGTCCAACTGGGACCAAGCACAGCAGCTGCACCCACAGAGGTGGGACTGTCCCCCGCCGTCCTCGGTGGCAGATGAGGAGCTTCAAAGCCTGTGGGTGACCACGCTGGGGCCGCTAACACGCTTCACTTCAAATGCCAATACAAACTCCCAGCTTGAGACATTAAAATTTAATTACCAGGCACAGCTGGATCCAGGCAAGGGTCTGACTCTGAGAACCCAGAGAAAAAAACCACTCCATTCACCAGCAAGCTGTCCGGCGCTGAGGAAATGGACTCAAGCCAAATATTATTTATAAATCTTAAGGTCTCACGGATTTTGCTCTATCAGTCTTGGCTGACCAAGCAACGAAATCCAGGCTTGCAGCCTGCGGGACATACCCTCGGGGACAGCACTGGGTCCTCAGTGCAGAGGACCTGCTTTGCCATCTCCATACTTTTTGGGAGGGAGCTGAGTCCTGCCACATGGGTGACCCACATTTTAGGGGACACACACGGCAGTGGGACAGGAGGGCACGGGCACCTGTGCACACACCGTGACTCAGGGCTGGCTGCTACTGCCGGTACCCACCAGCACGGCTGCTGGAGCACCCTCCAGCCCAGGACCAGCTTACGGCAAGTGTGCAGGTGACAGATTTCATATTTTCTGTTGGAAATGAAATACAATCTAACACAAATAATTGGGTTTGTTTTCCCTACAGGTTCCAATCACACATAGCTAGCTATTGAAAAAGCCAAACATTCATCAAATTTGCTTCTCCTCTCATTTTCAATGCCATAGGTTGCAAATTTTTCTCCTGGATGGGTGGTGCTAACTTAAACACTTGGGCATCAGTTGTGTTCCAGTTTTCAGTGAATCAGATCAAAACTGGGGGAGCAGATATCTTTATACATACGAACAATAATTTTTAAACTTTTTTGTTGCAACGAAAGACAGGAAAAAACGAACAGTTCTGAAACTGAGTTTGCAATATGAGCTCAATCTTCTACTTTCCCCCCAGCAAATCTACAGTTGTTTTAAGGGCTGGTGGTGATTTTTTTTAAAAGCACAGACACCATTTCCAGGCTAGAGGGGCAGTGGTGCCATGCGATAGCAAAGGAAGACCAGGCTGGTCCCTGCGGCGCGGCAGCCAGCCTGCCACCCGCCTCCCGCCCGGCGCTGGCCCCCAGGGCGCCCAGGGGCGCGGCTGGGCACCTGCCACACCAAAAAGCATCTCCCAGCCGAAGGAGCTTTTCGGTGGGGGAAGGAACGTAACTCCGCACTTGCCGTGTGTGGGGCTTTGTCCCCCTCTGGTGACTGGCTCACGGAAGGACAGAGCACAACGAGCCGCTCGACAACCGCAGCTCTGGCTCAGACGCAAGTTGGGCTCGTCGCCCTGGGCTGGGCTCGCCATCCCCCTGGGCTGGGCTCGCCACCCACCCCGGCTGGGCTCGCCACCCACCCGGGCTGGGCTCAGCCTGCAAAAGCAAGACAGGTAGAGAGACATGATCACAGCTTGGTTTAAAAAAAAAAAAAAAAAAAAAGAAAAAAGAAAAAGCTCAACTAAAAAATGCTTGGTTAAGAAAAAAGCTCAATGGAATGTAACCTCCGCGGGGCAGGGACCGTGCCACAGCTGGTTTTGCACTTCCCCAGTGGGAGTGTAAGCAGAGATGCTGCTCCAGGTCCGAAAATACCCACAGTAAGCAGGCAGTGCTCTGCTTCTCCAGGAAATAAATTATATTTATAAAGATTTTGTACCTGCAGAGCAAGATGCCACTCACCAGCCTCAGGGGGAAGTTACTGCTGCTCCTCTGAAGGCTGTGCTTTACCCCATTTCTGATTTGAGTTAAGGAAAGGCAGGATAGTTCCCACTGAAAGTAAACACCATCCTCAGAGAAAGGTAAACCCCCCAGTTTTCCATTAAAGAAAGTTTTGTATGAATCTTTTTTGGCCAGCTGAACTTTTAATCTGCATAAAGCACACTGGTGATGTGAGCATTAGTGAAGGAAGTATTTACTGAGGGGACTCCTGGTCTATGATGCAACCAGGAAAAAAGATATCATTTCACCTTCTCCTGAGAATGAGGAAAGGAATACATTTAAAAAAACAAAACAAAACAAAACAAAAAAACCCCAACAACAAAAACCACATTGTTCCAGCAGATTCATTAGGAACCCACCTAAATGTTCTCCAAACTCTTTTCATTCTGATAAGTAAAAGAAAAAGTTTCAAATTTTTGAAAGTATTAATTAAAAGTATTAATTAAAAGAGAGAGTAGAAAAGTCCCACCTTGGAAATCTCAAGTAGTGTAATTTTTTAAATCTTCTGTTGTATATTCAACTTCAGGCCTGAAAAATTCTGGAAGTTTAACCACAAAAAATAACCTTTTTAAATTATCATTTTTAACAAAAAGATGCAATCAATAACCATATCATATGTTTGGTGGTTTTTTGCCATCTTGAGGGAAACTTTGAGAAACAAATATGGGTGGATTTGGCTAAAATTATTTGGAAAAATACCCTCAGGCTTGCCACAGCCCTGCCACTCACAGGCAAAGCTTCTCACATTAAAAACAGCCTTCATGGGCAGGTACATTTGTGTGTATGTGATTTTGTTTTCCAGAAGCAAACTCAAAGCCATTTAAAAATGCATTTTAGAGATAAGTGGAGCATTTTCCTAGATGCCTTTCCATTCCCTGAAATCCCTGGCATTTGGGGGTTTAGCTGTACCAATATAGAGAATAATGCAGGGAAGTCAAAGGCCAAACGTAAAACCCTGTTGCAACTGAAGCAATCAACGGAGCCTTGCTGTCATCTTCAGCAGAGCTTTCACATGACTTACATAATTTTGGGGGGATTAAAAGACCTTTAAGAAAGCCTCAGTGCTCACTGCTCCTCTGACAGCCGCAGCACTGCACAGAGGTGAAAGCCACATGGAGAAGAGGCAACTTTTTCAATTGGGTTTCATGGGCTTTGCGTTTAGGATTGCAGAGCCTTGCAAAATGACAACAAACTCGCTGCTCTAAAGACTTTTGATTTACAGTCAAGAGCCCAAGAATGAGGTTTTATGATCTGATTCTTCTGCAGATGTTTCCTTATGTTCTAATACTGTCACAGATAATTGTCCTTGAATCTTTTAAAGAATGCTTGAAATGATTTGTTGTTGTTTTTTCATAAGTGGAAGAAATCCTTGTACCTGGCTTGGGTACCAGTTTTGTACAGGGAAAATGTTCACATTTTTGTCATCTCCCAGCCCTAATTGCTTCACTGTCATCATTATGCTGTCTTTAAATCTGTCATTTGAAAGTTTTCTAAACCTTTCATAGCTCTTGAAACCACTTCTTTTAAAAGGAACCTGCAAGGGAGAGGCCTGCTTTATACTTCCATCATCTTTCCCATTAGTTTCAGAAGATCAAGAGCTTTCTTCTTCCATCCTGTCCTGGGCAAGTTCTCTGAGGGGACAGGGGGCTGGTGCAACATGTCCCTACTGCTCTACAAGTCTGTGTTGGTCACGCTGGAAAGACTGTCCTGCATAAATTACTGAAGTTCAGTACTGAACGGGTGGCAAGGGCTCACATGGTGAGAAATGTCACCTCATCCACACCCCTACCCTGCGGTAGGGTCCTGGAGCTTCTCCAGGTCAGTGGGAGAAGCTCTGCAGAGCTTCTAGAGTAGCTCCTCTAGGCAGTTCTGATCTAGCATCATGAGAAATAAGGATGAAGAGGCGTTGCAAGGATTTGTGCATTCCCCGTCCATGTCTGCTGGCTGGCAATAAGGAGGTGCTGGATTAGCTCCATCCATCCCCAGGGAAAGGTAGGAAACAGCGTTTCCCCATCCCTACTCTGTTTTCCCTGTTACTCTGTTCATGGCTCTGCCCGTTTGCTTCGTGAGTCGTCTGGTGGTGTCCTCTAGTGGTTCCTTCCCGCACAAGAAACACCAGCTTCCTCGGCTAATTTATGTCAGCTGCATTGTAAAAGGAAAACCACAAACTTTTGACAGGACTCAAAGGAATAGAAAAATATATGACATTCTTCTCCTTCATTTATGTACTTAAAAGTTATAGCAAAATTCAGTCCGTCTTAGTATTAAGGAAATTTTATGAAAGGTAACAAACAGCAGCATGATTCAATATTTTTGAAGTCATGGCTTTCTATAATTATAGAAAAAATCAGAAATGGCCAGTAGAACTATTAATTAAAATGTGAAAGCAGATAAATAATGAATAGCAGTGTCATGTATTCATTAAGATTCTACAAATGAAAAATTTCTCTCCCGGTTATTCCTTTGATGAATCTAGCCCAAATATACTTGAACTGCAACATAAAAAATTCAGGATGCTCGTATTTCATTCTGTATCAGGCATTCTCAGATCCCCAAATCTCAAAGCCAAGAATTGCAAATGTCTAATCACAGCATTGATACTGACCTCTTTCTCTAGCCTTAGACAAGTCATTTAACCTGCCGTGGTCTTAAGACAAGAATGTCTCTAATAAACCCTTATGAAGTTGTGCATAATTTTGTGAAGCTGCGAGACCCTTGCAAAGAGAGCAATTAGCTAGTGTGGTGTCCAGGGCTCTGGATATTTCAATGTTTCATCCAAGGACTCCTGAGAGCTGAGGCTATGTCTTGTTTATTCAGGGGATCATCTTAGAAAGACAAGAAGGTCCCACATCTCCTGCTTGCTCTGGCTACTTGCTTTGTGGACATCCCATGGACTTGTAACTGAAAACCGGCAGGTAGAAATCTATACTGTTCACCCTGTCCTGGCTCTCGGCAAACACATTTGTTCCTTATACTGTTTTCACTTTAGATACAAAGATAGCAGCTAGAGCCAAACCAGCTACACTGCTGGCCTCTGCCTCACCAGCAAGATCAAGCACTGTTGTGGTCCACCACTGCCTTTAATCCAGGGATCCGGTTCCTCCTTACCATCATAACTGCAGGCTGGCAGGGAACACTTGCAATTTATAGGCCAATTCCTTACATCTTAGAAGTTTAATGATAGAGAAGGTTTACAGCAAATTATTCAAGTTTCCGAAAGAGTGGACAGATCGGTAGAGGGGCTGAGCCATACAGCAAGGAAGGGAGCTACAGGGAAGGGGTGGCTTGGACAGCCATGGGGGAGAAGGCTTCTCTATTTATTCTGCCTTCTTCCCAGTGGTAAAGCTTCCCCAGAGCCATCACAAGAGCATGCTTGCTTTCTTCTCTTATAGAAGTCAGATCACCACTGCTTATTCAATCAATGGCTTTTCTATTGGAATTATTGACAAAATTTGAACCCCCCACCATCACTGGGGAGAATGTTATGATACCAAAACTGAGAAGACCTTTTGGAGACCAGCCCATGGCTGCATAGTGGGAATGGCCATGACGTGCAGTCCTTGTCATATCACTGTCACTCTCAGCAGGATTTGATTTGAAGACCCAAAACATCAAGGTCTGTGACCGTTCTCTAACAGTCTACAACTTCCAGCCCTACTTACAGGAATAACCATCTGCAGGAGATGGGGGCTCTCCTCCAACCACTTCTGCTCAGCACAGTACCGTCAGTGTACTGGATGTATTCTGGGGTCCTGTCAAGCAAAGGAAACAACATGGAAGCAAGGACACGTAGCACTGCTGGAAGGAGAGGGGGAAGAGAGCTGCAGGCCTGTATCTCCCAGATAAAATCTCCATTTGTGCAAGGCAGATTAAAGACAGGAAAGAATTGGTCCACCTGTTGTATTATATAAATATATTTAAAATAAATCTGCAGAGGTATACATGTGCAACACATTAATGTGGCTTTTTTGTTAAAATGTTTTCTAAAACACCTAAGCCCCTTTTGAAGAACCCAGCGTGCCACTGAAAGCCAAGGGCAGCCTTGGGCCCTAAGTCACCTCAACACTAAACACCCCCCTAAAACAAAAACCCCAAAACAACCAAAAAAAGACAAAACAAACAAGCAAACAAAACCCAAAACCCAAAACAACTGCCATGTCACTGGTCTATAACAGAAGTAGCTACAAAGGACTGTGACTTATTCACGGAGCCTCAGCAGTGACTGGCATCCCAGGCTGGTCCTTCCCCCGCCCCACCTGGGGGTTCCAGGGGCTGTGGGGAGGGGGAACAGGAGGGCAAATGGGCACCGAAGCCTCCTGCCACGGCCAGTGGATGTCTCAGCCCAGTGATTCTTCTTGCTCACACAGAAAACGTTTTCACTAAACATTAAAATAAGGTTCCTGGAGTGTACCGGCAGTTGTTAATAAAAGACATGCTTTCCCCTGGGGTTTGTCAGCTCTGTACTTCAAAGCTTATTTTACACACAGGCCGATGCTGTATTTTAAAAAGTGAATGTTAACATGAGCTCTTTGGTCAGGTGAATAAAAGTATCAGGAGCCCCCTCTCTGTCCCCCTCCCACCAAATTTAAAAAAAAAACCCAACCAAACCAAAACCCAACCAAAAACCCAGCAGCCTCTGATGGATTTAACATTGCAATTGTTTTTCTGATACATCTTCACTCTCCTGATTTGCTCCCTGGACTTGTGCTGCCCCCGCAACATCACCCCTCTACTCTCCCAGCTGCAAACTCCCCCCGCAGGGGCAGCCCCCAGCTCCCGCATCGCCCCGTGTTTGAGGTCTCCCAGGCAGGACCCTGCCTGCAGCTTCACAGACAGCCCAGAGCGCTTCAGCACGACCGTCACAAACAGGCGCACGTCCTACACTTCGGGTTGAGACACCCCCAACACACCACAAAGCTCCCAGGGCGCGTTGCGTTCAAGCAGAGGACAACTGATATTTGTTGGCAACAAAATTTAGGAAATACTTTCCAAGAACAGAGAGGGTAGTTGGGTGGTCTTACCACCATCCAAGGACTATTCCTTCCAGTTAAAAGGGAAGTTTAAAGGCTAAGCAAAGACTGTACTAGCATCCTGGTTCCTAAACAGAGTCACAGGGAGACGTTGGAATACACCCATCGCAGGGTAAATAAAAATCTCAAGCTCTATGAATGGGATTTTTTTCCATAATTGCAAAACAGAAAACAAGACCAAGTGACAAAGACCAAGGGACAACAGTTAATAACCAGTGTGCCCAAAGGGTGTTTGACTACCTCACTTTTTTTGCATTAAACAAAGGTTGATACTGATACAGATGTGCTGGAGCTGGACACTGTAGCTCAGGCAGGGGAAGGGCAGGAGGTGCCCATCTCCCGGTGTGCATTTACCTTATACCTCTTGTTCGGGTTGCTCTACAGAGGTCGTCATCTCACTCTTTTCATCACCACTAGGCTCTCCAACTGCTCCTATTTATAGCGGGTACAAAAGGTAACGTGCACCCGCCATCCCAGCACGGGTATGGTGGTCCAGAACCACCTCAAACTCACTGCTATGGGGTTTCATGCCTACGGGAGCTCCTGGGCAGCCTACATCCAGCAACACCTCCCAGCCCTGGCCAGAAGGGAACCACTTTCTCCTTTCACTTTCATCCTCTCTTTGTACCAATGCTCATCTTTGCACAAAGCCCAAGCCCCCACAAACATTAGGCTTTCAGCTGAAGCATAACATTAGCATTGTGCTACCCAGCACAGCTAACTTCACCCTCAGGTTTCCTTGCCAGGACCTTTTGGAGGTTGTCTCACACTCCCACTCCCATCAAGAACAACGGCACCTCCATGGAGGTTGTCTCCTGCAAGAAGGTGCTGGTCCCAGCAAGCTGGTTCAAGAGGACCCAGCTCTCATCTTCCATGACACTAGTGGTGGAGACGTGGCTCCATAAGCCACAGCTGGGCTGAAGACACCTGATTTAAGGGCTGCAGTACTGCAGGCAGCAGTACAATTCAAGCAAAACTGGCTGACTATGTACATGGAAAGAGCCAGGTTCTTTTTATGAGCAGAGGAGAAACCCCTCCCAACATTAATTCAGACCATATAAATTAGGTGCTGCCTACTTGTAGGGATGTGAGAGATATAGGGTCTCAAGCAAAGGACAACTCTTGAAGTCATGAAATCAAAAAAGAATTAAAAGAACAATATATTACATCTCGTTACTTGGACAGTTAATTACAATGATATATATGTATATTAAGCTCATATTTATTGTAATTAATGAATAATTTATATCAACATGCAGTTGACAGAAATTGTATAAAGAAATGAGAATGATTTTAAATTATTTTAAGTGCTTTGAATGTGTGAGAAATATTTTTTAAGATATATTGAAAGAATCTAAATCTAATTATAACACTAAGTTACAGAAAGCTCTGTTTGGGCTAATGGTTTTTTCTAGCAATTAGAAAGTGGTTGATGATGCAATTACACCCTTACGTATAAAGTCTTTGCAATCAAGATAATTCGTTATTGAAAAAATAATCAGAAAATATAATATGTGAGAAGTAGTTATATTCAGGTTTTTTCTATCATTTTCCCCAGACACATTTTGTAGCTCCAGTGCAGGCCTCTGCACAACAAAAAAAGTAGGGTGAAGTGGGAAAAGAAGGAAGGAAAAGAGTCAAGACAAGCAATTAATGCACGGTAACTCTCCTCAGAAAGGATTATCCCAGTCTCCATCAGAGGAGCATGCAGTTAAGGTTAATTTCAAATGGAAAAATAATCTCACACATGAGAGTAAGAAGATTAAAAGTCAAAAGACAATAAAAATTCTTAATGACATTTTGTTTGTTTTCCAAATCACATGATTCAAAGATTATGATTCAGTGGGTTGTGGGGTTATTTTCTGTCTTTCTTTTTTTTTTTTTCCCCTCATTTCCTGAGCTGACAGCACTGTAGCTTTGGAGCAGCAACCAAAATCTCTTTGGAAAAGATAGTCTTTAGACAAAGGCCAAGGCCAAGTTCCATCACTCAAACATCCAAGAACCTGCCCTGGCTCAACCTTGCATTCCTTGGGAATGAAGATGTCAGTCAAGCCAGCTAACCCCAGGAGACTGGAACAAGAAAGGCAAAGGAGGCATTTGTGTCAAGGTCCAAAGGAAGCAACTCTCCAAGTCACCTTGAAGCTGGTATATTCCTTCCAAGAGCTGGTAGGCTGCATCAGTTCTGCCTTCCCCTCTTTTTCTTTTGCTTTTCCGCTTGGACCAGACTTACCGCAGATCTGGTGGGCCAGGCTGCCCAGCCTGTCCAAATGCCACTCATCTTTGAAAAGGATCATTTAGATAATTAAGAACAGCTAGAACTTGAATAGTTAAGATTTATCAGTGGATTAGGAAATAGCAGATGAAAAATCAAAGACCACACTATCATTCACCAATAATAAATGTTTCTCTCTAGAAAATGAAAATCTTATGCAAAGAAGCATTCATTATCATCCATCACGGGTGCTTCTGCAGAGTCAGTCTTTACTGTACCCTGGGATGGCACGATCCCAGAGATGCAGCAGTCTATCACTTGTTTTGAAATGAGAAAACTCTCCTCAGATCTTTATCCCACCCTTACCTCCCTTGCTCATTTACAACAACTGCATCTCCACTGAATTCCATAACGTTGTTGCTGTCGACTTCCATCAACAGGAGAGAGCTTCAGGACTGCATAGCCAAAGGCTGGGATCTTCAAGGGCGTCCAAGAGTCTCAGGTCTATTTTACTGAAAGATGCAGAGAACTATAAAATATTTAGGCAGCCATTTAAACACTGAAGCTCAGGGGATGCCATCAGCTTCAGTGCTGAAGACTCGAAACCAAGACCAGGCTCCTTTCCAGAACCGCCTTTAGGCTTGCAACCAGATGGATCTCTTGGGCATCACCACGCTGCAGGTGCAGGCAGCACTTCCTTAAGCAACCACCAGCTGAGGGCTGCAGATCCTCAATGGCAGGTCTAGTTATGCAGAGACCAAACGATGCCTGCGCACTCCGTCAGAGCATCCCCTGGCAGTTCCAAATTGCTAAATAAGAGCACCGCTTGTCCAATGATTTGGCAGATGCGGTGGTGGGCAGGTCTTGCACCTGCTGGCACAAGTATCCCTGCCCTGCAATTCATGTGGAAGCAGTAACAGTGGCTACCAATTCTGGTCACTTCTGTTTACTGTAATTTACAGGTTTAAGTATTTATTTTATTGATGGGTTATTGTGGTTCTAGAGTGGTAGTGCTCAAGGAAAGAATATGTTGATTCACCAGAATAAAAACCCTAGCATTTAAAAACCTAGTTATTAAACAGTATATCCAGATTTCCATGTCTTCCCATGATATACTCAGCTTTAGAAGATGTTGTTACCATGGTCAATGGCCAATATTCAGCTTGTTAAAGCTGGGTAGAAGAGGACCAACTAAAGACACAGACCCCTGTGCCTTGCAGCAATCATTTCTTTTCCCTTCATGCTCAGAGATGTGACAAGCTAAGAAAAGACACAAGAAATTTGTGTGGTGAACAGATCAGCTGGGTAACTAGATGGAAGCATCGACAAAATTTTCAAAAATTGTGCTGGCAGAAATGCCCGGAGGCATAAGGCAGGTATGGACTAGCTGATGTGGATTTACAAGGAAACATTGAACTGTGAGGAAAATAAGGCAGAGGACAGCTAGCATGAGCATGAGGCCGAGTGGAAGGGTAATGCAGGGCTTCAGGGGACAGCCTAGAAGCAAAGCGAGGAAGAAAAGTGGACAGAATGAGAAGGAAGTGAAATGTGCAACACAAAATGTTCAAGGCAATAAAATGAAATGACCCGACTGTGTTTTCCACTGGTACCGGGGTAAACTGAAGCAGGCATGCTGACACCACTTCTGTTTGAAAGCATGGAACTGATGTTGGTGGGATCAAACTCAGGATTTGTTTTAAGTAGTGCCAGCACCCTTGGATGTGCACCCTCCAAGTCAGTGCAATGCAACTTAAGGGCTACCAGAGACTAAATCCCAACAGTTTCACTTACTGGCTCCAGGGAAAACTGCGGTGCAAAGAGCAGCCTGCACACACTCAGAAACCAGGCTGGACCAGACGCTCTGAAGTGCAGCTTACCTGATGGAGACAGACTCACGAGTCTGCTAAACACAGATGGAAGTTTGAGATTCAGGTGTGGCCTCCAAAAGTGACCGTGTTATTTACAAATGGAAAATCAAAATCACAAGCAGCGTTTCCACTATTCATCTGCACAGTAGTATTTAGGGTTAGCTGGCATCTTTCTACCTTCAGATTGTTGCTGGGATGTCCTCTGTTTTCTTTTGAGAGGTTTTCTTATGCACATTTTGTTAGGGAATCCAATCAAATACTTTTTCATTTTTCAAATACAACAAAACCCCAGAGGCTGTATAGAGAATGAGATGTTCCAATGAACTCTTGAAATTAAGTAGGAGAGTGATCTGAACAGCAGCTGGAAGCACTGGCAACCAGAAAACATTTGCAGGCAAAGGAGTGATGAGTCAGGCAATTTAAATGACTCCAACCTTATCTGCATGAAGGTCTGAAGAAGAGTTAGAACTTACTTTAACAAATTGGAACAGATTGCCAAGGGATGCAGTAGCTTTTCCATCACTTCATATCTTTCAAAGAAGATTGAATTTTATATACACACATATATATTTTCATTCCGGGTCAACCAGAGGTTATTGGGATAGATACATCACTGAGTGAAATTCTGTGACTTGTGTTATACAAGAAGTTAGCCTGGGTTATAACATTAATCTCTCTGCTTCTCCTAAAAACCTATGGCTAAACTAATAACTTCATTTGGAAGAGGGAAAAAAAAAAATATTCCTTAATTTTAACTATAACAGTAATTCAGTAATAGTTTTTATATACATTAAATAAGAATTTACAACCACTGAAGTTTATGTACAGTCACAATCAAACACTATTTAAACTATCGTATGCTATATCACCATTTTAAAAAGCCACACTTACTATCTGATAAAGAATACAAGCCAAAAAAAGAATCTTAAAGCTCCCAGTTTCCTGAGAAATGCATAGATTTTTAGAATTAATTCCTGTGAAAAATAATGATATACACACATTTATTTGCCTAATAATGCCATGCCTACTATTCTCTAAGTAAAGAAGAAAATTAAAGATTTTTCTGTAATGTTTGAGAGCATTTTCCTAACACAAAACTAGATACAAATTCTAGACACTGGAGAATTTCTAGAACTCTTTTCGTACTTGCCCACTTTGAAGTTTTTACACAAGGATTTTTAAGTTGCATGATCTTTTTCTGTAAGCATCTAGCAACCTTGGATGGCTCCAGTTTTGGTACTCAGCTCTACAGTTGCGCACAGAAGCTAGAGTAACACTACAGTCACCACGAATCATAAACAGTTTTACAGAGCATAAAATTTAACAGACCCAAGGAATATGATGGCAGGGGCCATAAATATAAAAAAAAAACACTACGGGAGAACTCCACCATTAAACATGGATTGAGGAACAAGCTAAAAAGTTGGCATTGGATCAGCAAGCTGTCACAATAATTGAGGTAATTAGTGAACTGTGGTGTTGACCAGTTTGCTGGCTCACGTGAACATCCTATGCATGAGTTCATGTGCCATGTTGGCTTTGGGTTGCACAGTCGTTCTCTGCCTCGTGTCAACACTGGTGTTTCTGCAAGCGCACAGCATTCAATTTAAGTTTGCAGAAAAGCTCAGGCTGCCATGAAGATACCAGAGCAAATCATCACATTTTATTAACAAAAAAAAAAAAATCTACACATGTAAGCTTCCCCTGTGCTCCCCTTATTTGAAAACCTGGCTATGAAGTCTGTCACTGGGGAGTTAATAGGTAAGGCACGTTTGAGAAACTGGCATTTCTTTTACTGCCTGATCAGTTCAAAATCAGAATTATTTGGAAAAATCTAGCCCCATATTTAGTTAGATAACAAACGCCCAAATCTCCAGAACGAGCACTCACCCCACAACACTGAGTGGGCTGCAAAAAGACAAAAGCTCCGTTGTCTGCAGTGCTTGAAATGGCACATCTTGACCCGACAAGGAGCTGCACAAAGCGAGAGGACTGAGAATGAAAGCATTAGGCTGGGAGACAAAGGTCACAAAGTGGCTGGTATGATACAAAAACGTGACTTGCCTGAAAACAGAGGTAAACCCAGGCTGAGATCCACAAGGCAGGAAACAACAGGAAACCGTAAGAAAACAATGGACAAACAGTATGAGAGGCAGCGGTAAGCAGGTGTCTTGGATCGATGAAGGATGTTTAGATGAGAACCCAGTACTCATATCATGCGATGAAGGGAAAAGTTAGGTATATTACCCAGGAAAGCACAGTGTTTGTTTCCCACGTCTCCAGCCAAGTTATGCAGCAGCCATGAGAAACATTTTTGCTGTGTCCTGCACCCCATTGAACTTCTCTTCTGCCAAGCTAACTAAATAACTCTCCCATAGTGAAGGAAAAAAAAAAAAAATTCTTTTTTCAAAATGGTAAATCAGGATGTTTATTCAAAATATTAAATTTGGGAGTCCAAATACTAAAGCTATGAGGATCTTTTCATAGGAAATTAGGAGATCTCAGAAAGCTACAGCTGGCCCAAGAGACTCCTATATCAAAAGCCCGTTTCCCAGGCTCCTAGAAATGAGATATTGCTAAAATTTCCTAACTCCTAGACCATGTAAGAGCCTACAACATCTTCTCACCTTTTACCGTGCTAAAAATTGGCCTCTGAAGACAGCATGCTTTCTTGATGCATTGGCTTTTGTTCCTGATATAACAATTTCTTATGCCATGTTTTCCATGTGACACTGTTCTGTGGGCCATAGCTTTAAGATATGCTAGTGGAAATTGGGAGTCATGCCATGAAAAGCAAATTCATATCAGTGGAAGGCAGATGCAAAAAAAAGGAGAGGAGAAATGCTCACACTGCTGTCATCTTCTGAAACCAAATGAAGAGTTTTATCAGGATGAAGAAAAGCAATAGCATCCCTAATAGTCTAACTCTCACTCACTCACAGTAATACCCGACCACTTCACAGCACCGAGATCAACAGTGCTGTTACTGTGCTCAGTTTTACAGGACCTGAAAGGACCTGACCAGGCTCACCCAGACATCCCAGGGACGAACAGGAGAATCAACCCCGGCTCTTCCCATAGAGAGTGGCCCTCCCTTTCTCCTTGGTACTACATGCTGCTTTCCCACACTAAAAATATTCTCTCTGCCTCATGCTGCCTTCCCAATTCTATATGTATAAGACATTGCATGTGCAATCTATCTTTGAAATTAATATATTCATTTTTTATACACTATATGTGTGTATACATATGTAATCATGTTTCCTTGAAACTTGAAAATTCTCTCTTGCCGTGGCCAAAAAGCCAAAGAAACATTTCTACCCAGGCAGACCAGTGTATTTAGCCCAACACAGAGTGAGTGTGCTCCTTAGCTCAGCCCGTGGAGCACTCCCACCTGTATCCACGGGCAGAGCCCGGGCAGCAGTGGGTCCCTGTCACCTTTGCGGGATGCCGCTAGTACAGATCCTCTCTCTCCAGAAAATGCAACATGACATTAAGACACTAAGGAAAACTGCTGATGGAGATTGAGGAGCAGCTGCTCCAATCCCCCCAAGCCAGGAAGATTGAGAGCAGCCCTGCCAAGAAGGACTTGGGGTGCTGGTGGATGAAAAGCTGGACATGACCCAGCAACGTGCGCCCGCAGCCCAGAAGCCAACCGTGTCCTGGGCTGCATCCCCAGCAGCGTGGGCAGCAGGTCGAGGGGGGGGATTCTCTGGTGAGACCCCCCTGCAGTGCTGCCTCCAGCTCGGGGGTCCTCAGCACAAGAAGGACATGGACCTGTTGGAGCGGGTCCAGAGGAGACCATGAAGATGATCAGGGGATGGAACACCTCTCCTATGAGGAAAGGCTGAGAGAGCTGGGGTTGTTCAGCCTGGAGAAGAGAAGGCTCCAGGGAGACCTTATTGCAGCCTTTCAGTGCTTAAAGGGGGCTTATGAGAAAGATGGGGACAGACATTTTAGCAGGGCCTGTTGTGACAGGACAAGGGGGAATGGTTTTAAACTAAAAGAGGGGAGATTTAGACTAGCTATAAGGAAGACATTTTTTACAACGAGGATGGTGAAACCCTGGCACAGGTTGCCCAGAGAGGTGGTAGATGCCCCATCCCTGGGAACACTGAAGGTCAGGTTTGGACAGGGCTCTTAGCAACCTGATCTAGTTGAAGATGTCCCTGTTCATTGTAGGGGTGTTGGACTAGATGACCTTTAAAGGTCCCTTCCAACCCAAACTATTCTATCGTTCTATGAAGAAGGCTCCTTTCAGCCTTGAGAGAGGGCTGCTGAAAACAGCTCCTACATTTGTAACTGATATAAACAATTTCTACCCCTTTCTCCCCCTGACAATGAAAAGCAGCAGGAGGTGTTCCTCAGCCCGGCAGAAAGCAGGTCAAGAAGATCATCTGGGAACAGCCCCAGCCCTTTGGAGGGGAAACAGATGCGCACCAGGCCTAGCAGAGACGGACCTAACCCCAGCCCTTTCCTCAACGCCCATCCATCTCCAGCAGTCTCAGGGCTGGAAAGGGGACGTGAGGCAGTGTGGGGGGCAAACAAAATGGCACTGGGCAGCAAGAAGTCCTCTCCAGGCTGCGTTCCACCCTGCAGCAGGTGGTGGCAAACACTCGCCGCTGAGGAAGGCTCACAAGAGGGCCCCTGTTAGCTTTTTATTGCTCATGCACACACACAAGTCTGTGTGAACAAAGGCTCCTGGTAGCAAAGGCACGTGAAAGAAACACCCGCAGGACGCTGTTGTGGAGAGCCTGGTCCCAGGAACGAGGGAAGAGCTGCCAACGCTTTGCTCCCTGGGGATGAGGAGAGGTCGGTCTCCCCACCTCGGCGCAGGGCCAGGTTTCCAGCACAGCCCTGGGGGCAGAAGGAAACGCTCGTTCCTCTGCACCCCGGCTGTCGGAGCAGGCACCAACGACCAGGGTCACAGTCATAGAATCACAGAATCACTAAGGTTGGAAAAGACCTCTAAGGTCATTGAGTCCAACCGTCAACCCAACCCTCCCATGTCCACTAAACCATGTCCCCAAGCGCCTCATCTACACGTCTTGTAAATTCCTCCAGGGATGGGGCCTCCACCACTGCCCTGGGCAGCCTGTGCCAACGCCTGACCACTCTTTCAATAAAGAAAGTCCTTTTACATTTCCCATGACCATCTCTGTGGCCCAACGTGTGTTGACGCACGGGTGCAGGGGATTATCCAGCACAGAAATACATTCCCAGTTAGCCCTGCTGAACCATCAGTCCGACGTACCAGATGCTTTCTCCATTTTCACCTTAGCACGCAGCTTCGCTGCACGTCGGCACCGAGCTGCTGTGCTCTACCTCGGACGATGCGCAGGACGAGGCACTGCAGGACACTTCAGGGAGAGGCGTTACACCAAATGCATGTTTAAATGGCAGCCTCCGATCTGACAACAGATGCCGGCTAACTCACACCGGGCACTAAGCAATTACAAGACAAGACCACAGTGATGCTGCACTCGCCAGTGCCATAAACCTGTGGACAGAATTTACTCTAAAATAAATAAAAAAACAACCACAAAACAAACAAACAAAAAAACCCATATGAAAGCAAGCTGAATTTGTGGTGTATTTTACAACACTCAGGGAGAAAGAGGAGAGATAATAAATCTGGGAGCTAGTAGCCACAGCAACAAATTGCATTTCTCCTCTGGATGGCTTTTCCCCCCTGATCAACAGCAATTACCAGGCACCTTAGAGTAATATAGCAAAGTTTATGTTGCTTCTATGGCAAAGTTCTTTTCACAGGACTAATTTATTCCACATCTGCAAGGTGCTGATTCATTACAGCACATTACTGAGGGGCTGATCACGACAGTGAAAACGCAAAGAGAAAAAGCCTGGACAGAGCTCGTCCTGCTCTGTTGTGGTTTTTTCTGATACCAATTGAGAGCCCAGCACACTGAGCCTGGAAGAGAGATGCCTTCCCCGACTCTTAGGAACAGGGGAAAGGAAGCAAAGGTAAACGTGTTTTGGGGAAAGCAATTGGGGGTGAAAGGAAATGCAGGCTCGTCCCTGCAACATCAGTCTCAATGAGGGCTGTGGTTGAGAAACCATGTACTTGCTGCTTGAAAAAATAATAATGAAGGAATAGCTGTGCTTCCTTCTGCTCCTCACAGGCTGCCTCCAAACCACTTCAAATTCTCTTTGTATCACTGCAGTGCCATCAGGTCTAACAAGGGGGTAGGAATCTGGTTCCCACATAGTTTTTATCCAAAGGAACTTTGTGAAGAATCAAGGTTGATTTGCTTTCAAAACATCCGTGTGAATACATCACAGATCACCTACCTCCACACATTAAAAGACTAGTTCAGCAGTGGACAAGGTGTGACAGGTATTGCTCTGTCCTAGGGCATGGTACAACCACGGGAGCATCTTGCCATGCACTTTGCAAAGAGCTTTAAAGCAGAAGCTAACGTAGAAGGACAAAGTGAGGTCTAAACCATGCATGGCAGGGCAGACCCTCCCAGCTCCGATGTGACCCAGCAGCTGTCACTGTTGGATTTTAACCACATTTGCTTTTACTACCTTTTAGGCCCTCAAGGTTTTCTGTTTCCAAGGGAATGACCTTAAGGTGCCAAGCTCCCAGCTAGAACCGACAGTGTGACAGCAGGCCACATACAGGTGCATTCATCTAGCCGGTGGGAAAAGCACTGGGAGATCCTGCTGCCCTAACAGGAGATCTATCGCCCTTGAACGAAAGTCCCTCCAAGACAGCACAGCTTCCAGCACGCTCTCAGCAGGCAGGGTCAGCTCTGCAGGCTGCAAGGAAGGCACTGCTTGTCCTAATGGGAAGGCAGAGGTGGTGGAAAGAGCTATCTCCACGCCACATTTAATTATTAAAGTTGACAGAAGGGATTTGTCTAGTTTTCTAAATATTTTACAGAGAAGCTGAGATTTCATCTCTGTGTGAACCAGGAGATGATTTTCATGCGGGATGAAGAGCTTTGTGCTCACATTCAGCAGCAATCATAACCCGTCTGTAACCGCAGAGAGCACGAGACATGCAGTAGCTGGATGACACAGCAGAAGGATATCTAGCATCACCCATGAGAGCTTGACGTGCTACTTTACTTTCCTTAAACACACTCTTATGACTGCCTATGAATCCTATACAGCAGCTATCTCATCCTCCCACAATCTCAAAACGCGTGTGGAGCGAACAGGACGTGCCATTCATCCCTGTCCAGATATGCCACTTGCTCCTCTAACCATGGGTGGCCATGGAGGACAGACCACCTGGAGGTACCTTGTCTCCTTACAAGGACACACACTGGATCCATCAAACACAAGCTTCACCTATTTTTCAAAAAACTCCTTCTTTATCCAGAACTACGTGAATGGATCTCTCATTTCTGCTGTCTTTTATTATAATGGCATGCTATATTTGTCAAACGTTGTGATTTCTCCAGAAAAAACTTAACACAAGCCTAGACCAGGGTCCTGGAAATATGCTCAACTTGTTAATACAAAGCATAAGGGCAAACACAGAAGCCTCTTCCCCGTTTAAACTGACTCTTCAAACTACATGCACCCAAGCAATATTTTTCTGCCAAAGTAGTTCATTACCTCTCTCTCCAAAATTTTTTAGACTGCTTTAATCTAGAGCCAAAACACCCTGCCCTGCTGCCACTGAAATTAATAGGTGTTTTGCCATTACATTCAGTGGGATGAAAATTAAGTCTTAAGAAAGCCAGACAATCACACTGCAGTCCGTGTTCATGTAGGGAATACTGCAAGCAGGATTTAAAAGGACCTTACATTTATCTTTGTACTGCCTGTGCTCCATCTGCATATAATTGCTTATGTCTGCAGACGCTGCAATGCTCATCAAAGGCTATATTCTTACCCACGCTAGGTCTCTCTTTCAACTGGCAGGAAATTCTTATTGCTTTACAATCTACACACAGCCATTTAGCATTTAATAATTCAAATTGTAACACAATATTTGATGGAAAATCATCATTATGGATTTATAACACAATGCAGGTAGCTGAAGTACACAAATTTCAGCATTTCAGGAAATGGGTACTATTTTCAAAAAGAGCTAATCCTATAACAAAAAAAAAAATCCATAATATTATCCATAATCTTTTCTTGCTGCATACATCTATGGGTTTTGGTTGATTTCCTCCCCCCTCTTTTTAATGCTCAACCAACTGAGTTATAGCAGAACATTCTTCTGCACTGTGAGGCTTATTTACATACTGTAAATAACTGTGAATGTAATAAAATTGTGGTACAAATAACATGAAATAATGCCTCAATTTGCAGTTGTTTTACATCAGCATAGTTTATAGCAATGTTTACTGTAGACTTAGAAACAAATAAATAAATAAAAAAAAAGACAGAAAGACAAAAACTTTATTCCCAACACCCTGCAGTGTGACTTCTAACCCACTAACCAACGCTGTGGTTACTCACTGCTTAAATAACATTAAAAGTCAGAAGTCGCAAATGATGCCAGATCCCAACCAGGATAGTACAGTGCCGGAGAAGATGACAAATGGGTTTCTATCCCACATCATTCACAACCTAATGTCCCAAGAGGTACACAGTGCAGTAAACTTGGTGAGAGCAGGGCATTGCTTGGACCTGGATAGATAATGGATCCTTCCCCACATCCCAGACTCTGTGTGTGATTTGGAACCAGTTTCTCCCTCTCTGTGCACCCAGGTTCCCCAGCCATGCTGATATTTCACCTCTGACTTGTCCATTTGGATGGTGGTCTCTTTGGGGTGGCAACTGTAGAGCACAGGGCACTTCAGATCTTGATGGCAGCTCTGCTTTCTATCAGCTTCTATAACACACTCCAGGCAAACAATCCTTGTGATTAGTTCTTACCCTCCACTTTCTTAAATTGAGAGATCCTGGTGGTAACTGTCCAAACTACCCTATTTTTTTCACATAGCCACCAGAAGCCATCCACCTTCTGGGAGCAGGGATGTCTTGTAAGTCTGTCTGACACCCGACCTGGCATGTACACAAACAGGATCTAATATTCCCTTCCAATAACCCACTGCAAATTTGAGTTACTGAAGACATGAAGAAAACCATCACCTTCCTATCTGGAAGCTTAATGCTGGCTCCTAATTTAGATTTTTCTGCCTGTTTTGGGTTTTTGATGAGACAAGTTTCCACAGTGCCTACATAATGATTTGATCAACCTTTTATTAAAAAAAAAACAAACAAACAAACCACACAACACCCTTTTAACACATTAGAAGGCTCATGGGGATCATTTTGGTCTGTCAGCATGGCTTAGCCAAGATAGACCAGGTATAATGGCAAATCTCATAGTCCACTAGCTACCAACCCCACCAGTCAAGCAAATGTGTCAAATTTGGGTACTCCCTGGAACAGACGTGTGAGGACAAAGACTTCTCTAAATTCTTTCTTCATCCTGGCATATCAGAGAGCCAGAACAGAGCCTTGAAATGATGGAGTGCAATTTTCTCCTTCCTTTAAGCACGCACTGAGATGTAAATAGTCATTTCCAAGAGCTTAAAACCCCAGGGAAGCAGATAATAAGCAATTACTCTAACCAGATAGCACTGATGTCTAAAAATTAATTTCTCTGCTAACATCCCACCTCTAAAGTTTTAAATTTCAAAGCAGAGCATCTTCTGAAAAAGATACACAGGTGTACAATTATGTCTCCTAGACATCTGTCCCCATCTACTCTGGTGGCACATTTAACCCTGCCTACTCAGAGCACAGGGAGCCCACGGTAGCCGTTCCTCCACAGTCCCCAGGCACATGTGCCTTCAGACAAGAGCTGCTGCTGAAGTATAAGTACACGCTGATCGAAACAAATTGATCTTGTCACTGCAGCATTCCTGACATGCTTAGCCCACTATAGATTTCCTTTTTTATCTCTGCCAGTATTTACAAATCAATTTTTTTCAGAGAAGGTTGCTGGTTTCCTCAAGATTTGCTCAAGCACTGAGCTGTGTAGCATCTCCAGAAATCATTGAAATGGGATAATAAAGCCATCAAAGTCAGAAGAATCGGGAACACAATCACAGGAACCTGGTTCCTTCAAGCAGCTCCTCTGTTCACAACATTTAGCTCACAGGCAGCAGCACTAAAGCCTGCAGTGATGCTCTAGGGCTGCTGGCCTACGGGGAGATGTTCCACCTTCATGACTTCACACCACAAGAATATTCCTCCCCTTTTCTCTGAATTCAGAGATGTCATCCATAAGAATGGCATCAAGTCCTAATGGTAAATGCTGCCTTCTTCCACTAATATTTTTCAGAAAAACAAAGCAATTATAGGACTTTATATACTATGAAATCACAGTACTTTATTTCATCCTGTATAACCATTAAGAATAACCAAAAGAAGTGAAGCAAAGATGAAGAAGCCATCTTTACCAGCAGCACTTTGGGTTTACAGTACCATTAGTTGGATGTTATTTATAATAAATGAGCCCATCATGATAAGCCTATCTTGCACCTAGAGTCCTCTCAGACACGTACCAACGTGCCTAAATAATCATCCCAGGCACCCAGAGACACCTTTTATCATTTATTTGCTGTCATTCTTTGAAGGTAAAATACCACAAATAAATATTGGATATCTACATATGGATTTAGCGCCTACCTTAATAAATGCTTACATTTGGAAATTTGCTCCACAACTACTGTGTAATCCTTAAAGCAGAGAAAGGAAAAGCTAGCTAATTTGTTGGAAGTCAGTGAATATTCATTACAAATATCCATTAATTTGTGATATTCTGGAAAAAAACAACTCTACCAAAGCCTATCCTGTTGTTCTATTCCCTGCTCATTAACATTCGCCACTGAATGGTATCTGGAAACTGTATTAGTAGTAAATTTGAGCCCCGAGATCTCATATCTTATTTCATGTCATTTGCCAAACATTCCCTTATATTTTTTTTTTCCTGCAGCTCTAAATGTTCTCTGCCCTTCATTTCAATTAATGATGTCATAGATCAGTATATTCTCCCAAAAAACTATTAAATTAACTGCCATGTTCTTCCTTAATTTTTTATTCACAGAAAGGGAGAAAAAATAACCACAGCAAACTGAAGCACTTAACTCTTTATGATTTCAAATAAAAGCCAGAAAAATGATGGTAATGTTTCGCCAGTCCCACGGTTTAGCCAAAAAATCACACTGTACATCTTAGTTATGTCACGTTTTATTCCTCAGCCTAAGAAGATGCTGGAGAGTGATGCATCTAGGATAAAAAAAAAAAAAAAAAAACCACAAAACAAAATGAGAGGAAATTAGCAGCAACTTGAAGTCAGAGATTTTTCTGTTGCTTAACTTAACGCCTCCACAAATAACCTTGTTCTTCTCTCTCCTTTTAAAAACAAAGATGCAACACAAGGAAATAAAAAATGCCATATGAAGCTTTTATTTCCAAGTCTGTGGAAGTAATAGTTTTTCATCTTTAGCTTTCACAGTTATAATCCCTGTCACGTCCTTTCCCTGCTGGCCGTGGGCAGCTGATTGACAGAGTGCTGTCTGCATTCGTGCCATGTTGAAAAGCGGGTCAAATACTGCCCCAGACAAACAGGCCGGAGGAAATTGCCCCTCAAGACACTCCATATTAAATATTTACAGATACCTTTTCTCATTATTGGACCACCAAGGACAGAAAAGTGTCCACCAGGTGATTCAAACTTTCCACCACCTCTTTTCCAGCTACTCCCTCTTCTGAGCAACAGTCCCTGCCTCTCCCCTTCTGCACCCCTTCCTTGTCCTCAGTTTCCCTAGGCTTCCTACAGTCTTCTCCCTGGAATCTCCTCCACCAAATCGTCCATTCAGCATCATCCTTTCCCACCTACCTCCCACTCTACCACCTTTTGTTCATTTGTTTTGAAAGAAACATTGGGCTTAATTAAGTTAAAAAAAAAAAAAAACAAACCAGTAACAAAATATATGTCAACAACTAAACACAATCCTTGGAATACGCAATGATAAAGAATTTGTTGCCACTAAACAAACCCACAGCAGATCTATTGCAAATTTGCACCAGCACTTTCCAGGGCATTCCTTCTTGATGGGGAGCTGCACCCATTCACCCCACAGCTGAACTCAGCCCAAGGGATGTCTGTTGCTCATGATGACAAACACAAAAACTTGCTAGGCTCTTCTCCAAAGTCAGCAATGTCTACACACGCCCATGCTTTTCATCACCGTGCCTTGTGTTTGATCACCGCTGGGCAGAGCGGGACCCCGGGCCAGGAGCAGGGCTTCCCAGGCCACCACAACACACACGCCAAGGTGCTGCGTTGGCAATCATCTCCTCCACAGCACCGAGGTCAGGCAGTCACGCAGCCAGTCCCACGCAGGACTGTATGCACGCCTCTCCCACCTACACACGCCATTTCTCTCCAGACCAAACCTTCTATTCAGTTCTGTCAAGAAAGGATTTCAAGGCTGTTAAGGAGCCCCCTGACCTGCCCCACCCGCTGCTCTAACTAGACTGCGCAAGGAGCTGCTAGGTGGTTAGATGAGGCAATCCTTGTACATCAACTGCTGATGAGATTCAGAGACATTCCTTTGAGCTCTGCAAACAGACCTTAATGAGAAAGTCTATAACCAGGACAATGGTGAGGACATGAGAGAAAGAAAAAAAAAAGTTGGGAGAGAAGACAGAGAAAATGAAAGAAATTATATGAACTGCAAACAATGCAGAGTAACATTGCGTCTGGGTGTCTCACATTAACCAAAGACAGGGAAGAGGGCCCTGTTCCTCTCTTGTGCGCCTTCCCAGGCATTGCAGCAGCCAAGGCAGAGTCTCCCCTCTGCTTCCAGGAGGGGACGCATCCAAACTCAGACTTTCCTCTGCAGCATGTTTCTTTCCTCACTCCATAGCATCCAGGAGCTATGACACAATTCAGAAGAGGGGAGGAGAAACGTGGTGAAGGGTTTCTCACCACGATCTGCCCTCAGCTGAGTCCACAGACAACAAAAGTAGGTACAGGGACCTGTTTCTTCCTCATTACACAAAGGTGGAGAGTCGCAGCCATAAGTCAAAAGCTCATTAAGTTGCACCCCAAGGACAAGCTTACCTCCCCAAGGGCTCCTCAAAAACCCACCAGAGGAAAGTGAGAGATGCAAGTCACAAGTTCTCAGTAGCAGTGCACGCCTTTGCAGTTAAGGCTGTAGCATAGGCAAACTCCAAAGCAAAGGCAAGATTTGGCCACTTCTCCAGTGCTCGGGCTAAGGGAACAGAAGGCACAGGATTAACCCCCATAAAAACGTCCACCAGCTCCAGGTAATGGTCTTGGCAACTTCATCCCGGATGGGGAACCAGACCAACCACAACATCACAGCAGTCCACACAGATTGCTGGCCTAAGTGGGACTGAATTCCTGAAATCAAACACCCAGGGATCTGTGGGGATTAGGTTCTCTTCAGGACCCCCAAATCCAGGGGAGAAAACCCAAAAGTTACATGGAGGTTAACCTGAAGAGCTGAATCCAGGGATTAAAGAAATCTTAGTTTCTAGTACCAGAGGTTGCAGAGGATAGTTTTAACTATCATCCCTGAGGACTCCAAATAGAGATGCAAAAATATGGATGCATATGTTTAGGAGAACCTTGCTTGGCTTCTATAATGTTGTAGGCAGGCAATACTATAGAGTCTGGCCGCAACCACACCACGCACTCTCAGCACTGACCTGTGCTCCACTTTGTCCAGGGAAATTGCCCACCGACATCAGGCTCACTGCAATTACAATTGCCTTTTGACTCTTTTTTCTTTAAGGAAAAGCAGGTCTGAAACCTTTCACAGATGCTTTATGGCTATACACTCATTATTAGTTCTCCTGCTTTTTAAAGGCCATGACTCACAAGCTGGGTTGTCCTCTGCGTGCTGAGAAATGGGCCAGAAGGGCCATGAACCACTGCAGGCTCCGTTACCTCCCGCAGTGGTTGAGTTACGGGGCAGAAGCACCAGGAGCCAACCTTTCCTGCAGACCGCACAGAGGAACCCGTTGCTGCCCGGGAGTTGCCACCACTTTGGTCACCCACCCAAAGGGAACAGACACGGCAGCAGGGAGCACACCCCTCCAAAGCTCCTAGCAGCAACTATTGCAATGCAGAAGACAACTCTGATGCCCTATTCCTTCTTCATTCCAGACGGCATCCAGCCATGTCCTCCACAAGCACCACCTCCACGAAGCAGCACTGCTAAAGGGGGCTGTCACACCGAGCCCCAGTGAACAGGGGCAAATGTTTTCCCTAGAGCTGACAGATTCGTTACGTGTTAAAAGGTTTTTAATTACACCCCTTTCACAGCCCCACTAGTGGCACACAAGCCTCTGTTGCCCTCCCGTGGCTGGTTTGCCTGTAACAGCACTGGGACCAGAAAGACCTCTCAGGTCATCAAGTCCTGTCATTTTTTATTGCAGACAAACACATTATATAAGCCCTTTAATAAATGTTATCAATCCCGCCTGTAAAAACTCGTTAGGTTAATGTGGTGCTATTTTTATTAAAGCTCAGAGAACTTGAGTTTAACAGCAATTACACTGTTTAAACATGAAACAACTCTAAAATGATAGAAGCCAGAGCTTGGTGTCGACTGAAATTCACAGCCCCAAACCTCACCTCTCAGAGTCAGGCTGACTTTTTGATTCTGCAATTACACCCCCAACATTTCTCAACAGTGACAGAGATTCCACGTTCTCAGAGGTTTCAGATCTGCTCCTGAGTGAAGGATTTGACTTCCAGCTCTCAGCTTGTTCTACACAGACTCCCCTGAAGACCTACAAAGTTTGGATGGGAGGCATTCCCACCACATCCCCACCCCAGCACTCAAAATGGAACAGCATTGTCCCCAAGAGGACCAAGTACTGAGGCATTTGACTCAGTGTAGCGTTCTACTCACCAGCTAACAGCATGAGAACAACAGTGGTCCTACAGCTAAAAGCTGCCTCTTCAATAAGATTTAGGGATAAGCCGCAACTAAGGGAATTTTAAACAATGAAGCACTCTTTGTGGTAAGGTGTCTTTAGGGGCAGGGGAAGGTCTTGCATGCACTGTAGGAATTTCACCTCTGTCTAAATGCTCTAAAAAGAGTCAGTCAGGTGGAGATGAGATAGGAGCTTCAACCAAGAACTCTGAATGAAGCAAAGGGAGATTTTTTTCTTCCTGCAAGCACTTCATTTCATAAACTCGTGTGTACAATAAGTCAAACTGAAATAAGAGAATTCAAAGACTCCATTCTGTTTTCAAACAGCAGAAAACAAAGCTCCAGCTCCTTACCTTTTGTTGTTACATAGCAGAGAGCCACCAACACTGCAAGTATAAAGTATCACGTGTCCTCAACTCTTTTCTCTCTGGAGCAGATATTCGTATTCCTGCAGGGAGAGGACAGGACTTGTGAGCAAATTCAGGTTAACTCTTCCATGTTCCTGTTTCAAACGACAAGAATCACCCTGGAAAGAAGATGACAAAATCCATCATCTCTCTGAACATCTGACAGGAGACCAGCAGAACTAACACTTATCTGAACTCTAAAAGGCATTATTTTCAACATGAATTTCTATTTTCATCAGCATGAACTTCTTGTAAGACTGTTTCTTTAATATTCTATTAATCTCTCTAAAACCTTCATGCTCAGCAACCTGGCAATGGTCACACACATTGCACAACCAGGAAAACAAAAGGCCATAGTTTAAGTAAAGTTGGTGCTGAGTCCTCATTAGTCAGTTGTTGGCAGGACTTTATTAATGGCAGTAATTAGTAGAAAAAAAGCTCAATGGTGGCAATGGAAAATTCCACCACTTAAATATTCATTATTATCGACTCCTCTAGCTTCACGGTGCAAGCTATCTTATTAGCTTCCTTTGGGCCAGCCTCTCAGGTCAGAGCTGCTTGTAGCATTGAAGGTGAAAGGCTGGAAATATTAAAATTCTTTCAGGAGGCAGCAGAATTACATGCTAAGACAAATGACCACCCCTCAGTTCCCCAAGCATCCCCTTCGGTTCTCCAGGGCATCAGGGCAATCTGAGCATGGCTGACAAATACTGCTCTTCACTTTGGCGTTTTATTTTACAAACAACAGTAAAGCAGTAAGCAAGGCCAAGAGGAAAATAAAGCACTGATTGTAGCAACAATGCACTAAATGTAGAAAGATCGCAGATCCATAGTGTGGTCTGCAATTGTCTAATAGAACTGATTAAATTAAGATCAGCAGAGAAATCTGGAAAGTTCTGTAGCAAAGGCCCTTTAAACACAAGGTAGGAAAATTAGAAGTTCTAGAACAAAACTCTCAGTAAGTTCTGTCCCCATGGATGTTCAGCTTTGAGACAGTTAGGTCTAGATTATCAGAGAAACCTGAATGCTTAAATGTGCTGAAGTCCATGGGAAGTAGAGGCACAAGCCCTGGTGAATCAAGAACCTGAGGGCTGTTTTTCAAAACTATTCTCCCATGGAGCTCACTTTTACCTTGGCCCAGCTGTAGGAGATGAAGGCAGCTCAGAGGCACTGTGGTTTGATGAAATCCTTTGGTTCTCAATTGACCAAGGGTCAAATGTTCTGCAACAGAAGCAGTTCTACCTGAAATCCTTTGCAGTTGGTATCTCAGCTGGCCCATAGTCCGATAGATGTCATACACATTAAATCTATGACCTCCAATATATTCAATACGCAGGCACTCCAGACACGTGCATTGAAATTGAAATATCTACTCTTATTCCACGTAACTTAGGGCTTCTGGCCGTTTGCAGCTTCCCCTTTGAGGCACACTTCCACTCAACAGCACACAACCTGCAGAACTAAGGCCAAGGACAAAGCCCATCAACTGCAGCATGATGGTATTTATCTCCTCTGAGTTTTTATTTAAAAAAAAAAAAAAAAAAAGCCCCCAAATGTCTCAGCTGACAGTAATTCTTCTATCAGCATGAAATTAGATGGATCTATGCCAAATTCTGTCAGCTGGAGGACCTTGGAGCTAAATTCTACTGGCCCAAAGCATTTTTGAGATAAGATCTGTGATTCTCAGAAGCCAGCCAGGTCCTCTGTGGCTTTTTCTCCTACCTGTGAACCCGGGATAGTGCTTTGCTGTGTCCTAGTGGTGCTGTATGTCATAACACAATAGCTGTTAAGTGCTAGAAGAGCTTTAGGCTAGAGGGGGGAAGCATAAACCTACAGAGAGTTTTATTGCTTAAAGTAAATGGTAGTCTTAGTGTGGCGCTTGTGAAAAGAGGCTGAGCAGATCTCACCTTTCTACTGTCCTGTAGCTTTTACCAGGACGGCTATCCCAAACCCAGCTAGCAGTGAAGTAAAGCAAGCTCGTGGTACGCTACTGCAGCAAAGAGTGGTCAGCTCAAGAAAGATGGTGCTTATTAGAAAAGGCTGGTCTAGGGTTATTTATAAATAGCTGCAGAAATGCAGTTCTTACAGAAAGCGGTGCTGCATTAAGAAGTCTTCATAAAAAACAAGAAGGCATTTGTTAAGATTATTCCAGCTGAAATATTTCCACAAATCTAGCTGATTCCACATTTTATCCTTGTAAGTCTCTGTATGTGTGAAAGGATTTAAGACAAAGCAGCTCCATTTCCCATTGTATAGGATGTCCTGCAATATCTTTCTATTTGTTGTTCTGTTTGCAATAGCCTTTCATCTCCATGGTGCACAATCTGTTCTCATTTGTACCTCTGCCTTCATCTCTGCTAAATATGATCTGCTATAATATTTTGACTTTTTGCTGGAAGGTTGGTTTAAATGAAATGTAAAAATGGGAGAGCTTGGAAATCCGGATGGTTCTAGCAAATGAAAAAAGGAGCTTTCCCACTGTCACCTGGGCTGGAAAAGCAATGCTCCCTGCCTGGCATTAGGCATGCAGAGCACTGGCAGCAAAGCTCCCCAGACACCATCTGTGCACATAATAAAGAGTGGTGGGATTTTTGTAACATAAATGATTGAATTTGCTTTCTGCTTCCCTTGCAGTGGGAGTATGCCAGCTATTAAGTGCCATAAGAACTTGCCAGACTACCTTTGAATATAAAATTTATCTTCTCTGATTCATGCCCTCTCCCACCTCCGCAAGTAAAGCTGGTGCTGCTATAGGAAATATTGTGGTAATTTTGCTTAGGCAAAAGTAAGTCTACCTGCCTGTCACATCCACTTAAATTACGAGTGTAGTTGTGAACTACAGAAAGCCTGAACTGCTTTCAGGACTTGCCTTAATCTTCATTGACAGTGGGACAAACCTAGAGTGACCTCTGTGTCCTAACACCCCTCACAAACCTTCTAAATTTTAGTACCGAATCTGAGCCCAGCGAGAAGGGTGATAGGCAGTACCATCCGTCTTTGTCATGTTATGAGCTTCTGACCCTTGGTTTACTCCAGCACTTGTCTATCACTTCTCAAGTAAGAGGGGAACTCCAGATCTCCAACATCTGCCTGTATTTTTCTTCTATAAGCAAATAAATCATACTTGTCAGCCACATACATCACCATCAGGACTGGAAGCACCCCCTGGTAAAAGTCCCCTTGCTAGACCTCTTTTCAGTGGATTATAATGCCAAATTTTCTACAAGGTTAGAATTTTATATCTTGAGTGCCTACATCAAGTTAAAGAGGTTTGAAATAGCTCAGCCAAAATGAGTCAGGTGTTTCGGAAAACAAACAAACAAAATCATTCCTATGTTAAAAAGATAACCAAACCAGATAGTGATGCTTTTCCTGGGAGTGTTAGAGCACCTCATCTTCCTGGCAAGGACATGAAGTGCTAGCAGGGAGCTTTTAAACATGACCATGCAATTAAAGATGGTCATAATGTGGATGTGCGCAAGGCAACCAGTTTAATTCTGGCCTCTTCCTAACTCTGTTACGCTTGACCTTTTCCTCTCCTAGTATCTTGAATGTGTTGTTCGTGTGGTTATATAAACAAAACACAACCCAATTACGCCCAGGCAAGTCTTTTAAATTTTATGGGACTGTAGGACGTATGTGGTGCTGTACAAATTGAACAACAGGCAGCGGGAGGAACAGCAGCGGCTGTGGGGTAGAGGCAGCCCTCGCCGGTGCCACGCGTGGGAGCACCGAGGTCTCGCTGAGCCCCAGGCTGCATCCGCGGCAGGCACAGGATTTAAGAAGGAAATAATATGCTGAGTACAGAAGATATTTTGTTGAACGTAAAGGACAGGAACATGTCCCATGGCCTCTGAGTGGAAAAGCCATTTGAGTCGTGCTGAAGCAGGGCCATGGGGAGGGAACAGAGGTTTTCAATAAGCTGCAGCATCACCTTTATGGCAGCAACGTGCATGGCATCCACGCTCCTCCACCTCCAGGCCAGCATTAGCTCTCAAGCTAAAGATCAACACGTGTCAGTGGAGGCAATAACCACGGGGATAAGCATAAGCACGTCGATCCAGGAGCGTTGGGAGGACAAGCCACTTCGAAAGAAAAATTAAATCCAATATATTAATAACCAACGAGCAAACTTGGTATGAGCAAGCAAACCCAGCGCTAGCAGAGGCTTCCCCCTACCCTGCAGTCCCTGAGGCTGGACCAGGGGATGTGAAGACACGCTGCCAGCCAGGACCTCTTTGTTGGCCCCCTCCGCGCGGCACAGACATGCCACGGCTGCCCCAGGCTCCAGGCTTTGGCACGAGAGCTGAAAGAGCAGCGCTGACCTGGCCAGGGGTTGTACAACAGCAGGTCGTGCAGCTGATGCTGTCCCTGAGTTGTGATAAATGGGCTGAATTGTGAGCTCCTCTCTGTTTCCAGGAGAGGAAGGCAAGGGGAAGCAAAGACATAGAAGAGAAGGAAAATCAACCCACATTAGTGGTGGCCCACGAACTCCTAACTGGTTTGCTCTAAGGACAACTGTGGGACACGTCAGGCAGACACTACCACGGACAGGACAACTGGCCTATCCCAAGATCTAATGGTTTTCTTCACTGCAGATCCGCATAGCTGGAATTTTCCAGCCTGATCACCAAGCTGGAGACCATCCTCGAGGAGGTCATCGGGAGAGTGCAGCCAAGCTACCCATGGCTACATGCAAAAATTAGGGATAGAAAAACTGTAGGGTCTGCCCGCCCTGAACTGCTGACAAGATCTCCAAGTCACAGGAGGACCAAAATCTTGAGGGGGCAGAGAAGACAAGGTGCACTTGAAACCTGCCCAGTTCTCTGACTTGCATACTGATGGGTGGGAAAACGTTCATTTAGAGAACGTAATGAGGGACACAGAAGATCAAAGGTTCATCTGGGACTCAGAGGCAGTGGGACTCACCAAGCCCTGCCCACCTAAATGCTGCTTTTGTTTCAAAGCTTGTCTCTCCAGCTAAGAAATATCTTTTTTCCGTGCTTGTCCCAAAAACTGCTGCACTGTGGTCATAACAGATACGCACACACCAACCAGTCTCCTTGCAGGGCCTTAGGAAAAGACGCCCTTTTTACTTCTGCTAGAACTAGCAGACCACCAGCTTTCCCTTCCCCTTCCCCACAGCAATCCCCGTGCTTGGTCAATCCAGCTCTGCACAGGACCCAGTAGGCAGGCCTGATTATGCTGTAAATAAAGATTTAAATCCACACTAAAAGATTTCTAAAATGCAAACAGAAAAGGCTACTTCAGCTCCTGTTAAGCTTCTGTCCTTGTTAAGCTTCAATGAAGAGCACTAGCACTCCTATACATGCTAGCAAATGCTTTCTTTCCTTGCAGAATCTCTGCTTGTCTCCCTTCTTCTACCCTTCTCCTGCCCATTGCCAGCCCTGACCGACATTTTTTGTGCTTGCTTTATTACTGCATCTCAGAGAGTTAGGGAGGGGTGAGAGGAAAGGAAGAATGAGAAAAGGGAAAAAATAATTACAACGGGATTTCATCGACAAGCAGAAAAAAAGGAAGTGTCCCTCTGGGTTTGATCAATAATGCAGCACTTGTTATCTTGATCTTCTTAATAAACCACAAGCAACCCAGATATATTCCTATCTGTGAATCAGTTCTTTGCAATGTTTCTATCACAGTATAGCCAGTACATGCAACCACACAAAAATAAAATGAAATGGGCTGGTTTATTGATTGTCCAAACAAGAAACCTTGTAGTTTGCATAGATTATCAGCAGAGAAGTGCTGCCTGCTTTGCTTCTGTTTAATTACATTTGCTTTGTTTCAGACTTTCTCTCTCCCCCACTGGGGCCATATGCATTACTAGGCAACCCCCTATACCATACCAATGGCTAAATCCTTCCAGTTTAACCCCAAAGCCATTTGCTAAACCTGCAGCAGGAACTGTTTCTGTATCTGTGTCCCCCGTCGGATAAATGCTCTTAGGCACTGCTTTTATTTCTCTCAAGTCAGAGGTGTTGGAGGTGTCACCGCACTTCACAGAAGGCAGAACTGGCCCAGAGCTCCTTGCCCCAGACAAAGTTTAATTACACAGCTAATTATACGGCTGAGTTCACCTCCTTTCACCTCTTTTTTGTTCCTGTCTCAGAGCCTGCCGGCAAAGTTCACCCTCTCTGACCCATCGTCACGACCACCCACCCAAACCCGTGCCGAGCAGCAGTAATTGCTGGGCTGGGGTCAGACTGCAGAGTCCTCCCAGGCTGACCTCGAAAGCAGCTCTGTGAAGCTGTCCTGACCCTCACGACAGGTGACCCATGAATAAAATGCTCAAAGACGTTTTGAGTTTGGGTATTTTCAGCTCCCTGGTGTACCCTCTGCATCCCAGTGTGCCAGGACCTGCTGCAACGGCATGGACGTAGAAAGCAGCATTCGGTGGACCTGGCCCTGGAGAAGAGCTCCCCACACCTGACTGCCGAGTGACCTGCAGCAGGGCACCCCATGGTTAACCACACAACAGAGGTAAGGACACCTACCTCACACACACAGTGTGGCCAGTGCCAGATTATACTCAGACATCATCTATATGTAACTGCAGAATGCTTTTGTCACCCTAGATTGAATCTCAAAGTCTTTTATTTTGCTTTTTCAATTTTCAATAACGCCTTGAGCCTTTTGTGAAGGAAAATTTCCTTCTGCAAAGGAAATTTAAGATTAAACCAAGTAAAGCCTTCAAGATTTGACTAATGAAGAAATCACTAATTTTCAGATTTTGCAACCATCTGATGAAAACACCAAGCACAGAAGGAGCAAGGTAACATCTCACTGTCTATCGATTCAGATACTGGGCATGATAATGTTTCCTATGGGTCTGGTGGATCTATGCTGCAGTTTGCATTGATCAAAAGAAGTTCCTAAAGTAATTCCCCACCTTTCTTAGGCATTTACTGCAGATATTACTAAGTTTTGAGAAGACAGCCCCTGAACATATGTAAATGAGCCCCCCTTCCTGCTGAGCGAGCATAACATTCTTCAAGAAAAAATGTAATTAAGTTAGACTTGTGAACGATAATGAGTTTCTATTACACCCCGCTAAGAGTAGCAGCAACATCTGAAAATTATTTTTTGCTGTCTACAACCAAGCAATAGCTCCTTTATTAGAAACAGGGATGGAGCTTGGACTGTTGCAGTTCCAAACTTACTTTAAGATCAAACCCTTGTGAAAGATGATGCTGTGGATTAAAGCTCTGCAATAATGCACACAGATAACAGAGCTTCACTCTAGCAAGACAGTGCTGGAAGTCTCAGTGAATGACTTCGGCAAACCCGTTGCAGCTTGTGAGCTGCACTGTAGCCGTGCTCACACCGCACCGCAGCCTTGCTCTGACTCTTCTGTCTCCTGCAGCCACTGGCCAGGGACACGGGTAAGAAGAGGACAAGCAGTGAGACATCCCTGGGACTGGCACTGGGCTGGCTGAGCCAGGGGCCGTGGCTCTCTAAGATGGGAAGCCCTTTGTGATTTTTCCTCCGTACGGTTTTGCTTTTTAAACTTAATGCCAGGTTTTCATTTTGCAATGTCCTATGCCCAGGAGCTCCACACCTCAGCAACCCACTGCCTGAAGCAAACCCTCCTTTCGGGTTTTCTGAACCTGCTGTTTTAGTCTGAGTCTGCACGGATTTAGAAGAGGCAGCGAACCTCTCTTCCCAAGTCAAGCCACTCCTGATTTTCTCAAGCTCTGCCATGATCTCCCCTCCACCTTTTCTTTTCCAAGTTGGACTCCTTGGTCCCTTTGCCGCTGGTCCCTGGGGGAGAAGCTGCTCTGTGCCCCGTGCCCAGCCCTGCGGACATCCTGCGGCGGGGAGCCAGAGGCGGCTGGGCTCGGAGGGAGATCAGCAGCGGTTTGCACGGTGCCGTAATGAGGTCTTCTGCTTTGTTCTCTGTTTCTTCCTTGATGATTCCTCACACTTGGTTCACCTATTTGATTGCTCTTGAGCATCAAGCTTACACCTTCTTAGGGACTGTCTGTTACAAGTCGAACATCTCATTCCTCAGGGCACTAGTCAGGTCAAGGACCATCAGGTTATAGATACACACACATATATATATTTTTATATCTATGTATACGAACATAGTTAACACTGGTTTTTTTCCCCATGTGCATATTTTATATTCAACTACATTGAATGTTGTCAGGTGCTGTATTTCCACTCACTAGTATGAAGTCTTTACACTCAGCCCTTGTTCACTTTGGGAGTTTGGGTTTTTTTTAAGAACAAAACGGAGAAAACCCAAACTTTCTATTGATCCTTGCAATGCAGGAGAGGGGTTTTTTTCCCAACATAGAAGTAACAGTTTATCTAAGACCCCAAACACACTAGGATGAAAACCTCTTGTGAATTTTATCCAAGAAAGTTCATTGCCTTAATCCTGGATAATCCATATATAATCCTTTTTATAATCTTACTCATCTACTTGCCTCAATAGTTTTCCACAGCAGGGAGTTTACGTTTCATAAAAGGAGTATTTTCCACTTCTTTTTTTGAAATGAGTTTTACTATCATAGATGTTTCACTTCTGCGAGGGTTCTTCACCCAAACTGAAAATAAATTACCTCTTTTTGATGCCCTGCCTCGTAAAGGATTAAAGGGTTGTTCTGTTTCCCAACAGGACTTGTGCTCCACATGGCTAATGGCTTCTTCCAGGTATATTTTGGACCCAGGAATAGTCACAGACCCCTGAAACCCACAAGTATCAAACACATACTGAATAGAGTAGATATGTATTCTATATTAAATAGAATATATTTTATCAGAAGAAAAGCACTCCACAGTATCCTATAATGATGCTAAAATGCTATATTTCAGGGCTGGCCGTGATGGGGAGAGACAAGAAATCCTGTCTTCTAGATGGTGTCATATGGGACAACGACGTCTTCCAGCTGCCTGTTCCAAAACCCAGTACAAAAGAAATATCCTGAAGACTTTCTCCGAGATGCTGAGACTCAGACTCTGCCAGGCAATCTGGACCGCCTGGCCAGCTTCCAGGGAGCCCTTCCGCCAGTCAGGACCTTCACCAGTGAGGATGCCTGCGGTCCGGGAAGCTGCAGGAGGTGTGGGCAGGAGGCAGGCAAGGGCAGAGAGCTGCCCTTCTGCTCGCCTGCTTTGTGGTCCAGAGGCAGAAAGCCAAGAGAAGTCACAAATGTGGGACTTGAGAGATTTAGTTTTCCAGTCACAGCACTCGCTGGTGTGGCAGACGCGTTGATTTCTGGCTTAAGAATCTGCTTGAATTATCTCTATTGTGCTTAAGGAAACAAGACAGATGTGCATTTTCCTTTTTTTTTTTTTGCATGTGTGTGAATGGTTAAAAAAAAAGCTACACAGAAAATGTGGCTGCTACATATCACTGCTTTCTCATCCTGACAGAAACAAATCAGCCAGCCTTCAAACTTTTGTTAGCCACTCAGGATGAAGGGTACATAGCATCTCCTCCGAAGTAAATAATGTGAATCTGGCAAATATTCAAGGCAGGTATAATACACACAACACAAAACACAGTATTAAACTGAATAATCTATTAGCGATCAAAGATCTGGAACCAAATCTACACTCTACAAATAACATGCCAAAAAAGAACTGCAAACTGTATGCCAAGATGGATAATAACTAAGAGAAATAGGCAAATTTGTCACCGGGATGCGGGTGGTGCAGCTGTATTTTTTGCTCAGGGAACCTACAAATTGTAACCCCTAGTAATCACTGAAGAAATCCTACCTTTCATTAAGCGGAGCATCCTCACTTGAAATTCAAATCTCTGCGCTCAGCTACCCAATTCCTCATTTTATTATGAATTTCAGAAAGAGCTCCTTTGCCCCAAACCCTGCATGCAATTTCCAAATCACAGGCCAATTACACGCAGCTAACGAACATGGTTGGCACCACACTGTACAGTGATGCTGGCTCACGTTAACGAAAAATCTCGTCCTCATGGTGGGTACTGGGGAGCAATGAGTCCCCCCTTCTCACCCAGTATATATAGTACCACTGAAAATCCCTGACGTTTTTTAAAGTTGCTGTTAATAAAAGCAGTTTTCTAGCAGTGCTAGATCTTAAATACAAGCAGATCACTTCCAGATGCTCCTCAGCTAATTTCAGTTGTCATCTGACACACTTCATTTACAGTATATCAATCTAGCTTGAGAATGTTTGAAATATTAATTACGCAATGACCTCAGCTTAGGGTGCATGCCTGTTTACAGGTATCCAAACTGCTGTGCAGAACAAGTAATGAGTACTCTCCCCCTTAGGGATGTCTGTGCAGAGCTACTCAAACTAGCTTTAATTGAGCCAGCCTGGGTGCTGCACTGGTTCTGCGCTTCACGATAATGAGCTTTGGGGAGACACAAGATATTTTAGGATCCACTGCGGATCCCGTACAGCCCCACTTAGTGATGTGCAGGCACAGCCGGGCTACACCACACCATGGTTTCTCAGTTTTATTCATGTCCGTTCGAACCTTCTGGTGCTCAGTGCCCACGTGGGTAAGCACGGAGATGCTGTTAATTACCCCTCTACCCCGCTACGAGGCAGAGGAGCACCTCCCGTCCCCCCGCCCCGCTGCTGGCAGGCAGGAGGGTGCTGAGGCACCAGTGCCAGGTCAGGGTGGGCTGCCTGGTCAGTACTTGCCCAGATCTCCAGCAGGTTTTACAGCCAGTGCTGAGCTGCTCCAGCTCTGGGATTAGCGGCATGTTTAAATGCTGCTCACCCCCCCCCGCTCACAGCCCCTGCATGGCGACCCTGCCCTCTCTCTTTGTCTCGCTCCTTCACAGCATGTAAAATGTAAAAGAAAAGCACAGAAGGCAGCGCTCCATCTAAAAAAGATGGGACAGCAAGAACTGGCCCTTCCTGGAAGCACCCAACAACAAGACACCTGACAGATCCTTGTCTTTATCCCGCTTCTTGCTGAGGCCTGTGACATTATCACACAAATGAGAAAACAGGGGCTTGCACGAGCCAAGCCCCCCAGTAGAGCTCGTGGGGCAGTGCACGAAGCTGCATCTCTCTCGTACATCTTCTTGACTGCCTCTAGCCATACCCCAGCAGCCTTTCCTCGGTTTGGCCTTTTGGGGAGGGGTGTCAAGTTCTGGGGGAGGAAGAGGAGCCAGAGAGACAAGTCCCACTCTGCTGTATCGACAACGTTGCAGCTCTGCCCAAATGTACCATGAAATACCGGCATGGTGAGACACAGGATTCAGCCCCTCCTGCACCCGCAGCTTTCCCTGATGAGGCAGAATTGAGGAGCCAGTCAATGAATACACGCAAAGATGAACGCACATGCACTAAAAGCTGCCATTTAAATGCCTGGAAAATAGCCTAATTTCTGCATATTCTGGCTGCCTGTTGCCGAGATGCTGGAGGAAGATGGGCCAGTGATTGACAAAATGAGACATTAACTCCATCAAGCAGATGGAGAATGGCATAATTATGAAAATAATAACAGTGATTGGCCGAGATATGACAAAAAAACCCTGTAGGAATTATTTACGTTTAGGGTTGTTGGGGCCTAATTTATTCTAGTGTTTGAACAGCAAGAGAAAACACAGGAATCACAGCTCCTGAAACAGTCTGTGTCAATGCTCATAATAGGTAGTATAGCCCAGAACAACAGCTACCAGCTGGAGTGGTTTAATTGCATCTCCTGATGAATTAAATTAACCTTTATTTGGGGCTGATGCGCGCATGTCATCCAGCAGCATTTCTCAAAAGGCTCACGCTTGCTTCCGTCGCAGTTAATGGCTTAAATGAGTTCACTGTGGTCTGGAGCAAGCCGAGCTCACATGCTCCGGGATGCCAGATAAGAGGAATTAAGCTGTACCCAGAGGACCAGCTCTGGAGCAATTCAAGTCCCTCATCAACAAACAATTTGCAGTGAGATGGGGAAAGATCGATAAAGGAGTTAGTTTTGAATAAAAAGAAGACACATGCTGCAATTCTGGTTGCGCCGCCGTGTTTCAAGAGGGGCAAATGTGGCCACATATTTGTGGTGGCCAGTCAGGAAAACGGTGACCTTCCTAAATAAAACACTCTCATCTAGGAATTGAAATATGACTGTGGAGATTGTTGTGCTGCCAGGAACACTTACATTTTTCATACTTAACCCTAAATCTTTTCACCTCTCTCAAGTTTTTCATCAATTTCCCTGCCACATTTGCTATTTGTCAAAGCTAGTTGGCCCCATCTCACCCTGCTCTCGCACTCCTGGCGTTACCTGGGCTGGGGGGGATCAGCTCTGTACGTGCAGACCTGCCCCCTCCCCTCGTCCTGCCGGCCCATCCTCCCAGCCCCCTCGCCTGGATGAAGGGTGTTTTGGGATTTAATTGCACTTTTTTATCCACAGGACCCCTGCCTCATTTGCAGCACAGGATAGACACTGCTCCGGGAACAGGAGAGTTATTCAGTGCTTAAATTCATTCTCATTCAATGGGGAACCTCTGCCTTATTTACTGCACCCCTCCAGTGCCCGCGCTTGATTATTCCTGGTCTTTCCAGGGGTGTTCATCATTCTGCCTCACGAATGCTAATCAGCCGCTCTCTGCCTCTTCCCAGGAGAAAGCAGAAACCCGCTCTTGCCCTTGTTGCAAGCGGGGAAGCCAAGGCAGAGGGACACCCCCGATGCCCGGAGGAAACCAACAGCAGAGCTAGAAATCAAGCCTGCGAGGATGCTCCCCACCCCCCTGGCTGTGCCCCAGCAGCGGCAGCCTCGTTCCCCGGGGGGGTGACCACCGCTTCGGGTACCAGATACCCCCTCAGCAGAGGTGGGGGCACACAGCTTCACTGGCGATGCACCCAGCATCAACAGCCCTATTTTTCTATACCCTGTCTCCCTTTCGGTACAAATTCCTTTGCTGTTCAATCTCCATTCCCTTCCATGACACCGCTGCTCGTTCTCTGGGCAGGGTCATGGGAAGGAAGATCACAGTCAGTGACTACAGGATGAAATAGATAAGCTAAAATGGAGCATTTCTGGATTTCCAGTGTTTGCCTCCTCCCAGTCTCAGCTGCCACCACTCCTCAGCCAAGACAGGCTTCAGTTCCACCTATTGCTAGGAACCAAAGTCCTACTATACTAAAAAGAACAGGAAATTTGAGAAAGGGATTCACCCACACGCTCCCCAAGCAACCCCACACCTTTCTGCTCAGAGCAGCTCTCAAATAAGCACCTCCAGCCCCGACCTCTCCTGGGCATGGGAGAGAGGGGCTGTCCTCCTCCAGGGCTGGCTGAAAGCAGATACCAGACGAGCTCTTAAATTCGATGTTTTGGGTCTTTCTGATGCAACAGCTTCAAGTTCAGCCGTGGCTGCAAAACTTTCTGAAGCGGAGCAGACCCCGCCGTGAGCTGCCTGCTGCCGGGGCCGGGCAGGCGGCACCCCTGCTCGGCCGTGTACAGCTCACACAGCTGCTGTGCGTGGAAGGGGGAGAAGGGCAGGAAGAGTTAAAAGACAAAGTGAAAAACACTGCTATAAAATGGTCTTTTATAAGCCCCCTATCATGCTCAGACATGAGCCTTGATAAATTAACTGGAGTCTCACCGTAGAAGAAACCTGCAGCGACCTAACACGAAGCCCTGGCGTGAGCAGTGACCACAGTATTTATGCACGAGTTTAAGTAACACACAATTACTTAACACGGCAGCATCGGGGCTTTGTCGAACTCCAGATTCTGCCACCCAAATGTTTTTGAGCTAGTTCCAACAAAGGTGAGAATCTCCAGCAAAGTTACCCCTTAGAGACACATCACGGTGCCTGCAAAAATCATAGTGCCTTTGCTAGCTCTATACCTGCTCCATCAACGAGGAGAAAGCTACAGCCATCCATGGCTGTCAGTCTGCTGCCTTTCAGAAGCACGGAATTCACTCAATACACAATTAAAGAAGAAATGTTCGGTTTTGTCTGATTTTTTCCCCAGTTAGGTTGTTGTGTTTTGCTCCATTTTATTTAAGGCAGGGAAAAAAAAGTATTAATTACATGCTGCCAAGATCTTTGGAGAAAAATTCAATATTATCTTTAACTGTGAAGAAGAAATTAATCAAGGCTCCATTCCAAATCCAGCAGCAGTCCTGACTTTGACGTGCCGAGGCAAATAATAACTTTCAGCACATACTAATTGTCTTGTTAACATGGATTATGCAGCCAGCCAAATAAATGTCATTCACACTTTTATGAGGAAGAGCATAAATCTAAAAATCGGAAATGCATAATATTTTGTAATCTTTTCTTTTCTCCCCATTCTGCATTCATAGCCTAAATATATTTACATTTTTAATCCATGCAAACAAAGCAAGACTCTGCTGGAGACTTTTGAAACCTCCCAGGGGTCCCAAGCTCAAGGTGATCAGATTTTTAAAATAACAAGCTTGGTTCCCACATAGCCTTAAAACCAGTTTAGACTTTCTTGGCACTGCAAAGCAGTTTTGAAATACAGATAATTTACACTCAATTTATTTTACACTAAGTCCCCTTCACACCGCCGGCGCAGCACAAACAAGCGCTGGGGCCAGCCTGCCTGGGGAAGCGAGCGTGCTGACTGCTCGTTTCGTTCCTCTGCAGGGGAGGGATGGGTCCAGGAACCGGGGAGCAAAGCTGAGCCCCCCGGGCAGTTTCCAGAGTTGAGATGACTGCCTGACCCCACCAGGCTGGTACCTCCCTTGGCTTACCCCATCTCCCCCCAGCGATGCAACAGCTACTGCCACTTACATGCCGAATGGTGAATTTTCTCTCTCACAGTCCTCGTCATACCATCGCCTTCCCTTCATGCCTGGACAAGGGGAGAGGCAGAGGTGACGCGACTTGCGAAGGCACCCGGCAGTGCCGGTGGCTAGCAACACAGCCCAGGGCTCCTGGCTCCTGCCCAGCACACCAGCAGCCAGATCCTCCTGGAAGGCAAAACCATTGTTTAACTGAAGGAAGGAATGGCCAAACAAGGAGATTTAGACTAACACAGGACATTGATAAACTTCACTCGTTAACTTTGCCTCTGTAGTTATTAAAATTCAGCATTCATGTCTCCCCCATAGATCAGGTCCTGGAAAAGTAGCACCCACCACAGGCACCCGCAGCACAGCCTGGTTTCTGACCTCCCTGGCACAAACTAGATTTCTCAACAGGAACTGTTCGTTGGGCTTTCTTTTATTTTACAGCAGCCCTGCAAACAGCACAGCTCTGGCACAACCCTGGGCTAAAGCCCAGGGCGATGAGCCCTGGCTCCCTCTCGCCAGCCCGTTCCCGTGCAGGATTATCCCTTCCCCAGCCCCAGCATTGCCACACACTAATCCGGCTTCTGACTTGGGTACCTCTCCTAACACTGGTCCTTATTGTCCCGGCCTGCTGGGATCACTTTAATCGCTAGTATCCCATTTTTCCCGAGCTCTCCTGCTCTGGCTGGCCAGTGTCAGCACACCATTGCCGCTAACCGAGTCCAACCCTGCCGCACCAGCCACACCGTGTCTGACCCCAGCCTGGCTCCGAGCTTGTGCATCTCAGTGCTGCAGCATTCAGAGATGCTGCCTCTGCGCTCAGAAGATGAACGGCCTCAGCAAGGCCCCGAGTCTGGATTATTGAGCACCAAAACCAGTGCCAAGGTGCTGTTCTCCTTCGGAACGAGAAGCAAGCTGGCTCAGCGTGAACACACGATGCTCTGCAGGCTGGAGACAAACCCCCAGGCCATAAGCACCCGCTGCAGAAAGTATGAAGCCAGCCCTGTCTCTCTGCAGACAAGAGATTGAGGGATTGATTTTTGTGCAGCTCTGAAGTCCTGCTGCACTTCCCAAAAGTAAAACCAAACCTGCTGTAAAAACCCCTTGCTGCCACCGCAGCATCCCCCAGCGCAGGAGCAGAGCTCGCGGAGTGGGGAAGCAACCTCGACAGAGCAATTCGAGCAAAAACTTACGGACAGACACAATTAAAATAAGTACTATAGTTTCAATTAACTGTTCTCCCCAGCAGCACAGGCTTGGAAAGGACTCTTAATAGATCTCTTCCACCGCAGTGCACAAACTGTATTGCCATTGCTTCACCGATTATTGAAAGTTAGCAGAGTGAGGCAGTTCTCTCACAACACCTTCAATAGTGATTTGAGGATCTGTCTGTTATTAGCTGGCCATTTCGTGTACGGAGAGGCTAAGCAGGGTATAGAGCGTAACCATTTTTCAGATAGTTTATCTACTCAGGCCCCTGTTTGCTGCCTACGGGGCTGCGTTTGCCTTGCTGCTGCTGCCGTACCCCACGCACGGAGCAGCATCCCAGCCTCCGAGGAACGGCTGGACCATGCTGCGTCTGTCTTGATTAAATCACAGGAGCATGCAGTTCTCCCATTGCCTCGGGTTGATTGGGAACAAGGCTCAGAATAATCCCTGATAGATTTTCTTTCTCAGACAAAGAGACATCCCGATGGTTTTAAGCTTTCTTTTTTGGCTTGCAAAATACTCCCCCAGGAGGGCAGGCTCCTGCCAGCCCCACCACGGGGCTTTCGCAGGTGACCTCCTAATAGCGCAGGGAGTGCAGAGCAGATTTATTTAGCCAGGTGTGGAGGTCAGCCACCTGCACGTCTGGCCATTTGGGAGCAATATTAAATTTAGCATCCACACTGTCGGTACGCAGAGGCTCTGGAAGAAATTCTGGCTTTAGCAGCCAGCAAAGAAAGAGCATCAAGGAAAACAGAGCTGGGCCTTCATTCCCTATCTCAAGACACTCTGTAAGAAGCAAAGCATTGTTTTTAATAGAAATTATTAACCTTTGGAACAACTGACCTAGAGATGTCAGAGATTCTCTAATCCTACAGTTTTGAAATCAAGCCTGACAGACTTTCTAAAAAATCTATTATAAAAATAGACAATACCACTGAAGTTTTTCATGAGAAATGACAGCTACCAACAGCGTCTTCATTTCCTTTTCCTCTGGCTTCTCCTTGGCTACGAGAAAATGAAGTGACTGTGAAGCCTGCGTGACTGAGGCTCAGAGTCAGGAACCAGGAGGCTCAGAGACCATGTCTGGTCCCGGCACGGACTTTCCACGCCCTTGGGCCTCCAATTCTGTACTTGTAAAAAAGTGATGGAGATACCCACCAACTTTCTACAAAGGCATCACAGCATCCTTGAATGGAAAGTGTTACAGAACTGCAAGTTATTAATTTTCCCCTAGAACTGGTTACTCCCATTATTTCCTTTAAGTCCCACTGAACATGGTCTGGTCCCTTCTTGATTCTTCTTCCTATCAATGTCCACATTAATTTAGGTTAATTCCAATGGTCCCCAAAGCCCCCAAACATGGGATACCATGAACATCCAAACTCCCAGCTCCCCCCCTTTCTTTTAGCTAAAAAACAAAGGCCCCCACACTTTAAGTTCCTGTGTAGCCAGGAGAATTACAAAGTCCTACTTTCTTATGAAAAGCACCCAAGCAAATTTTTTTTACATCCCCCAAGATGCGAGTTCATGCTGCAGGTTTTCTCTCAGCTGAGCCCACGGAGGAGCCTCTTCTTCACCTGTCCAGATATTTTTACACAGCTTTTCAGAAATCTATTACCTTTCTAAGCTCTTGTCTGTCAAATTGCATTGAAATTGCCCAATTCTTCAAAAGTTAACAAGAATAGCCTAACAAGCAAACTTACATACATTTGGTATTCCCACAGCCCTTGTTCTCTCCAGTAAAGCAGCACGCAAAAAGCAATGAACATACCTCCCTCCTCCCAGCCAGTCTAATGAGATTAACAGCCCCTGAGCCAGCACGGGCTACCCCGGACCACAGGGAAAGGTCCAGGTGAAGGCTCGGAGCTGAAATCACCCCTCACGGGGATGTACCCCAAAATCAGAGGGAAGCACAGGAGACAGACTAGGCTTTGAGATTTCAGCAGTGCTAAACCAGAAAAGATAAACTGCTAAACCAGTTTGGATCCTGATCTGGGTCTAAATTGGGTCTTGCACTCTCTGGATCTGATGCCAATATCCTGGCTCCGTCTGCCTGTTCCGATAGGGACATCGCACCGGTACAGTTTATACCTCCGGGTGGACATCACTGGCAACTTCTGAGCAAATTTGCACACTTTGCTGCATGCCTCAACTATGTTGACTTCATTTTCAGATAGTCTGTGTCCTACTGCTACCCCTGTCCTGGAGAAGGACTCCAAGATTTAAAGGTCTTTGACAGCAACCCAGACCCACGGGAGACCTGCAGCTTTGGTCTGTATGTGGCAGAGGGCAGCAGGCACTGAGCATCGTATTGTTTTGGGGTAGCTACCCCCAAAATGGAACCCAGGGGAGCAACAGATTCCTGAGCATCTGGTAGCCATGGTTGGACACCTCCTACCAACATCTCATTGCTTCCAGGTGCCCAGGGGGGAAAAAGAGCAAGAGAAAGTAAACGTGAGTGTGTAGGGAGAGATGAAAGTTTCTCTATGGATGAAGGAAGGTGACAGTAAGGGCAATCAAATGTAGCCAAATCACACACCCCCTCTCCTACAAATATCCCGAGGTAGATTCATAAAATTGCTGAGGCGTTGTTGATGAAACTTTGGTTTCTTTCCTCTGAAATATCCACCTGTGGTCAGGGGAAATTCCTACACAAATCCCACTTTGAACTGTGTAATTCAAGGTTTCATGATGTAAGCCCTTTCCGAATAAGGTCAGCATCCCTCTGGGCAGCCTGCACCCCTCTGTTCCCCACCAACACCCTGCTCCCCCGGCTTCTCTCTTGTATTAAAAATCAAACCTGGCAATGGGTGTTCTCCCCCTCTTGGTCTGGATCTATATCTCATTTTCCTCCAAGGGTTTTGAAATATTGGACAACACGAGATAAAAATCCTGTCTCCTTTTTTTCTAGCTTGAAAGAAATAATTTCACCTAGATGGCCACAGTGAACAAGCTGCAATAACAAGAAGCTTTTCTAGAAGGGTAAATTACTTAGCGGTGGTACCACCTGGGAGCGATGCTGGTTTATAACATCAGATGTAATCTTTCAGCAACAGGGGGGCAAAATGCTTTCAGAAAAATGCTTTTTGTCATTGGTCACCATGGTGGTGCATCCAATTACACTGCTTTCATTTCAGATCCAGAGGAGACAGCTCAGAGGAGAAATCAACAGTAAATATGTGTGGCAGGGACCCAGCCAGCAGGAATAGGAGCTCATGTGTGCCCTGCTCCATGAGACAGGGCACAAAGTCCGTCCTATTTCTCCTCAGCTCCTTTTGGACCCCTTGGAGAAATCTCGAGGCTTTTGATAGCCCGAGGAGATGCACACAAAGCAGGCAGGTTGAAGGGAGGGAGAAGTATCATGTCCTTCATTCGGAAAACTGAGTCATCCTGTCTGGACCCAATGGAAATCTGGCCTAAAGCCTCTAAGTCTGTCCTGAATCTTACTGGTATGCTGGCCTCTGAAATCTTTTTTTTTTTTTTTTTTTTAAATCTTAAACTCAACAGAGGGTCCCTCTGGCAAGGAGCCGATGCGGCACGCAGAGGCTGGGCGTGCCCTGGACATCCCCTGAGACCTGCCATCTCCATTATGAACTGCCTCATCGATTATTCCTCCTCTTCCTACTCCATTGCTCTCCCATCTGCCAATATTATCTATTCTCTTTTCTAACTGTCGTTCTCATTGATTTTTCCAGACTTCTTCCCCTGCTCCAGACTTGCTGTCAGCGTGTAGGAATTGAGCTTGTTAGGTGCAAATTTCCCTTAGGTGGCCTCAGAGCCACTGCTGTTGCTCACAGCGAGATGGCCCCAAGGACCAGCCAGTGCCCACCCCTGGGGCACATGACACGCTGTGCACGCAGGTGACATCACCCTGGTGATATCATCTGCAATCCTTTTATGTCAGTTGGCAAGTGCAGACTCCGATACCTGTGTTAGCAGATACAACCCTCTCTTGGAAAGCAGCATCCTACCTGCTGCAGCAGAGACCTTCCAGCTCACACCACATCGGCGGGTCTCCGACTTGTGCAAACCAGATCTGAACCGGTGCTGTGTGGTCCCAACACCTGAAAAGAGGCGTGTGCCCTTGGGGAGACACACTCACGTGTCCCTTATAAATAACAGAGGGAGCTGTGGGGAGCCTTTCCCAGCCCGCCTGTTCTGTCAGCACACCTCCACGCCTCGCAGAGCTCCTGGGGAGATGGAGATTTTGATTTTGAATCCGTTCCTGATTTAGGAAGCTCTTGCTTCTGTAGGTGCATAATGGAGCAATTTGTGGGGGAAATGGTTGCATAATATTCATTTCTTTCTTTTCTGCCAGTTATTACAATACATTTGCAAAAACATTTTTCCAATATTCAGCCAGCTTAACAGGTGCCTGAATAATATACACCAACTACATCATTTGCAATATTTTCCTGTCAGTCATCAACTAATGTATTCAGAGATGAATTCCCTTTCTCCTAGGCCAGCTTTAAGTCAAATTTAGTGACTGAAAACAACATTAGCCTTATTGACTCTTTTGTCAGAATCACATTTGTTGGTGGGGAGAGACATCCCAGATTTTCATGAATAATAAGGCTGATCATACTTTAAAATCACAAGAATCAAAGGGAGAGCAGGGCAGGGGCAGAGGCAGCGATTTCCATGGCCAGATTGGGCAGCAATAAGGTCCAAGCCCTTTCCCCCTGCAGCTGAGTTTAGGTCTGGGTCTGAACTTTGCGACGAATACACAGAAGTCAGGCTCTGGTAAGACTCTTGTCCTCTCCCACCATGGCCTCAACCACCCAGTTGTTCCTTCAGACCACAAAGCCAATCCGTATTAAAATCCTTTTCTTAGCTATTGCACAACGATTTCTGGATTCTGCATTTGCAGGACTTTCCCTGCATTTAAAACCATAACAACACTTAAATAAATACCTATAAAACCCTGGCAGTTTGCACTGCCAGACTGTCACCAGCACTGGTGGGTCATCGACCCCTTCCCCGGCTGCCCCAGCACTGCCGGAGGGTGCAGGCACTCAGCAAACACATGCAGGGGCAAGACAAGAACTCAGGTCTCGTTCATGACTACCAACCCTCCCCACCGGCCCATGCACCATCCAATTTTTCTCCTTGATAAGCAAGACTGTCTGGCTCTGCTTTCGGAAGAGTAATACCTGCCTGCCCAGTAGTCAAAGCTGAGCTCCTGCTCGATAAGTCATAACCACAGCAGATTTATCTGCCTTCGGCACCTGTACCCTTCTGTTTCCCGTGCACTGCGCCCTTCCTTGGCAATGCAGATGTGAATCAACATACATACAGCTCTCAACAACTGAAACAAATAATTTACATTTGGTTCCTAACCAGTAGCATTTTCATTTAATTTCCTAGCTCCTTCTTGTAATCACCCTCTACACAATTTCAATCAAATCACATCCATCAATCTGCCCAGCCCAAAGCTTAATGACGGTAACGCTCTCATGTGTGTTCCCAAACGCGGTATGTAATTGCAAATTGCAGCAGGCATCAGTTATCTGACCCATGCTTACTCTTCATCACTAACCTTCTGATCCAGAGATGACTTGCTGTATCAATTTATCTCTGGGAGAAGCTCTCTATTGTAGGTAAAGCTGTCGCATAAATTCTCATATGAAGGTAAACTGTAAAAGGAGAGAATTCTCCACTTTAAATATGGGGAGCTGCCAAGAGGAGAAGTCGTATCTCCAATTGCACCTCTGTTTCCTCTTGTACTCCTGGCTGGGCGCTACCTCTTCTCTCCAGAACCACATGCATTTTACATCTTCATAGACAACTTGGTAGACCCACATCCCTGTGAAGACCAAGGCAGGTCATCTTTACCCCATCCGGGTAGTTCCAGATGCCAGCTGGGGGTCAGGACCACCTCTGCTCTGTGTCCTCCAGGATCCTGCAGTGCCTCAGTTATCTCAGGTCTTCTGCTTTGATCTAAACACCAGCTTTTTGCAGCAGACACACAGCCTGTGCTGTGAGCGGGCTTGTGAGCTCTCCAAGGAGGTACTTTGCACTCTTCATATTTGTGCAATGTTCAAGATGGTGAAGAAAAACTCTACCAGTACCGTTCAGATCAGTCAAACCAGAAGTCATATCCTATGGGACGGTTCCCTGGGAGAAACAGGGGATCCTAGTTCACAGGGTCTGATTCATACCTGTCTCAGCTAGCTGAGCAACTTCATGGAAACCACCTTCCCCCACCACATGCCTGAGGATACATGTGCCCACCACGGCCAAGGATGGATCTGCCCCCTTGTAGGAACAGAGACGAAGCTGCACTTGGAGCTGCTCTGATATGCTTTTCCACCCTAGTTATGCCCAGCTAGGAGTGCTGGGGAGAGGAATGGAACAAATTAAGAGCCACATACCAGACTTACACACATCATTGCCCTCTATACCAGGACAATCACATCCACACGGGGTGTGCTATACCCCCTGAATGACACTGAAAGAGGTTCAAGCAGTGCCACCTTTCAGCATAGGCACGGCCTTGGCACAGAAGGATCCAGCTTTGCCTTTCCAATGACCCTGCAGGCTTTGACAAGCGCTGTATGGAGAGATGCGAATCAAACTGTCTGATCTGTACATGAAAGTATCCCTCTTCTTCTTCCAAGGCTGCAAATTACCCCCAAAGCTGTCCCACGAGGAACAACCACCAGAAGGAAGATGTGCTTGGGCACATCACAGCCCATGATGGGCAGGCCCCACCACATATGGACCCAAGAGCATCCTAATGCAAGAACAGGAGTGATCAGCCCGGGCTCCTCAAGGGCAGCTCTCTGGCGTGGGGCTGAACCTCCTGCCACGGCTTTGCATCTCTGAGAAACTCCCACCATGGCTTGTCGGTGCAGGAAAGCTGGCCACCACTCTGCTGAAAACAGCGCTTCTCAAAATCAGCCCAACATTAGGAGAGAAATCAACTCACTTAGCAATTTTAACAGCTTTGGGTCTTGGCTGCACCTGGACCCAGCGCAGTCCCTCCTCCTCCTGCCACCAGCACATTTGACACCGACATGGAGCTGATCTGGCTCTGCAGCAGCACAGAAACCTGCTGCTAGCAACAGGGCATTATGATGCACACAAGTAATGAGAAAACTGGGAATAGCATGGTAGAGAAGAGATTATTAGATAATAAATTATCGGTGCACCAAAAACTGCTCTGTACGTATTTTCCCCCCCTTACTGCTTCCCTAATGTCCTGGGATAGTGACAATTACACAATTTAAGGAGGTTAAGTTTATTAAAATCCTTTTTTTATTACTTTTCTTTTAATGTATGGTTGAGATAAAGCATCTGATTAGAGGAAGGTCACAAAATAAAATATTTAATACTCATGGAAAGAGCAATTCATCCTCCCCTCTGCATGCAGCAGGAGCGAAGAGGCAGGGGGTCCCGGTGACAGCTCGCTGCAGAGGCGGCTCCGCAGGGATCGTGAGCAAGCGAGGAAGCGCTGCCTGCAGCCGGGCCCTGCTCCTCCATGTTGGCTTTGCCACGTTATGGCAGCCCTTAGAAATGGTAAAATGGGCCATGTGCGCACGGAAAGAGGCAGGCCACCTCTAAAGAGGGCTTATAACACCTCCCTGACCTCAATATCGCTTAAAAAGAAATGAAAAATTACATTCAGCAGCCTGGAGGCACGGTGCCCACTCCAGCTCCGCACAGACGGATGCTGCACCCAGCGTAAGACCAAGGTTTTGAAACTCATCCTGCGCCCCGCAGTGCCCCAGCCCCGCGTGTGCTCACCCCCCGTGAGACACCTCACCTGCACACCACAGACCCCTGAATTACGAGCTTTCTCTTGCCACAAGCTTACAGTCCACGCCAATGTTTTGGGGAACTATTTGACAGTGAGGTTCATTTATTTTTCTCCACTTCAAGCATTTAGGGCATTGCAAGTTGTTACTCGACAGCGCATAACCCCATCACGGGAGCTCCTGAGAGGCAGAGAGAAGCTTGGCTGGTAAATCCCGTCAGGTCACGCCATGGGGCCAGGGAACAGTCTCGCCTTTCTTTTCCACCAGGAAGCAAACAAAATCAGTCATGTTTCATAAATGGTCCCGGTGTGCAGAGCCTGGCATCGGACCTGATTTCCCAAAGGAGAAAGGGCCCATTTGCCCACCCAGCAGCCTCCTTTCCTTGGGGCAGCCCCACCACTCCTCTCCACCAGCATCCACCCCCTCCATCGCCGGCTCCCCTCTGCTCTCTCCCCTCACTCAGCACAAACCCTTACTCTGAATTAAATGCTCTTGAACATTCTTGAACCAACCAAACGGAGAAGACGATTGCTGTTTATAATGAGCATAAAGCATATACCTCTGGTTTAGATGGGGATCTAGTTAGGGATGAAGTACCACGGTGAACATGATGTGACAGAAGAGAACAGCAAAGTTCCCGTCAGGAGCAGCTGAGCTTCTAATTAGTTTTCTGCAAAAGGTCAATAAAATAATGACTAAAGGGAGGCCAAGTAAAGCACTTGGCCTTTTTAAAAACCTTTGTCAAAGTCTTCACAAGAAACTGTTAAGGGGAGTAAGAGGACATGAGGTGAGAGGCACAGCCCTGTCACCCATTAGGAAGGGAGAGAGTTCAGCGGGTGGGTAGGACCGGCAGCGGTGACCATGGCACGGGAGTGACCGCACGGTGCTCCACCACCACGGTCTCTCCTGGGATATAACACCAGGGAGGCCAAATCCGCAGGTGACACAGGATTGCTGAGATTAGAAAAGGCCAAAGAGTTTCAGACATACCCGTTCAAGCTCAGCTGGGCACGGGGGGTAGTAAAACTCATTTTGCCAATATGAAATAATGTGTACTGAGAGGTGTATTTTCAACTGGTTATGTTCATTCCTAGGCTGTGATTTAAGTATTACAGATTGGAAAAACATCCTCCTGTTCATCAGGAAAATCACATCCCCTTCCACACCCTCTGTTGCGTGGGTGCTACGCAGCCTGTGTACAACTCCAGCCACGAGCACCAGTCAAATTCTGCAGGGAACATCATGGCAGCAAAACTGAAAAAGCCCCTTAGCCTTTATAGTGATCTGCAGCCCCCGGCAGATACCTGCTGCATCTTTAAAGCCCTATATAACATCTGATTTTCCACGAAGAAGCTATTCCAAGCTTTGCTCATTGCTCACCTCTTTTAAGCAACGGTGGCAAACGAGCAACTGATGGGCTGTATTTAGCTGTCAGACACTGCACACAGCCCGGTATTTGGGACAGGACCCTGGAAGTCACTGCCTCGCAGACACATCAGTTTGAGCTTTGCTAAAAATTCCCGGGTGGAACCGATTCTCCACGCATCTTGCCACATACTGTCTCCCTTGGCTCATGCAAGCCGGGCTTTCCTCAGACAGTGCAAAACCCGAGAGCTTCGCAGTGAAGCTGGATAGCGAGTAATGTGTACTTCACGAGACCGAGTGTCCTTGCATGTCCAGAGGTAAGAGGCCAGTGCCCTACTCAATGGCATTGTCAAGCCATCTGGATTAATTTAATAATAATGGTTTCCAAATGCTCCTGTGTGACAGATAGTGACTCGTTTCTACATACTACTTACAGTGTGCTGGGAGGTGAAGAAGAAAAGTATATGGATTGTTAACTACTCCGCAGGTGAGAAATAATAGCCTCAAGGCTCTCAAAGCCATGTACAAACATTGTCTAATTACTGCTTGTTAACACTCCTGTGAGCCAGGTACACACTTCTACTGCCCAAAGCCTTATTAAAAAAATCAGTATCCCCAGGGGTCATTAGAAGTTAGGTCCAGACTCTTAGCCTAAAATCCAGGCAGGTACTTGTCTGTCCCATGTGCAGCACCCAACTCTTTCAAGCCGTGCAGATGCCTGGACAGCAAGAAGCATGGCCGATGTTCCCCAGCGGGCAAGTGATGCACGGAGAGATGGAGTGACTTTTGGGGGCTTGAACTCCACGTTTCCAAACCAGGAGCCCTCCCCTGGCACTGACGGTTCCTGTGCCCATGGAAAGGGCTGCGGCTGCCCCTGCGCTGCTGGGAGCACTGGGCGAGCAAACAGCTGGAGACAAAGGTGCTGCTGATTAACACCACAAATAGGTGAGATGAAATAAACTTTCGTTGTTAGAATGGATCCTGCATGGCTCAGCTTGATAAAATTAGCAGACTGGAGATGGATGATGCTGCGAATCACTTCTGAGTTACAGGCGCCACACAACGACAGAAATGAATAGAGTCCTCATACTTGAAACACCAGGGCACGTGTTTTAATTTAGAAGGGCTGAAAGTAAAAAATCATCTCACTGTCACATTTCCAGGTCAGCATTTGACTTACTAACTTCTGCTTTGGGCACAAGTAAATGAACCAAGCCGTGCTCCATGCAGCTGCCAAAGTTACATAGGGTGTCATTTTTTTTAACAGGGTGATTAAGAATTGCCTGTGTGTCTGGAAGTGGCATCAAAAAAAGTGTTTTCACTTAATAATAAGGCTTAATCTCTTTAAGTTTTGTTAAAGTCCCTTTCCCAGGGCCTTAGGCAAAAATCAATCTTAAAAGTGTTGTGAAGCTGTATCATGGTAGTTAGATAATTTATTATTCCATAACTGTGGGTCTTAATCTAATTAGAGATCATATCTAGGACATCTATTTATTTTTCTGTTTTTACTTGCAAACATTCACAAATAAATGACATTGTAACTGGAGGAGATGGAAGGTACGCTGTGTTCTTCCTGCTGCTCCACATTTAGTTATCAGAGACCAAGAAACAATAGAAACAAGACCCAGACTAAGAGTCATTTGCAGAACTTCAGAAACTATAGCAAAAACTTCCCGCATACAACTTAGAGGGGGAAACCAAAGAAAATGTGTCCAAACACAAGCTTCTCCTTCCCAGAGGACACCACCATCCCAGCCTTCCCTTTGCCCATCCCCATGGTTTGCATTACCATCAGGTAAACGCATGGAGTTTGACAGGTCGTTTGCCCCGACGGGCAGCGAGGGGACGGTGCTCGCCCCCAGGACTGGGGGAATCGATCACCAGGCTGCCACGCTCCGCCCGGGGACTGGCTTGAAAATGGTACCTCGCTTCCTCCGCCCTGGGGGGATCCCAGGGAGAAGACATGATTTATTTGTTTAAAATCACTAGAGACATCTCTTAGAGCATGTCAGGAACCTGAAATAAATATTTGAGATGCAATGAAGTGCAAATAGAAAGAGAAAAAAAACCAATCTCACGGCATATATTAACATAAAATCACATAAGAGCTCTCGGAAGGAGCTTTTAGGGTCCTTGGGAGAGGGAGACACTAAACTTTTGCTTTCACTCCACCTTCCGCTCCTCTACCTGCTCTGTCAGGGGCAGCATGGAAATAAACTAAGCCCCTTACTTTGCTCCATAGTGAGCCCACAGACTTTCATTTTCTTCTGCAAGCAGAAATAATGGCTTGTTTTAGAAAGATTTTGCACAAGTCTTTGGAACATTAGTCTTTCCTATGAAAAAGTCTAAGAGATTGAGTTGACAGTTTTGAAAGATAATAATTCAAATTTCTTCTGGCCTATGCTTTCCAAAAGAAAAGTTCCTATGTACTGCAAAAAATACTCAAAGCTGCCCTTGCACTCACAGGCTGGGGCAACAAGTGAACAAAAACCAGTCATACACATTCAACATCAGCACATATTTCACCTGGAGGAAAGCAAGATTCCTTTTGTGGATACGCAGTCTTGAAAGCTTTCTGCTCACAGTATCAACGGATTAAAAAAAAGAAAGAAAAAAAAAAGACACTTACAGGAGGACAGCCTGCTTCACTGACCACCAGAAGATCACCCAGTATCTTAGAATCATAGAATCACTAAGGTTGGAAAAGNAAAAGAAATACATAGTGAGGCTCCAGCATGTTTCTCCTGTAGCTCTTGGAAGGAGCTTTTAGGGTCCTTGGGAGAGGGAGACACTAAACCTTTGCTTTCACTCCACCTTCTGCTCCTCTACCTGCTCTGTCAGGACGTTCATTCAGGGCTCTGCAAACCTTCTGACTTTAACAGCTTTTGCAATTTTAGGATAGGCATATTCCTCATATGCCTTTGGAAGCGTGACGTGGTTAGACCTATATCCCTGGGTTTCCTCTCACACACCACGCCGAGCAAGGAGAATAAATGAGGTTCAGGAAGGAGCTGGTGGTAGCACTTTTCAGAAAGGGATGGTTAATTTGCACCTCCTTGGATACTAATTGCAAATTCTCTTGCGCACCTTCGTTTGTACTGCAGTGCACAGCAACGGGAAGGTCTGCTGCTTTCCTGAGTTTGCCGGGCTCTCCATCAACTCATCCTTCCCCACTCCCCTGCTCGATCTCCATAGAGGAGGACACATCCCATTTTCTATATTAACTGTCAGCATGGTGCTGTCTACCTAGGTAATCATGAAAAATGAAGCAGTAAGTCATCTGCTTGTGTGTAAAGGCCTCCTTTGCTCTCACTGCTGAATTTCAATCTGCTGGGGACATGGGGCCCGGCACAGCACCAGGGAAATTAATTGCACAATGAAGTGTTGCTCCATTCTCCAGAGTTTAAGAGCCCAGGCGCTCCGGGTTACCACAGCCTGTGATCCTCTGGCTTGCAAGAGGGTACCAAAACTGTACAGAAAATAACACTGCTACCAACTGGCATAAATTTCAGTAAAATTAGAAACTGAAAGCAGAAATCTTTAAGAAAGGTTCCTTGGTCTGTTTTACAATAGTCTTTGACCACATGCCCTATTTATCACTGCATGAGCACTGCTACAAAGGCACTCATAGCATCTTACACAATTTTTTTAAAGGAATAGCTAAATCTGCACATTCACATCTCACAAGTGTCCTTCTTTATGAATGCACTTAAGCATCTATTCGTAACTATTGACACCCAACTGTGCACTTTAACATATGCTTAACTATTTTTCCCAATGCAGACCTTGGAGGACAATCAAATTAATAATGTTGAGACACAAGTAAAGGAAGCTGATCCAAATCCCCTAAAAGTCAGGGAAGTTCTACCTTTCCTTTAAGTGTGAAAAATGGAGCTATCTTTTGAATACACAGGTAGGTAGGAGATTTCTGAAGCTGTTGTCCAGTAAATCAGAAATAAAAGCTTTAATTCCACGCTGCCAGTCAGACAGCTCACAGCTGCCAGGAAGGACTCGCACCTCTGCTCTGCCCCATCCTCCATCTCAGGAGGCTCTTGTGGAGCCCTCAATCCTCCACAAGCCAATTCAGCTCACGTCTCCTGCCAAAAACTAGTTTTAATGAGCTGAACTGGCTCCTGGAGGCGTTCAGGGAGTCCCAGAGCTGGTGTAAGGTGAGTTGTGGGAAGAGGTGGCAGGGAGCAGAGAGCAGGCTCTCCCCTTTCATCAGCAACAAGGTTCTCCCTGACCCATCCCCCAGAAGCACCACCAGACATAACTCCAGTGATCTGGGATCCTGCCGCCCTGCCAGAGGTTCACACTCTCAGAACACACAGCAAAAGGTTCAGGACCCTCTACTTCTCCAGCTCCAGACTTGCTCATTAGCCAATGCCAGCCCCCACCTGGCCCCAAAAGAAAAAAAAAAAAGTCAGCAAAAATCACCAACCACCCAGCAAAAGTTTGCAGCCAGATTTCTTCAGCAAAGATCGGCCCCTGCAGATAGGACGGGCCCATGCAAGAGTAACTTGGCTTAAGGAAGACAAAAAAAAAAAAGGTTGTACAGGCTGAAACAATGAGAAGCTGTCCGAAAATCTGCTGTGAGAGTTCAGCTGACTTATGAATAATCACTGCATTTGCCTTTGCCATGGGAGTTACATTAATTATCACAAAATCAGGAAGGGCTGCATCCAGCTCTCCTCTGAGTCACCAGGAAAAAAAATTAAAACTTCTTAGCTTCTATTTTCTTCACTGGCTCTCTTCAAATCTCATAACAGCCAGAAATCCAGATCAAAAAATACGACACACTCCAATTTCCCTTGATTTAATTTCCTCAAGCTGACTAATTTAATTGCAATATTTGCCCGGTACCTTGAGTTCTGCTTTCTTGCTCTCTTCCCATTGCTGAAACCTGCTCCCCAGGCCTGCTCCCTAAGCTTAAATCTGCACAGATGTTTCCAAATTTGTATTTGTTAGAGACTAATTACCCTCATTCCCCAATGGATCATTCCATAGGGATCAGATACTCCATTTGCAATCACAGATGTAACACACACACACATCATGTGGTTATCTAAATGAGGTTGGGTAATTGGGTATCTCAAAAAGGATAAATTGTTTAAAGTGAGACAGATTAAAAATGAAATCTGGATGATTTTTTTTAATCTTCCATGTGATATGAGCCTGAAAGGTATAGCTGGCTAGCAAAGCTACTGGAACTAAATTAGAATTCATCTTAGCCACTGAGACCTCAAACAACATCAAGGTGAGGTGATATTTTAAAAGTCCACAGGATAAAAAGCTTTTAATGGATTTCAGACTTCATCTTTCCCCTTTGTTATACTTTTGAGTTTGGAAATAGTAAAAAAAAAAAAAAGAGTGGCAGCAGTGAAACTATAACTCAAAATGAGGTCATACTTTTAGATAGGCGAGAAAGATGTTTCATTCTTCGTGGGTATCTACTCCCTCTCCCACCACCGTAAGTCGGGTGAGTTCCTTTCGCCAAGTCAAAGGCAGCGGGGTGGGAATCTGCCCCGGGAAGCGCAGCTGTGTATCAACACCAGCCCATGCCCCGCGGCAGCAGCCCCCGTGCCCGCGCACCCCCCGCTTTGCCTGCAGCTCCCCGCAGGAGCAACCTGTGCAAAGCCTTCCCCTTCCCCTTCCCCTGGTCTTACGTCTCAATGCAGCAAGTTTGTTGGGGACAAATGTTGAAAGCGAGTAATGCTCTTGAGGCGGAGGGGAGTCCTCCTGTGTGCAAAGCTCTCGACATGCATATGTATTTCGTGGTTCAGGGCTTTAGCAACAGACTTTCAAAGGTAAGAATTAGGGATACTAAATATCTTTGGAGATTTATGGCAAACAAAAGCCTTTAGAGACAGGACACTCTCCTGACAACTAGCAATCACCGAAGATCCCACAGCATTTTTCTCAAGACCAAAAGGATGGACTTCATCGCACACTGACATGGCAGCGGAGAAGGGTACAAAGCGCAAACCTGCCTCCAGCGTTCCAGTAGCCCCCAGTTAGGAATCAAACATGCCCACGCACTGTTTGTTCAGCAAACTGCAGTTCTGCCCTGCGGTCTCAGCTGCAGGCCCTATATTGATGTGCCCTGAGCTGCTGCTGCTGCTGCAGGGCTTCTCCCACCCCCTGTCAGAAGGGGACACTTTTTGCTGTATAAGAAAGGATTTGCAGCTGTGTGCTCTAACAGGTGCTGCCACACAGGACCCAGCCAAGCCCCTATCCTCTCCATTCCCAGGAATTGTCCTGGATTTGCCTTATCTAGCAGCCCATTGCCAACCCTTTATTCCCAGAGCCCCCTGCCCCATCTCAAAGCAGCGGTTCATTTGGGGTTTTTGCATTCTCTTGTGGGCAAATTGCAGCAGAGCCTGGGCTGAAGGACCCCGCTATCACGAGAGCCGTGTCTTAACTGAGGGTGGCAGCTCCCCGTTGTGTCCCGTCTGCCGAGATGGGAGAGGTGCTGCTATTTGCTCCCTTGTGCCCTGTTCAGCACGAAGCAGCCCCACTCGGAGGAAGCCTCGTGGCACCAAGAGCATCAGTATTAATAGGAGTAGTCTATCCAAAGGTGAGAGGAGAGAGAAGGAGAGGAATTGTTTTAAGATGCTGACTGGAATATGAATGGAAAACTCTGCGCTATTTGCCCAATCCTGAACAAGACATCATTGCACCAAGGAAATTAGGATTCTTTAGTTATTCAGCTTGGCTTCTGACTATGAATAAGCTGAAGATTACTCATAATTATATTCATTATTATTTTGCTTACAGAGCCAGGCAACCTGCAAGCTTAGACTGGGCCCTGCAGAGACCTACAGTGGCAGTGCTTAGACCCAAACCTTTCAAATTCTGCATAACTTAAACTCAGCACATGTCTAGCAGCTTGATGCTGGCTTTAGCAGTTACTCATGAGAGAAACGCTCATGCACACACATTACTATATCTCTATTCCCAAGCAAACCCCAGAATACCTCACAACGTGCCAAGCCTTAAAAGCTGAAGACTTCTGCGCTAGTTGTAATCCTGCCGGCAGCACGACAGCAGGCTGTCAGGCTTCAGACTGAAGGTGGCTGTTTGGGATCTCAACAAGAGACACCAGGTCACCGCGGCTCTGACTTTTTCTTGATGACTTTTCAAAATAAACATTCTCCATGATTGGATTCATTGGATTAGACAAAAAACAGAGGAAAGGAAGGCTTCACACCACAAAAATAAGCCTTTTCTTCACAGCTGCAGCTCGTTTGCTCTTGGTAGACATTCCTCATAGGGCTGGCCAAAGAGACACTTGGGGTTTTTTTTTTGTCCTGAGTGGAAATGCAAAAGCTTTTTATTTTTTCCTTTATTAAAATATGAAATACCTTTCCAAAGGGAAGAAAGAATCTCATCAGCTGATATGTTTCTCTTCAGTTTTGGCTCTTGATTTCTCCTTCCTCTGCTTTTTCTGTATTTTGAATTAAACCGTTATTTCAAACTAAAAATATCAAAACGCGTCATTCGAATCCAGTCAATTTCCAAAATGCTGCCTTTTTTCCCTGCAAAGTTGAACTGTCAAATCATTACCATTTCTACATGCTGCATGTGCAGAAACATATGATTTCAAACCACTGTCTTCCAACATAAATCTTTTGCAAAAAACCATTCAGATGAGGTCCAAACCTGTGGTATGGCACAAGCGATCAGGCTGGGGCAGAGATTGTGGAAACCCACTGGATCTGTACCAAGCATAAGAACTGCAAAAAGGAGAGGTAAAGAATCAGCATGTGGCACGCCTCTTTTTAGCCATTCTTGTAGGAATACGCTGATACGGTATTAATGAGTTACTGGATCGTCATCCGTTATAGAACATAAAAGGGTTTGTTTTTTTCTTTTACTATGGCATAAAACCAGAGTGTGGGGCAGTTTTCCTTTAGTTTGGGGTGTTATGTTCACCCAGTTTCCCTTCCAGGTCTATCTTCTTGGGCAAGCCAAACCATCACCAATTATGGTGCAGTCAGGAGGGACCCAGCTGGGCAGCACATCCCAACCCGGCCACCTTTCTCTGCTGCTCTTTCCACAGTCCCAGTGCCACCAAAGCGCAGTCGAGCAGAGTGGCCAAGCCCTCAGCTTGCTCCTCTCTACCTCAAAGCTTCCACCAAGAAGAGAAAACCATTGAGAGATCCCAGGAGGCAACAACCAGCAGCATTTCAGGGGCTGGGTTTTCCTGCAGAGAGGAGGTTGCAGTCAATATTTATACTTAGACAAAAGAAATGGACCCACCTTGCCAGCTAGAGAGTAGAAATGACAGTGCTGTCACGTGCGGGACAGCAAGGCCAGTGCTCTGAGCTTTCTCTTGGTTTTGCCCCAAGGGGAAGTGCTCCTACCTGGCTCTGCCATGCCTTGGGTTCACCAGCAAGGCTCCTACATAGAGAAAAGGGCTCTTCCTGCAAGCGTATAAAGCAGAAGACTGAATGATTCATGGAAAGAGGCATTTCCCAACACGATCCAATGTTTAGCACCCATGTAGCCTCTCAAAGGTCAGACTTGTCCATCTCACAGGAGCAAGAACCTTTTGTTTTTGTTTTTCATCCAAATGTCCTTCAGTTAAAACAGATTCCATTTCATTGAAACGGAAGTTATTTGAAAAATGCCTCTTTCTGTCAATTGCCATTAAAATATTATGAAATGGCATTATCTTGTCTCAAAATTTCCATTAAGAATTTAATTTCAGAATTGTGAAATTTTAGTTATGATTCTTGCATGTCTGGTTTATTTTTTATGACAAGTCCACTATAACTTATAACACGTTACTATGACTGACAATCCTATCATGGTGGAATGTATAAGTTGAAACACTCTTGGCTTTTTATTTTAAAAATATCAGGGACAGATACCAAATACTTTTTCTCTAGAACAAAACATCTCCTGTTTGTTCCAGTGGAGCACGTTGAAACAAGCTGACACACAGATCAAAGTGTTGCCTACTTGAAAACTGTCAAACCATTTTGTTGCAAACTAGATGGGAAAAACTTTGAAACACAGGAAAAATCTGACGTTTCATTCAGCAAGCCAAATCCCAGCCATCCTTTAATGCAAGAAAAACATCAGTGTGATTTGCTTAACAGGTTGTCATAGTATACCATTATCAGTGAAATCTGTTCTTCACTATTAACATGGTGTCACAAAATGATGGTAAAACAAGACAAAGATAAAAGTAAATTTAAAGTGTCAGAGTTCCAAAGTAAAAATCCTTCCGGTCTATTTGAAAGACATGTTTTCACCTGGAAAGTTAAGGTATTTGAGAACAACCGCACATTATCTGCCCTGTCCACAAGGCATTGTGACTGGTGGGATAACACAGGGTGCCCGCCCCAGCCATCGGCTGCTGGAGCCTGCCAGGGCACAGCAGACGATGTGGCACATTAGGGAATTTCTACCATCTTCAGCATAAATTTTTCTTACCTCCAGACCCACCTGCCTTTGAATCTTAAAAAACCAATACTAAAGACACCAAATAAACTATGGAAAAGCAGCTGGTGGGGACCACAGAGAGGACAGAAGAATGTAGGTTGTAGAAATGATTTCAAATGGCTATGGACTGTGTAAATGAGTAGGACATGCATTTAGGAATTAAAAAAAAATAGTTCAAGTTATATACTGCTGTAGTGCTTGTAAAGAACCTGAATAATAAAAAAAGTTTAAGTCAAATTAGTAATAAACCAATGACCAGGAGAAGAGTTTCTCCGTTACTCAGCACAGCTCAGTGGCAGAGGGTAATGCTTCACTACTAAAAATGATGGATTCATTTGTATAGATATTTCAATTGTTACTTGTGACAAAAAGGTAAGAATTCAGACTACAAAGGGGAAGCAATAGTCCGGAAGATATTTATATAAATTACAGGTTTTCAAATCAGCTGGGTCTGCTGAGATTCACTGCCAGGCACTTAGCAGTGGTGGAGGCAATCTGAGGGCTGTTAGCCTTATCTTTGAAAACTCAGGGACTGTGGCTAGTCCCAGAAGAGCAGAGAACAACAAACATAGCAGGGAATTACAGGCCAGTCAGCTTAACTTCAATTCCCTGAAAAAATATTGCAACAAATCAAACAAACACTTTCTAAGCGCCTAAAAGATAACAAGGTAGTGAGGAACAGCCAAGATGGATTTGTCAAGAACAAACCATGTTTCTGTGACAGGGCAGCAGGACTCATGGAGAAGGAGAGGTGGTCGCTGTTGTATACAATGACCTCAGCAAGGCTTTTGACACCATCTTACGTGATATTGTCTCAAGTGAGCCACAAAAGTAAGATTAGACGGGATTGTTAAGGTGGTTATGCATGAGGTGGAAAACGTACTCAGAAAGCAGTTTTCAATCACTTTCTGTCAAACTGGAGGAACATACCAGTATGCCTTGGGTAAGGATTTGTCCTGGGCCACTGTTATCCACTACTTTCACTACCTGACCTGGGCAAAACAATAATTTTGGAGACAACATCAGCTGGGGCAGCACTGCAAGCAAACAGGAGACGATGGGCACTTGAACCAGTCTTGACAAACAAGAGAAATGCTCCGCAGGAAAAGCAGGCAGCGGGTCAACGAGGACCTGCGCAGAGACTTACAGTTAGGTAGGAAAGACCCAGCTGAGGACCTTCCCGAGCCAAGCCAGGGCCAACAGCAAGGGAAGCGGGGCAGGGTGAGCCACGAGGCAGCGGTGAGGTTTTTGGGCGCCTGCAGCCTGCCCGCCGGGGCACTGCCCTCCGGGAAGGACTGGGAAACAAGAAGGGGCAACTGTGAGGAAAAATGAAGGAGCTGGTATTCAGTTTAAAGAGGAGCTGTTGTAGAATGAAAAGAGCAGAAATCCTCTAGTTATGGTGATGCAGCCTCAGAGACAGACAGATCATCCGCTATCTGCTACAGATAAAGTGATAATGAACATGTTTGAATTGCAGCAAAGCATGTTTAGGGTCAGCGTCAAAAGAAACTGTTGAATTTGAGGGTTAGCGAAGCACTAGAACTAACTGTCCAGAAAGCATAATAAACATCCATCACTGAAGTTTTGAGGAAAGGTCAGGCAAACAAACACGGAGGATGGTATCATTTAAAATGCCCCACTCAGAGGGGTGGCTGGGCAGGTGGAGCCATCACGAGCTCCTCTCCCCTGCACCCAACTGCCTGCCCAGCGAGACGCACGCCATACACTGCATGTCAGGAGGATGCTTTGCCTTTTTTTTTTATTATTCTTTATCAGGTTTTATTTTTCTTCAAGGAAAAAAAAAAGATCTTGTAACGAAGCACTACACTCATCACTATTAGTGACTCATGAAAATACTACCTCTGTGAACAGGACGATTAATTCTCCGTGATGTACTCCGCCGTATGGAGAGATTCATTCTGGTGTCTAACGAAGATGGTACTAAGTGGAAAATAAGATACACTTCCATAATAGTCACCATAACCTCAGTCTATTTAAAAAGAAAAACAGAACATTGATGTTTTCCATCACCACCCCCTCCCCCAAAAAAAGTCTTTGGGCCAATAATGAGGCATTTGTCATTTTCATGCAGGGCCAAAGCTGCCAATTTTCACGTCACATTGATTTGTCTAAAATATCAGCTACAGATTGTGCCCTCAGAGGAATAAAGAGGATGTGGATACAACACAGGAGCCAGGAGCACAGCTGGGTTAGCCAAAGGGAGAGCACATGAATCACCCCGCAGCGGAAAATTAAAGGGAGCAGAGAAAGGGGAGGGGAGAGTACTGGGATCCTCCTGCTCCTCTGGACAACAGCAGGATCCAGCCAGCCCTGAACAAAGATGCACAGTTCCCCTAATGTGCTCTAAAGCCTCAGGATCAAAGGCATATATCAATCACCACTTGTGTCAGGCCAGGAATAAATTCCCCCCACAAGAAAATATTAATCCACTGGCCAGGTGCACTAAGCACTGCACTCAGACACAGTCTCCGAAAACAGCACTGCCAGAACAGCATGCAAAACTAAACTGAATTAATGCTCTTTTTTTTTTAATGATTCCCCAGTCTGTAAGTTCTTACAAACAAAGTGCAGTTCCCAGGACAGAGCATTTTGCCTGTATTCAGGGACTTCATGATACATCCCCTTCTCACCCCAGACCCCACACCAACTCTATTTCATTAAAATAAGTTTTTTCCTAAGCTGGGTCTCCCAGAGATGCTGGTAAAGCAGAGATTATGCCCTCCTGAGCCTGTAGGCAATCCTTAAATAAAAACTCCAAGAAGTTTTGACTACTTATTTAATCTCTTTTGTTCCAAAACAAAGATAGGGCCACAGCAGTAGGGCACAGTCTGGAGCAAGCACAAAAAATGGATTGCTTTATTTTGGCCTTGTGTATGAGTGTGAAAAATATTGGGGCTTTGTCAATGCTTTGCCTTCTGCTGATACCCCCCAGGGAGCTGCATGCCCTGGGAAACTTGGCCTGTACCTTTATTTTGCATTGCCCAAGGTCCCCAGGTTTCTTATCTGCATCAGCAGAACCCCCTTCATTCATGGCTTTGGGACAAGTCTTGCCCTGAAAACAAAGTTTTACCTAAGTAACTGCTAATACAGAGTAAGTACGTGGGGTTTCTCCAGATATCCACTATCAGTATGCTGCATCTGACCCAAAGTCCGATAGCAAGTTTACAATTTTGGCCTATTATCTCTGCTTTCTTCTATTTATGCTTCTCTTCCCAACCTTTCCATCCCATCAGAGCTACTCCCAGTTTTGCATTCGGTGAGTCACTAATTCCAGATTCCACTGCAGCTGATTTTCTCTTCCCATGCTAAAACCGCTCTGGTTTCTGTGCTCAGCCACCCTGTCACAAATCTCACGCAGCTGACCTGACTTCCCTGCTGTAATGCCCAGGCTACAACAGCAGAGATAAGCCTGCAATCTGGCTCTGCAAATGCAAAACAGATGTAAAATGCAACCTCGAGGGCAAGGCAGTGAAGAATTCAGATTGGCAGCATTTTATCCCCACTTAGCACAGGTGTAAATGGCTCCATATGGAGCAAGGCAGAGGAGGTTCAAGCCCAGAGAAGGAGATTAGGTTTATCTCCATTCCCACATAGTTTACCAAGCTCCTCTTATAATGATCCCCTAGAGCTTGTGCTGGGTAGAATTTAGACTCCTGTTGGCTGCATTGCATATTAATAATTTAAATATATGCAACAATATATCAGATATATTTAAAGTACAAACTTGCCACACTTTTATGGTATTTTAAAATTGATGGTCCCTTGTGTAAATACAAGGAAAATCTGAAATAGAGTTAACACCTACCATATTTTGCCATGGCATCCATTTTTAATTATCAAGAACACCTGGCCAAGTTTGCAGTATTTTTAACAGAGTTTTACATGTTGTCACAAGTACCTAAATTGTTCATGTGGAACACATGTTATTAAGCAGAGCATTTCATGGGAACCATGTTTTGGGGATATAGTTTTACTAGAAGTAAACTGTTAAGGCAGAAAGAGGAGCCACCAGAAACAATTCCCAAAGAGGGAGGGAGGCAAGTGAGAGCAAGACCAATTTTGCACTTCTCTTGCTGTTTTGCAGGGTGAGAACCAAAAGACCCCGGCTCCTTTTCTGTAGGAAGGAGAGGAGATGGGAAGAGAGGAGGACAGACATAATCCTGGTTTTTAATCTTGAAGCTGAAGGGAGGCCTCCAGAAGGGCTGTAGGTGTTTCTTCTAGTTGAGAAAGGGACTGAGGAAAGGATTTTCCTCCTTTCAGAGCAACTGTTCCCAACAGCTGTACCTGGAGAGCAGGTAAAGCTCTACATCCACAGAGCATTACAAAGCCTAACACATCCCTTCTCACCCTAAGCACCTCTGGTCTCCCAGCAAGACTGATCAGTGCTATACCAAATTCAGACATGGGAAACCGAGGCACACAGAGACCAGCTGAGAAGCCTCAGATGATCCAGAAGCAGAAGAGGAATCAGCAAGGGCATCCCTAAACATGGGGATACAAGGACCACAGAAAAAGTGCTAGAGCAACTCTTAGCTCCTTTCCTCCTTCCAGTACCTACATAGAAACTTCTGGCCAAATATAACCTGAAGAACACAGACAGGACAAGGGCATGAGGAAGGAGCAAGACTGAAGCCAGGTAGAGTAGTTGAGGCTCAAACCCAGCTGGACAGTCCCATCTCAATGACTCAGGGTCACTCCAGCACATCTTTAACAAAAGCCGCAAGAGACACCGATGCCACTCTTCCACTGTCAGTGGGGTTTTTTTGTATTATTTTGAACGGACTGGCTCTGCTGGGCACAGTTATTTTTTCTCCACAACCAAAGTTTGAACAAATTGCTCTGGGGAGTAGTTTTTGGAAGCAGCTGCAATGTTTGTTGTCGGTGTGGGCAGGTTTTTACTCCTTTACCAACAATCTATCATGCCCCATTTGATTAGTTGCTGTTGTCTCCCTGTTTGCCCTCAGAAGAGCTGGAAACCCTTCTTTTCTGGCCTGGAACTGGAGAAAGCATGGCAGTTTCAGCTCTCCATACCAGGGACCACAGCAGACTCCCCGAGGTCCATCCCCTGCCGACCCGCAGAGAGGAACCACGACTGGCAGGAGCTGCTGGTTTGCACCAATAATGGAGACATCTTTTATTCCCTCCCTAGCAAGGATGGGTTGATTTACATAAAAGTGTTCCAAATCAGCAAGCATCACTGGTCTCAACCCTATTTCTGTTTGTACTTTTGAGTGACTCTTGAGCAGAAAGATTCATTCTCATTGGTGACAAATTATTAAAACATGAACTGCAATTAAATTTAGCTTTTACATTCAGTTCACCGCTTCATCTGTATGCATTTAAGCAGATACCTGCGTTCAGAGTCTGAATTTTTCCAATTTTTTGCCATGTTAAACAATGTTAAGTGATGCCTTTACTATTTACTAAATGATAGTTTATTTTTCACTTGTGTCAAACTGTATTTGGACAAAAAGTGGAACTGAATGAAAATGCACAAGTCAGCATTTTAAATAGCTTTCTACCAATTACAAGTTCTTCATGTGTGCTAGGTAATAAAAATATTTTTATTAAAACATGCTTTGCATTTAAATCTGATCTACTATACAGAAGAAGTAATATATGCAGTCAATAAAACTGAACTGGATTGTTACCAGTAACTGTGGCCAAAACCTTCAAGATGTTAGAGCTGTGTTTTGTTACCAAATTTGAATTGATTAATTCTTGAGCTTTTCTACTGGATAAAACCGCTATTAAAAAATTATTCTTTCTGTAACTCCTGAAGACACCTGCTTTTAAAGTCAAGACAGCCCTTCAGCAAGGCTCACTGCAGGTGTTTAGCCAGGTTACATCCATCCTTTAAGTGGTTTGATGCATCAGAAAACTTCAGCAGTAAACATGTTGCTTTAGCATTTTCCTTTAATATAAGTTATTTAAATATATTAAATTAAGATTTTAATATAGATGGTCAGAATTTCACATTTAATTTTCTAGTTTAAAAAATCTGATTACTTTGAAGTCATCTATTTTTATCTGCCACATCTCCCATAAAGATTCCTTTGCAGGCAGAACATATATCAGGGCTCTCTGGAAAAGAAAATTAACACCCATGGCTGGACGTATCAAGTGTTCATCCACCACATCAGCCAGGGCAGTCACACCTAGGGCAAGAGAGAGTGCATAGGTGCAAACTCTCCTGAAACTTTAACATATGAAAATGAAAGATTCAGTTCCTCACCCTGCACAGTACACCGCTTTGGACAGCGCTGCCTTCATCTCCGCACACCTTGTTTCTCCTGCCCTGCATCCCACAGGGGTGAGAAGATGAGGGTGGATGGATGCTGAGGACCAGGCAGTCCCTTACCCCAAGCAGCGAGCTTGGATGGCCATCTCTCATTTTGCACTTCAAACGTGACAAAAAGTCCTGTGTCTTTCCAAGTTGGAGGTTGGAGCAGCTTCATTCCCATTGCAGCAGGACCACCCCGCGCCTGCCCATTGCCAGATCCCTGTTTCTGGAGCAGGGGAAGAGGGCACGTGCCTGTACAGCTACAGATGCTCCCAGTCACAGTCCTGTGCTGTGAAAGCTAAACAAAAGTCATAGCACCTCTTGGGCACGACAAGGAGCAAGAGCTTTGCTTTCCTCTAAAAGAACAACACCTGTCGGTGCATTGTTACAACCTTGGATCAGGAAGAATGACAAATCACTGATGTTTTCTGCAAAACCACAGGTTTTTCTCCAGAGATCTCCAGTCAGCTGGACCACTCACGGAAATCCAATCTTCCAAAGCAGTGGAAACCAACAGTCCGTTTGGACAGCCAGCCCTGTTCTTCACCCCTGTTATTACACCAGTCTGTTGCTGTCTTTAAGCAAGTGTTAAATTCTGATTGCCTTTTTGCCAGATCATTGAGATCTACCGAGAAAATAATTTGCACCCACATCAAGGTATTTCAATTGCTACAAAATATAGCAAACGGGTTTCGTTGGAGGAAGAAGTCTTCCTTCAGACCTTGTTCCAGGAGTCACTGAAAGTGTACGCCTGTGCACGGCACTGGGGATGTGAAGGGTGACTCAGGAATCAATGCTGGTATTGTCTCCAAAGAGAAAATGAAGCAGACAGGACAGCAAATTGATTCAGACATGAGTAATTACTTAACTTATTAGTGCCCTTGTGTGTAACACCGACTAAAGCAGAGATGGCAGGGAGCTCAGGAGGAGCCTACAAGCAAGACAGCCACGACATGCGGGTCCCGGGTCCTGAGCAGCCTGGGACCACTTGGGCTCCCAAAGGGCCCTTCTAACTTTAATTTAAATACAGGAAGAGTATACATTTCACTTAATACTCACTATTATTTCTGCTCAGTCAACGTTTCACAGCTGCCAACACCTCATATGCTCTAGCCACGCTCTTTAACACTCATTACTTGCTCAATTTTAGAGAGCATTGGCTGAAAATGCTGCAATCCCTTTACGCAGCTGGAAGCCAGGAGCCAGGGCTGCCTATTGCCACCACCGGCTGACGCTGCCTATGCCTGTGGCAGGGCAGCCCCGCACCGAGCAGAGCTCCGGGTCTCCATCTGCCTCCCCAAAACAAGGTGGGGGTCAGGGCTGGCTGGAAGGGGTACTGCCCAGGGGGGCTTCACATGGGAGTTCACTCATGTTCCCATCTCCAATGGAAAATAGCTGCCAGAGAAAAGCACATAACTATATGGGTGGTTTTTTTCCTCCCCTCCGAAGACTAAATAATGGATTGTGGAGCATTTTCTATTTTCCAAACACGCTCACATCTACCACCTTTGGAGCAAGGACAGCATCCCCAACTATCCCGCATCAGCAGCAAGGCTGCTGGCTTGTTCATAGGTGAACGAGTTCTGACCCTTCGGTAGAGGATGGGCTGCACTTGAGGTCCCACCCTGCTCCGTACCATGGAAACACCCAGCAAGCTCACAGCACAAGCCCCATCTACAAGGAGTCTCATGCAGATGCCGAGCCTGTCTCATACAAGTTCTACTAAACCATGATTTATGGGCTCTTCCAGGCTGTGAAGGATTCATCCTGGGGACATACAGTTAAGAGTCCCCCTGCAACTGAGGCCAATTTCTAGAGAAAACATTCATTAAAGGAAACGCTGGTCTTTCTGAAGATTGTAGGATAAGCTGTGCCCATTTCTGGACAGGATCATGAGATCTCCCTTGCATGTGAGTGTCAAATAAAGGCTTTGATTGCTGCTCCCTAACGAGATACCTCCAATTAACCAACTGTACATCTGAATCGCTGCTACATTTCCATAATACCAGTACAGCATCCCCCATGCATCTAAACAAAGGTTTCTGCAGGCAGAGTCATTTCAACAATCCTCCCCAGAGCTCGAACTCCTAGACCTATTTCCCCACTCCCCCACATACACATGATGATGTGCATGAGCAGCATTTAACCCCTCTGGCAGGAACAGATAGGTATGTTTGCCTCCTCCATACAGGTCACATGCAAATAACCCACACAGACGCCCAAGACAGCTGCAGCAGCTTTTTGGTCTCTGCTGCTTGGCCCTATTCACGCAGCGATGGGAGCACGGTGTAAGGCAGCTCTCCTGTAGCATGGGGTAAGGAACAGACCTGGAACCTCTGCAGCACATAAAGGAAGAAATTTCTATCACTTCAGCTTGAGCTCAAAAGCAAAAAGATAATGTTTCCATGCCTCGCTGCCAGCTGCAGGCTAAAGCCCCGACTTTGATGCTGAAGCTCCCTCTGCATGAGAGTCCTGGGCTAAAACTGAGCTCTGGCTTCATAACACCCAGGGGTTGGAGGCAATCCAGGCACAACTCATCTCCATCCCCTTCTGCTTCCCACCCCTCTCTCAGGGCTGGACACCAGAAAAAGGTGTCAGTGAGGTGGGATTTTTCTTGTTTTGTGGGTGGTTTGGTTGTTGTTGTTTTTTTAAAAAACACACAAAAAAGTGAGTGGCAGGGAGTAGGTGATACAGAAAAGCTTAAATCAGTAAAGCCAACAAATACTTCATATCAGTCAATATGCTGAGTGACAACAGCCCTTTCACAGATCCTGATGTCTTAATTGCCAGCTGCTCTGCACCAGCAGCATTCAGGTTTTTCTCAGCATGCCCAGGAGCTGGTATTTAGGCACCAAAGGAAATTTACTGTGAGAAAACTGCAAAAAACCCAGGACTTGAAACCATGCCAGGGTCACGACAGACACAGAAATAGCATCCGTAGAAGATACGGAGCCAGAATACCAAGTCCCTGAGCACCCCGCTCAATGAAGCTTTCACCAGGCTACAGGGCATTATACAAGAAAAATATTACTCTTATTTGCTGTATAAACAGATTGCAGTTGTGTTCATTACACAGACTTGCATCTCTATTCAGCCGTAGCACATTAAATGCAAATAAAAGGGGAATAAGTTGCAGTTAGCCACACAGCACATCGTAGGGAAGCTTGCGCTGATTAGGGGCTCGCACAAGCATTTCCCAGGAAAGGAGCCAAAGCCCTCGGTGCAAATTGCTAACTGCTTCTGCAAAGCTCACAGGGCTTTTCCTTTTTTCCCCCCCTTTGTTTTTGGAGCTGTGAACAGAAGTCCTGTGAATAATTACTTTCCACATTAGCAAACATGCCACAGAGCCAGTGTTGTCCACTGTTGTTTTGGGTTTTTTCCTTATTTATGGCTGACAAATTAAACAAGGAACACAGAATATTAGCTATTAACACTAGCCCTTTACAACATGCTGAACAAAGCTGTTTTGCAACATTTCCAGCAGCAGAGAAACACGAGCTTAAGACACAACAACCTGAGAAGCTAGTAGAGTAATGCCCAGAAGCATGAAGGTCCATGGTGCATCAGACCTGGAGGAAGAGGGTCTGAGATATGGATGATCTCTCCCACAATGGCACAAAAGCTTATAAACTGGTGTTGGGGCACCCACAGCAAGTGACTGCAAACCCTGTGGGCCCCAGCTACTTTTAAAAGCAAGGCAAAAAGTTGGGCAGTCTGGGGCACTTGTGGCCTTTGCTGCTCTCCATACCAGGTCTCATTAAGGCTGGGAAATATTTTTGGGTTGATAATGATGGAGGTGGAAGCTGGGCACCAAAAGATGTTCTTAACAGGACTGCTGTAGATATGCCCTCCCCTGCAGGAGGGCATCCTCCCATCCACGGGGCCCATCGGGTGGTGCCGGCTCTCATCGCCTTCTGCCCTGACCAGCGAACAGACAAACACCCTCAGCTGCCCGAACATTTCCAGTTCGGCAGTATTTGAAAACAGAACAGAAAAAAAGACTTTCAAATGCATCTGCATCTTTGCTCTGTATTTTTTGTGCTCGCTCTTTGTCCTGCAGTTATTTTTAATTATAATTCACTCCAAAAATAATTTCCAAGACATTTATCTGCTGCACACTGCCATGATTACCCAGCCTGTGCTTTGTTGCAGAGCAGCGGCAGCTGGCCCCGGAGCAGATCAGCACTGCTCTGCCTGGCTCTGTCTGTGGGGCCAGATACCCACCGCCCCCAGGCCGATAGGCCTCCTCTTAAATACAATTATTCAAAGGAAACTTTGGCTTTGCAACAAATCTGTTGGCACAGAGGCAGTAAGAGGATCCAGCAACAGAAGCAAAGGGTGCACATTATTCCTTGTTATTTCATTTGTAGTTCAAGGATATGCATATTTGTCAGAAGGCTTTTCGCCCTGCCCTCTTCTCCTGCCAGCTCTTTTATCACCCGCCCATAACCCCTCGCACTGATGCAAAGCCGATCTGAGCAGCGAAACCGTCCACAAGGCCGGGAGTCCCGAGGCTTGTTCAAAGCCACGCTGGCAGACGGCACCTCCCCACGCGCCAAGGCAGACCCCACGCTTCACCACCACCCCTCCCTCCCACGTCCCCACCAAACAGGAAAAGAAAATCTCCCGCAGTTTTCTAGCTGGGCACAAAGCCCAGGGCTGGACCCGCTCAGCTGCCACCCGGGGACAGGGCGGCCAAGGCCCCCGCTCGCCCCCCGCCGCTGGGCCGCCTCCGTCCAAGAACGGAGGGGGAACTCGGATAAAAATTTAAAAGTATCGGGATTTTTAGGTTCAGGAGCACTCTCCACTTTTGGACTTCAGCTTCTCCACTCTGACAGAATAAGAATACTGCAGTGCTCTGTAATTATTTTTTTATCTTAATTTTCCAGATTAATATAGAATCAGGGAGATTTACTTTCAAATGCTAATTTTCTTGGTCTTTGGGTTTGGTTTTTTTTTTGGAAAGTACAATCCTCTGAGCTGGCTGGCTCTGACTATTTGAAGGCTTTGTTTTAAAATTAAACTTCCCTTCATATAGATTTCAATATTTCCATGGCTTAGGCAAGCCAAGAGCAAAGATGACCCCAAAGACCTGTAACCAACTAAGCTGGGTTTTGCTTTGTGCACCCAAAGAGGCAGGAAATAGCCTGGAACTAAGCGCAGGGAACGGAAGGCAGGACGCTGTGTCTGGTAGTGCTAAAAAAATGCAAATGCACCAGGGAGGGCATTTCCCACATAACTCATCTGCCTTCGAGCACCAGCTGAGCAAGAAAAGCTGCACATAGCTGGGGCCAGCACTGAAGTCGGCATGCCGCAGCAACCAAAAACAAGCGAGTTGGGGCAAAAAGGGAGGATTTGAGGTGTCTCTGGCATCCCAGCTTATTTTTCTATTTTGTCCAACAAGAAAGGAATGATTTGGAAGGGTGACCACGGTCCTTTCTACGTGGCAGTACCCTCAGCACACAATTCACATAGTGCACCACTGGGGACCCCCTCCTGCTGCCAGGCAGAGGAAGGGGAAGGCAATTATTACCTGTACACGTCCCACAGGTAAAAACAAACATGGATCCCGGTGCTGCCCGCTTGGCAGCGTACACCAGCACCATGTTGCCTGGCATGAGAAAGAAGAAATGATTTATATTTAAAAAGAAATAAGCTCTCTGCTGCTGTTGGTTCAGTAGAAGTCCATTGTACAGAACCATTAGTTACAAGTATGGGGCCATCATAAGCCAATTTATGTCCTTTTTTCCTACCTGCCTCCCCTGCCAATGGGGAAGGCACATTTCTGTAAAGAACCAAGTGCCTTTCAGTGACGCGTGCCCCACTGCAGGAACACATACGTGCCCACACCCCGTCACTTTATACAGCCCTGCATGGAGCCCAAAGCCAGCACTACAGTCAATTCAGAGATCAAGGATCACTCCTAATGGAGACAACGTAACAGAATTCATTTAATACTCTCCTTGAATTCAAAATAATAATATTGTCAACTAAATAAAAGGCAAGCATTCATTTATATGTAAAACAGTTGGTTATATCAGGCCTATTATATCAGCAAGTTCTGCCTTCCAGCTACAAAGATTTATGACTGAACACCCAGGGGACCTTTATAGATACATTCAAATTCATGCATTTTTTTCATTAACCTGTGTACTGGCATCTTGTACAACATGGCATGAAACAACAATATAGATTTTCTTCCTTTGCCTGAATAGCAAGGAAAAAAGTTCCTGCCAATAACTGCAATAATAAACTCTGAGCTGGTTTGTCATACATAAATATAGATCTGTATTTATATGTACATATCTGTGTATGTAAATGTATGCACAGACACACATGTGTCTATACACACACACAGAGGGGGCTTCTTGTCCTCCCTCTGCCTGTTCTTTTCCATCTCCCATTTCAATTCTCCCCCAGCCTTCCCACCTTCTTGCAATGCCAGACTTGTTCCTCTTTCAGTATCTCCCTGGTGACAGGACAGAAACAGCTGCAATAAATTACTCAGTGTGCTTTTCCATTAAATATATTTTAAAAAGTGAAAGTTTGAAAGACAGAAGTATATTTGTATAGAGTAAGAACAACCGCCTTTATAACCCCAGGAAAATTACTGCTGGATGAAAGAAGTGGAAATCTGGAGGATATGGAACAAAACCCAGCTGCTGTTAAGACTAACAGTAACAAAAAGTTTCTTAGCTTGACCACTTGTTAGTTTTTTCTAGATCTTATCAGTTAGGCTGACTATACTACTTGCCTTGTTTTTGTTTTTAGCCTAGCGTAGCTGTGCCACCAAAGAGACTTCAGACCTGAAGCCCTTGGCAATGGGCTGTGCCCTGCACAGGGGAAGGGCTCCCAGCCCCATTTCATATTTGGGGACCCCAGGCACTGCTTGGCCAGAGCATCACTAGTGCCTCCTGGGCAGAGAAAGGGAAAGTAAGAAAACAGAGGAATCCTCCAGCTCTGGGTGATGGCGGACAGGAGCAGGGCATGTCAGGAAAACCCCCCGGGTGCCTTCTGCAAAACAAAGCACCCATCAGCATCAGAAGTCCAGGATCCCTGCTGTGCACCAGGACACCCCCGAGTCACTGCAATTCCACCTCTAGAAAATGCCACTCTGCTGGCAAAAGGCTTGTTTGAGGTACCAGGGGCGCAGCCAGGATCACTGCAGCACCAACGCCTCCCCAAGGCCCCCCACTTGCCAGCTTCATCCTAAACCCGCCTCTCACGAGCAGCCACCGCTACCCAAGTGACCCCCCCGCTCCCTGCTGGCACCCCACAGACACCCGCGACTGAAGCACTGCAGGGGCATTTCTGCTGCCTGCGTGGGATTTTGTGATGGAAAAAGAGCACACTGCCTTTCCCTGCAGGCTGCTGGGAGAATGGTTTTAAGGCAGCAAGGAACATAGTGAATCCAGGAGACATCCATAACTCAGACCCTATTGCCTATTGAATTGCGTTAAAGTTCAACTTTTCTACTTAAAAAAATAAACCACCAAACTCCGAGAGTCTTATTCTTCTTTCTTTTCCACTACAAACTAATGTTTGCTCTTTGAGGTTTGGCAGGCGGAGGCAGGCAGGAGGTTGAGGTCTTTTTGGAACAGCAGAGCATCCAAGTAGCAAGAGCATTCGTATCCCACCCCTCCTCAGAACTTTCATCTGCCACACATGCACTAGGAGGGCTACTGCTGAAACAGCACTGCCCAATTACTGCCGTTCAGTCCCTCTCCACCAGCCAGGAGGCTTTACACCTCACTGAAGCACTGTGCCTTGTCATTTAGGTGACAGGTTTCTTCCCCACCCTCTGCCTCCCACCTCTTCCAAGACATAATTGAGCCCCTTAAGTAAGCCATAAAACAAATACAGAAGCCGGGTGGAAAAGCTCAAGCATAAATCTTTGGGTTTTTATACTAGAGTTTATTCCCTTGCATCCTTGTATTTTTTATGTTTAATAACACATGCTGAGGCAGAGTAATCAATCTTAAGTGAAAAGACCAGCCTTTCCAGGAGTAGCTGTGTCTGCATAGTACTTGTTCTCACGCCTGAAAGTTTCAGAGTATCCTGAATTTTTTCTAGAAGAGGCTCCTTGGGGTACAATTTTCAGCTAGGCTTCATCCCACACTCCTGCTACTTGGGTGCAGGCTAGCACTACAACATCCATCCACAACCTGGCGGGGAAAGCCTGCAGGGGAATAAAGATGAGAACCAGCACCTGGATTTGAGAGTACAACAGAGTCAGACAATTAGGATGGGCTACTCAATTGTTCAGAAAAAGGTCCTCCCACCCCCATGGAGTCTCCTAGGGCCATGGCTCCTGGACAACCATCTGAATCAGGCCCTGACCTACCATCTGTACCTTTGAGAAGACTTCCTAGCATCCACAGCTGCCATCAGTTGCTTACAAGTACTCAATATGCTGGATATTTTAATGAGTCCAAGCAACTCTCACAGAGCCAGTCCCAGGTTAAAGAGCAGCAGGGAGGAATCTCACCTTTATGCTGCCATCAGCCAACCCTCCTCTTGCTGTGGAGAAGGTTTTGGTCAAGATCTCATCCAATAAACCATCTCAGGAATGATCAGCAGGATACAGCACTGCCTTTTGAGAGATGCTTGTGTATATTGAACTAATGAGACTATTGCCCAAGAGGTCTGGCAACCCATTTAAGTCATGAAATTTAAGTACTACATCTTTCCTTGATAGACCTCCTTGCTCTGCAGGCTGTCATAACTCTATTCCCCACCCATCATGGAATATGATCTTTTGTACACTAACTCTTGGAGATCAAATTGGACCTCCAGGGGAAACTTCATCTTCAAATTTATATATTCATTACATAGCAAACCTGCACCTATGCCCATGTTTCTCTGGACTAGGCTGGTTCTGTCATAGCAGACTCAAAGGTTTCCTCCTCTGGAAACTACTCCCTTGTCACTAGGACAGCTGTAAAAAAAGTCAAAGTAGGAGTCCCTCAGTCAGCCACTTACCCCTGCGGGGTGTCAAACTATGCAGCAGTTACAGATGATAACACACCATCCCTGGAGAGAGCTTTGCTGTCCATCTCAGGATGGCTCCTGACTTGATGGGTCCCCTTCTGCCTGATCTTCCCGCTGAGCAGGTGGGGCTGCAAAAGTCTTTGCTTTTGCCTCCATGGGCCTGAGACCACAGGCAAAAAAAACCCCACGTCACCTCTATTTTCTGCACTTTGTCCGGTCACTTGCTCAGATTACAAGCTGTTAAGATCAGAGGTGCTCCCTCTCTCTGTAGGCAGCCGGACACCAGGGACCCATCTGGTTTGCCACCCCAGGGTAGGCTTTTTGCTGAGCTTTGCTGTGACAGGCAGTCACTGCCCGGTAGGCTACGTTCGACAAAGTATTAAGCGTAGGGAGCATTCACTGCCGTGAGATTTAATGAGTGGGGAATGCAGTTAGCAGCTAGTGAACCATTTCTTACCAGGCGTTCATCACAAAAACATGCCAAGGGTAGCACAATTTCTTACTCATTAAGAGAAGCAAGACCTGCTGCCTAGAAGACGCTGGTGGTGATGGGAAGCGCACAAGGCGTACAAGAAAGTGTCCACATCCAACAAAACACAAGGTTAGCATTTGACAATTCACATTTGCAGCCTTCCCAGCTGCTCCTCATGTACAACATACCTCTGAGACTTGATAATAAATGTGCTGCACTTCTCTGGTGCAGCTTTCCAGGTACACTGAAAACAGTGATTTTCATGACTAAATGGATGGAAGAGTTGCAGAACATGATGTCAGCTTGCTAAGTGCCTCATCTCAGAGTTAGACACACAATTATTCTCTCTACAAAAATCAAAGGCAATCCATCAATTACTGTCTTTTTACCCTACCTGCTTTTCTATTATTTTGTACTTCTAAAATATTGTACATATTAACTACACAGAATTTACAGCACACACATTGATTTTCCATTAATCTTGCTTTAGCTGAGTTTAAAAAAGAGTCAAGCCACTTTTTTTCTGCCACAAGTCAAGCACACGCAATTGTTAACAGATAACTGAGCTCTTTGTGGACCACTTGCTGGCCACCAATGGCTAATAAAAACCTATAAGCAAAAGAGGCTTTTGATATTATGTGAGTGTATCTATAGAAAACACTGGAAAGATACATTAGAGACCAGATTTTCAAATGCAGACACATAAGAACCATCATCTGTATATGCCCTTTCAAGGGAAAACAATGTTTTGGGCGGGGAGCAAGAGTAAGTATTCAAAGCCGGGGATTAGCAAGGAAGGGCCGGTTTTCTCTCGGGCTGTGCAAACAGGTCTCCTTGCAATCCAGAGCCAGGTCACCGCACGCACACAGACCCGGAGGAAGACAGGTTCGTCCAGCCACGTGGGAAAAGGCCACAGCCATCCCCAACAGCCTCTCAGATGGGGTGGGAACAGGCACCTCCATCCCCACAGCGACTCTGTGCCTCCTGCACGGTCACGGCAATGCATCTCCTCCCCTCACCAACCCCTTTGAGGTTTCTAGATAAAAAGCTGTTAATGTAGGTTAATGCATAATTAAACATGTGATTTGCACACACAAGCAACTTGGCATATCTCCCACTAATACATAAATATTTTTAAATGGCCAGAGACAAAAGATACAGAGAAGTAATGCAAAATCCTGCTGCTCTTGAAGCTTCCCACCACAGCCAATGCTGCTGCGTTCCCAGAGCCACCGCGCAGCGTGGGACACAACTGTGCCACGGCTCAGGGGCAGAACGCAGCAGCAAGCAGAGGCTTGGGCCAGGCTGAACGTGCTCAGTGACCGCCCAAGCGCTGCATGTGCCAGCACAGTCAAACAGTGAATCAGGCTGGAAAAGGATCAACCCCCATCAAATACTTCTTTTTTTTTAATTATGATTATTCTGTCCTTTGGTTTCCTGGTGTACAATGTGCTTCCCCAGCTGGAGCATGGTCCTTCACCAAGTACCATCTGAGGAAGCCCAGCAGGGAGGGGGCCAAGGGGGCACTTGAGCCTCCCCAGTGATGCAGCAGTGACATTTGTTGAAGCCTGAGCAAGCCAGGAGGCTGCCTGCAGGTGCCAACCATCCCTGCCAAGTCCAACAGCAGCAGGTACAGTGGTTATCCTGCCACGCAGAGACCTGCGAGCACACCTTCATAAGGGCACAGGTGGATGTTAAATGCTCTTTCTTGCAGTCCTATTATTCCACACCATCATTAGGACAACTGGGGACTGGGAGAAAAGTGGAGAAGGTTGTGTCTTTTTGCTCCCCTGTGTGTTGAAGATTAATTTAGAACATATTAATTACATTTGCATATGCCTGAAAGCTAGCAGAGGACTGAGCAAGTGTCCTGAAGGTAATTGAGTACTACAACAAGAAAGTTATTTTGGCAGATTTTCCTTTGCAGGCTGTGGTAAGGCAGAAGATGGGAAGAGGGCTGTTCAGGGGCACAGCTCAGAGCATCCCTCCTGGACACTGCGGCTCCAGGTTTGTCCCTATGGGATGCAGCCTCTGCATCAAAGGGACCCATCCAACCCACAGCAATAATCTGCCTTCTGAGGGCTGACAGGGGATCACCTTCAATGGTACTGAGGACATTCATCCTCAGGTGTCCTCTGTCAAAACACACATCCTTCATACAACTGCTCTCCTTATTACATTACTACTGCTTCTCCTTCCAAGGATCCTGAGATCAAGAAAACCTTCTCTAAACCCAGCTATAGCCGGGACTAGGCCAAGTCTATGTCCCATTTCAAAGCAGTTCACCTTCCCACCCACCTCTACCTATTCTCTCCCCCTCAACATAAACCCAACCCCCCAAGACTTCTCATGGAGCAGAAACATATGACAGAAGAATAAACTAGATTTTGCATCTGTATCCACCAAATGTTTTTTCTTTCCACATCTTCAGCAGTCATCTCCTAGGCCTGATGCACCCAGAGGACCTCTCTCACTGCTCTGCAGAGGGGGAGGCCATACTGGCCTCAACTCTGCTACAGAGTTCAGCCCTTCTCCCAACCACCCTCCCACTAAGACCAAGATGAGACTTCAGTACCTCTCTGCCCCTTAGTACATCTCATTTAACTCTGCTGCCTATTTCAAACACTCTGCAGCAAACAGCCAACACCTGCCATATCCTCCAAGTAATAATATGTTGAAAAAAGTTATCAACTCTAGTTCCATTCTGGGGAGATTTTTTTTTAAGTGCAGGTTAAATTATAACTTCTACAGCAGCTATAATAAGGAACATAACACTTCTGCACACTGGGAACTCTGCTGTTCCCTTAACCATGAATAGCTGCTGAGATTGAGTAACCCTCCAGCCTGGCTCTGCACCCAAGAGCCCAACCCTGCAGCTCAGGGGGTCAATTTGTCTAGGAGCAATTTCAGTCCCTGATCTCTCCAGAAGACCTAGGAACACACAAATCAACCTCTTATCCTTTAAAAGACATCTCTGCATGATAGATACACAACCCATAATGTCTTATCACAGGCATCAAACAGTTTATTGATAGTTTAGCAGAAGCAAGTTGGACTAGCCGAGATCCATCTAGCAGCATCTCACCCCTGTGTCAGAGGACTAAGTGTCCTGCCCAATTTATACATGCTCCTGCAGTACTTGGTGAGCAAGCCTGGCACGTGTTTTGCAAAAGCAATTGGTGCCTTTGGTTGAACTACTTTACTGAAAGGTTAGCCCCCAGGCTGGCTGCTTACAGGAGGTCAACATTTAAGTTTCATTTTTAAACTCTGCAAATTGACCTATTGCTGGTACAAACTAGTGCCTTGACCACCCGGAAGAGGTGGCTCAAGGAGAGGTTTCCCCAGCTCCCTGTGGCAGAGGGGTTTGCTCCTGAAACACTGGCAGTGCTCCCTTCTGGCCCAGGCTATGGAACACAACCTCCTGGGACACCCAGCACCTCGTTCAGAGAGCTTCAGTGGAAGAAAATGGAAACCAGGATATGAAAACTGAGGACAGCTCTCATTTTTGTCATGAGCAAACTGGTCATATAAAAAGAAGTTTGAAAATATTGAAGTCCCTGCTCTCACCTCCTCCAAAGAGCCAACAACCCTGGAGCTTTAGTCCTGTTCATTTTCAGTGAAATTCCCCAAAAACTCAACTGTGCCTTTAGGCAGTTTAGTTTGGTGCCTGGAGCTGTTCACGAAGCCAACCCCCAGCGCTTTCTTATACTGAAATCTGCTCTGCAACAGGTAACCCAGCACAGCTATCAGATCACACACTGCATCCCAGCCTCAGCTCCCTTCTCAGGGTCGCCGTTGTGGTCCATGCGTTAGCTGGGACCACTTTTGGAGGACTTGATGGTGGCTGAGCAGGGCTGCTCACCACGGGCACTGCGCAAGCCTGCACCAGCCCTCCCCTCCTCCTCAAAAATGAGCACGGGCACCTGCGGCAGTGGCCTTTGCACCACTGCACAGTCTCCACAAGTGAGGTGGAAACCTGTGGTTTAGGTAAGGTTTTATGTAAATGTACCAAAGAAATAAAAATTAATTCCTCCCTGCCCACCACACACGGAGCCTGCTCTTCAGGTAGAAACAGGCTTTGTGCTCAGTAGCTGCTTAGTCCTTTCCTGAGCTGCTCCAGTTCTCCAAAATTCTCTTGAATTTTGTACAAAAGAAAAAGTGCAAACTCTCCCCCGGTTTTTGACCTACATTCATTTATCAAATTGCAACTAAAAATAGAGCAAACTATGCAGAAATAGTTTAAACTGGGTTTGCACTTTCTCTCTTTTACCATCTATTTTAAGGCTGCTCTCGTAGCTTCAAAGCTATGGGTAAAACAGATGAGGGCTATGGGGTGGATGGAGAACATTGCCTTCGTATTGGTGAGGCCACTGGTGGCCCAGACCACAACCGCTCCTCTAGGTCAGAGTCCAGGTCCCAGCAAGAACTGGATCAACGTGGCTTCTGCTCATATCCCAGAGACAGGCTCGAGGTGAATGCCTGCAGTTTGGAAGTGCTCAGGTATGGTTTAGATGGTGACCCTGCTTCTCTCCAGGCTCAGCTTGGGCAGGAACAGTCCTCCACCCCCTGCCTACACCACAGGCAAGAGAAGTCTGTTGTCACCTTGGTGCTCACTCATGGCAACCTTAGGCAAAGAGCATTTCTCCCTTGCTGTCCCTTGCAGTGGCATGGGGCTTCCACAGCTAGCGCCGAGCGAGGAGAGGAATCTCCCAAGTCACAGGGCAAAGCAGTCCTCAGCCCCAACGACTTCACAACATCTCCACCCATGCCCTGGACATCTCTTGAGCTCTTCATGACTGAACACCTTTTCCAGTGTAGAAGTGAGAGTAACACAAGCTTTTCCTCATACTTACTGAACTTATGGAGGAAGCCCTTAGGAGCATTTGTCAGGATTAAATAGGGATTTAGATGAAGGAGGAGGTTTTTTATGGTGCCTGCCCAGCTCCTGGAGGCCAACCCACAGTGCATTTGCAACCCATGAACAACTCAGCTTGCCAACCATTTTCTGACAGCAGAAACCTGTATTATTTCCACACAGAAAATTAGCACTCTAGGAAAAGCAGAGACAGGAGGATAGCCACCTGCTCTTACCCAGGAAAGTAAAACCAATGAGTATTTGGCCACAAAGGCTAGAGAGAAACTATCAAAAAAGTAGGTTAAAAACAAGTACTTTTCATGGAAAGAATTACAGACAGTTGCACTTTTGAGCAAAAGCAGCTGCCGAGCTGAAGCAGAGGAGCTCTGGCTAGCGCTTTACTGGTCTCCCAGCTCCTCTCACCCCTTCCTTTTGCAGTTTGTTTTGCAGCTGGTGGCAGAGCACAGGAGGAGGATTTCAGCTGCAACAGGGCCTGGGGGAGCAATAAAAGCCGGAATGATCTTACACTTGTACTGCAGCAAAGTGCTCAGCACTCCTGTTATTACAGCTGTGACTTTTAACCTTTCCCTTTGGTTTCAGTCACCTGGCCACTGTTGACAGCTCTTCATCTTCTCCGAGAGCTCTGGGCCGTTCCAGAGGAGCAGAGGGAATCTGCCGGCCTGCAGCTTCTGCTGGAAGGGATTTGCCCTGCCATTCAGCACAGCTACTCAGCCAGTCTCAAGGCTGGTTACAAGCACTGGTCAGCACCTTGATGCATCCATTAAAACCACAGCAGGTTTCACCAAAAAGCAACTCAACATCCCAGTTAAGAACACCAGCATCTCACCTAAAGGTCTAGATATGTGTTACAGAGTGACATGAGCCTTGTTGCACACTCATCCCCACTGGGTTTGATCGCAAACACCCACAGCCCAGCCCTGCCCATCAAACCTTCATTTCCCTCCTCCTCTCCAAGCCCAGACCCTCCCCAGACCAGCGAGAGCAGGGTCCCAGGCACTCACAGGAACCCAGACAGCACAGAAAGCAGGCACAGCACCAGCAGCAGTCGGGTTTGGTAACTAATCATCAGGCTGGCTTGGGAGAGAGGGAATTAAAGCGGATTTCAGAGTCAGCTTTAAGCTGGTAAAAGCAGCTGTGGTATCGTTCAAGGCAACATACATCTGAGGCCGGACCCTGGAGGGACAACCACACATCTGACCAGGAGAGGAGCTCCCGGAGGTGCAGCAGCCCAAATGCCTGCCCAGCCCTTGCTTTGCATTCACTCAACCTGGACAAAACGTCCAAGCAGCCTGCCTGAACCTTCCTCCTTTGGGCCATAGCCCATCTCCACGAGAGCAGGCAGGACCAGTGCTCCCAGCAGCGCCGGGGAAGCAGATGTCCGCCCACAGCCCGAGCCTCCCGCGCTCGCCTTGGAGTGCGGCTGGTCACAGAAAGTAGCCACAGCATGTGGGAAAACAGCAGGTTCAATAAAGCACTGTCTGGTGAAAATGTGAGAGCTGGGGGGAGTGTCAGAGCAGTCTCCCACGTATTATTATAATATTTATTTAAAGAAACCAACCTTTCAGTTAGCAGCAGGCAGCATCTCATTAAATGTGTTGGGTTACCGGGTGCACCAAGCAGCTGCTGAAATGTTAGCTTCTTGTCACCTTATTATAATCCTCCACCAGCTGCTTCCAGTTCTCCGTTCCTCCCCTCAGTTCATCTTTATTTTTGCACTCTGTGCTTCCTCAGCTCTTTTCCCTTGTTGTAACCAGCCCTCCATGCCCCCAGCAGTAGCTGTGCTGCGGAAGGTATTGCAGGCAGCCTCTGGTGCTTTAAAACTCTGCCGGCAGCTGGAAGCAGAGAGTGGGATCTCACGCCGAGCCCTTAAAATCAGCTCCTAAATCCTGCAGCAGCCTGGCACAGCCAACCTCTCAGCCTTCGGAGGTTGGGAACAGCAGGAAGAAAATACGGGCAGAAAGCTGAGTAAAAGCATTTCTTTACTCTGAGCAACCCCCACCTCCCGCGGAGCAGGGTCTGCTCACCTGGCAGCGGTGCTGAGGGCACCGGCAGCTGCCAGAGTTGTGGCAGGGACACACGGACCTCGCAACACCCCCTTACAAACCCCCACACCTTCCCCCTCCCCGAGGTCTGCACTGACATCTTCACTACTGGGGGGTGGTTGCTCATCTGTCCAAGCAGCAGATCA